>OU611923.1:4742145-5377145 GCA_914767705.2 Tenthredo notha | reverse complement strand
CTTTTTTTCCTACTAACGAAGACATTATTATCTCTGACTAAAATCTACAAGATTAAATCTTTTGCAAACGAATTTTTTCTATTCGAGAATAAAAACAAAAACAAAAAAAAATTGGTCAAAAAAAAAGTAACCAGGGGTAGATTAATTGTTTTTTTTTTTTCTCTCTTTTTCTACCTAAATTGGGTGATTTTAATGCCTGCTTTTCTTGGGCATCTTATAGATTTCGCGAGCGGTTTTATCGAAGGCGGAAGTATAATATTCCTGGTTGTTTACTCCTCGGAAGTAAAAAGCGATAAGTAAAGGCCAAAGGCTGACTGGCTCCTCGTAGACGATTGGAGGCTCAACAAGGACGTGGGGTGTAGGAGGGGGGTTGGAAGGCACTCATCTATCACCTAAAATCGAGCCAACGATAAGAGGAGAGATGATGATATACCTATTATTGTTAAGCTCTTTTTGGCCCGGGGAGTGCCCAGTATAACCAGTCTTTTTCATGGAAATTTCTGTTGTGCTCAAAAGTTGCGGTGTTTTGATGACGTTGTACTAAAACCGCAAGTAGGTGGTATCCCTAAGGACCACGTGGGCCACGATGACGTCGCTCTTATCCTTCACCTAATTCTTATTTTTCATCTATTTTCTTTCCTATGTTTGTTTTTTTATTTCTTTTTTTTTTTTTCTCTATTCTCTTTTCTACATGAAATTTTTGTACATTTGAAAGTTTCAAGAATTTTTGTATGTATATATATATAAATAAATATAATAACATTATGTACACCGATTACACCCAAGACGCAGATAAAGACGAGAGGGTTAAAGCGACTGCGGAGGCAACTGGGTTAATTTATCACCACGAAATTTTAAGGACGAAGGAAAACCTTGGGATATTTTACGGCAAGGACGTGATACCGGGTTGAAATTTTCACCAAGGGGTGTGAGAAAACAGCCCCCTTTTTACATACATATACAAACACCTACCCCCGTAGCTCGGTGATTCTTATTTTATTTTCTTTTTCTTTTTCATCAAAGATTGAAATTAAAGGTGCAGAAGAAAAACTAAAGGGACTGATGAATAAAATTTACAGATGAAATAAGGATATATGCGAAATACAGCTTTTAGGATATTGAACCTACATTCGTACATGTAATTCCGTGTAAAGGCGACCATTGTGCTATTTTGCAATATTAATGTTAACGCACTTCTTTGGAGTAATGAAGAAGAGGAGTAAAGAAGAAGAAGAAACGTCCTCAACCACTTTTCTATGCACAAAGGGATTTAGAATTGCGAATGGTTTTGCTGTACGAGATACCGGTTGCGTATATACCAACCCTTATTTTTTTTTATATCAGTCGCATCGGTCAGTTTGCTACTAGCGCGATTAAATTTCTTTCGCAGTTTTTTTTTTTTCTTTCTTCTTCTAATTTTAATAATTGCCACGTTTGAAACCCTCCTCTCTGTACAACCGCTCTTCTAATCCACCCTTAACAACCAATTGAATTATTTATATCACAATTTTCTAGTCTCTTTATTCTGAACTATACATTTATCTCTGAATTACATAATAACGATTGAAATATCTTTACCTCACTATATATTATAGTATCGATAATAAATTAAAAAAAAATAAATATCGTAGCTTAGGAAGATGTGAAAAAATTATTTCAAAAAATAGAGAAAATCGTTGTAATTAATTAGAGATTTTTTTTTTAACAAAAGACGAATATCCTCGGGTCTTTCTGGTGTAATAATGGTGAATTTGAAAGCTTAAAACTTGTGAAAGACATTAAAAGAGGTAGGTGATAAAATAAGGGTGAGTCTCTAGGGGGGGGGGGGAGGAGGGATGGGGATGTTCTAATTCAACGTCGGTTGTAATAATGTATTTTCTTTTTAAATTAATTGAAATGAATTTGGCGTAACAATCGAATGAAAAATTTTCTCGAATCATTTATTATTAGAGAACAGAGAACAGAACAGTGTTCCGTATTCAAGGATGATAATTATTGTTCTTTTTGATAACAGCTATATACCTACCTACCCTTAATCATCCTTGTGAATGTCTCGGATTACAGTGGTTTCTATTAATTATTAAAAAGGTTTGCGTGACGGTATCGAAAAGCCAGCAAAAGCAAAAGCAATTAATAACATTTCCGTAATTTTAACATCGAGGGAGTGAGAGGGAGTGACGTTGGACTTAGAATCTCTTAGTTTGTATATCATTTTCAAGATTTATTGTGAAAATGATAAGTTCTAACCACCGTGACGCAAATCTGGTAAAGTAAATAACGAAAATATATTCAATTCTGAATTCATAGAGCATAAAATCCCATTCTGTTTATTCCTCATCCTCGAAGTGAACTCCGCCACGTCGTCAGAAGGATATAACGTACGTCGTTGTATTTTTAATAACGAATCGTAGCTACGTAATCCTGTGTGATTGGAAAAGCTTTTTCTATACTGATATTCAATGCTGTACAGTACAGACTTGCAAGAGGAACAATCTCACGGTACCTACCAATCGCCAAAAAGCACGATCGAGAAGAAGAAATAGTTTCTTTTTTTTCTCTCTTTTTTCAAACCGAAAATCAAAATCAAAAAATCTAATATACTATATATGACGATGTATAAAAGATTGATGCAATAGTTGTTGACTGATAACTGTGTATAAAGAAGGATATGCAGAGTATAATAATTGTAGGGGTTGGGTAAAATGAAGTCGTTTTACTTGCTGAATTAGGTAGGTAGAGAGTTGAGTTATTTTCCAGTGTCGCACCGAGTTAATCTGCATTGTGGTTTCTGCCAAAGTTATGAAATAGACAACCTGCCAGAGTGGAAAGAGGGAGTTTCCGGAATGGTTGACTGACGATGAAACAGAGACGAATTTGGTGGCAAACTAACCATGGGGTACATTATGGGTCCTACCTAGTAAATTTTTTTCTTTTTTTTTTTTCTTTTCACGCCTCCTGTAGAAAAAGTAAGCTCTAGGTGTGATCGCGAGCAGGACAGAGGCATCCAACTTGCAGGAGGCAAACGTACTTAAAAAAGTTTTTAAATTTACGAAAACCAAGGAAAATGTAATATACATTGACGCAAAAAAGAAAAGTTCATCATCTGATGTTTCTTCAGCGGAATACGTTGACGTAGACTTATATATCAGCGGTTTTTTTTTTTTTTTTTTTTTTTTTTTCTTCTCGTAGTAACGAACCTTTGCATGACAAACTCTTCCTGGTTTCTTTTCCTTTTTTTCTTGTTTTTTTTTTCCCGGGTCAAAATATGTCGTTCAAAAATTCGAAAAACTTTTAACATTGAAAGTTTTTCGCTACCAACTATATCTGTCAAACACTAAACAAAATATGAAGCTCAAGTTTTGAGACAAATTCAACCCTTAGATAATAAACTCCTGCATGACTATATTTTGGATACACAAATGGGGGGCATGAAAAAAATAGTTTTAAAAATTTTTAGCTCATGGTTAGACAGGAATACATTCAACCACTTTCTCGATTTGTATCCTATTCATCTGTGGAATGAATTTCTATCCAAATAGCTTGTTTATTAGAGTAGGTAGGTATCTTATGCTCTTACTGCTACTGGTATACACTCAATGTTATAGGGAAAGAGAAACTGGCAAAGTATAATGGCCCAATTTCGATTCAATATTACTCTATTGGACAGATATATATATATCTGTATACTGATCACTCCATGCTTCGCGATTGGATTAGTATTTTTCTTATTTTTGTATGTGTACTATCCTGATCCCACTTAGTACCAACCATCAAGAGTTTCCCAGTTCCAATTCCTCTTTCCATACTATCGAAGTATACATATTAGGCGCAGGAAGTTCTCCCTCACGAATTTCGGGTATATATTCTTGTTTATCAAAAGTTCCCTTATTTGAAAATATCTGAAAATATATCGCCATTTATTTTCTACAAAATACGATAATACTTAACTATGGTAGATGTTTTTCAAGAAATTTTTTATATACGTAAAATGCGTAACAGAACTGAATCCGAAAAAATTTAATCAAGGGTGAAATTGAGTAAACTGACCTAAAGAACATGTGCTATCCGAAATATCGATCGCGAGATACGACCGTTTAAAAAAAAATCGCACTAAGCGCTGGCATGTAGGCTTGACCCCCTCTATTACCCTTATGATTTTTATCATTTAGTTATGGTACACCCTTTATATATATTTATATACAGGAATGTAAAATTTTAGCCAGTGAAAATAATAAATTAATTCAGACGCGAAGACGACTTGCTTAAGGCGACTTAACGAATATAGATTAAAAGTTTGAGGGTTGGTTCAGTCGGTTTGTTTGTATTTTAATGAAGCTTGGTACGGGATGGGGGGTTGGGTGGATGGGTTATTTAGGGGGTAAGGAAGGGTTATGGTAATCCCATCCAGTGCGGTGAGAAGAGTATAACGGAGAAGATCAGTTCCTAATTTGAAAAAAAATAAAATAAAAAAATTTCAGAAAAAATTTTCTATTTCAGGAAGAGAAATCGTGATATCGTCTATACAGGGATGGTGTTTTGCTTTTCGCTTTACGCTTTACGCTTTTCACGTTTAACGTTTTAAAGCGTGCAGCCTCGGTTCTTCGGCGAATAAATTCACACTTCACTCTTGTATTTTGCAAATTTAAGGGAAACAGCGCGGGCTACAAGGTCTGATTGTTTTAATATCGGGCCAGCTTTTGCTCGGTTTTGCTCGAGGGTTAAAGCCCGGCATTCAAAAAGTGCCTGGGGGTTATAAGCGCTGGGAGTTGGGTACGGGGGAGAACGTTTTACATCCCCATACTATCTCATATACTACTCGACGAGTAGAGGGCGAAACCCCGCTTTGACACACTGCCATAATTCTGAAGATCGATAAATTCTCATTCCCTATTTAACTTTAACTTACTCTGCATTCGCATTCAACACAAATTATCATTACCTACCTGCATTTTTTTTTTTTTTTCTAATTTTATTTCATTTTTCTCATATTCTCGTTCCATTTTTTCTTTTCTTTTTTTTTCTTTCTTCTGAATATTCTCAGTTTTACGAAACTTCTAACTAGATGAGAAGTAAATACATGGCAGGGGTGGTTTTTACACGTGGACGATAATATAACGGATGCAAATTCGACCCCTTAATGTTGTTTCTCTTTTCTTGTATTTTTTTTTTTATTTTTTTATTTTTTGTGTCTTTTCGCTCGTTTTTGAACAGGCGAAGTAAGGAGCTGGTTTATAGTCAGACGAAATAACTAAACACATTATACGGAATCAATGGGGATCATTTGTAAGACGGTCGCGTCGCCGGATGGCCCATCATGGCTATACTACGACGCCCTATACTCACTTTTCTCTTTCGCGCCTCATCCCTTTACTCAGCTTTATTCCCATAGCCAGCAAGCAAGCGTTCCTATCTTGTTGTGATACAACCCCATTCAACTTTAGTCGATGCAAAGAAGAAGAATAAGAAGAAGAGGAGAGAAAAAAAGAAGAAAAAAGAAAAAAAAAAAACAACGAAAAGAAGGGAAAAATCGTCGCTACTTATAATAACATCCCCTTTATACATATTTTCTTATTTTTTCATTCTTTTTTTCTTTTCTTTTCTTTTCTTCAACAAACCCTCCTAGATCACCATTCACGTAAGTAATAAACACTTTTTTTTTTTTTTTTAATTATTACGAACCAGCGCAGAATTTTTTCGACAAATTTCTATCATTAAATTAAATTTTAAATAAATAAGGGATTAATTCTCGATGTTGAGAAATTTTTTTTTACCCCGTCTATATATCCAATGTACCTATTTTACATACACCGTAAAATTTATATATATTATTATTATTATATAATCAAATAAATATTCCATGTTTAATAATAATATGATATAAAAAATATATATATATATATATATATAGGGGTGATATTTCGAAAGGCGGAGCTGTGAGCTACGAGACTGTATATACTATAGCTGTGTCAGCAAATAATGTGGAAGCCGATGGACAGACGAATCGGGCCTGAGGGTTGGTTAGGAGTTATTGACCGGGAAGAAATCGGTGCCGTAAACAACCACCCTAAACACCCTTCTTCTTTAGGGGAGGGGTAGTTTTTTTTTTTCTTTCTTTTTCTATTTTTATTTTCACTATACTTCAGAGTGGCCCAAACAACAGACTACTGCATATATACCTATATGCATATATATATATACCATCGTCGACACATTTCTTTTGGTTAACATTATATACGATCTCTGAACCGCATCCGTATATATATACCATATACTTGTATTAATAAAATAATTAAAGGGTTGAAGGAATTTTTTTTATCATTTTTTATTACTTTTTCTTCCATTTTTGGATGAATTTTCATTGAAATTCATTTCACCTTTGAATATACTGTGTTCTACAAAGAATGAGTTAAGCAGCCCTTTTTTCGTCGCTTTGAAGACGCGGATGGACCATATAGTATATAGTATATATATATATATATATATTATATGTATGTGTGTGGCTGGTGCAATGTCCGAAAATTCTATACGCAAGAATAAACGCAGAGAATTGGATTGTAATTCTGTAACTGCTTGGTGTTTAGTCCGGCCATACCCAGAGGCAATCGCTTTGTAAAGATGTGATGGGGATGAAAGGGCATATAAATATATATATATATATATTTCTCTTGTAGGCTCTACGCGTCCTGACCAGTGCGGTGAAATGGACTTAACAAGAGCTCTAATTTACGTTAGTCGTGCAGGTAACATTACACGTATAATATGCCTCGTGTTTCGAGTAGAAGAGCTGCTCTGAAAGGAAAACCGAGAAAAAGATAAAAAATAATTAAATTACTAAAAAAAAAATGAAAAAACGAATAATCATGGAAAATGCGATTCGATCGAATATCGTAAGCGATAATATAGGTATAAAGAGCTTATAGAAGATCTGGTGCAGTTATCTCTCTATACCACTTGATCGTAGCTTCGAATTACACCCCTAAGTTTTTGTTATCTTTTAACGAGTGAAGAAAAACGAGACTGAATCTTCTAAGAATAAATAGCTTAGATACCGTAGTCTGCATACGTTTGAATTTGGTAGTGGATATCTGGTTAATGGCTGAGTGAAGTCGATACTTGATAAAGCTTCTGTTACTACTGCAGTATAGGGAGGCGATTTCATCCCCCTTAGGTAAGGGGGTTTGTCTTTATCTTTGTCTTTGTCTTTGCCGTTATTTCCCACGATTTGTTTCTTCTTCTTCTTCGATTTTCCTTTCTTTTACCGTTTATACTTCTTTATCCACCCCTATTCCGCACAGACATTCGTCGAAAGTAAAGTAAAGTAAAGAGAAAGAGAAAGAGAAAGAGAAAGAGAAAGAGAAAGAGAAAGAGAAGGAGAAGAAGAGGAAATGGAATGGTGCTGAACCTAATTCCGCACAGTCCACACTTTTTACGTAGCGATTTGGGACCCCGATTAAATCAAAGAACCATTAAAGTACCCGCCGCGATGACCTCAGGACTGGCCGTTGATCGTTTGCTGTTTTTCTACTATGGTAGAGAGCTTGTCCCTATCCTGAAAAAAGGGATAATCTTCGACATAACCAAGGCTTACCAAGTTACCCTTATCCCCCCCGTCCCCCAGAAACTCTCCTCCAGGGAGCAGGACTATCGTAAACATTATTTTATATCAGGAAACTGCAACTAGGTTTTATAATCGATACAAGTTTATCAATGAAACATGACTGTTACGACATTTTTTTTATTTTTCAAATCATTAAAAAGGGGTGGAAAACTTCAACGCTTTATATCTCCGTTTTCGTTCAACGTAGAGCAAATTTGCATTGAAGAAAATCGAAAGATGAATTCTTCTTCTTGAAAACGAGACTATGCGAAACATTTTACAATAATTTGATAAAAAGTTATGAGCTTTTTAGTAAACATCGATTTCCTGATATACTTATATTATCGTATATATCTAGACCGTCACGTATTTGTCAGATATAATACGTGTGCATCGTGCGTGGGACCGGTCTAACAAATAGGGTGAAGGATGTCGTCACCTTCGGGTATATATCTATACACAAGAAACCTCTAAGGGTTGTACAAGCTTTGGGAGGAAACGAATGATGAGCTTACAGAAAGGCGGTGATATGGTCAGCGTAAACAGCCGATAAAAAACGGAAGCAAAAACCTATCCCTATTCCTCCCTTAGCCACCAATACCTGGTCTTGTATAATTCGATCAAAAATAAAATTCACAATTCTTAAATAGGAATAAAAATTAGAATACTCAAATTATATCAAAAGTGTAAAACTGAGTTAAAGTAGAAACAAGGTTGAGGGATGTAAACAAGGGGATTTCCCCAGTAACCAAAATATACCCCTACTGGTTTTTCCCCTGTAACTTAATCGTATCAGCTAATCTTGGAAGAGCTGCACCAACATCCCCAAGCTGCAGTTAAGGTCTCCGGTTATCACAGTATGAGAGGCTTAAGACATCAGAATACTTGTACAGAAATGTGTGAAAAGTTCTTTTTTTTTTTTATTCTTGTTACGTGGGACAATTATGTTATACCTAAAAAATTGGAAAAAAAAAAAAAATAATAATAATAATAATAATAATAATAATAAAGAGACCGGGTTCTGACAATGTCCGAGTGTTTTTCTGCTATGGTCCTGTTATGGTTACTGCTTATGGCTGCTACACATCCGAACTAGCCAATGTAATAGTGGTACGTTACTATCTGACCCCCATCGGCTTATCCCAATCTCTCAGAAGGATATCGGAACTCACGTCTTCCGATGTTATTTTGAATTGCCTACCCGATTGGCCGAGTAATCTTTCCTGGGAGAAAAGTAGAAGTAGAAAAAGAAAAAGAAGAAAGAAAAAGAAGAAGAAGAAAAATAATAAGAATAAGAAGAATAAACTTTTTGCTTAATCCTTGTATTTATTTCTTATTGGTCAGTTTCGCGAATCCCATATATGTAATTCTTGTCCCAAAAATCTACCCTTACTTGATGAAATTAATCATCCCCATGTTTTTTTCTTCATAACTGTTTCTTTATTTCCGTTCTCGATTTATCAAGGCTTTATTTTATTTAAAGGTATGGCTATGGCGTTTTTTTTTTTTTTTCATCAGGCTCAAACTTCAGGGCGGTAAAGAACCACCGTATCTCTCTCTCTCTCTTACGCCTCCTCTCTTCTTCGAATACATTATTTACTATTCTTATTTTGAGGGTCTTAGAGACGGAGGGAGAATCCTCCACTCTTATTATCGCATCTCTCTTTTCCTCGCCACTTCGTTTTGGGGATCCTCAAAGAGGAGCGATTGCGGTACTCCAACCCCTAACTTCCCAACCCCCCAACCACCCCGTGGGTTAAGCTTTGTGCATTACCAAATACCCTTAAATAGAGAATCCGGGAATTGGTTAGGTATATCGTTTCATTCTTACCTCTAAGAAGAAATTTTACTTCACAATCGTCAGTCTTTTTAGATCAATGGAATTTTTTTTCTTTAATAAAAATTCGCGGTTTCAATGATCAGGCAAACTCTCTTCTTGAACAACGGTTTAGAAACGATTATCCGTAAGAGAAACCTCAGTGAAACTTCAGGAGAATCTCATAATGGAAACCATCAGTAGCAGCCCAACCTTGACCTTAACTATCCTAAATCACAGTCATTAAACCCTTGCAGGGTTCTAATCTAATTCAAAGTTAACTAAACTAAAGAAAAATTCTATCCATATCACGTGTTCACCATAAGCTAGAACCAAATATGATATCAAAGATTAATCAAACTTGAATTATCTGTACACACATACATCTATGTAACACCATCATTCACAACTGCAGCAAGGATCGTCAGGATAGAATTTCTCTCCTAAACGTATACCTACTTCCTCCTTACAGAAATCCAACGATAAATAGTATGAGTTTCTATACAGGGTGGCTGTGAACAAGGTGCTTTAATTTTTAGGGATGATCTTCGTTTCTACATCTCTGAGATAAAAAATTATTCAAAAATTCAGCGCCTGAATTTAGGCAGCCAATTGCACAGCGGTGAACAGTGGACTGTCTGGTTTTAGGCGCACACTAACACTTTTTTTTTTTCAGTTCATGAATCACTGGACGTCGACACAGACGTTAGTAATAAATTCTCGAACTGCAAAAGTGTTATGACTACTTCGCCTGAGACTAGACAACCCACTGTTCGCTTCTGTGTAGTTTACTGCATAAATGCAGGCGCCAGTATGACTTTTTTTTTATATATTAGTACTAAGAATAGCATCATACCCCAATATTAAAGCAGTTTATTCACCCTGGGCACCCTGTATAGAATCAAAATATATATGAGATATCATGCAGGTGTTGTCGGAGATTTATTAGACACGAGACGTCTGGTAGGCAATTAAATACTTACCAAACGATCTTGAAACCTCAAGGGGGGAAAAGCCAGCTGATGTCGTCAGTCTCGCCCATCCGTTAATCTGCAAAGATATCGTCTCCTAATTAGCAAAACGTTGTTACACACGTGGTGTGCTTCTGTCAAGAATGGTAGGGGGCGGGGAAAATGTGTAACTATGTTTTTTGTTGTATTATATGTTAAATTAAAGCTATTAGGGGATGAGAGCCGAGGGAGAGAGAGGGAAGAGGTGAACCCTTCTCCACTTCATTCCATTCCACTCCACTCTCGAATATCTCCTATCTGCTATCTGTTAAGTCTTTGCGACCTATCTGCCAGGCGACAGAATGCTCAAAGATAAATGGGACAGTTCTGACTACTCCAAGAGGCTCAATATTCGCTACGGTATTAACAAAGACATAATAAATAGACGGACATTGTTGTGGTGGTGGTAGAATTTAGTCGGAACTTAATATACTCATACCAGATGCAAAATGTCCTGAAATTTTTTAATGGATAAGCAACTCTTTAGATTTTTGATCTTTTTTTTTTAATTTTATTTTTTTTATGTTCGACCCCTAGTCGAGGTTGAAGTCTGGTAAAGGAGAAGGTATGTAAAAGAGATGGAGCGTAAATTCGATGGACATTTATCCAATTAACCAATTCTGGTTCTGGATCTGGTCTGCACCCCTTAGAAAGAGAGAAGGAGGAGAAGTAGGAGGATGAGTAGGAGTAGGTAGGTAGGTACCTATAATGTTGATCTGTTATGTTTAATTACACCAGGCTGATATTGACGGCTGGTATGTGGCACAAGGGGCCGTATTGGGGATAGGGAAAGCTTTACTGGATGCTTGTTCACAAAGTTACCCCGTTTCTCGTCGTCGTATAGCCGACGCGTTTGAAAAGGGGGTTTGAGAGCGATGGGACGAATAGCAAGAGTCGTGCTAGGATTCTGTCGAACTAAATGGCTAGCAATATTGTCCGCCGAGATGCTCTGACAAGGGGAAATTAATTAGAATAACCAGAAAACTTTGGCTAGACCTTCGCCGGCGATCCATAACAGACGAAGGGCATCTGTATTTAACCCTTTTTTAATTTAATGAAAATCGGTTATCTGTCATTATCATTCTCAGTTATAATTTTCTTGAATAAAATTTTCCTGCTAATGTTTTTTTTTTCTTATAGGTTGAAAATTGGTCAAAAATTGACCATACCCATTCTGGATTTTGAAAAGAAGTTTTGTGCATGACTAACGAGGAAGACTTTCGTGCAAACAATTATACCTTATGACCTCGATTTAAGACTGATTAATGGGGGTGTATTAAAACTAATACCAGCCATCTCATCAGCGATTTCTCAACGATGGATTCACTTTCAGAGAAGACTCTCCTCCCCGGCTGCAACTCGTTTCACATTTATATAAAACAATATTCAACGTTTTTAGCCCTCTCGTTCCCTTAGCCATAAAATCGTTTAAAATAAACGGTTGGAGCTTGAAAGGATGAAGGAGAATTTAAATATACCAATTTAATTACCCGACATTAATATGAACAGATGTTAGCCTAGATTTCCTTCTTTTTAATGTATTTTTTCATTTTATTTTTTTTTGTTCTTACCCCCCGCCCCCGGTAGATAAAAAAAAAAAAAACCACCACCCCGAACAGAATCATTTGTCTTTCGAGGTAAAGCCTTGCACTAAGGATTTGTCAGGGATAAAGTGTTAACTTGGCTACAGGACCATTACGATCGATGATGTAGTCCCTCTTACTTGTTACGAAATCACCCTTATCGTACGATAAGACACGATGAAGAATTAGAAAACGGTTTAACTACTCGTAGAAATCGTTCAATTCGACTGATTCGATTCTTATAGAATCTCTCTCATCGGCGTTGTACAACTTTGAGGATCTGACTTTCGTATTTTTCTTCCTCTTTCTAGGGGATGTTAAACTGTCGGTAGGTAACGGTGGGGGTAATTTAGGTGGAAATGAATATTTTCCTGTACAGATATCCGAGTGGGAAAGGGGGAGGAGGCCGCAATTAAGGAAGACAAATCGTGCAAATAAGAATCCAGGGGGGTGGGTGGAGGTGAAGGGGGGCTGTTGAAAAAAAAGGAAAATAAAACAGAGACAGAAGGGAAGGTGACAGGATTACAAGAGAGAAAAATCTGCATAACTTTCTTACAACGCTGTCGCTGTTATACATATATACATATTTTTATATGTACTATATAGATAATATATATATATATATAGATATATGTATATAAAAGCCACACGAAAAGAGAAGAACGAAGAGAACAGAACAGATGAAATACTTTCTGGCGCAGAAAATCAAATTAGGAATGCCGCGAAGGACTTCAAACCACCCCCCCCCTTCCACCCTTCACCACTTCTCTAAAGCTCTCTGTATTCCTGTCTTTTTTAGCCTGAGCTATACAGAGCGAGTGTCTCTCCTCAACTAAGAAGTAGAAATCAGGAATATTCAGAGGGTATTGACGCGAAATGCTTAAAAATAAAATCACGTCTTTACAGCCCCGCATCGGATATTCCAAAAGACGAATTGTAATTGGTCTTCCGGTAAGTTAGACGCCAGTTTCTTTAACCCCCCCCCCCCCCCCCCCCCCCCCTCCCTCCCTCTTTCGGTCCCCCATAAAAATACATCAAGCCCCCACGATCTTGAATAAAATTAAAACTCAAAAATGAAGAAAAAAAAAAACAAAAAATTTATCAAATTACTTCGATACGTAACGAAAGTTATCAAGTTGACAATTTGAAATATAAACAACTGGTTTCCTGATTTGCACCCTTAGAAAAAGACAAAATTACATCATTGCTTAACGGTTTTTTTTTATGGTTATATACTTTGCGCAATATTATAGGAGAATCGGTAGACCTATTCCATTGCTTAAGGGCTGTTTTTATCTTTTTTGTTTTTTTTATTTACTTTCTACATTAAGGGTGAGAATCTACAGTCTGAACTCTCGATCGCAAATGTAGTACATACCAACTTTAAGGGTAGAGAAAAGTAAATTGCTGAAAAATAATGACATAGAGCTAAAACTACCCCCTTGAATATACTACCTCGCACAGATCTTCCTGTGGTCTTGGATCGTTGATTTTTTGGGATAATAGTTGCTAATGGATCCCCGGAAATGTTGCTCGGGTGATCTTTGAGTCTTGAGTATATATATATTTCGCTTTGCCGGTTTTAGCCGTGCACGCGAAACACAGTTGGTGGATTTATTGTACCTTGTATCGCAAAGGGATGATTTCTTAAAGGGAATTACTGCATACTATCATGAAAAGCACGATGCAGTTTCCGATCGGAATTGTTTCGAAAATGAAATGAAATGAAATAAAATGAAAAAAAATATAATAGAAGATATTTCTAAACTCTGACGGTATAACAATAAGGGATGAATACGGTAGGCATGTTTCGACGTTGGTTTTTTTTTTTTTGAGGAGGAAAAGTTAAAACGACCAGTGGCAACACCAGGCTGCTACTTCTCAAGACCTATAAGAGCTAGAGCGTGTGAACTACTCCGCAAGATGTTGCATCCCATTACAATCCCCACGGGCAGCTCGGTCTTGAAGAAAAGTGGTAGTCGTGGATACTTCCTGTATGTATTTGTGTTTAAACCCTGTCTCGGTATGGGTTTAAAACCTGAGGGTTGAATACTGGCTGGTTTGCTTGCTGGCTGTTGGCTGGCTGGCTGGTTGGCTTTACCGAGGCCAAGAAACAGGGGTGCAGAGTCCGACACCCTGATCGGAAAGGCATAGCAGTGGCTCCTCTTGAATACCAAACGAAACAACTTAAGAGAATACATAATGTTACACAACTCTACCGAGCGGAAGAAACTTTTATCTAAAAACTATAAATTTATTTGATAAACGATCCCACGCCATTAAATTATATGAAATTCAGTGTTGAGAGAGAAGAAGAAGAAGAAGAAGTAGAAGAAGAAGAAGAAGATGAGGAGGAGGAGGAGGAGAGAATTCATGTAGTACCTACTTCGTGAAAACGTATACGATGATAATGTAATAATTTTCTTTTCATTTTCTTATTCTTTTTCTTTTCTTGATGATTTTTTTATATTTTTTTATTTTTCTTTGGGACAAATGAACGAATGAATTAATGAATAAATAAGTAAAAGAGGTGGAGTAGCGATAACGATTCTGTGGGCAAAATAGCTCGTTTAGAATCCGGCAAGATTAAGGGAAGTTTAGGTTTAATAGCTCACTTAAACCCCACAAAGTGGTGATAATAATTAAAGTTTCATATACATGGTATAACCCGGCGTTGCCTATTCGTAACACGGTGTATATCTACCTACCTTTCTACCTACCTACCTACCTACCTACCTACCTTGGAAAACAAGATATTATCTTGAACCACAAGAATTAGGGAAGCAAGTTAAACCAGCGATTTGTCGCGTGGCGTCAAGCTAGTGGTACATGTGATACATGCCATGCGACAGGGGATGCAATTAAATTATTTTACATACCCTTATATATATATATACCTGTTTCTATATATTATATCTATACAGGTATAATCTATGTATAATATATTTGCGAAACATGTTATCCATGAGAGAGAAAAATTTCATACGATATAGGGAGGAGACCAACGAGAAAACGACATTGAACAGTGTTTCCAGTTTATTGGTCGTTTAGACCCTTAGATTTAAAAATATATATTATTCTTCAAATATATGGACTTTATATATCGTTATGGAGCTTAGGCGGTGCACATATACCTATATGCAGACATAAAACTGTATAGGTATAAAATAACATGTTCTTCACCACCCCTCACCCCTCACCCACCCCCTACCAAGCCGAAAAAACTTTCGAACTACACGTACCTAAGCGCCAACGTACATACATATACCTACCAAGGGTGAAAGATATTTATTTTTATTGCCATACGTATTATATATTATATATTATTATATATATATTTTTTTTTTCTTTTCTTTTCTTTTCTTTTTGACAAACGTCTCTAAAATCTGGTTGCAAAATCGATCCTGAGTCGGCAAATTTTTTGTTTTCTTATCGGTTATAAAGTTTGAAACTTGTATTTAATATCGCAGAGTAAGGCGAAAAAAAGTAAGTAAGAAAGAAAAGAAAAAAAAAATTTTGCGCAACGAGTAAACAAAATTTAGTATTTTTCCCTTATTTATTTTTTTTTTTTTCATTCAAATTATCTTCTGATCAAAAAAGAAATTTTACAATTTATACATATATATATCTATTATGTGTTATCTTGGGGCAGTCGAGGCAAACCTTAGTATATATATATATATATATATATATGTATACCTAGGTACGTTTTTAATTTCTTCTGGCATCCTGAATGGTTGAGAGGGCCTTTAACTGGTAAAAGGCAAAGTTGCCGGCTAGTCGAGAGTCCAGTAAATCTTAAAAACGTTGGCGGGTATACCTAACCATCCCCCTAAAAAAAGAAAAAAAAAAAAAGCCCATTCTTATTCCCTCGTTACTCGCAGCCCAGTTTCACAGCATATAGCTCCTGGTAGAAGGCGCTCTGCAGAATTCACCTCTCTTTCTCTCTTTCTCTCTCTCTCTCTCTCTCCTTATTATATCGTCTTTCCACACCATAAAATCGGAAAAGAATTTCACCCCCCAAGACAATAGAAACTAATAAATTTGATTACTGATTACGCCAGGCACGGTAACGCCACCCCCTCTAACCGTGAAAAAATTCACTCGAGAATAGTAGAAGAATTTTTTATTTATTTTTTTTTTTTCACCCAATTCGATAGTTTGAAAATAAAAAGCAAAAAAAAAAACAACGAAACCATTATCTGCTTTTAAAAATTTCCTTTTTTTTGTTTTCCTTACAAACGATATACAAGTTCCTCACCCGATGTTAGGGGGGTTTTTAGGTACCTACTCGGTTTTCTCCGTGTTTTGGAGTCGAACAACTTACGGGGAACAGGGAAAGGGAGGAGGGAAGGATCTACTTGCCGCAATCACCTCGGGCTGTTTAAAAGACACTTCCACTTTAATTATACCCAACTGCTGCGATATTACGATATTACGAAGCATAAGCCAAGCCTTGAGATTTAGGGTTTCGAAAACTTTCAACCGTATCCTCCACCACCATCGCTAAGGAGAGAAACTAGGGTATCATTTTGTTGTTTTGGATTTCTCGATTCGTTATGATAAAATTATACCTACCCCCCCATCCCCCGTTCCCCAACATCGTCCTGGTAGCGTAATAATAATTGTATTTAGCAAGATTTTCAGGGGATACTGAGACCCCCAGGGGGCTCGATTTATAATTTCGATAAATTATCCCATTGCTAGAAAATTTTTCGTATGTTTAGGGAGGAAAATACTATATCGAAAATTTTTCAGTATACTATGTACAGATTCGTCGAATATATATACTATAATATTGGTATATTTTACGATGTCCGAAATAGGGATATTTCGTTCGACTATATATAGGAAGGGTGTATTTTTATTTTACGTTGAATAGCCACCGCGGTGACTGTAGAAAAAGAAGGGGGAGCAGGAACTACCCTTACTACTAAAGGATACACATGGTTATATAGGTATATACAAAGTGAATACAAGAATCAAACGTGGATGTTGAAATCCCTCCGGATTTACCCCCTCGTACTTTTCTATATTCATATATCGATAATATAATATATAATATATAGTGGACGAGGCAAGGAGGTGCGACCAAACTTTTTATCAATTCGGAAATCCAGCCCTCGGACGTGACCCGTGTTATAAACACTTTTCCAGCCTTTTCGCCTTTCGCTTTTAGCTTTTCGCTTTTCGTTTTTCGCTTTACGCTTTTCGTTTTTCACTTTTCGCTCTTTGCTTTTCCTCGGCTAAAATTGCGACGGTAAAAGCCGGATGGAAAGCAAATACGATTGTTGATTTGCGGCTAAGAAGATAACGCCCGAAAATTTTTGGGAAATGGAATGTTCATTTAATAATTAGGACTGCAGAAGAAGAAAAAAAAAGAAAAAAAAATGTGTTTCACCCTTCTTGCGAGATTTAGCGTAAATAACGAATCCTTGAAAAGCATAAGACAAGTAAATGAAGAAAAGTCGACAGAGAGACTGGAAAATACGTATAATTACTGGAGAATTAGAGGGCTGGGGTTGCGCCGGATATTACAACCCTTTTCACCCTTTCGACGCCTTATTTCGAAAGACACGTCTACCCTGTCTTACCCTTTTATTTCGCTACTTTGTATACATTTTGTTTTCTTTTATCATCTAGCTGCATTAACATCCCTTAAATTTCGAAAAACATAAACGTTCTTTTAACTCGAAATTCGTGAATTAGAATACTTTAAATATACCAGGAGTATTCGTCGAAACGCCTGCATACGGGCAACTTAGAAGTCTAGCGATTAGATTTCATTTCATTTCGTTGGCTTCATGGTAACCAAACCTACTCGCTTGACGTTTGAGTTGCCTGTATGCAGGCGTCCTATAAAACGTTCCCACGAATACTCTCGGTATATATGAAGTCCAATATATTTCAAATAATTCTCTCCCGCAATGTAATTTTCATATTATCTGCTAAGAATGATACAAGCCCAATAATTCTACCTTATCTACAAAGTGTTTAGAATTCGGTTACCCTAGCTGAATTAAAACGCGACTCTGCAGTCGATAAGTTGGCAACTTATAGCTGAAAGTACTTATGGATGAATAATGTTGAAAGTAATATTGTTTATGGATAAATTTAAGCGTATTTAAAACTGCTAGATGACTCTAATGATAACCGTTAGATACTATTCATGAATTTAATTATAAACAGAAGTACCGCTTAATCGAAGTGTTAAGTAACTCCGAAGGTAACCCGTCAAAAGAGTAGCAGAGTCGAATTCTAGTGAATAGTATCTGAAAACAGCCGCGAGAGGTATATTTTAAAAATACTATAGTGACATTATTACGATGCTGGTAGAACTGTTAAGCGAGGTAGCGAATAGCGAACTAGTGATTAAAAGTCAAAACATCGAGCAGAAAACGCGAGTGGTTGAAAAAGGAAAAAAATTATAGGCTAAAGAAACTGACCAGTATACTTATTAAAGGGCGTAGATCTATCAATATATTTGAAAAGCAATAAGCTTGAAGTCTAGAAAGTAGCAAGACATAACATAGTCGAAGTTTACTTAATTAAGAAAGGTCGGAGAGTAAGAAAAACCCCTTAAATATAGAAGACAAAGAGATAATACAAAAGGCATAAACTTTCGCAGATAAATCGGGATACTACCTAATGTATAACGTAATCGTGTGTTAAATAATAATAGAGCTGAATAATAATTGCGTTAGTTTTATAGTTCGTTCCATTGTTGTAAACTACTTAAAAGAAAAAAAAATAATAATAAAAAAAATAGAATAATAATAATCGGAGTATTTCAACAAAATGGCCGACACTTGGAAACAAAGCGTAATATGCCGGTAAGAAAAATCAATTTATTAAACTATTGGGTATTTATATCGACTTGATTGAATTTCTAAATGTTGAAACAACTCGTATACTATCTATTGTAATCTGTAAAAACGAGATTCCCGGTTTTGCAGAGGCGAAAAACTTCATCAAACATAAACACTATGATCTTTCTATCTCGTTCTATCTCTAACTCGTTCCGATCTCTCTCTTTCGCTCTATCTAGGTACACGTTGAGTAAATATTGACATGGCCGTTACAACTTGCTAGCTAAAATTGTATTGCGTGTTATCACATTGTCATTATGATTATGATGGTTGTTTATTTCTTGGATTACTTTTCGCTGTTAAGTAATTAGGAATTAGAATTTAAGACATTATGAGGTTATACTTTCTCAATCATTGTGATAAGTTATTGGAACAGAATCTTGGAAGATGTTTAATCAGATGATATGTCATGTTTAGTTTTTTGGGACAATTTTTAAGATTGTCAAAAAACAAATTAAATTATTTTACATGGTTTTATTTGCTTTTTTCAATCTCTTATATCCTCTATAAGTTGTTGAGAAAAAAAGAAAGAACGATTTATCATAAACCATTGGATGAGTCGGCGTCGACTAGATAATAATGGTCGCAAAGTTGATGCGCAGGTAATAATCGATTAGTGTGAATACGAATTCTATATTGAATAATATAAAGAGGGCGATTGAACTCAATGACGAGAAACTTTGTGCGGAATTACGCAGATTTTTCAATCTAATCAACATTCCAGGAATGATATTGTGTAAAAAAGGAATTTATTCAAATAAACATCAGACATTTTTGTTTCTGAACCAATTTGTTAATGTAATACGCGAGAATGACCCCCGCGTAGTCTTTGGCTCTTAAAAATACAACAATATCTTTCTTCGGCTATAAATATATTATCGCTACTGTGTACGTAAAGGCACTTCAATTCATTTCTACGCGTTTCATTACCGTAATTTGATAACTATCGCGACAACATACTGTGTTACTTTATTGAATATTAATGAACAGTTTCTTCATTTATTTGAATTATATTAAAAGGTAACTATAAATCAGCAAATTGCTTCTTATTTAGACGAAAAACTCTTAACGGCTAGAGTCTTTTGTACATTGGATTCATAAGTTTCTTCAGTTTTTCTATCAGTTATATGCTTCAGCCTTTCCTAAAGAAATTAAAAGCTCAATATCCATGGACCTCGTTAATGTAATTGAAGGTATTTCGTGAACGGAATATGTCGAGAAGGAAGTAACTGCAGATACCAACATGTAGCGGCAACAACAAGAGAAGATTCAGGGCCTATATTGGTCGGAGAACAACAAGCTGGTAATAACAGTAATGAAACCAACAGCACAGGAGTTTGCAGATTCTTTAAACAAGGATCCTGCAAGTTTGGAGGTCGATGTAGATTCGGACATTCAGAAACTACAGACGAGTCAAATAACACCGCAAGCACATCCTCATCAAATAACCAAAACTCAAGCAGTAAAACAACCGCGGAAAACTCAGAAGACGAGTGGGTATATTTTGCAGATATATTATTCAACCCCTTTACAATCCCAAAAGAAAAACTCCAGAGAAGCTCCATTCAGATCAGAATGAAAACAAAAAAAAATTGAGAAAAACCGATGATACTTCTACCAAAGTCTAATTCTTCAAGATCAAATCCATCAGATTTTCGTAAATCCAACTCTGATTCCTCCTTCCATCCATAAATCTCCGACAACCTTCAATTCCTCTTCAAAAAGCAAAGAACCAGCTACTAAAATAACTAGAAACTCTTTATTCCGCCTTATCGCATCAGCAAGGACCTCCGACGGGCAGAAGAATGGGTAAAAGCCCCAGAATTTGTTCCTTCATCGTTGCCAACAGCCTCATCGTCGTCTTCGACCTGCGAAGATACGGCCAGTGCCTCGGCGACCACATCTACTCCCGTGTCTTATGCACAGGCGTTAAACCCTCATGGCCAGACCTCGAATCCTGCTTCGGAACCACTCTGCCCTTACGCAGAGGCCAGCGGAATTTGTAAGAAAACAAACTGCACGTATTTGCATGGAGATATGTGCGAATTGTGTGGAAGAGCGGCGCTGCATCCGCACAACGAAGAACACAGAAAAAAACACACAAATGTAAAGATGATTATAATATCTTGTTGTTCTTTTGAGTTCAGACGTTAATTATTGGGCAAATATTATAATTTGATTGTCATTTTTTCACAGGCTTGCGTTAGACAGCACGAAGTTGACATGGAATTATCGTTTGCAATTCAGAGAAGCAGGGAAAAGTCGTGCGGCGTTTGCTTTGAAACAATAATGGAGAAATCATCGCGAGAGCAGAGATTCGGTATACTACCAAACTGCAATCACTGTTTCTGTTTAACTTGTATCAGAAAATGGCGACAGGCTAAACAATTCGACAATAAAATCATAAGGGCTTGTCCAGAGTGCAGGGTATCGTCGGATTTCGTTTGTCCCAGTATGTATTGGGTCGATACTAAAGAAGATAAGGAGAAACTCATAACAGACTACAAAGAAGCACTGAGGTGAATAAATCACAGAGAGATACTTGGCACTCATTAAATTCAAGGGAATTCAATTTTAAAGGCTTACATACACCTTGATTAGTGCTAGGATCAATTATATGTTAAGTAAATATGAAAAACTTCACTCCAAGAAGTATGTAAGCCCTTAATTAATTCCAAAAAACAAATGAAATGTCGAATCTTCTTCCTTTTAATCAATATTTTTCTTTCTTTCTTTCATTTAATATCCAGCACCAAGGACTGCAAGTACTTTAACAAGGGTCGTGGGAAGTGTCCGTTTGGAAACAAGTGTTTTTATCTACACGCTTTGCCGGACGGTACTAAAACCGACGTCGGACCACCGGTAAGGCATCATCGCTACGCCGACGCAGACATTGATTTTCTACAAGTAAGTTTTTATGTGGCGGTGGATAAATCGCGGTGAGATCTTTACTATGATCCACGTAGAATTTCACCTCCCTACAAAACGATCTCAAAGATCAAAAAAGAAGCTTGAACGAAGTTTGTGTTTTTTTTTTTTTTTTCTTTCTCTTTTTAGTTTTTAATAACATTTTATTTCAGCATTAGAATTTAAGAAAACAATTTTTTTTTTTTTTTAATTACGGTGCGCAAAATTCAACTTCTCGTACCTATGTTGCGAAGTACCCATTTCTCACACAAGTGTGAGTAAACAGTAACTTTCCACACGCGAAAGGTACAAGAAGTCGAATTTTTCGCACTGTTTAAAAAAAAAAATAGATGTACTATTCTGAGACTCTCTATCGATATTGTCTATCCGCAGCAGATGATCCTCTGGGATTTCCTGGACGAGCGAGACAGTCGTTGGATGTACAGTATCGACGACCTGGAAGAGATCGTAGCCTTTTTCTCAGATTCGGAAGACTCCGATTGGTCAGAATACGAGTTATTCTTTGATTAGTAAATCGCAGTATAAAATTTTCCGCTATTTAATTATAATTGCCGGGGGGTCTCGCCGTCCCGCGTTAAAAACAAACAAAAAATCATTAAATCTCTTTTCGAATACAAAATCATCATCGTAGTAGTTTAGTTTAAAGTAATTCTCTATCGCTCTTCTTCTCATTTTGTTTTATTTTTTTTTGTTATTACTATCTAACGAGCTTTGAGTTTGATCAGAAGAGAAAAAAAAAAAGAAAACACTGCATTTCTTAATTCAAAGAGATTGCGCAGTTCGGTAGTTTCACACTAGTCAGACTCCAAGGCTCAATGGAACGAACGACATAAATAAATGATGATGATGATATAAACCTCTACCTCTAAATTACGCGTTAAATTATTATTATTATTATCATTAACTATTATACATAATTGTTATCGAAAAGAAACTTTATAGGCATTACTTTATTACCTTGTTAGTTTTTAGTGCGAATGTGAATTATAACGTATGATTTTTCTTTATTTATTTTTTCTTCTTTTCGTTAGGTGAGGATATTAACAATTTTCTGTATGTGGTATATGTATGTATGTATGTGTGTCTCTGTGTATATGTGCCGTATGTGAGAATGAGGTAAAATTTCACAGTATCTATAATATGGGTAGGAAGAGAAAAAAACAAAAATGCTAAAAACGAAACTTAGAGCTGGAACAATACTGAAAGAATAACAATGAATAAATAGAAGAAAGAAAGAAAGAAAAATTAATAGACGATATATATAAATAATATGTGATAGTTAGACAAGGCGGAGCCACGCCTGGAAACATTGCTACTGCCTTCGTTGGGTATTGTTGCTGTATTTATTAAGATAGCTTTATGTACAGTGATTTATTAATTATATTAATTATTATTATTATATCTGGTTTAAAACGTATTAATTAACTAATTAATTGATTAATTAATTAATTAACTAACTAACTAACCAACCAACTAAGTGAATAGTAACTAAAATAACTAATTAGAGATTATTAGGCTTGGGCAGATGAGCAGGTTTTATTCCTACTCTATAAATTGCGGTATTACCTAATTAAAATATAAATAAAATTAAAAAATTCTTTGTTGTATTATGTTATACGTCCTGTTGATTGTAAGTAAAAGAAAAACAAAAAAAAACAAAAATCAATATCGTATATTATATTTTAAAGATATTGCGGCTCTTGATACATGAAGAATTTTTAGTCGCCGACCAAATAGCTGCTAATAAATTAATACGCCTTTCGAGGGGGGAGAAAGTAATGAAAAAGAGAAAGAGAAAAATATTAAGGAAAAGAAGATTAGATTTCATTTGATCGAATATTGGACTCTGTGAAAAAAGAAAGAAAAGAAAAAAAGAATGAAAAGTCGTTGGATGAAATGGACAAAAAATATATTTAATATATAATAATGTATGTATTGTTTGATAGAGGTGAAGAGAGAGAGAGAAAGAAAGCAGTCAGAGAGCATCGGCCCATTCCTAATTGTTATAACTATTTTTACATCATCGCTATATTAGACAGACTGTGAGACGATCGATGATATCATATGGATTCTGAATTAATTAATGTGGTAAATCTAGATGGTATGTGTTCGATCGACTGTTGATTTAAACACAATAATATGTTAGTAATTATTAAAATAGATGAAAGAAGCAGAAACATAACAAAAAAAAAGGAAAGAAAAGAAAACGAAAGAAAAAAAAAACAGAAATTCTATAATGATTAGTAGTAAAAGTGTATGTAGTAGGTAATATTATTAATTAATTAATTATCTTCGATCAGCAAAAGAAGAAAACTAGTAGAAAAAAATGAGAAGGAAAAAAAAAAGATACAAGCTATTCTAAGCACATTTCCAAACTTTATATTACCTAATTAGTTAATTAATTAATTAATTATTTATTTTCTAAAATAGAAATTATAACTATAAAGAAAAAAGAATAGAAAAAAGAAAAGAAAAACCATCAATATATAGATAATATTATAATAGAAAACGAATTATACAATAGATTATTAAAAAAAAAAAAAAACACAACTGCGGTTTGTTTTTTAATTAAATAATATCATTTTATTTTACTTCATTTTTATTATCATATCATTTTCTTTACACGATTCAATTAATAATAGAATTATACTGCTGTAATACGTGTTGTTTTCATTTGTTTTTTTTTTTTGTCTATTTTTGTTACGTAAAATCAGGATTAACAATTTATTACTCATTTAATCACTTAATAAATAGTATATAAATAGTAAACACAATTGTTGAGTTAAAATTTTTAAAGATCTATAATTACTCTGGTTAAAGAATAGATAATAAAAGAAATAAACAAACACTTCACAATAATATACTAATTCAGGCCAGTTTACTTGTTGATTATTTAATTAATTAATACAGTACTACTACGTATTTTGTAACTAAAAAAAAAAATATCCTTACGTAGTATGTATAGCTTAGCCCACGATGTATAATAATAACAAGGACAGGGCATGGCGGTTCTACGCTATAATTGTTATTATATTGAGCATCTTGTTTTATTCTTTTATTATTATTATTATTATTATTATTATTGATATTGATATTGATATTAATATTGCTTTTCAATGTTTAGTTCTATCTCCTTGCATCTTAATAATGCGTATAAAAGAGAAAGAAAAAGCAAAAGCAACAGAATGAAAAGAAAAAGAAAGAAAGAAAGAAAACATATGAATACCATATTAATTAATGATTATTATAGAATATGATAGATGATAAGAAAAAAAAGGAGAAAACCGTAAAAACAGGAAATAGAAAATCGAAAAACTGAAAAGATATGTATGGGAGTTTATTTTTTTAACTCCTTATAGGTAGAATAGATAGTGATAATGTGTATATCGTTGGTAATCATTTTCTTAATTGAATACATAGAATATACATACATACATATATACATACATATATATATATATATATATACATAGGTTGAATATATTATTAACAAGCTTAAAACGCCCAACTGCCAAGATATCAATTACTATATTATAGTTTCTAGGACAATTCTTAAAAATGATCATAGAAACGAATAAAATTGGTAATAAATATCATTTTATATTTGAAAAAAGAAACAAAACAAAAAAAGCATCCGTGACTCGATACTAAGAGAAATGCTTCTATACATATATCCCTTACTGATGAATATCGTAGATCTGTGCCTTGTCCTTATATATACCATCTATGTACGTAACATATCAATTTTAATAGACTTTCTTTTACTCTTTACTCCATATGGTTTTATTTGCTTTTTTCAATATCTTGTATCCGCTAGAAATTGTTGAGAAAAAAAGAAAGAACGATTTATTATAGACCATTGGATGAGTCGGCGTCGACTAGATAATACTAGTCGCAAAGCTGCTGCATTGGTAATAATCGATTAGTGTAAATACGAATTGTATATTGCAAAATAAAAAGAGGACGATTGAACCAATGACGAGGAACTTGGTGAGGAATTACGCAGATTTTTCAATCTAATCAATATTCCAGGAATGATATTCTGTAGAAAAGGTATTTATTTAAATAAATATCAGACATTTTTGTTTTTGAACCAATTTGTTAAAGTAATACGCGAGAATAATTCCCCGCGTAATCTTTGGCTCTTAAAAATACAACAATATGTTTCTTCGGCTATAAATATATTATCGCTACTGTATTCGTAAAGGCACTTCAATTCATTTCTACGCGTTTGATTACCGTAGTTTGATTACTACCGCGACGACATACTGTGTTACTTTATTTAATATTAATGAACAGTTTTTTCATTTATGTTTACTTATATTATAAGGTAAATATAAATCAGCAAATTGCTTCCTATTTAGAAGCAAAACTCTTAACGGCTAGAGTATAACATTTGTTTTATCCGTCTTTTGTACATTAGATACATAAGTTTCATTACTTTTCTCTATCACTTATATGCTTTTGCCTAAAAAGATAAACAACATTAAACAACAATCTTAAATATGTTAATTTAACTTTATAGTAAGGCGGGTGATTTATCCAAATCTTAACTAAGGCACTTCTTCGTTGCCTCCCTACGTTCTACTATCTTTCATAGTAGCGAAAAATTTTCTACCATTATAAAAAGAGAAAAAAAAAATCCGAAATCTTGAAAACTATTCAATAATTATCAACTAAAACCGGACTCCTCAAATTCCATGTATATATCAAACAAGCGTCGCACTAGACGCAGCTTCTTTCTCAGACACGTACCATTCCTCGCTGCCTTCCTCAGTCCTGTAATAAACAATAAACAATAAATTATTTCTGTAAATATAGAAAAAAGAAAAAACGGCATCGAATTATTCCTCTCCCGCGTTGGAATACCTCAGCGCGTTGTACGGCTGGCAAGTCATCCTCTGTAAAGGTTGATAAATCCGTTTCTGAACCGGACTGGGTGCTGAGCGTTCATCAACATTTTCTAATCTCAATTCCTGGCTCATTTGAATCATCATATTGACCCTAGGATCTTGTGGCAATTTATTTGAATTAGTATTTCCAGTCGCTATACCAACAGGACTTTGCGCCTGGCTATAAACCGGAGCATTAACGTTCTCGTTCCTCTTTCTGTACTTCGTAGAGTATTTGTAGAAGTCAGACATCTCAAAGGGCTTTGTCACCTCTCTATAAGGCTGATATTTACCAGCTTGAACAATCGTGCAATTTTTCGGCGACTCTAATCCCCTCTCGTTGTTATTATCAATTAATTTAGACTCCGCAGGTATCTCAAGTATCTTCGGAGGCTGATGGTATCTGTTTTGCTGCGGCCGTTGCTTATGCGGTTGTATATCTTCCGCAGTTATTTCCATCGCTTTATAATTCCTGCCTAATTTCTTAGGCGTTAAACTGTTCGGCGATACTGCCGGTCCTGAATCAAGGGAAGTCTCGTACCACCCTTTCTCCTTTGCCTTAATATTTGCGCTATCCGCGTTCTCCTTGTCTTGCGATTCTTGGGACTGTCCAGAATGCCAGGTCTCAACGCTCCCCAAAGACTGAGTTCTCAGCAACATTCGACTCGGCATTTGCGATATGTTTTGTTCCTGCTGTGGCGGGTTCAGAGGCACATTATGCCGTGGTAATATCGAAGTACTTTTGCTCCCCGCCACAGTGTGGTATCTAATTTGTTGCTCTGAACCGATTCCAGCAGTTGTATTAGCGTGCTGAACGGTGTTTCTCTTCCTTCTATCAAGACTCCCGAATTTATCTACCGTAGAATCTTGGTCAGGGCACCAGACAATCTCGTCTTCGTATCTGATCCAGTAACCAGGAGGCTGGTGCGGGTCGGTAGGTGGGCCGTTGTTCCTCGCGGAAGAAACTCTGCCGGACGTTATAACAACGTCGCGTTGTTCTCTTCTCTGAAGAGTCTGGTGTGGTTGGGTCTTCAACGCATTTTGGTAGTCCGGTGTATGCGTGTATCTCCTACTACCCGGGTCTCCGTCGTGATAAAATTGTGGATTTGTCTGATGGTGGTATCGGGCTGGTTCATTATCCGGACTTTTGTACTCTGGATATTGCTGGTGGTTTTTTAACGGCTGTTGTTGTTGAGGTGGGAGTTGGTGCGGACGATAACGAACCAGTCTCTCCTGTTCCGTGTAAGTGTTGGGCACTGGGCGGTAATTTCTTTCCGTGTCTAAATAGTGGTTTGGATTATTACGCGAGCCGCCACTTCCGTGTGAGTAAGTTCTGGCTCTGTATTGATCAGGGAGAATATAGACGTTGTGATTATCGTTCAGATCGTTAGAAACCAACAGTTTTGGACTCTGTCGTTGAACCGGGTGTTGAACTAAAGGACGATTATGGTTGTAGATAGGAGCAGAGGGAATCTGCGGAGAGTCTACTTCGTGATATCCAGTTCCCGGATATGTATTGTAGTTCTGTTCTTGGCCAAGGGGACTTAGCGACACACCACCCTCCTGCAGCAATCCTCTAGATGATTTTGAGGACCTCTCGGTACCTGAAAAACACGAAGAGTACATTTCTGAGGTACTAGATGATGGCTTTCAAATCCACATATGTTGAATTATCATATTATCACCTTCCAACGGAGGTCTGGGTTTTTTACTCCTATGTTTTCCATGTCCACCTTGAGGACTCGGCTGACTACCATAATTCAATATATTATGATTATGCTGAGGCTGTGAGTTTCTTACACCTTTACCATGCCCATGTCTTATGAAACTGAGCCTAGAATCGAGTTCCTGAAGCTGTCTTTGACTCTGTTGATAAACAAGTCTGTGTTTACGACGAACAGCTTTACTCTCTCCAGCGTCATTGAATATACCCAAAGCCGCCTCTGCTATACGGACTTGTACTTGGCGCTCTAATTCCAGGGCTGATTCCTCCTGAAAATGAGAAGAACCGTTATTGAATTAAATGAATAGAAGAATGGAAAAAATTAGCAATTTTTTTAATATCTACTCACAGCCTCTGTGCTTTTTAATTTGTTTATCAAATTCTGCGGGTAGGTAAAAGCCGTTCCAACTCTACGTCTAAAACTTGGTGGACTTTCCCCAGGTTCTAACGGTATTTCAGGTGGTAATATACCCGTTAGCTCAGCCTCGTCTATACACAAATTTTTCAACTCGTTATTCTTTAATATCAATTTTTTTTGTAATGCTTGACGACGCTGTTGGAGCCACTGCAATCTCGAAGTTAACGGATCGTCCGCCGACGCAGGACCCGCCCCATTCTCATTCCCTGCCATAACTGGAGAAAGAAATTTGTTTCAAATATTGAAAAAAGAAAAAACAAAAAACCATTTTTTTCATTTTTTTTTTTTCTTTATTTTTCTATAAATCAACGAAAAATTCGAGTTTTAAATATCTTGACGAGAATTTGTAAATTTTTGTTTTTCCTATGTGTGTTTCTCTTTCTCATTCCAACCAAACTCACCCATATTATTGTTATAACTGGAGCGTGATCGCGCGTTGATGGCTTGATCGTGATTACATCATTTTCCCGTTTGGTAAAGTCTTCTTCCTCTTATTATTATTGTATATTTCTTTCCCCTTTTATATTATTCTTGGTAAATGATCTCTTGTTTTTTCTTCCTTTTATAACCACATTACCACGAGTTGGGCGATACGCTCTTTGTCAATAATGCAATGACTCCGATTTTCTGATTAACAAACGCTTACGACTGACTGACATGACAAACCTTTAACAATAATCAATTTTCATAGAAGTTAGGTTAGGTGAGGTTATTTAAATTCGTACTTTTTTTAACTTTTTTTTAACGTGTTTTTAGAACTTGGAAGATCATTATTATCACATTGATTCATTATCGGAGTTTTTACTCGTTTGAAGACGATATTCATTCAATTTACCATCTCTTCGATCATTCTCATATTTACTTTGATTCCTTCATTTTATTGTTTTTTATCAGTTTATTAAACGTCACAACCTTTTGGAGAAGAGTGACGCGGATAGCGTTGACATTTATTTCATACTAGAGGCTATACATAAGTATGTATACCGTACGCGTGCGCTGGCTTTTTACACAATTCCACCAACGTATGCATCGGTATTTTATTTTTTTTTACATCTTTTTTTACGATGTTATCAAAGTGCCGTTCCTTTCTATGAGTATTATGTGAATGTGCCTGGAAGGCGGTCTTCACGGGACTCTCGCGTAGTTGAAGGCAGCACGGCTACTGGTTCCACAGAAGCGGGAAGATTGATTTCTTAGATTTATTTTTGTTAGTTGAATAATATATACCTTAATGATTTTTTTATGAAATGGCAAAGTGTTGCGTATGTCATTGTAAAGAAAAATGTCAATTTTCGTTTTTCGAAGAACTGTCGAACTGCTGTATTTACTGTCCCGAAAAGCATTTGACATTTTGGCTCCGTATACTTAGCAGGCAAATAAATTCAATTTAATTTTTCATCGATACAATCGTTTGGGAATTGTTTGGAAAAGTTGAGAAATATATTTTCGTAGTTTAGGAAATTATGATTTATTTGTTATTTATAAAAATGTATTGGGCATATATTTAACAGACACGATTCACAGAAAAAACAAAATCCCTTCAATGAACTCGAAGTTCTTTGGGAAACACGTCTTCAATGTATTTAAAATTTGGGAAGTTTCATTTGATGTGACAAAAATCATAAAAACACTCGTCCTTAATTAATTATAAATGATTATTACCTTATTAATCGCTAACAAGAGAATAGTAGGGGGTGAGCCTTGCTACACGCAACCCGCAGATCTTTTGTGCGATTTGAGTTCTATAGTTGCCTAGCAGTTGGCGCTATCGGTGTAAACAGACCTACGACAATGGCGTCCCCCACCCCGCTCCAATCGTAGGTAAGCCAAAAAGGCCGTGCGCAACGTGGAAAAGTTCAGTAAGCGGCGCGCCATCCTCGAGTGAAGATGGGTGATAGGAGTCAAGGAAATTCGCGGCTCGGAAAGGCTGACATCAACGGAGTCACATTGGACATGAGTGAGTTTGAAATATTTCGATCAATATTAAACGACGGCAATAAATAATCGACTATTTTCAAAGCTCGTTGAAAACAAGTGAAATTTTATTCAATACTTTCTCGATAAATTTTACGCGGCTCGTATTTTAATCGTCGAAGTGAGTAACCGTTGAATAGCTACCAGCAGGCTTTGATTAAAATTGCAGATATTGTTCATTTTCAAGTACATTCTACTCATACCAGCGAATAAATGTGCTATAATCTATATTTCTTACGAACATAAAGTCTCGGGCCTGTTTTAAATACAAATATAACGGGCGAGAGAGTTTCGTTTGATAACTTCGCGATAATTATCCCATCATCCCGTTATATTATTGGCATATAATTCCGAGTCCCTCGCCCTGTAGCGTCGTTTGTTTGACAGGCATATTTCGCGACTCCGAAGGGGAAACTAATTTGTCGTGTTATTTCGAGTTGACAAGTATTTTTCGGGAGAATACTCGATCCCCGATTTATTCTCTTATTCGATTCTTTGACAGCATTATCGGTCGACGGAGATGAGAATGAACATCGCTGATACTTGAAATGCATAGATCCTGCGTGCCACTTGGTCGGAGATGGACGCCAACCAACACTGCCGGGCTAGTCCTGGATTGACGGTCGACCAAGATAATGGTGAGCTTTGTATTATATTAGCCAAAGGCCTAATTGAACTATAAATGTATGTCCGTAAAACAATCATTGCTGAAACATACTTCGCGATCCGATACAGATCTCGGACAGATTACTTTTCCATGTCTATGTACTACCACAACACTCATCGGCCAAGTAACCGTGACGCTCACCCTGTATCTAGGTATTACTCGATACTGGGGCCTCCGGCTTGCCTCTGTCTTGCCGTATACGCCAGAAACTTTCAGGACAACTCGGTTTCACTCAGCTGCAAGGGATACGATACAGACGCTCAATAATATACCCAGAGGTAACATATTGTCCATCTCGTTATAGGGTAAGCCTAGGAGAGAAAGCACACTTAATTCTTGGAAATAGCAATAAATTCTCTCTTTTTAATGACAAGCTTGGAATATGATTGATAGATCTCGAGAGAATATGTTTACCTTATTGAAATATAGTAGACTCACCTCGTAGTAGAGAAATATTTGAATAACCAGGATCAAAGTTTCAAGGTTTGAAAATAAATAGAAGGGTAGATAGCTGTAGGCCTAATTAGGCATCACATTTATTTTTTAAACATGGAACATAATTCAATATTGGTGATAAATTACTCCAGAGTCTCAAGTACCAGTCATAACGATTGAAATATTGAAAAATCTATTCATGCATGCAATAGTAATACTAGCTTATTGACATTCTTGATTCTGTTGAAAATAGTTAAAAGTTTATATCAAATTTAAAAATGGTTCAGGCAGCCTTACAAAATCAATCATAAGAAATATATTATAATAAATTCCATACAGATGTATAATCACAATTAGAAATTCTTTGGTACTTAGTTGAGAATGTTTACTTGAAAAACACATAAACTTAATCTATCCAATGTACCCTATGCTTATCTAGTTTTTATCTTCACAGGCGTTGTTCACCGAGGGAAACTAGCTCCTGCCTATCCTCAACAAAACCTCTTCAATATTCATCAGGACAGGGGATTCACACCAGGGAGTGAAGCAGTCCAAGCACCGGGGGAACGACCGCAAGACAACTCTGCACCACGGAGTATCAATAAAGTAGCATCAGCGAATGGTTCGTAATTACAGTTCCTTTTGAATCAGTTTTGATAAAATCTCGCATCTGGTCTGGTCTATAATTATTTTCAATTACTTTACTTTATAATTACTTTTACTAATTAAATCGAGTTCAATTACACATTACCAAACTATTGGGTAATTGAATAAGTAATTTCATTAAAAATGTAATCAGTGACTCGTAACACTGCGAATATCCATGTTATGATAAGATCGTTTATGCAATAAACATGTATTATTATAGTAAATTGGCGCATTCTTGAATAAATATCTCTTGAAATTGTAAATCATCTATCGTTGAATTATTTTCCTATGTCCTTTCCTTGCCTATAAGTCGAAAATCATGAAAATCGCATGATTTCATAAAGCCCTGAACAATATTAATATATATAAATATAACAATATTAATATATATAATATAAATAATAATGCGCCTTGTCATATGCAACCCGCATGCCATTCGTGTAAACGGAAGGGCCCATGTTAATTTTTGTTGCCTATTTGGTGTTTTCCGAATGCCTATATTCAGGCGTATTGTAGTAATTCAGAAAAAAGGTCGAAAAAAAGGTTCCGGCAGTTGATACCTTATTTAAGGAGTCGGATTTCTGGCAGTTGATACCTCGATTTTAGTAGCTTTACGATGAAATATCTACTGCCAGAAAATCGACCAATCAGGAGGCTGCTTGAGCCAATTTAGGCTCAATTTCTCGAAAAGGAGCCTCCTGATTGGTCGATTTTTAAATTAAATCAAGTTACGGCGCTACAGAGGCTAGCCATCAGCAAAATTCTGGATTTCTGGCAGTGGCTGGATTTTCACGGCAGCAATTTACTGCGGCAGCAACACGTGATTAACAACGAATAGCGTAGGTAAACCACGTGGTTAACAACGAATAGCGCCGCGGCAGTAAATTGCTGCCGTGAAAATCCAGCCACTGCCAGAAATCCAGAATTTTGCTGATGGCTAGCCTCTGTAGCGCCGTAACTTGATTTAATTTAAAAATCGACCAATCAGGAGGCTCCTTTTCGAGAAATTGAGCCTAAATTGGCTCAAGCAGCCTCCTGATTGGTCGATTTTCTGGCAGTAGATATTTCATCGTAAAGCTACTAAAATCGAGGTATCAACTGCCAGAAATCCGACTCCTTAAATAAGGTATCAACTGCCGGAACCTTTTTTTCGACCTTTTTTCTGAATTACTACAATACGCCTGAATATAGGCATTCGGAAAACACCAAATAGGCAACAAAAATTAACATGGGCCCTTCCGTTTACACGAATGGCATGCGGGTTGCATATGACAAGGCGCATTATTATTTATATTATATATATTAATATTGTTATATTTATATATATTAATATTGTTATATTTATATATATTAATATTGTTCAGGGCTTTATGAAATCATGCGATTTTCATGATTTTCGACTTATAGGCAAGGAAAGGACATAGGAAAATAATTCAACGATAGATGATTTACAATTTCAAGAGATATTTATTCAAGAATGCGCCAATTTACTATAATAATACATGTTTATTGCATAAACGATCTTATCATAACATGGATATTCGCAGTGTTACGAGTCACTGATTACATTTTTAATGAAATTACTTATTCAATTACCCAATAGTTTGGTAATGTGTAATTGAACTCGATTTAATTAGTAAAAGTAATTATAAAGTAAAGTAATTGAAAATAATTATAGACCAGACCAGATGCGAGATTTTATCAAAACTGATTCAAAAGGAACTGTAATTACGAACCATTCGCTGATGCTACTTTATTGATACTCCGTGGTGCAGAGTTGTCTTGCGGTCGTTCCCCCGGTGCTTGGACTGCTTCACTCCCTGGTGTGAATCCCCTGTCCTGATGAATATTGAAGAGGTTTTGTTGAGGATAGGCAGGAGCTAGTTTCCCTCGGTGAACAACGCCTGTGAAGATAAAAACTAGATAAGCATAGGGTACATTGGATAGATTAAGTTTATGTGTTTTTCAAGTAAACATTCTCAACTAAGTACCAAAGAATTTCTAATTGTGATTATACATCTGTATGGAATTTATTATAATATATTTCTTATGATTGATTTTGTAAGGCTGCCTGAACCATTTTTAAATTTGATATAAACTTTTAACTATTTTCAACAGAATCAAGAATGTCAATAAGCTAGTATTACTATTGCATGCATGAATAGATTTTTCAATATTTCAATCGTTATGACTGGTACTTGAGACTCTGGAGTAATTTATCACCAATATTGAATTATGTTCCATGTTTAAAAAATAAATGTGATGCCTAATTAGGCCTACAGCTATCTACCCTTCTATTTATTTTCAAACCTTGAAACTTTGATCCTGGTTATTCAAATATTTCTCTACTACGAGGTGAGTCTACTATATTTCAATAAGGTAAACATATTCTCTCGAGATCTATCAATCATATTCCAAGCTTGTCATTAAAAAGAGAGAATTTATTGCTATTTCCAAGAATTAAGTGTGCTTTCTCTCCTAGGCTTACCCTATAACGAGATGGACAATATGTTACCTCTGGGTATATTATTGAGCGTCTGTATCGTATCCCTTGCAGCTGAGTGAAACCGAGTTGTCCTGAAAGTTTCTGGCGTATACGGCAAGACAGAGGCAAGCCGGAGGCCCCAGTATCGAGTAATACCTAGATACAGGGTGAGCGTCACGGTTACTTGGCCGATGAGTGTTGTGGTAGTACATAGACATGGAAAAGTAATCTGTCCGAGATCTGTATCGGATCGCGAAGTATGTTTCAGCAATGATTGTTTTACGGACATACATTTATAGTTCAATTAGGCCTTTGGCTAATATAATACAAAGCTCACCATTATCTTGGTCGACCGTCAATCCAGGACTAGCCCGGCAGTGTTGGTTGGCGTCCATCTCCGACCAAGTGGCACGCAGGATCTATGCATTTCAAGTATCAGCGATGTTCATTCTCATCTCCGTCGACCGATAATGCTGTCAAAGAATCGAATAAGAGAATAAATCGGGGATCGAGTATTCTCCCGAAAAATACTTGTCAACTCGAAATAACACGACAAATTAGTTTCCCCTTCGGAGTCGCGAAATATGCCTGTCAAACAAACGACGCTACAGGGCGAGGGACTCGGAATTATATGCCAATAATATAACGGGATGATGGGATAATTATCGCGAAGTTATCAAACGAAACTCTCTCGCCCGTTATATTTGTATTTAAAACAGGCCCGAGACTTTATGTTCGTAAGAAATATAGATTATAGCACATTTATTCGCTGGTATGAGTAGAATGTACTTGAAAATGAACAATATCTGCAATTTTAATCAAAGCCTGCTGGTAGCTATTCAACGGTTACTCACTTCGACGATTAAAATACGAGCCGCGTAAAATTTATCGAGAAAGTATTGAATAAAATTTCACTTGTTTTCAACGAGCTTTGAAAATAGTCGATTATTTATTGCCGTCGTTTAATATTGATCGAAATATTTCAAACTCACTCATGTCCAATGTGACTCCGTTGATGTCAGCCTTTCCGAGCCGCGAATTTCCTTGACTCCTATCACCCATCTTCACTCGAGGATGGCGCGCCGCTTACTGAACTTTTCCACGTTGCGCACGGCCTTTTTGGCTTACCTACGATTGGAGCGGGGTGGGGGACGCCATTGTCGTAGGTCTGTTTACACCGATAGCGCCAACTGCTAGGCAACTATAGAACTCAAATTGCACAAAAGATCTGCGGGTTGCGTGTAATAAGACTCAACCCCCATCACTCTGGTGTTAGCGATTAATTAAGTAATAATCGTTTATAACATTCGTTTATAATAAATTCAGTTTCTGGTGTATACGAGGAGACAGAGGCAAGCCCAAGGCCCCAATATCGAGTCGGAGCCAAATTGAACGAACTCTCGGAGTGCTTTTTCTCTCGAGAAACGTCTCCGAGAATCCTTTTTTAGAAAAAAGGGGCAAGCGCCCCAGTCTGCCCCCACTGTGGCGACGTCGTTGGCTGATCCAGATAATTCTTTCAAGTTTTATCGATATATTTCGTGTTCACAGGCTCGAGGGCTTTCCAAAACCCCTACTACATCTCGATTTCCTATAATTTCAGAATACTTCATGTGCTACTCCGAAATCGACAGAAAAAAAACCTTCCCACAATCAGCCTAATCCCCTGTTTTCGGGATGATAATGGTTGAAATGAAAATTTAAAGTCTGGTAATACGAATTGCGGAGATAATTTATTGCTTACAAAAAAAAGTTCTTACAAACTATGATCTCTAAATAAAAAACAATAATATATATTATACCTATTGATTATGTACAAAAATTATTTATAGTTTTAATTAAAAGATCTATTCTATCTTATCGATAACTTCTTTGATTTCACTTGCTAATAATTTCTCGTTATTACTAGCGGGTTTATTTTCATCAGAGCCGGTTTCCGAAAGAACCGATTCCCCGATCTTCCCGGCTTCTAATTCCTCGTTTTTTTTATCCGCCGTTCGTAAATCCGGGGAGGAAGTAGAAATAGCCTCGGAATTCTTCAGAGCCAAGTACTCCTCGACAGACCCTTCTTTCTCTTCACCGCTTTTCTTCCCTGCCCCAGAAGTATGGGCAGCAACAACAGCTTGGGCAGCGTTTAAACTTGGAGAATTGTTGAGCCTAGCCAAACGTTGCCTCTCACGCAATCTTTTCCTAATCTCAGACTGTATCTTAGACTCCTTTATCACACTCTGGACATCATCTGTCTGGTAGTAACGAGTCGCCCAAGTCTCCGCGGTCTGGCCCTCAGTCTCATCAGTGGATTTCGCAGGATCCTCCTTGCAAACCTCAGTCCTCTTCCCCTCAGAGTTAGAGTTTGAGTTAGACTCGTTCGTGCTTTTATCCCCAGTGTCCAGGTCCTCCATATCGTCTGGATAGTCGTCCAGATCAATGATTATTTCCAGGTCAGTTGACTTGTCCTCGTCGGCTTCTACCGGTTTCTTTTCCGCTATATTTTGTGGTTCGATTTTAGCCGCATCCATTTCGGCGGGTTTAATGCTTTCCACGATCTCTTCAGGCCCGGTTTTCTCTTCTTCAAGAGCAGCGTTCTTTGGACTAGAAGACAGGCTCGGTGTGTCCACCTTCTTATCTTCCGAACTTGTGCTGCTGCTCTTGGTAGAATCCTGAGCTTCGATTGCTCCCTTTTCCGCAGAGTTTGGAGACATTTTTTCGACGCTTTTCTCGTTATTGTCGAGTTCTTTGAGCTGGGATTTCTTTTTGAACATTCTAAACATCTCTAGATCCTTGGTGACCTTTTTCGGCGATTTTTCGCTCGCTTTGTCCGTCTCTGAGCTCAAAATTTTAGTCGAATTTGAGGAACAGCCAGAGTCTGTAGAAGATACTTTGTTCTTTTCGTTGGAAACCGGCTCACTTTCCGCTACTCTGTCCCTCGCATCTTCAAGTTTTCTCATTTCTCTCTCACCGCCGATAACCGGCTCTTTAACAATCGGGGTTGTACTCTTCTCTGGGACTCGTTCGTTCTCGAGTTTCTGATTCCTCCGTTTTCCCTGGCCTCCTTCGTCGTCACTTTCGCTCGAAAGTAGCTCTATTGTAGTAGTAGGTTGAAGAACCAGTACGACGTCTTCTTCCTCCGATATTTCCGGCCCGTTTTTATTAACGCTTCTGTTAAAGCTGCTGTCAAGCTCCTGCAATTTATCCTGAACCACTTTGAGACTCAGCTGACGATCCTTGGCTCGGGTTTTCGAATTTATAGACGATATCGAACTCGGGTTTGGACTTGGATTCGAAGCGCTAGATTGGGCCGAAGTACTGCTCGAAGGATTCGCCGGGATGATGTCTTCCTCTTTACGAATCAGTGCTCGTATAGCTCTGGCTCTCATTTCCAGTTCTAATAAATCGAGTAAACTTTCGCCGTCCTTTTCCTTGGATTGTTCACTGCCTTCAGTCTCCTTCTTCACCTTGACTAAGTCGCTAGTTTTTTGGGACTTTGGATCAGTTTCAGATTTTACTCTTCCTTTCAGCGATTTACCCCGAGTTTTTTCATTTTCTTTCGACGCTCTTTCGCCACGAAGTTTCGACCTCGTTTTATCCTTCTTTGCAGCCAATGTCTTTTTAGATACAGACTCCTCCTCTCTAGTTGTTGTTTCCACCTCTGAGACGTCTCCCCATTCTTCAGTGTCTGATATTATTTCCAGGGAAGGTCCTAGGGGCAGATATATCATCGAAATTTCAATTCTGGAGGATTATAATATCGAATGCTGTTTCAATTTCAGATTTTTTGGTTTCTAAATGTTCAGAAAAATAGCCTCGATGATCAGGTGAAAGGCGACTACTCTGACGAGTTTATTTTCGGCCGAAAAAATTAAATAAGGAGTGAAACAGCTCCGCATTTTCAATATTTGGTAAACTAAAACTGATTTCTTGCATTTTTCCAGCAGTTTAAAGAAACCGTATAGTCATGTGATTGTAGATGTTTATTTTTCGGATAATTTAGAAACCAAAAACCACGAGAAAGACAATTTCTTTGATTCTATCAATCCATAAGATGCATTGGCTGAAAATCGTGTCTTGAAAGTGAAGTGAAAGATGAAAAGTGTTGTGAATTCTTCTAAGATTCTTTATTTGTATACCAGAGTCGTCAGAGTCATTAGAATCCGATGACTGAAGCATCGGCTGTCCGTTTAGTATGGATAAAATTCTGGCTTTGGACATTCCGCTCAGTTCATTAGCACACCAGTCCTCAAGCTCGTTTAATTCCATTTTCTGAAAGAAAATAAAAAGCAGAGTTTTACAGCTCTCTTGATATTCATTTGTTCAACGAAAGGTATAATTCGTATTTATAAAATGCGATTTTACCCACTTTTAGAACCTGAGGTAGCATCATTCTCAGCTTGTCCCCTTTTACAGCTATAAATAATTGACGTGCTAGTTCTCTACGGTCTCCCATATACTCTTTTATCGGCTTAAGATCTCTGGCGTTACTCTCATCATCAGAAGACAGAGAGGAGGTGCTCTCTGAACTACTGCTAGTACTGCTACTAGATTCCTTATCAGAAAGATGAACAGAGATGAATAATAAACATTGTCTAAAAAAAATTCGTTATTATTTTTTCTATTTCTTTTGTAAGAATTATCGTTCATTTTTTCATCCTACGATCGAATCGCTTCATTTCATATTCGTAATCTATGTATTTATTTACGAGTTTAGAAGAGAATGCGAATAATTTTAGGTTAGGATCAAGTTTTGAGGTTAGAATTTTATTCCAAGTTCAATACTTTAAACAGACTTTCTGAAATTACCTGACCCCGTTTCTTGAATTTCTTTTGCTTATTTTTTTTGTCTGACATCGTATTTTGTACACTTTATTTTTCAACACAATAAAAACAATATTGTATGATTTATGAAATTTATAATTTTATTTGTAATCAAATAATAATCGAACAACCTTAACCCCCCAACTATCGACTCTTGACTAAAGTGAAAAATCATCACTCGAATCTCGAGTCTCTAGTCTTTCATTTACCCTCGATACTCGGTATAATCGCTTTGCAATAAGTAACTTCCGGTTATTTGGTGCTCATTTCGATAGTTAAAACCTTCCCTTTCCCCTTCATTTTCCTTAGAATCGAACGCAAATGGATTCATATGGCCTTAAATGAAATAGAAATTTCAGATCTTATCTCTCCGTCCATAAATCTCATTACGATCTAATGATATCAACGATTAATTGATTATCCGATAAAACTGATGAATCAATCAACTCATCGTAGATCAAAAAATGATCTTACAATTTCAGACTATATAAGAAGTTACCCTCGTTGATGAAGTTTTTTTTTTTTTCCGAAAAAAGGAAGGAGGACAGACTATTAGACACGTTGTAAAATAATATTTTATTACAATCTATACACAGTATTGTTATAATTATTCTATTACATGTATACTACATAATATAAATGTAATATTATTATATTAATAATGACAAAATATATTTTATTAAATAAATATCATATGTATACTTATCTTGATCGCATAATAGCAAAAACCTCACGCGACTGAATGGAAAAATCTTGATATAAATCGATTATAAATTGACGGTTCGAGAATCCGCCGGTTTCCTGGGCATAATATATATCATGTATATTACTATATATACACTTTAATATCCCCAATATTATTATAGGTGGCGGAACAACTCGCCGACACGAACGCATATATATCCTAGGGTCTAAAATCCTGTGTGCGAATGTATAAATGCGCGCGTAGGTAGTACCTTTATGTACCTAAGTGTTAGTGGGGGGTTGTTGGGTTCTTAATGCGGTGTATATGGACATATACCTGAGAAATAATAATATTTCTTGCTACAGAAACAAGAGTCAAGACTGAAGAGCCGCACATATACTATAAAGGGAGAGACGTATAATATAATCCGACGTTTCGCGTCAATAACAACAAAAGTCCGATATGTCTGAGCGGTCACAAAACGGCTTTAAAAATCACCAATTTAAAGATTAGTATATACATATATATATATACATATATATATATTCGAAATTAGATATATAAAGCCTTTAGTATTCGCGATATAAGCTCCGTAAACGTGAATGATAAAGGCGAAATTGAGATAGTAGGAAAAAAGAAGAAAATAAGAAAAGGAAGAAAAAGAAATTCGAAAGGAATTCGGGAGACGAGATTCGACACTATATTAACACACAATACATAGCCGAATACAGCTAGTCCCAAAAGCGAAGATTATATACATATATCTTGTATTCGTGAACAGTAAAACGGTACATTGCGTTTGGTTTCTTTCTTCCTTTCTTCCTTCCTTCCTTCCTTCCTTACTGGCTTCCTTCCTTCCCTAGTTCGCCTTTCAACGCCGCGCAAAAACGCACGCGGTTATAACAAGACTACATATTCAATAGAGACACTACCTACTGGTGTGGTATTAATAAAAATGGCGAAGGTATTTCGCGCTGTGACAGTATCGACTTTGTCAAACAATGGACAGTCGACGTTGAAATATGACAAGCCGGTTACTTTAAACATAAATTACGACCCTCAAGGACTCAGCGTTGAATTAATACCAGGTATTTTATACTCATTTATATTTACCGATCAATAATATTCAACTAAGATCAACCATACCCTCGACTAACATAACCTAAAACCCCATCCGCCTTCACTCGCCTTTGTATTTCGCTTCCTTTCCACTTCAATATTTACACTATTTATATCTTTGTTATTATAGAATAAAATTGATCGAAATATACGCGATAATATTATGCTAAAGTGAACTTAAATTATCACAATTTTATATTTATTTATTTTTCTCTCCTCATCTTAAATTCCTTATTAAACGATGATGCTATCATCGAAAGGGGACAAAAAAGTAAAGAAAAAAAAAAAAAGAAAATATTCCCACGTCATGCTAATAGCCCGTATTATTCAAAAATAATTAATTTTTTTTATCAAATTTATTCATTCCTTAATAGTTTTTTTTTTTTATACACCGAAAATTTTCTTTCATACATTAGTCAGTCATTTAACGCTATTTAATGATATAGGAGAACAAGGGAGCAGAGATAGATGCACACTGTTAGAATTTCCAGTGACTCACAACACAGAATGTTCTCGAGTCGCTTCAAGGGGCTACGTCTTTACGCTAGACACAGAAAGCCTGCTACTCACATTTGCCAATGAAACAGGTGAATATATGAATGAAGAGGATGAGAAGAATTATGATTTTATGCATGAAACTCAATCTCATATCATTAGAAACATCGTTATTATACATTGTGAATATCCTGCCTATCTTACGCGCTACAGCTTGGTGTAACTCACCAGCAATCACTAGTCCTTTGAAACACTTCGAACTATCCAGTGAATCCAAGTTTGATGATCTGGGACTACGTTACACCAGGTAACAGAATGTCCCAGCAAGCATACCAGCAATGATCTCTAGCTAAGCCTCCGAGGAGTTTGATTTTTCGCTGTAAAATGAAGAACCTTTATAATTATAACAGTTACGTAAACGGTGGAAAGAATTCGGAGACTATAAACTATCAGAAACAAAGTAGGAGGCTCGTATTCAGTTCGACGACAATGAAACCTTGCCTATCTTGCGCGGTAATAATTGTTCGGGCTTTTAATATTTTCGCTTGTAACTCAGACATCCTGTTTTAGAACGGACGTTATACAAACTTTGAAAAGAATATGAATTTGGGATTAGATTGGGTAGCGGTTTAACAAGGAATGTATCGCTCCTAGATTCTTGATAGAGAAGATTTAGATAAATAATTATTATCTTCAGTTTTCTGAATACCCGTGTTTATAATTACTGGTTAACTTATCTCCAACGATAAATTATCACACTTACCAAACCACGAGATAAAGAGAAAGAGAAAGAGAGAGAGACGGACTGAGACTGAAAAAATGGTACTCATGGAAGTGGGTTTCCACCAAGCAACAACATTTATTTTTCACACAATTTAATCTCCTCAACGAGCATGGACTTTTTCGGTTTCAAAAAGCCGAACGAATACCTGGTTCTTATAGCTTTCGACGAGTAAAAGATCACCAGAATCGCTTCATGCTTTCCGATTTGATTCAACGTTTAAAAATCACTTGTTCTTCAGCTCCATTTTCACATAGTATGCAATCGAACAATAAATCTTTCCCTATAATTCACAGGATTAATAATGACCTTGACTTAAAGAATCTAGCGAACTATCTTCTCTTTCATAATTCCATTGATCTAATCCTATCAGAATTAGCTAAAACAATATTTTCGTTCAATTTGTCAGACATCCGCAACTTCCACTCTCAAATCCTGAAGTTGAAGAATGGAAAGGGGATCTCAGCGTTCAATGAAAGAACAGAAGAGTCTTCGGCGATGCAGTATTTTCAATTTTATGGGTACCTATCGCAGCAGCAAAATATGATGCAGGATTACATAAGGACTAGTACATACCAGCGAGCTATTCTCGGAAACATATCCGACTTCAAAGACAAGATAGTGCTGGACGTAGGCGCTGGTTCTGGGATATTATCATTCTTCGCTGTACAAGCTGGCGCTAAAAAAGTATATGCAGTTGAGGCAAGCAACATGGCTAATCACGCTGAGCTCCTTGTCGCGGCAAACAATTTGTCCGATAGAATAATCGTCATAGCTGGTAAAATAGAAGAAATTGATTTACCAGAACGCATAGATTGCATCGTTAGCGAACCCATGGGGTATATGCTGTACAATGAAAGAATGCTCGAGACTTATCTACACGCTAAAAAATGGCTCGCCCCAGGTGAGGGTCAAGAATCATTGTTATCCTTCATTAGGAATCAAGAATCTAGCATTTGGCGAACAATGAATCACAAGAATAATGAAATTCCATCTCTTATGCAATAAAGATCTAAGTTTTGGTTTTTTTTTTCAATCAGGAGGAAGAATGTTCCCGTCTAGAGGTGACCTGCACGTCGCGCCATTCTCAGATGAAAATCTCTACATGGAACAATTCAACAAAGCTAATTTTTGGTATCAGACTTGTTTCCATGGTGTGGATTTATCAGCGATGAGAAACAACGCTATTAAAGAATACTTTAGGCAACCAATAGTCGACACATTCGACATACGCATATGTATGGCAAAGTCTGTTAGACACGTTGTAGATTTCCAGACAGCACATGAGACTGATTTACACAAAATAGGTAACAGAAAATACGAAGAATCTAAATTTCAGAAAAACCTCGCAACTTTTAGACCATCTTTTGAATTTTCTCTGAAATAAATGACAAAACTCGGTTCCTCCATCCCTCAGAATATCCAGGAATAATAATCAACGTATTGTTCTTTCATTACAGAAATAGACGTTGACTTCCACATATTAGAAAGCGGCACTTGCCACGGTCTCGCATTCTGGTTCGATGTAGCATTTATCGGTTCAACTCAACAAGTATGGCTCAGTACTGCACCTACGGAGCCATTGACTCATTGGTACCAAGTTAGATGTCTACTAGAAAATCCACTGTTTTGTAAAAGCGGCCAGCTACTGTCGGGAAAAGTTATTCTGATAGCTAACAAAAGGTGTATAAGTTGTTCCAGATATTAAAAATCATTGAAAACCGAGCTGAAACTGCGAGAATATTTTTTTGGTATTCAAAAGCTCGTAGAATTCGATCTTCTGATACGAACAAACGATTTTAAGACTACTTGAACATTTTCAGACAATCTTACGACGTGACGATAGAGCTCAAACTCGAGGGAACGAATATGGAGACTAGCAGCAATACTTTAGACCTGAAAAATCCATACTTCAGGTATACTGGTGCGGCAGCCCAACCGCCACCAGGTTTGAACAATACTTCACCAAGCGAAGCTTATTGGACGAATCTAGACGCTCAGGGAGCAAGACAGGCCGTTAACATGGTAAATGGAATGTCTGTTAACGGTCTAGGGGAGGTATCAATGGATACAAACTCCGCGGTCAATCAGAATAATTTATTAGCTATAGGTAAGAGTTTGTTTAAGTAATAAATTGAGTTAAATAAACAATTGGAGGGTCGGAATGAGCCTGAAGCTAAAGTAATTTCTATCTCTTATTTTTCTACTTTATAATAATAATTAAGACTAGTTTTGGTAGATTTTTTAATTGATTTTTCTACCTTCCAGAAACCTTTTTAAACCATAATTAAGAGGGTCGTGAAACCCTCATATTTGACTCTAGAAAATTTTATACGCATCCAATTCACTCGGATATGCAATAAAATGAATATTTAGACTCTAGCGTTATCATTCTCTGGATTCTATGAGGTGCGATTCACACCCCCTTGATATATTGTATATAAGAATTATCACTATTTGTCAATGTATGAAAGTTTTCTTTTTTTTTTTCTTCTATGCAACGCAACGGTAATTTGGTCGTTTATTAAATGGATATTGATATAACAAAGGAGATGTTTTATTATTTTTTTCAATCTTTTTTTTTTTTTTTTCTTCTAGTATGTAGGTATATATATATTTATTGTTTGAATAATAATAAAAACTAAAATGAATAAATAAAATTGAATTTTCAAACACGAATACACGAATATTCGTATCGATGTAGGAGTTATAAATTCGTTCTTACTTACTATATGTAACATACATAGTTTATTATAATTTACAGTTACCGATTCAGATTTCAGCCGGAGCGAACTATTATACTACATATGAAGTAGTGAATATTAGAAATACCCTACCCAACACACACGAACGTGCTACTTAGAAATTTGTGGTAATGAAGGATTTTGTAAATCTGTAAGAATCTGTTAAATTCAATTATTAAATAAAACGATACTTACCTACCTTTTTTTTTAAATCATCGTTACACTATTTTCATTCAAAAATATATATATACCTATATATATAACGATAAGAAATTATTATTATTCTTCATTCGCTTTGGCAAGTTGTTTTCCAATATAATCTACCGACCGTTGCAGAACAATTACCTCTCAAAAACTCTTAACGGTTATAACAAATAGCTGTTATGAAGTCTCGATAAAGATTGAACTTTACTAAATGCAGAAAATTAATTATAACGTAATTAAAAAAGAAAGAAATAAACACTCGTTGTCATTCAATACTTTTGATTTTATCTCTTCGATCCCAATAATAATAATAAAAAAAAAAAAAAAAAACAATAATTACAATCAAATAGAAGAAAGAGAAAAAAAGAAAGAAAGAGGCTGAATATTTTATTGAATCTACTAAAACCTATTTATTTTTTCTCTGTTCTTTGCTAGGAGGTCAGCCGAACATACATCCCGGGTCAATATCGAGTACAGGTCGAGGGAGAGTTGGGGGAACAGCAACCAGCACGCAGGCAGCACAGCTTATAGGTGGTGGAATAACACCAAACATGTTTACGTCGCCGGCTACAGTTAGTATAACAAACCTTGTTGCTTTCAACCAGCTAGCTACTCTGTATCCGCAGTAAAAATGTGGTAAATCATGATTCAGTTTACACCTACTATATTTTTTTACTCAATATTAAACTGTTTTTACTTAGCTATTTACAGTTACCGAAAAATAATTCTCATCTTTAGTTATCAGAGCAACGTAACAACAGGTTTTGTTAGTCTTTCTATGAGCATGTATTGAATCGCTTATTTCGAATTCACGTATGATTTTCATTTCACTATCCTTAATCAATCGAAACAACACTAGAATTAATCTGTTAGAATTATTTCGCTGTTTCTTTTCCTAAAAATAATTTAGATATACTTACGTCTCAACAGAGACTCGAGTATACTTATATCGACGTTATCAATATCGAACAGGTCGCTTCGTGGATTTTTTTAAGATATAAAAAACGAACTTCTAATGATATTAGAAGATCTAGAAAGGTTTAGAGTCTTTTTAATCTTATTAAATACTCAGAATGTTGAAATCTGCCTCGGAGAGCAGAGAAATTACTCCTAATTTTTCTTCTTCTTTAACAATGTTAAGCAGTTCACTGTTTTATGTGAAACTCGTGTTACTCTAATCCATATTCTGTAGTAGTCGTTTAGACGCTAAGAGATTGTAATACGGGTAGCTGGCTGGTAAGAAAATAAGTCAGTTTTAATAGTAAACAGAATACTAAAGTATTGGCCTGCCTGCGTGTCTTACGCGCTACAGCTTGGTGTTACTTTCCAGCAATCGCTGGTCCTCGGAAACACTTCGCACTACCCAGTGAATCCAAGTTTGATGATCGGGGACTACGTTACGCCAGGTAACGGAATGTCGCCGCAAGCATACCGGCAATGATCTCTAGCGAAGCCTCCGAGGAGTTTGATGTTTTGCCGTAAAATAAAGAACCTATATAATTATAACAGTAACGTAAACGGTGGAAAGAATTCGGCGACTATAAACTATCAGAAACAAAGTAGGAGGCTCGTCTTCAGTTCGCCGACAATAAAACCTCGTCTATCTTCCGCGTTAAGAATTGTTCGGTCTTTTAATCTCTCCGCTTATAACTCAGATATCGCGTTTTACAACGGACGTTATACAAACTTTGAAAAGGATATAAATTTGGGATTAGGATTAGGTCGTGGTTTAACGAGGAATGTATCGCTCCTAGACCCTCGATGGAGAAGATTTAGAGCCATAATTTCGTAGCTAAGATTATACCTTAAGATTTTTAATTAAACGATTTAAGATTATCATTACGAATGTTTTTTTTCTGTCTCGATATCACATGATTTACTTATTTACTTGAGTTTTTTTCCTTCGTTTTTTTAATTACTATATATAATTAACTTATTATCTTCAATGATATAAATCGTCACACTCTCTCCCTCCTCCCTCCCCCCCTCCTTGCCACAAAAAAAAAATACACAGAGAGATAGAGAAATAAATATTGCTTGCCAAAATAATAACGATGAGATAAAAGATATTTTCAATGACAATATATAGAAGATATACATGCGACGTAAGAGAATAGGAAATAATATGGTAAAGAAAGAAGGATAAGAGCGGGAGAGAGAGAGAGAGAGAGAGAGGGTCAGGGTCAGTTTCAGTTTCCCCCTTAGTTATTACGTCTTATCAAAATTGTCTTTAGTCTTCTTATTTTTTACATTATCTTTCTTCGATTTGATTTTAATGATTATATTATTTATTAAGTTATTTTCTATTAGCGATATACATATACTATAATCGTTCTATTAGAATTCATTCTAATGATTATACCTAATAATCATTATTATTTTTAAAACTATAAATTATATATTATTGTAACTATGTATATGCACAGAGCAATAATTGATCAAACGTGTCGTCGGTGTTTATTATTACACATCATCATTGTGTCATTAGATAGTTTTTTTTTTTTAGTTAATAAATATGAGGGAAAAACGAAAGGAAGAAAGAAAGAGTGAAGATGGGAAGAAGAGAAAAGTAAGAAAAATACAAACACACACACACACACAAAAACGAAAAAGAAATAAAAATAAAAATACTAATAATAAACGAAAATAACATAAAAATAATATAATTAATGATAACATTGAATGTGAGTGAAAAAAAAAAAAAAAACAGGCAGATGATATAATTATATCGACCTAATTGAAGATTATTAAATTTATGATATATAAAAAAAAAAAAAAAAAACTAATAATAACAAGAATATAATATTTTTCATAGTAAAGCTGGCATTGCGATCTCATAGTATATATATATATATATTCCTCTTAGATTGATTATGAATTTTTTTCGTAATATTATATACAGATGATAGTATAGATTATATCAATGCCTGTTTTTATTAATATTCTACGCCGCTCATTATTATCAGTTTTAAAGGGTCAATTAGATATAATGAATAAGATTATTCGTTTGCTCGACTATCTAATTTCAAAATATATATAATCTTAATAATAATAATGATCTTTTTTTTCTATCATATGCATATTTATGTGTATTATTATTATTACTATTATTATTATTATTATTATTATTTTATTATTATGATGATTACTGAAAGTATTTCACTCTTGTTTTCTATATTCATTTTCTTTTTTATTATATAATTTTAGACAAGAGAATTAGAAGCTTCGTTCCTTGATGAAGAAGAAGAAAAAAAAAAAAACAGAAAAAAAAAGACGTCTCCTTTTTTTTTTTAATTATTATATATAATAAATAAACGCCATTCATCAGTCTACAGCACGATATGTACTTATAAGCTTATCAATTTCTTTTCTCTTCTTTTTCCTTTTTCTTTATCTCATTGTCATTGAGCTCTTTTGGCCCTTAGTAGTATAATCAGGTATATAGTTATACATATTAATATACATATATTTAGATATTATAGTATATTGATTTTATAAACGATAAGGATTAAATTAGTATATACTATAACGACGCGTTTTAATAATAAAACGCTTAAGTCAGTATTGCGAGTCGTTAATAATAATAATAATAATAATTATTAATTAATTGATTGATTGATTGATTTCATTTGAATTAGTATAAATGTCTAATATGTACGATATTTAAATAATAAAATTAGTTTTTCTTAATAGTTAAATAAATACATAATTGGTATAAATAATAATAGTTAAATAATGAACTAAACTCATAAATCTTATTGTAAACTGAAAATTACCTAACTAACTGTATCCCCTCTAGAAAAGAAAGGAAAAAAAAAAAGAAAAAAAAAACACTCATCGTTTTTTAACATGTTCCAATACGACTTTAACATGTAAGGCATAAATTTCTGACTATACATTATTATTATTATTATTATTATTATTATTATTATTTTATGATAAACACTTATTATAATAGTATAATCGATCGTCATAAACGCCCATTACATTAATGAGGTCATTATTCTTATTTCCCAATATGTTATTATGATATATAAAATATCGTTAGATTAATTAAAAATCGTAGTTAAAATATTATTACCTATTCTAATCGATTTTATATCATCATTATCATTTGATTTATTTCATTTGCTTATCCAATATTAAACTTTTCTAATAAAATAATAATAATAGATACATATATTATCATTTTTTTTATTTTATTTTTCTATCAAAAAACATTCTATTTATCTTTTTAACTTTTAATAACGTAATAACGAAACTGATCTAACATTACATAGGTATTCATATGATATCCCTGTGATCTCTTTATTTTATACAGAATTTTTTTCTTTTTTTTTCTTTATTAATTACACATTTTCGTTCGTGATTATTTTTTTTAGAAAAATTAGTTTTCCTAAAAGATGGAGCTTTTTTTTTGTTTTTCTTTTCTAAATAGGTAATAAATATAGAGCCGATTTCAACAAATGCTACACACACACTATAAGCTATAAAGCATCGCGATAATGAAAAAGAAAAATTTCTAAATTGAAGAAAAATGGGAATTGTGATTGAACGATATTAAATTATTCGATTTTTTTTTTCTTTCCCACGAAACTGGTGGGTCTTATTTCTTATTCGCTTTGATTTTTCATCAGTTTCTAACATTTTGTTAATTTTTTCATACACGTGTATTAAATAGGTATGTGATAATCGGACTATAGATTATCAACTCGGATTAATAAATGAATAAATGAATAATGAATTAAATAATTAAATATATAAATTAAATAAATAAGATAAATGAATGAAATATATATATCATATTATATATATTTTATTATTTTTTTATTTATTTTTTTGCGCAATTAAAAATTTAAGTTGACGATATTATTTTAAATAACTAATCGGTTTATTTTATTTATTTTCCACTACTTATATTATATATAGTATTGATTAATTAATTATCATTAATTGATTAATTAATATCATATTTTCTTTTGCTCAATATTACATATGTATACATTTAATCACCCCATTCCTGCCCCCTACCCCCCACCCCTCAGGCTAAAAGGAATTGACGAGCTTTAAACGCTGAAGTACAATTTTTATTTTTATTTTTATTTTTTATTTTTTATTGTTTTGGTGCTTGTCGTCGTTTAACGCTATCGATCAATCATTTCAAATATCAATAATATTTTAAATACTATAATTACATCGTAATGAAATGATTTAGAAATTACGATGTTTTCTTATATTTTCTTATATATTATCTATAATTTAGTTAGAATTTCTTATATAGTGAAAAAAGAGTGAGAGAGAGAGAGAGAGAAAGTGAGAGAGCGAAAGAGAGAGAGAGAAAGAAATGTTATAGAATCGGCCTTACACAACATACAATACATACACACATGCATACATACACATATTATACACGAGTAACTGAATAATATCTTATAAGTAGTATTTAATGTGTGTTTTTTAGATTATAATTAATTAATCATGAAATCATGTGACTTCGGCTCTTGTGGCCAATAAATCATTCGTTTTCGCCATCTATATTTACCCTGCTTTTTGCCTTTTATTTATTATCCTTATATTATATTTCTTATTATACTATTTTTATTTTTATATTTCATTGAATTTTTCTTAATTCTAGAAACTATAATCTCTAATTACTACCCAATGATTTAATCAAATCGTTCAATCAATTGATTTCTAAATTTAATGAGCAATAAAGGAGATAATAAAAGATTAGGAAAATATCGGGGATTCAGTGTGAATGCAGTTGACGCGCTTTTATTAAAACACCTAGTATTCGTTTATCGATCAGTTTTACTTCTGTTATTGGATTTTTTTTTTTACATCTAATTAATATAATATCATCAGAAATAGTTAATCATTCATTACAACGACGTTTAGAATTGTTTTTCATCCAATATAAACCAAGTCGTTCGATAATGAGAGTTCAAATTTATTCCCGCTCGATTATTTGCGGGTAAAATAGTTCGTGAGATTTCCGATGTAATATACAAACATATAACTGTATCTAGTCTTTGTGGCTTATGGGTTGCCTATAACAAGGCGCGTGGTGGTAAATTTAATTCGTATTTTTTAAAGCTTTATAAAGAAAATACAAATACAAATCTAGGATAATTTAGTATTTCACCCTTATTTTCAATCGGAAATTTATCATATTATTGATTATTGATTATTTTGAAAAAAAAAATAAAGAGAAAAATCTAGGAATTGTATAAGGGATGATGAAACAGACGTTCAAGCATTGCTTTATTATTCGCAAAATACACGATATAAGTATTAAAATGATTCATACCAATATATTATTCATATATACCTAATTTTTTTTGTAAAAAAATAAATAGCATGAGTATATGAATCCAAGTAATTTTATTCAGAATATCTTATACTTTTTTTCAGAAAACGTGACGTAGCTGTATTTTCCTGAAAATCTTATGCGCTTTATTGCCAATATCATATTCATATATGAATATAATGAATTCCTACGCAAACCTATTGTATTCCTATTTTCATCCCTTTATTCACAGATGCGCGCCTTTCATTTCACCGTGTATTGAATGAATTAAAAAAAGCAAAAAGCAAAGAAGAATAAAAAAAAAAAAAAAAATATTGATGTATTCTGTTTGAAAAAAAATATAATCCGTTTAACGATATGCTCATTATATTTATCGTAATTTAACAGGGTTTAGTATGAATAACGTAAATGGTTGTGTAAATCTTAAAAAAAAGAAATACAATTCATGAGGGAATAAGGTAAAACAAATCTTTGGTGACAAACGACGTAGCTTGCATCATCAGCTTTCTCTCTCCTAGGTAGTATAGAGGAACATAAAGTTAAGTTAGGTGGGGGTGGCGAAGGGGGGCTGTAGGTTTTTACCACAACCTTTCCATCAGAGGTAAAAATAATGGAACTCTGTACCGTACGAGAGTTGTCAAGCATAGAATAAAGACACTTGATTTTTCCACGGCTAATGAACATTTTTCATTGTTTTTATTCACCAACGAGGTTTTTATACCACTACTGCGGAGTTTTCTGTATTGTATGTCTCTGACATCGCTTTGTTCCAGATCCCCGCATTCGGCTCTACCCTTAATTTTTCATTCTTTAAGGACTCGGAGTTTAGCTCAAAACACTTTATATACACCAACTTTGTGGGTGACAGTTTCACCTGTCTAATTGACCGGATAATTTATGAATAAAAAATATATATATATATATTTAGATACGGTATCATTCTGTTTTTGAAATTGTATCAAAAAAAAAAAAAGAAACAATAAAATTCCATGTATAATATCATTATTTGTTTTTTTTCTTTCTTCAAACTTTTACATCATCCCTTAAAATCTTTATTGCAATTATGTTTTAGTCTGATGGAATACACGATGTAAATCAGAAACTTTTCAAACTCACTGAATTATTTGAAACCAAAACTAAGTTCGAAACGCCTGTTATATTCCTTAAGGACGATGGTCTCTACAACTTATTAATAATAATGATAATAATAATTTCAAACCAGTAGTGCTATCTGTTTGAATATACCATAGAATCGAACAAGTTTTAGATTAATAAAATATAAATATAATACTAGTTCTACGTCTATTCAATATTTCATCAAAGTATTAAGATTGTTTTGTGTTTTTTTTCTGTCGAAATAAGTTAATTCGTCAAATTAATCGCATGATTATATTAACGATGATGATTTCTATTTTTATCAAAAATTAAATTAAAAAACTTTTGCAATGAAATTCAACGATTAATATCTACTCGAATCAGTCACCCTGTACGTATTGTATACTTACCCTATGTACCACCGCGTCTACCAGCCCCTAGGGAAGACTTGACCGAATTACACGAAGACCCGCTTAAATATTAATGGACTTGGCGTGAAACTTGTTATACGTTACAATTATAAGGTGGACGGTACTATTTTTTTTTTTTTTTTTATCGGGGCTTTTTAGATACGATTTTTGAATGGTTTTTTTTTAATGCCCGATCTCTTACTTAGTTTTGTCAACTGTAGAAATTTTTCTCTATAAGAATACTAGTTCAATGGGTTTTATATACTTACGAATCTAAAGATCAGTGTGCCTAGTTCACCTTACAGCAATATAATTCTTAACATGCATAAAGTTTAAAAATTTAAGCACACAGAACTCCATATAAACCATAAGCATTAAACATAAGCAATATTACTCAAAATTACTCGTGCATGTTCATTACACTCACACAGTTTATTTGCATTTTTTTGAAAATTACTCCGAATTTTCTAACACTGATTTTAAAAAAAGACATTCTGTATTCATAAAAAAGAGAAAAAAAAAGAAAAGAAAAGAAGTGTGTATATGGCGAAAAATTTGTAGTGTGCCGAGAGTTGGCTTTGAATGATTGGAAACTAAAATCGAAATAGTAGATAATATGAAATTTCGACAAGTATTAAGTAAAATTGTATACGACACTAGAGATTAGAGGAAAAATTGAAAAAAAAAAAGAACTGTATAAATTGTAAACCATATATACATGTATTAGAAGTTCAGATGTCAGCTCCTACTAGTATATCATTATTTTTTAACGTAAAATATGAAGAAGTCAAGTAGGTAGCTAGTCCGAATATACTAGTGTGGTTTAAAATCTCATTTGCATAGTTAAAATGAAATCTGCTAGGATCTAGCCCAGGCCATTTGTTATATGGGTCAGTGTAATTTAGCTAGGTAGGAAGAAAAAGAAAAAAAAACCAAAAAAAAAAAAAAACGAAAAAACGAAAAAAGAACAAAGAACTGTAAAAGAAAAGAAATAACATTATTCTTGTTATAACAGTAGTAGTAGTAGTAGTAGCTGTTGTTACAAGTAATTTACTAATTGCAACAAGTCGCATAACAATTAATTTCTTCCAGTAGGACAATTAAAAAAAAACAACACGTTAGTTCGTTTTACTCATACTGAAGTTTTCGCATGAAACGATGTATACCTGTATAATGTGCGATCTTTTACTAGAGTCTAAAAGCGTGTTAATATTCTTTATTATTTCTCTCGTCATTTGTTTGATGTTAATTTTGAAAATTTTCGAAATTTTTAAAAGAAAAAATCGACAATCCTTTTAAACTATATTGAAACTTTTAGAATTTAGAACTCCGGGCTATCCTTAAAGGATAGATGCACGGTACTTGTATAGGCACATTGAGAATAATGCAGAAATTACGTTCGTATTGGTACCATATATGTATTTATATACATATATGTATACCTCGACATAGAGAGACAGAGAAATTAGGATAATAATGAAATAACCATAACTGTATGCATATTCAGAGTTAGGTACCCACACTCTAGCCCCACTACACGTATTTGACCAATTAAGATAATTAAACTAATTTTCCTACCCCTCGGTAGGGAACCTCTGGAGAAAATTTTCGAGAGTAATTGTTGACCATTTGACTACGTTTTACCCTATGTATATAATGTATATATGTATATAGGTATATGAATATAATACGAGATGCTCTCTTTGTCATACCAATGAAATTAATTGTCACTAAGTCATAAGTATTTTATTTTATTAAGGATTTAGGGAAAAAAAGGGTTATCATCCGTTGTACATTTTTTTTTTCTTTTTCTTCTTCTTCTTCTATTCTGTATTTCTCTTTCATTCTTTCTTTATTTCTTTTTTTTTTTTTTCTTCTATTTTCAATTTATTTTCATACCAAATCTATGGATTTATTTAACGCAGAGTTACTGTGAGAGCCATTCGATACTATATAATACAGAACCGCGAACATAGTTTTATTATTTGCATATATATAGGTATGTAGTACGTGTACATGCTTTCCGGGCAACGTTCTATTTTCAATTTAATGGCAAAACTATGCGATGCATCTGCGGGTAACGTACAACTTCGTACAATAACGGTACAAGTGCAAGTTATATTACTTATAGCTGTTCTAAGTTTTCGAAATATTAAATTGTTCCTCAAATTCTGTTCTAATAACAGAAAATTCAATCAAAAATATTATAAAATCGAATTGAAAATGAAAAATAGTCAAAAGAAGAAAAAGAAAGGAAAAAAAAAAAGATCAGATATCGAAAGATAAAAGGAATGGAATAATAATGTTTCATTAATTATATTTTTTTATCAGATATTTTGATCAGGTTTTTTGTTTTTTTTTTTCAAAATTACAATACCGATAATTTGAAGAAAGAAAGAAATAAGAAGAAAGAAAAAAAGAAAAATGGTTACACAACTTGTAGTTAGGTAATAACGTACGTTGTACAATGAATATATAGAAATTATTATGAGAGAACAAATCAGGTTGTTTAAGATGAGTGTTTAGCCGTTAACAAGGAAACTTTTTTTTTTTTTTTGTCGTTCTTGGCTATCCCTGAAGCGACAAACTCAACTGCTAATTCCGTCGTTTCATAACGTTAAAAAGAAAAGAAAAGAAAAACTAAAAGAAAACTAAAAGAATATAGAAAAGAGAAGAAAAAGAAAAGAAAAGAAACGAGAAAGAAAAGAGAAAGAAAGGAAAGGAAAAGCTCGGCTTGGCCTTAGGGTGTATAACTTCAAGCTACATGTAATGCGCCCTTAATATATATTTCGTTTATTTTTTTTTTTCTTTCTTTCTTTTTATTGCTGAACTTGTGTGCATTTTCTTTTTTTTTTTTAACCAAGTGCATTTGTCAAAGAAAACTCACGGTGGTCCGAAAATAAAAAAAGAAAAAAAAAATAGTAACTTTCATTTTAAATTGGCTTCATTTAGTCCGCACCCAAGATATTAGTTTGTCCGACATGCTGTTTCGCTTTATGCAGTTTTAACATTACCCAGAAACGACGGAGAGCAATAAAATCTAAAAATTTGTAGCACAGCGAATTGCTCTCCCTGAATCTGTACCGAAATAATAATAATAATGTCGAAAAATTTTCAAATATATTAATAAGGGTGGAACAAAATTTAGAAAATTAGTCAACATTTCTAGTACTAAAATCGGCCCCATTTCATTTTAATTTAGCAAGTCTCTAATTCTAATACCAGTAAAGTTTATTTCTAGCGGTTTAAAACGACAAATTTAATATAGAATTGGGTTCAGTTAACTCGTATACATATATACTATACAGAGCCTGAATGAAAATTACGAGGTTGGTAACGAACGATTTTCCGTAAGAATATTTTCCGGATATTAAGTGAACATATTTCGTTTTTATTTTTCATCAAATCCGTGATGTAATGATTCCAGGAGGTCGTTAATTAGTCAGTTATTCGGTATACAGGGTGAGTTTTTTTTTCCTGGGTCCGAAAAGGGTGTGACTTAAAACGGCTGAGACTTTGCCTTCTTTTATTCTTCTCCGTAACCCCATAAAAAATTCACCCTGTATATGGGAGTACCTATACGTAACGAATCTACGTTTAATTTAGTATATGGAATGCCCGAAGCCTATTTTACACATAATCTATGTGTAATGAGGGGGAGTTTATTAGTTGATGTGTACTCTGACAGTAAATACGTCAAACAGTTAGATGAGTCTCTCTACGAAATTTAGCCGTAGGCGAATAGCTCACTTAATAAATACTTACCTAATAATAAGACTAAAGAAATATTTTTCTCTATATAGAACTTCGGGCTTAAATAAGACAGCGTTGATTAATGGGATAATATATCGTTAGGTTTTGAATTTTTGAATTTTTTCTTTCTCTTTCGTTTTTTTCTCTCAATTAGCAGAATAAAAAAATTCGAGCTACAGATAACTTTTTAACCCGCAATTGTATTTTACTGTATAACGTAAGGATCACGGTACTAACTACTTACTAGCCGAATTATTATTCCAAGAAGAGGATTTACTCCTCAGATATGAAGGCTTGACTAGCTACGATGAAATATCGCCTTTTAAAGAGCCATATTTTACCTCGATATCATTTCCACCGTCGCTTATGTGAGCATTAAAAATTCATTTAGAACACGGTGATTTATTTTTTTTCAACGATTCATAATGGATAATATTCGATCCCCCAACCCCTACAACTGTGCACTTTATGTAATAGTCAGAAAGTCGATTTACCTCGTAAGGGGGTAGCATCATTCTTTCGAGTATATCTCAGCGATATTTAAAAAATTTCAAAAATACTTCGAACAAAATTTTAGCCCTGTATTATTTCGCACATTTTTTGTCTACGTTAATTTTTTCGTCAAGTCAATCGGTTCGGATATATTCAAGCATTTATAAATCCTTTTATTATAAATGCAATGGAGCCTTTTTAAGAAGACAATGGTTGACGATATCGTAAGCGCATTGTTCTTCGGGGTTAATATGGAAGTAAATAAAATAATACAAATGAATAAAACGCTCATTATATTCATTCTCCGTTCATCATTCGTACGGCTTAACCCATTCAAAATAGGAAATAAGCTCTAGGAGTTGGGGCGGCCCCCCCTGCTTTCTGGATAAGGTTTTAACGCCGAACTGTATGGATAATTATAATTAATTTTATTATATATGTTTCATTTCATTGTGACTCCTGGAAAATTGCTTTTCATATTAATATAAATCCGAAGGATTTTCACTCGGTCAAATGGTTTATGCCATAGTATATGGGCTGTTCAGATATATATACACGAATCATTCAGTATTCGAGGACGAATAAATTCTATTCCGGAGTAAAGTCGATCTGGAATCCGTGAAGTTCGTCTGACAGAAAAGTTTACAGAACTTAAGTTTTTCTACTCACTTATACTCGCAACTTTTGTATGAAACTTATTTTCATTTTACTAATACCTTAGGAAATATTATCGAAAATTAATCGAGCCAAATTCTCCTGGTCGTATCAGAAATTCTTTTTACAGTCATTCAGACCGAGCTAGTGTCCGTAAAAATGATCTGACAAAAAATAACACTTGACATAAAATGTTTGTCTCACTTATGACCGTAACTTTTGTACGAAACTTTTCTTCGTAAAATTTATACCTTGCGATATATATGTTGAAAAATGAATGAGCAGTATGAAAATTATAACAGACTAAATTTACTTTTTTGACTGACGTTAAGAAATAAAGTTGGTAGTGGTTGAAAATAAAATAGAAAAAAAAAGGTTTTTGGAACCCTTATATGGTTGAATTGCCGGAGGCCATCCACTCAGGCGCAACAGAAATCCGCGAACAATTTAGTTTACGAATGAAATAGATTTTCCCCTAAAAGCACCTCAATACTTGATTTGTACTTTCAAAGCTCTCGATTGAAACTGAAAGCTTCCTTTTATTGGCCCATTGAATTACGTTTTAAGAAATTTGTAGTCTTTATTAGATTACGCTACTCGTAGTAGTAGAATTTATCTCCTCCTAAAATTCAGGCGAAAAAAAGAAAATGCCAAAAAATGACAAATACCAAAAAATGAAAAGGCATGAAGGAAAACATGACGACAAGATAAAAACGATCGAGGATGATCATTATAAGATCCATTGATATATTTTTTTGTTCCTTTCTGTTTTTCTCTTCTTCCTCTTCTTCTTTTTTTTATTTTTCACCCGCAACCATAAAGAAAAATTAAGGGTGAATTCTCTTTTTCTACCAAGTACTTATTTTTTTTCTCCTCGATCGATTAGAGCTATCCAGTTGTTTCCTAGACTATAGAAATAGGGTAAAGGTATTACATACGTAGTATGTATGTATGTATGTATGTATGTATGTATGTATGTATGTATGTATGTATGTAACAACACCTCCCCTGGGTGACGACGTAGCTCGTGTTGTCCCAGGTCAGGGGTTGGGAATGGATTGCGAGGCACGCCAACTGGCCATTATGCAGATTTACAATGATTTGAGATCTTTGCGATTTCGTTAGGAAAATGAATGTAAACCCTGCAGCTTAGCAGTTGAACGTCGACATCCAACATTAGGTGTATATATAGGTATGTACTATAGTTATACGCATAAAGCGTAGATTATAGAAATAAAAAGAGGAAAGAAAAAAAAGAAAAAAAAAAGAAATTGAATCCAACTCAACCCCTTGAATAATTTCTTGTCGCGATTTTGATCTAGACCATCAATTTATTCAATTAAAAAATGAAGAACGAGAACGAGAGATAGAGAAAATTTTATAAATTTTGTTTTCCATCTCGTTAGATAAGGGTAAAAAAAAAAAAAAAACGATAAAATTCATTTTCCATTTTCTCTCCTTGTGTTTTCATCTCTTTAGGTATATGTATAGTGAATTAAATTTTATCCTTCTCATAGCGTTTAATTTACTCACGTTTATTATAATAATCTTGAATGCCAAGTGGGTATTTTGGCTTAGGAAATGTTTGTTATCTGTGAACAGCGTTGGCGTTAGAAAGGAGGCAATGATGCGTGAAGATAATTACCGCTGGGTACACTCATAATGGTATTTGTATATATGTATATATATATATATATATATATATATATGTACACACACACCTGTATATTATATGTATACGTATATAATAGGTGAAAAATTTTGAAGAATTAGAACGTCGAGCTTCATTCACACCGTATTGAAATAAAAATATAATAAAAATTTACTGCTTGGTGTCGATAGAGAAAAAAGAGAGAGAAAAAAAAAACAGAAAAAGCTCTAAAAAATGTTTGACTCAAATGGAAAAAATTGTAAAAATTTAAAGACAGTACTTAGAATTGAGATAGAAACCTGGGGTTTTTGGGAGAAATTTTTGGAGAACGAGATCATTGAAATTCGTAAATGATGAAATCAAGGACTACCCTAATATATACATATATATAGGTAGTAAATGTAATAATTAATAGTCAAATAGCGTAATAACACGTCTCTGATATTTCTGTCTGTCCTGCACCACGTTGGTATCGTCGATACAAACTCTATACCAATTAATATAATTGTTGGCTCGTGTTTGATCGGTTTGAATTGCTTTCCTGCGGTAATATAGATTCTACTGTAAATTTTGCGGTTGACTTGTGATCGTACAAATGGATTTTCTACACATATATATAGATAGTCAGTCATCATATCACGTGAATAGTACATCTCTATCCGTGCCAGATGTACTTTATGGATTAAACACAATAATTGAATAGAATATTTTTCATTCCTCCCCTTTTTCTATTTTTTTTTTAAATTTTTTTTACATTTTATTTTCTCTTTTCTATCTAAGATTGAATACGCATTTATTTTGATTTTTTTTTTTATCTCTTATCACGTATTATATTTCAGTGGTGAGAATTTTCGAGGGTTGTAGAGTAAAGGAAAGGAAAGGGGTATTAAGTAGTGAGGCAGTGAAGTAGACTGTGAGCCAGAAAGCAATGATAATGGTGTCACAGGTGTTACCATTACAAAATACCTTCATATTCTCTTAATACAGACGCGTTCGTCTGCATAGTAAGCTGTAAAGTTATTGACCTTAAGCTTTAGGGGTGTACTGAACCAAAAATTAGAACTTTCATGACTTAACACCTTGTTCGCATATATAATTCTATGGGAAAATAAACCACAGCGAATAGAGAGAGAGAGAGAGATTTACCTATTTATATATATATTTTTTATACTGAAAAAGGAAAAATAAATTTTACTATTCATAATTAAACACCGCGCTAGGTGGATGGAATAACTTTTTTTCAGAAAAGCTCTACACGAAGGCTTTTACACACACAAAGGCAATATAATGACAATATATTTACTGGTATATCTGTAGGGTATGGAAAGGGCTGAGTAGACGTTGTAGGCATTATTTCTGGGGAACATTTTCAGACGTAAAATGTACTCTAAATATCATTAAACTTTCCCTTTTGGGGTTAGAAAATAACCCCCCTCACACCCCCACACCCCCACAACCCTCTCTTCTCATCTCGTCGTTCTACTCTGTGTACAATGCCTGGAAAAAGCAACTCTAACAATAGGCTAAATACAGGGTGATTCGAGGCTAAGGGGTTTAGCGATAAATTTTCAGCTCGAAAAATACGAAGAATCCATTTTTTTCATTTTTTTTTTCTCATCATCCCTTTTTCGTTTTTGTCAATTTTTGTCTTCTTTTTGTTGTTGTTTTTGTTTTTGCGAAAGGGATTAGGTGGTTTAAGTCCTCACTCGTTTGTTCTATATCGTCGTCGTTCGTTTAAACCCACCCCACCCCCCTCCGAGTTATATTTGTTCATTTATAATCCCCAATAAAGTGATATAAATCATTCCTAATACGTACATAATTCAAGTTATATTATTTATGTCGCTATTAGGACCACGAGCTCGTTTTAGAAACGGTAAGGGTAGAAATCGGAATTAAAGGGGTGGATTAGGCGCGCTTTTATGTTACGTTGAAATCTTAAACTTAAACTTAAACCCAAACTTAAATTTAAACTTAATACCTTAAGGGGTACGTAGCACTTGAACGAAACAGGGGAATACCCTCGTAAACTAATAACACATAGGGTGTTCTAAAAAATAAATATTCACGTATTTAACGCTGAATTAATTCATCAAAATAGTATTCAACATTCTAATCGACTTCTTATTGATCTTAGAAGCCAACCAGATGGAGAGCTTTTTTCGCAAACTATGTAATTCCAGCGTTCGATAAGTCTGAGCATTGGATCCGGGTAATAATCTAATTATCAATATTGCATTTCAGATTCATTTATAAATTAATGATTAATAATTATTCGTGCTTTTATTTATCGTATGAACGTTAGTATTAGTATTCGATAATTCGGAGCTTTGAGTTCATATGCTAAGCCCTGTATGAGCTTTACTTTGAGTGAAAATGAATATCGAGGAGGAAAAAAGAAAATTGAACGAACAATTATAAGCTCAAAATTAATAACGGTATTTCAGGGAATGAATTATTTTCTTCAATTTACTAGATTTTCATACTATAATAATTAATATTCGCAATTACGACTCTCTTCGTAAAGCCGTACCTACGATTCCCACACATATAATGAAAATATATATTTATATACATACATACATACATACATACATAGATATTATACGATACTAGAGGCAAGGGCAGCATATGGTACAACAAGCAAACATTTATGGAAATTGGCTAGTACGTACTACCTACCTACACCGGAAGTCTGTACAATGTATAATACAAAGTGTAAAATTTAATAGTCTAAAGCTGAATATAATAATAGCGATCTAATTGATTAATGCAGAATATATAACGATTCCGGATATCAAAATCCACACACACACACACACACTCGTATGTATGTGAAATAGGGTGTTTAATTTTAGAAATTCCGAATCTAAACAGTTTTTTTTTAATTTTCTCATCTAAAAAGCAGGTGAATCTAACGATATATATATTAGGGTGGTCCTTAAATACCAACTCGACGAGTGAAGCATGGCAACTTTCAGACAAAAAATCAAAAAAAATTATCCCTAAATATTAGATTTTTTTAAAAATTCCAATAGGTGCCTAAAGAGGTTCGAAGTTTCTCGTTTAAATAACATTGGATCTTATGATTTTTTTTTTCTTCCCATTCGATTTTGGGTCAATTTTGCTCCAAAAAATTCCACTATATAGCAAAAAAATCAAGGAAATTTTTTCGGTCAATCTGTCTATGATGTTAGCCCCTGAGCCTGATTTTTTTGTACAATTTTACGCGAAAATATTAGAATTTTCGATTAGCACCATTACGATGGGATTTTTTTTTTATATTCTGAATGTCGTTTCCGAAGTAAAATTTCACGAGGAAGGCAGGGAAATTGAAAAAAACAAAGAAGAAACGGTAAAACTTCAGGACTCTTTAGGCACCTGTTAGAATTTTAGAAAAAATCTAATATTTGCGGACAATTTTTTTAAATTTTTTGTCTGAAGGTTGCTATACTTCACTCGTCAATTTTTTATTTAAGAACCACCCTAATATATATGTATACATTTTTTTTTCAATCATCTAATGTTCAGATGCATTTTATGATATCGTTTTAGAACGAGGATTAACATGATCATTATTCAAAAATGCTCATTGCGATTTTAGTGTAACTCGATTTGCTTGCGTTTAATAGCATATATAGGGAAGTAGTAGTTTTTTTTTTTTTTGTGTTCTTCTTACTTTGTGATATATATTCAAATTAGATTTGAGTATTGATCATCTTGTGGAAACCGAGTTTTATCTAATATCCTAAGCTAGCTTTTACTTTGATTGATACTTGCCACCTTTCTTATATTTTCTTTACCTGCACTCTTCAATTATGCGTTTAAACTAGCGATAGGCACGCGATCGTGGCGTTTGAAATTAATAGACTATTTTTGCCCCCCAACTCTTTTTTTCTTTTTTTTTTTTTTTCAGCACGAAACTAAAGTGTATTACTCCATACCACCTATAGGGCTTTTTGCAGTACATATCAACATCAGTCTAATGCTCTGTTATTGAATTATTAATTTCTCTAAATTAGATTTGAAATTCTAACAATTTTCTCATCTCTAAATTATATTCATTAACAATTCTAATTTTCGATCTGAATTATCAAAGATTACCAATAACATTGAGTGCTCAGATATTTTTTTTAATCGCATCGCTTAATCCAATAAAGTTAAATAAAAGATATTTCATTATACCTAATTATAATATCGAATAAGATATTTGACTCGATAATTATCTTTGCACAATCGTCGATAGATTGAAAAAAAAAAAAAAAACTACCACCAACACTAATTGCATCTAAATCTAGAATTCTTTTTTTTTTCAAACAGCTTTTAATGTGAACGACAAGTTCTTTTTTTTCTTTTCTTCTAATTTGTAAAGAATTAGAAACGTGCTTTGACGATGACACATTAGATAAATGAAATATTTATAAACGATACTGGGTCGAATTTTATATCACGATATATATAGTTTCCTCTCAAAACGAGCATTAATTAAGAAATTATTGCTAACGAGGTAAGGTGCAAAGTACTATAAGACTTTGTAAGACGAAGACTTAACTCTTACGATTTAGCTGACTAGCGAAATTCTCTTCAACAGACTATTATCGATAGATAATTTGCATTTTTTGAAGAACTTGCAACCTCGTTTAGTACACCGAGGTACTACACCCTGACCCCCCCACACCCACCCCCCATCATCATCAGACTAGGCAAAAAAGATCATTTCTTCTTAGATCCAGCAAAGTGCATTTTTATTAGTGTCAAAAATTTCATAAAAAAAATTCTCTTCAATTGAGTTTTCACGTTCGAGTAAAAAATTCTCAGTGTTAAATACAAACGAGTTACAAATAGTAGTAGATATATACAAAAATTCATAACTCACGTTATATGAGAGGTAAAAATTTGGAAAAAAAATAAAAAAATTGGTCAGATGATCGGGATTTCCGAATTGTTCAGTCGATTTGAATTTCTGAGTATTGTGTAAATGTGAAGAAAAAAAGGAAAAATTGGCGAAAAATGATGAATGAAATGAAATGAAATGAAATGGAAATGGAATGAAATAATTCTGTCAGACTGAAACAATCAGTTGAAAAATATAAAAATAAAACAATGAGAGAGAGAGAGTAGAATTTGTAATATTATACGTTTTGTATAAGGCAAGGTGAAATCTCTTGTTTCTTCGAATATAAGGTCTTATTCGTTTATTGATTGTGCGTTTATGTCTGCTGTCTAGATTGTAGAGTCTAGACGGTAGGCAGTAAATAATCCAGTCAAGTTAGTAGTTGTTAATCTCTATCACTCGTTCATACACACACATATATATATATATACATGTGTTTAATACTTACATTCACGAAGACGAAGACGAAGACGAAGACGAAGACGAAGACGAAGACGAAGGTAGATATGGCAACGCGATGGCAATGTACAAAGTTAAATTAGATATTCTCATGTCAGCGATAAACTGTATGCCATTAAATCTTTAGCTAGTTTTAACCGAGTGGAAAACTAGGGTATAAATATATATATAGTATATATACCCTACTATATGGAAAATAAATGAATAAATAAAAAGAAAATTCACTAGAGTTAGCAAGCAACACAACCACCATCCCTGCAGATGCTAACTTCCACAAACTCTCATTATGGTGTACTAATGAAATATTTATTAACAAACGTCGAGTGTTTATCTTATATAATGAAATCACTTCAATAACATTTTCACCACTATGTGTCTTTTTTATAAATCGCAATTATTGTATAAAAAAAATTTGGGTGTTACCATTTTTTCAACAGATTATGTGAAGAAAATTGATTTTCCATTTTTATTTTTTTATTTTATTTTTTTTCTTCTCGTTATTCGCGTCTGTTTATCGTACACAGCTACTACCAGTGTACAGAACTGATCAGATATCGGATATTACCGATATATCCCAACGTCCACATAAACACTGTGTCTCGGATATATAGATCGCGAAAATCCTCACCCCCCCCCTCCCACTGTACTAAATAAGCAACGAATCCCTTCTGATCTTTACGTAACACGATCTTGTCACGTCTTCGAAACGATACAGTACCAAAATACACAATATATATACATCTATACGAATGCGATATAACGATCGAAAATTCTGATGTCCGCACAAAGCCGTGAAGATGTTTATTTGGATTTTATACGTTTTTTTTTTTTATTTATTTACTAGGGGCTTCGCCCCTGCGCGCTTCGCGCGCCAACCCCGCCTCGTCGCTTGCTTCGCTCGCTTCCGAGGCCTCGAAATTATCTAGTTACGGAATTTTCGCATTTTTTTTTTTACCGATCCATTTTCCGATTTTTATTCTTTCGATCCTAGTTTTTGCAGAATTTAAGCTTCAGCACACCGTAGCTCCTTCACCGTTCACCCTAGAGTGAAATTCTCAGGACGTTTTTTGTTTCTCATCTAATTATCTAGCAACGCATTTTTCGCATTTTTTTTTATCGATCCATTTTTCGATTTTTATTCTTTCGATCCTAGTTTTTGCAGAATTTAAGCTTTAGCACACCGTAGCTCCTTCAACGTTGTCCCTAGAGTCACCGTTTCTTACCCATATGTAATTTGTAGTCTTCTGCTGACCTTATAGAAACGCCATGTGACTCGTCCCCCATGATATAATCTCAATATTCGCTAATAGAGAATAAGCAAAATTTCAATCGCAAGATCGGAACAAGTTTCCAGATTTCAATATACAAATATATTTCTCCGCAAAGCGTTTTCCTTATATTAATAATAATAATAATAATAATGATAATCGAACTCTGATCCAGCTGATCGATAATAAAAAAAAAAATGAAAAAAATAATTTCTTTTCATTTCCTAAAATTGGGAAATAATGTATCTTATTCCGTAAAACGATTTATGTATTTCAAATCTAGGGAGCAAAGAATAAAGCGCGTTTTATTTTACGGAACAGGAGGAGAGGCTGAGTGGTCCAGCGACTTGAGAATATATTTTATGAATATTAATACGAGATTGTTAAGTGAGTGGCGAACGATTCCGGTATAATAGAATAAAGAAAATAAAAGTGAACTTTTTTATTTTTTATTTTCTATCTTGAAAGTGAACTTACTTATGTATATATACCCGATTCGAGGCGAATATTCAACTTTTTGTTCTAGTTTTTATTTTTTTCTCGTATTCGAGGTCTTACAACGAAATATATACCAGCGGCCCTTCTGTTTTCTTGTTTGTTTTCTTCTTTCTTATTTAGTTGCGGGGAAAAATTATTTCTCTGCTGGTGAAACCTCAGGTTCAATTAGTCGTGAAAAAAGAAAGACATAGTAAACTCACTGCTAAACGAATGGCCAAAATCTGCCGTGGACGTGGGCCTCGCTTACTTATTTGACGCCTCATTTCTGCCGCAGCAAGAAACTCTTTTCTTTCCCTCTTTCCCATTTCCCATTTTCCTTTTTTCTTTTTCCTATTTCTTTACTTCTTTCAAACAACATTAGGCTCGGGTCATATTTAATCCTTATAATACAACAGCGTACCAATTTGTTACAACGATAATTAATTATTACTCTTTCAAACTATCGACTGGAAAAACCAAAACAAAAAAAAAAAAACCACTACCCAATAGATTTTACCGTAATTCTAACATCATTCATCAAAATTCATCAAAAGTTAAAATCACCTGAATTTACAGAGCTTTAAGACGTCAGATTTTCGTACGATCTTTACCGAAGTTTATCAGAAATTTTTTTTGACAATTTTCATACTTAGTGTCAAAAGTTTTGGTACGCAGAAACTTTTTAAGGACCTCTAGTTTAAATGAAAATTAACTTTCAACTCATCCTTTTGATATTCAACAGATTTTCTTTCGATATTAATTTTGTATATTTCAGTGTAGAAAGATACGAGCTTTTAGATTTTGAATTTTTAGATTTTCAAAGTAAGGTAGAAAAAGTCTATTCAAATAGTGTTTCGTTTCTTTTATTTTTAACGTATAGCGAACGTATAGCTTCTTCGATGTTTCAATATAAACGAATGAACTTTTTTTTTTCTCCCGAAAGATATAAAGCTTTTTTTTTTTTTTTTTTTTTGTAACACCCTGTATACTATATACTCGAGTTTATTTATGTATATAATATATTTATGTACACTGGTTCTAGTCCTGAAGTCCTTGAGTAGGAAATCCTTATCAGAAGCGAAAGCGCTTTAACATCATTTCCGGTGAGACGCGAAGTAAAGCTTTCGCTTGGAATTTCGCCTTGAAATTTCATAAAGTAAGTAACCTTATTAATTCATCACCCTCTGATTTCACGACAGAAAAATTCTATTGAAATTTTTTTTTATTCAAGATACATACGCATTTTTCATTCTATTTAGAACGAAAATATTGAACTTCTTGTTCGTCAGTTTCGCATTGGGATTTTTTTTTTAAATTTATTTTTTCCACGGTTTCAAAAAGCCGAAGCTTTCGTTCATATTCGTTCATTAGATTCGTCGTTCCTTCTTCATCCACGAACGTTATAAATTTTTTTTTTTTTTCATTTTTTTTTTTCTCTTCAAAAATATCCATTTTATCACATAATTATACGATACAAAGAAGTTAGCCAATGAATTAAAGAAAAAAGCATCGAGAATATTGTCCAGAAATTATTTCACATCGTGAAACCGTCACTTTTTGTTGTTGTGTTGTTTTTTTTTTTTTTTTTTTCTGTTTCAAGAAGAAGAAGCAGAAGAAGAAGAAAACGGATACAATCGCAGCAGCAGCATCACTTCATTTCATTATCGATTCTTATTATAGTGTGAAAAAATATTTAGTGCGTGAAAAAAAGCTGTTCGAATAAAAGAGAGAGAAAGATAGAACGAGAGAGAGAGAGAGAAAAAGAAAAAAAAAATAGAAATTGTCTGGGATTGGGATATAAAGATTCGCCATGTGGAAACAAGTGGAATTTTTATGCAGTCCAGATTCTATGGGAAATGTAATTTTCTTAAAAATTTATCAATTTTTGACAAAATACGCAGCTTTGTATCTGATTATTTCAACTATATTAATAATCTACTACAATATATCGTTGCTGGTTATATGCGCCAGTAATTGAGGTGAGCTTTTTCTCTATTAAACATTTTTTAACAAATTATTAAAACAATGTTTAAAAATATCCTTTTTTGGTATATCACAATTCTCACGATAAATTTCTCCTATTTTCAGATGATACATCATTTTTTTTTTTTTTTTTTTTATTTAGACGACTTGAGGGACACGAAATCAAACATCGATACATATTTTGTCAACAGAATTATAACATAGTAAATGTAGATTTCAGAATTATGCGAATGAGAATTATTTTTAAACTGTAAAATACGTGATAATCAAAAATAAAAAATAAAAAAAAATAAAATAGCAACGAAATTATCGAATTTATTGACACTTATATAGCAGGATTCTCACTTTGAAACAAATTCTTCAGAATTAATGTTTGGAAGTTTTTCAAATCTGCTAAATACACTTTCCAAAAACTACGATACCCTTATATCAAAATTTGGAATTTTTACCGCTAAACAACATTTAGATTATTTCAACCCTTGCTTTAACCATACCAGATGATTCAGGTGACCATTGACCATTAGAATAAATGATATTTTTTCGAAAAACTACGATACCCTTATATCAAAATTCGGATATTTTATCGTTAAACAACATTTAGATAATTTCAACCCTTGCCTTAACCATACCAGATGATTCAGGTGACCATTGACCATTAGAATAAATTACATTTTTTCACCTAATCCATTCGAGAAAGAGAAAAATAATAAATGGACATTGAGCAATGGTCAAGTATTCTTACCATTCCATTATAAGGTAGATGCATATTGCATATATATACTAATGACGTCTATGACCTGGACTGGGTGGTGTAATGCATGGTAGGTAATGTACCTAGTAGTAAAATGACTAGTATGTGTTATACGTATAGGTAAAGGTGTGTATATTAGCCCACTGAATATGCGGTAACTGGTGTAATTATTTCCATGACCAGCCACGCCGCACTTAACCCATAAAATTTGCATGCCCGGTCTGCTAGCACCCTTAGTGGAGTGTCCACTCTATACCCTCTTAAAAGGTTCCCCTGCTTAAACAGGGACTTACAGCTTAGCAATGCCATTTCTGGGTGCCCCATCTTTTATGGGTTACTCAGAATTCTAGAACCTTGTTTTTAGGTGATGACCTAAAAACGAAATGGAATTTTTTTTTTTTTTTACCACCTGCACCCGTTTTCGACCTCCGAATATCGATTCCGCATCTATTTTTCTTTATGTTTCTTATTTGAAAATTTTTTTTCTTTTTTTTTGTGTATAGAGACGAAATAAGGGGGGAGAATATTTAGAAACAAGATTAGATCAGAGAATTAAGAGAAAGAAGTGAGATAAGGGAAAAAAAAAATCGGGGATTTTGTTTAAGTATTTTTAATCCAAAACTCAAGATCTTAAAATCAAAGTAACACATCTTATACCAGAAAGCTTTAATTAGTATAATTTCTTCCTTCGGGACTTTTATACTTCGTTAAATTTACTCTTTAATAAAACTTTGAATTCAAGCGTCGTCGACGTCTTGTTCAAAGTATTATAAAGTTTATTTCTTTTCAGATTATTTTTTTTCTCCCCCAAAAAAGTATTCATACTAGCCAAAGTATACGATTAATCAATTTTTAGTATTGATGAAATCAGTTCGTTCGTTCAAATAGTTTTTTTCTTTCTTTCTTTAAGTTTAGTAAAGGATGAAAGAAGAAAGAGAAGTCAAGGAGAAAAAAAAAATCTTCTAAAATATTTAGAATTCAACTTTTGGAGCTCTTTGGTTCATTTTTTTTTCTTTCTTTTACATTAGAAAACGCCAGAATAATTGGAAAGCAACGAATTGAGAAACGTTAACGAAATTCATCAGGCGAAATATTTGCATTTCGGTAACTAGGTAGGTAGGTAGGTATAAGGTACGTAGGTAGGTAGGTATAGGTACGTGAAACGACGTGATTAGCTTAATTCTTCAATTAATTTAACGCACCACCTGTCATGCCCAACGTGGAGAATCGATTTTTCATTCATTTTATATTATGGTATATATATTATATAGTCAGTCGGCGATGACTGAAATCTTTGATAATTATAAATATTGAAAAAATGAAAAAAAATAATAATAATAATAATTAAAAGAAATTCGAACGAATTTTTTCAGGCAAAATTCGTGCCTAATTTGAAAACTTTATTCAACGATTATTCTAATCAGTTTTTGAACTTTGCGTGGGATGGAAGAAAGAGAGAGAGAGAGAGAGAAAGAAAGAAAGAAAGAAAGGAATATCGGCCTCCCTCTATACCGCGAGAAGATATTAATATGAAAATTTAGACATAATTTTGTTCCACGGTTGCGGCAAAAGTACGATAAAACTTAGTTTTGGAGGGAAAAAAAAAAAAAAGAAGAAAAACGAAAAACGAAAAACGAAAATAATAATAATAATAATGATAATATTATTTCATTTCCCTGAGGTGATTTTCTTTGAAAATGTTAGACTGCGTAAAAGGCGAGGTAGGTATTATTGTCGTTCGAATAATAAACGAACCGCAAAAATATGTTTACTCCCTAGCTCAGTGCACCCCCCCGTCTTTTGCAAGGGGTCTCGAATCCCTCTTTTAGGTCTCGGAGATTCCCAAGTGGTTAAAACTTCTCGGTCAACTTTTTTTATTGTTTATTCGATGCGAAAAATTTCGCCCTTCTGCATTTCCCGTTCTATCTAATCTCTCTTTCTCTCTTTCTATTTTCTCTCTCCCCCCCCGCCCTCACGGCAGATCTCACCCTTAGATTTTTCTCTTTTTGCTTTCCTCACGTCTTTCGCGGTTAAACCCCGCAGGGACACGAAACAACCCCAATTTCTTATTAACTAAAAAATTAGTTCCGATCACGTAACTCGTCCACTTTTTTATTTTTTATTATTATTTTCATCCAATTCTTACCGCACTTTGAATTTACAATTTTATCCGAAACGGAAAAGACGGATAAAAAACAAAAAAAAAAAATAATTGTCGACATCATTGGTAACGCACTACTATTCCAATTATATTTTGCAATGAACAAATTTAGTATATATACGATTAGAGAAAATAATTGCATTCAAGTTTTACAATTCAATTAAATTCAATTTATCATCAAATCGCAGTTGGTCGATAACGCCCTTTGTTCACCGTAAAAATTTCATTTAAAACGTTATACTATACATATATATATGTACTATATATATACTTCATTACACGTAATTCTGCAGTCTCTTGAACTGTTCATAAACGACTCTTTAACAAAGAATGAAACAATGTTAATTACAAATTCCTGATGTACACAAAGTCAAACTGGAATCCAACAAACGAATAAATCCTTTATTTATATCGTTACAAATTTCGAACACAAATTCTACATTTTAAAAAATCTTTTGACAAAAAAAAGAAACAACTATTCGTCTATCCATGAATCTACGGATTTTTTTTTCTGATCCAATATTCCAGATTCTAAAAGTCCATTAAAAAAAAGGTTTACAGCCTTCTCATTTTTTCGAATGTAATAACCTGAATGATGATGATTTTAATATCGATCAGATTTCTTAATCGGTTAGGTTAAAAAAAAAAAAATGGGTATTCTCAAATTCGATCGTTCGGTCATTGCCTTATGCGAAACATCTCCTCATTATTTTTCCCTGAAGATTTTGTATTGGCAGATGTAGCTGGTAACGAGGGCTTGTCAAGTTGATGCATAAAAGGTACCAGCTACGATATAGTATACTAAAATAAAGAGGGTAAAAAAATGAAACAAAAAAGAAAAAAAAAAATTGAAGCGAAAGATTCACTCATTTTGGAAATCGTTTGGGATGTAATCTTCGACGTGAATCAGATCACTGCAGTACAGCGCATTCATGCAGGGTTTGATATGTGTGTCCTTATTCTAAAGCCTGATTCCTACTTTTCTCCCTCTTATTCCCTTACTCTTCACGTTCCCGTACCAATTCTCGTTTGACAGACGAATGCCGATGCATTCCTTGGTAGGTGCAGGATATACGTGGGTCCAATGCAGCTACTGTCTTACGTCTTACGATGGTATGGCGATGCAAGAGAGCTGAGTGCCTTCAGACTTCTCTCGGTGATGGTGATGGTGGTGATGGTGGTGGTGGTGGTGGTTCTGGTTGTGCTGCTGTTCCTTTCAGCCAGCTTTATTTATTGCCTCGAACCTTAAGATCTTTAGGCTTCTTCTTCTTCTTCTTCTTCTTCTTCTTCTCCTACGGCTCACCAACCTCAAGTCGATGGACGGATCAGATGGACAGGCGGTCGTCGACTGACTCTCGAAGATTGCGGATGGACATAGTAGTAGTTGGGGACGGCCGATTTGGCATGCACGTATTCAAATCCAACTCCTCTTCAAGAATCAAGAAGAAGAAGAAGAAGAAGAAGATCGGTCTGGCTGGTCTTACTTCTTCAACTAAGAGTTACAAGTTACCTTTTGTCGAATAAGAGGAAGAGGAAGACCAAGAAGAAGACGAAGAATAAGAAGAGGGTTTTCGTTATACATACTATGTATCTTCAACGATTGAATTAAAAATAATTGTTCCGAAACGTTGCAAACGTTGCAAATTTCACCATGAAATCCTGACTGACTCAGCTGTACTACGTATACATACGCATATACGGTTTAAAATCACCTTTCAAGAATTCCGAACGATCCTTTTGTTACGCGTATAAACACATATACGTATATAGATATAAACGAAAAAGAGCGTGTGTGTAATAAAATTTATTCGACCATAGGAGCTATGATTATTGCTTACAGTATTTACGACCTGCACTTTTAAATCCGATGAACGAGAAGAAGAAGAAGAAGAAGGGACCTGGTTTGAGTTAAGAATTTTCAAATTTCCAAACGGTTATTTGAGAAGCGATTTAATAATTTTCGAAAACTTTTAATTTCAGAATATCAAAATCCTGAAAGTCCAAAGATCTGGATAATTTTTTTGTCTATTTTTCAGGATGTGAGGATAAAAAAATATCTCACTTAGTCTAATCGAGATCGTATATATATATTTACGGAAACATGTGTTCTTCGTTTAAAAGTTGTTGATGCTTTTTTTTGTTAAATCATACAGAAAGCCGAAAATCTAGGAAATCTAAAAAACTAAGAATTGGATGTAACATTTTTTTTTTTTTCTTCCTTTCTTGCGTTTATTTTTTTTTTACTTCTTAAACTATAATCATCTGATAATCTTCAACTTCAACATCTTTTTCTTCTTCTTCTTCTTCTTCTTCTTCTTCTTTTTTATTAAAGATATTTGTCGGTTTGATCGAAGACTACGAACAAAATACCAGGTTGCTATGTATTGTACGACTTAATATCAATGTCAATAGAATAAGAAAGAAATTGACGGATCCAGGGTCTTAAAGGTACGATCATTCATGAATGTATGACGTAAACGAGGATACAGGATACCTATCCCATAACTCTGAGAGTTTAATACGAATCAGGGAAAAAGAAGAACCAATAATTTTCGTCGAAGAGTAAAGAGAGAGAAAAATAAAGAAAAAAAAATGATATAAGAAATTCAAGAAAAGTTCGTCAATGATTGTTCAAACTTTAGATTAAATTGTTTTATTAATTTTTTTTTTTTTTTTATATCAGATTATTTTATTTTTTCTACATTTTTCTGCGACTCAGGTAACAGCCATAGAATAAAATAAGATGAAATCATCAGACAAAATGAATCTACTGAAATTTTGTTAAACTGTGTAAAAACTTGACCAAAATCATATTTTTTTCTTTATATTTATTGTTTGTTTGTTGTTGTGACAAAATGACGATAGCTGGACAAAAAAAAACACAAAAAGATATGAAATTGCGAGACGTGAAAAAGAACGTGACTCTTGAGTCTCTAATTTTTCTTATCCTACGATTTTTCACGATTTTTATTTTGTCTGAACAGAACAAAAAAAAAAACCCAAAAAAAAAAGCTCGTCTTGTGCACATTGTAGTACCTACGTAGTTATATGTGAGGATTTCAGCAGGGGTTGCAGTAAGAAACCAGCTGAGAAAGCTCTGTGCAGTATGGAGTAGATAGGTAAGGTACGCGAAGGCATTGATAAAGCGAGGTCAGGTAAGTAAAGGGTAGAAAATCTTCGGGGTAGGTATACGTACGTATGTACCTATACGTTTATATATACATACATATACCATCCAACGCTTTACTTCTCAAATAAATGCACACGTTTCCAAAAATTCGAGTATATGTATGTACACGTATGTATTATATATATATACGTTATATAAGTGGTAGATTTTTCACTCTCTAAGCACGTCCCTCTAGGTGTGACACATGGCATATATGAAACGTTGGTCTGGATATTCTGAACCACACTGTATGTATGCACCCGAAACCTCTGCTCGACGTCAAAATACTACAAGACGTGATTTTTCGTTGGTTTTAACCGCGATTTAATCATAAAAAAAAAAAACTGGACTTAGATCGATTAAATCGTGTTTCGGATATCTTAATCCAATTTCAATATCTATTCAAACGTAATTTCAATACTTTCTTAGTTCCAAAAATAGTTTTTTTGAATAAATGTCGACGCCTCAGTTTCAGTTTTTCTAGCGTTTAGACGTCTTCAACCGATTTTTGTATTTTACAAAAACCGCATTTAGATATTTAGATTCTGTTCTCAAGATTGTATTTGCGCCGATTTAACAGACCTTAGTTTCGTTCAAACACTATTGAATTATTCTTCACATCGTTTTAACAATATAAATCGTTTTAAACGATTTTTGAAGCTAGTTTTTGCACATTTCGTAAATTCACAAGACTTTCGTTTTCGTTTTCGCTATCCTAATTCTATTTCAACATCTGCTTGATACGATTTTAGCCGATTTTTGTACTTTGTCAATAGTTTCAGTTGCTTCTAACCGATTTTCGCATTTTCAAAACCGTTGTTAATAATTTAGAAAGCTGGTTAAAGGCTTTTGATTCGATTTCACCCTATACCTTCGTCTTTTCAAGCTTGTCTCTTATTCAAGCTAATTAAAATACTACTTAAATATGAATATTCTTTTTCAAGAAATACTGAGAAAAAAATAAAAAAACCCCATTGAATGCATTCAGTTTCTGCAATGATACCTGAAATCCTTTTCAGATAAGTCTTGGATTTCTCATCGAGGTAGGGTAGGGTAGGTACAGCTCTGCAAAGTTATCCCGATAACGTTGAAACAAAAACAGTAAATTAGTAGGGCATAAATAGTCGTTAGGTGAAATGGTAGGAAGTGGAGCGAAGTGCTACGTTGCGAACCAACCCCGCAGTCGAGCTATATAGATGAGAAAATCAGATTACGACTTAATTTGAGAACAGTACTACGGAAATTACGACTTGCAAAGCTTCCAGAGAGAGAAAGAAAGAGAGAGAGAAATTAAGAGAAAGATAGATAGAAACGATCATCACGTGAAGTAAAATTGTACGAGACACTCAATTCTCTCTCATCCTATAGTTTATATCCTCCAACGACGACCTGACTGTCTCTCCCTGAACTCTGATAATTCAATAATGGCTAAAAGGCGGAGGTTCAAGGGGTCAGAAGGGTGGGTCTTTTGATTTAGTACCTAGTCTTTTGGTTAGTAAAGCTAGCTAGCTAGCTAGCTAGCTTCCTGTCTCCAGGCAAAAGGCACCCCTGTAAAAACCCTCGTTCTTCCTTCCCCCCTCTCCCCCTCAACCTTATCCCATGCTGGAAACATTTCTTCGTTAAATCTTCCTCCATTCATTATATAGTATAACGTAGTTATAGCTGCAGGACTTAGTTCGTATAGTATTGATCACTGTTTAATCTTGACTAATGTTAGTTAAACCGAGTATCTTATCCCCCTTTTTGTCTCCTATATCACAATCCTTAATACAAATCAAATCCTCAATTAAACGCCTGAACAAAAAAAAAAAAAAAATTCTAAAAAATCTGAATTCGGATTCGTTTTTCTTTATTCTTCTTCTTCTCTTCGACAAATTGCTGGAAAAGAAAGAAAAAAAAATGCATAACACGTATGTAAGTCCATTTGGGCATTCATAAGTGATCCATAAATCGTCCATAAGACCATAGGATGTCCATAAGTTATCCATAAGATAACTTTCGAATTTCTTTGTCATATTCGTTGTTCGAGTAGTTTCATTGATGATGAAAATCCCGATGATTAAAAAGCTCTTTTATATTAATAAAATCCTAAAGAGAGAGAGTTAGTTAGAGTTAGAGAGAGAGAGAGAGAAAGGAACAAAGGTTGATTTCCATGGCTGTAGTTTTATTATTAACGTCAGTAGCTGCTTTCCTATAATCCCCCGTAATCCAGTTAAAGTTCGTTTCTCTTTTTTCTTCATTTCAAACTTCTTCACCTATACATTCGACGGTGCAGTCGGCAATCGCTTTAATAAAGTATGCACCTTGAATATCAATGAGAAAAGCTCCTCTGCGCAAGGGACGGGGACAACTCTGCTGCACCAGGATCGGTAGCAATAGGATTTAAACTGAGAGAAACTAACTTTTACGATAAACAGATTCTACGGGGATGATTTTTTTTTTTTTAATACATTCGATACTTCGATGAAAAATTCAAACAAAACCAAATTAAAGAAAATACCCATACTTTTTTTTTTTTTTCTTCTTTTTTGTTCGTCTTTCTTCTTTTTATTACTTAACGTCTTCGAATTACCACTTCGGACACTTTAAAAAGTCCGCAAATTGCTGTCCAGTTAAAATGTGATTTACTACATGGTCGGCTGTCTGTGGTCACACCTTTAGGTCCCTTCCCGAAGAAATAAGGTAATTAGATTCACTCCGTAGTAATGGGTTTGCGTAAAGGTAAGGCCACATTACGAAACGGTCATTGTGTATCTCTGTGTGAAGGAGTTCATTCAATTTTCTCATCGATCTTTATAGTTCGTGGCGTTCTTATTATTATCATTTTTACCCCAAAATTACATTTTCTTCAATTTTGTGTGTGTTCTTCGGTTTAATATTCATTCAGAGTTCAGATAGAAGTCTGAGATTTTAGCTCAATTTTTGGTATATATTTCGAGACTTTCTAGCCCATGGGAACATTCAAATTCAAAAATGATGAAATTAGGGACGAACCTAATATATTTGCATACATATACGTACGTATTTTTGATGGTATGGATATTTCTGTTGAATAAGGAATATTGAATGTTCAGTGAGCTGTGATGACCAAAGACTAAAAGCTGTCTTCATTCTCTAAACGATAATATGATATCGTATTCATGTATTGTGGGGGCTATGGAGAAAGTGAATCCCTCGATTTCACCAGCCCTTGTCTACCCTGGTCCCTGCATACATATTCGATTACGAGCTTAGAACCAAATAACCTTAGATTAACTTGGCAAAATATTGTAATCCAACAAAATCTAAACCCAATTCGATTCTTCGCCTTTATATAATTTATATACATTATAAATACATAAATGATATTTATGTAGATTTATATATAAATTAAAAAAAGCTTTATATGAAATTTTCATTTATTCATTAATTCTAATAGTGCTTTTAAATTTTTGTCGCAAAATTTCTTAGTTTCATGGAATTACTTGAGCTTTTCTATTCAGGATTTTATCTAGATCTATGACAGAGCTTTTCACTATTAAAAATCTTATCCCATATTCTCGTAAAGCTTTTATATACTATGCGAGTTTAATTTATTTTATTAATATCGAGCTTCTTTTATACACCATATTATTCATTCTGTGTCGTATACGATAAAGCTCTTTGTTATGTAGATTCATTTTATATTAAATAACCGAGAATTTTTCTTCACACATATATAATAAAATTATTAATTTTATCCTTATAATAACTATGAAATTTTAAAACTAAAATTTGAGTGTCATGGATAAAACGCAATTGAGCTTTTTTTGTAATATTCAATTTAACTTCACTTTCGTACATACAAACAGAGCTTTTTTACAACTGCCAGTCTAATATACTATATCTTTTATTAGAATTTCAGATTTTTTTTTTATATATAAATTAGAAAAAAATTAGTCTTTTACGTAATCGAGCTTTTCACGATAGTTTTATATCCTTCAAAATATAAAAAAAACTCACTCATCGGCTCGGAAAAATACGGTGTGTACGTATATATAGTATGCTATACGTGAAATCGAATTTTATTGGTGACAAATAAATATCGTTTAACGCCTATATATCTCACGTGTGAATGGCAGGGGAAAGATTAAACAAATAAAAAATAATAATAATAATAATAATAATTCATGTAGTACAGATAAGGGATTGTTTGACGTGAAAAAATTTATACCCATTACATAGCGTTCATCCAAACTCCTGAATCTATACATGTATACATATATACAGGTGAAACTCTGATCAATGATGACGACGTCTGTAGTTTTTGGTTTTTCACATAAATCTGTATGTATGGATTTGACGTTTTTCCTGTTAATATATATATATATATATATATATACCCGATTCACGAAAAAAAAAAAACAATACTGCAATGCAATGGCCAATGGGGCTACGCATCCCCTGCAGGATAACTAATCTGTTTCGTCTATACCAGTCCATCACTGACAGAATCTAGCTGAACAGAGAAACTGGGAGAAAGGAATGAAAAAATAAAACAGCCAAAAACGAAAAAACGTTTCTACCATAGATTTTGGCACACGTATATCAATAAGAATCTACTATCTCTTTACCTAGATAGAGATTTTCCCAAAATCTTTCACACAGAGATTTAAGTGGGCATTTTTTTTCTTTTTTTTTCTTTCAAATTCTTCTCTTTCCTTTATGAGCCAAAATAAAAGATAAAAAAAATAAGAAAAAAAAGGCCTTCCGTAGAACGACAGGATTTGAAGAGCGGAGTATCGCTTCGGTAATGAAGCGATAGAATGCGAAAGATTCGGGTCACAGAGAAGCCGAAGAATTCACTTTTCGTACGAATTGTAAAAAGAAATAAAGAATCGTGAAAAGAAGCGTATAGCGATACAGGATCTGAGGCTCGTAGGCATTCGTGTATAGGATGCTTTCAGGCTTTCGGGAGCGAGTCTGAAAAATTTTCAACCCGTTGTGTAAATTTTTATCTTATTTTTTTCTTGTTTTATTCTATTTCGTTCATTTTTTCATTTTATTCTTTTTTTTTTTTCCCCTTCTTCTTCTTCTTATTCCCTTTTTTCGGTTTTCGCTTACCTTTTTTTACTTTCGTTCCTTTTTTTTTTTGTCCCCTGTTTTTTTTTTTGTTTTTTTTTCCTCTTTTCATTCGCTCTTCTACTATACCAGGGTGTTATTAGCAACCCATCCAAGTCCCATACCCGCTATGCTATGCTGCGCCGCTTTGGACCACACGCATCGATTTGCGGGACCCTAAAGCGGCCCCAGCTATCCAGCTAAGAAAACGTTTCTCTATTAAATCGAGCCTCACTCATATATATATATGTATAAAAAGAGTTTACAAAGACGCTATGTAAGGTCGTCTACCAAACTGAAAATATTATCTTAGGTGAATACTTTTTAAACAAAAAATGTCTCTATTTATCAACCCTTCAAATAAAGTTTAACAAAATTTTTCTGTTTTCTTCCACTCCGTTTCAGAGTATCGATTTTATTGTAATTAATTAAAAAAGCTAACGTAAAACTAGTACCGATGATTGTATCGAAAAATTACTTTATTTATAAAAGATGCGTTTTAATCAGTTCTACAATTTTTCATATCAGACATTTTTCGATCCGATTTATGGTTGATGAGATAGAAGAATACTTTCGAACAGTAACTTACCGATTTCATCGAAATTCGTAATAAAGCTAACGTATAACCGACACCGATGATCGTACGGTAAAATTGTATATAATATAAAAGATGCGTTTTGAATAGTTCTACAACTTTTATTCGAAACATTATTCGATCAGGCATATTTTTCACGAGATATAGTGCATGTGAATAAAAAAAAAACTTGGCTTCAACTATAGGTACCGATTTTATTGAACTTAGTAATAAAGCTAATGTAGAACCTATACCGATGATTGTACGGTAAAATTGTTCAGAACATGAAATATGCGTTTTCAGTAGTTCTACGATTTTTATCTAAAACATTTTCTGATTTGATGTATGGTTGACGAGATACAGCGATAATGAGATGACAAAGTACATGTATATAGAAGTAAGAAAATCGTGTTCTTCTTTCGAATGTAATGACCACATATCTAGAGTAGTAAAAGTAGTCACTTATATATAGTATACATATATATAATATAGTAAAAAGAGAGAGAGTAAACGTCGTTCGCGATCAGTAGCCTAACTCATGATCGACATACAGACAGGTATAGTAGCCGAGAATTCGATAGCCTTTCCATGTAGGTCCTCTCATTTGTCAGATTTTTATCTCATATCAAGTTGAGGATTACGTATATCTTGCGAGAGACCGCGGCAAAGGCATAGGTATATATATATATCGATGGACTAATGCCAAACGGGCGTAAGCGGCAAAAAAAAAAAAATTCGTTTTTATAGTGCCAAAATCTTTTTCATGCAATGGAGACTCTTTTGGGCATAAGCGCAAAAAAAAAATTTTTTTGTCGCTTACGCCCCTATGGAATTAGTCCATCGATATAAATAAAACGCATGACATATGTGTCACACCGATCAGAAGTGATGCTGTAAAACGAAGCCCGATTTTTTTGTATACCCAAGAAAAGAAAAAAAAAAACAAAACGATTTCGAATTTATTTCTTCATTCAATTTTAAAAATGAAGAGATTTTTTTATTTTTATTTCTTTTCTCGTCAATTTCGGCTCAAAAAATTTCATCCACAATATAATTTCTTTCACTCTTCGTTTCCGAGATGCATGAGCTCCAAGGGTATATCTCGATGTCTCGAAGGCATATATGCACTTTCGAAGCAATAATTCATAATTAGCTTCTAGAGAAGATACGTTAGTTTGGCACACGGTGTTGGGCCTACACGTATCCGATTAAATGCCGTATTAACACACCAGGCCATATATTTTACGTGGGATGGAGGTCCGCCTCAGGTATATAGGTGGGTAAAGGGGGATACATATACATATATATATATATATTTTTTTTTAATTTTTTCGTTTTTTTATATATATATATGTATATGGCGTTGCAGCCACAGCCACAGCCACAGCCACAGCCACAGCCACAGCCACGTATACGTCATATACAAAAAAGGCTTAAGACTCTGACAAATAAAGAAAATAATCACCCCGCGGGCTGATTTACACGTGCGAATCCGCTCCGTGGCAACAACAATCAAGCTGATCTTAGGCTCGAGCCGCGTGGGCGGTCCTGAGGCTCGTGGCTTTAACGGGGTTTGCTTGCTTCGCGTACTGAGATTTTTTTTTTTTATTTTTTTTTTTGTTATATTTTTTTTTTTTGCCAAATATTCTTCACGGTTGTCATTGTTCAATTCTATTCTTTGAATCTCCAAAGATTTTAGACACGGCTTAAAAATTTTAATCGTATATGAAAGTCTGAAATTTTTTCTTTATTTCTTTTAATTGAACAATCGATTGAGAATTTTAATGAATATTATATAACAAGCGCTGATTGAAAGCCGTTTTCTATTTTTTATTTAAACTATTTTTTTTTGTTTTTTGAAAGCTTGAATAATCAGATATTTTTGATATTCGCTTGCTAGGGACGATTTCTTATTGCATCTCGAAGTTCAAATTTTCTAATAAATATTTAAACTGGAAATACAACGCTTTGCAGATAGCGATTTTCACTTTATTATACACCGTTTTAAAGGTTGAAAAACAAGCTTTCCGTTCGTCGTATGCACGTGACGATATCTTATTGTGCCTCGAAGTTATACGAAGAAACAATAATAGCATTGATATTCGTCATTTTTTAAATAATTTTTTTTTTCCCTGTTTTTTTTTTGAAACCAAAAATACAATGCTTCGAAGATAGCTTTTATCAACTTATTATACACCATCTTAAAGGTGAAATAATGAGCTTTTTTTTCATCGTATTCTCATCTCGCTATCTTTGTGGATTTCAAAGTAATACGATTTATAGTAAGAATCTGACAATAATTTTCTTCTCGTTCCTCTTCTTCGTCTTCATCTTCTTTCGTTTTTTTGTGTTTTTGTCTTCGTTGTTTTGTTTTTTTTTTTGGCTTTGTTTGTTTTGTTATTCAACTCGCAAACTCCTGGGTGAATATGAAACTGTGTTTTAGAGAAATGATATCGTTATACTACGTCCGACCATTAATTACATCGCGGTTGAATTAGCATATAAATTTGTTTTCGTTTTATTTCAAAAGATTAGCTAAAGAATAAATTAATTTACCAGGTTTATTATAATCATTCTTTGTGTAATTGAAACTTTGTACTTCTTTATTCTGACCGATACGCGTATGTAGTATATCTGTATATCCAACATCTGTAAATTAGGCATGAGAAATAATAAGAAGAATGAAATTAAAAAAATGAAAAAAAAAAAGAAAAGGAATACGAATCCGTTAACAAGAGTTTGTCAAAATTTCTCAATTTTTTTACTTCTCTATTTTATTATGAAATTTGTGTTTTTTTGTTTTTTATTTGTTATTTGTTCTCGTTTTCATTTTCTTAATGAATAGCAAATTTTTAATACTGCAGTGTTCTTAGTCGATATTATAATAATAATAATTTTTTTCTTTTCTTTTTTTTTTTTGACACAGCTAATAAATATTTGAAACGACAATTTTCTCGAGTGTGTCACTCGTACAAGGATTAGGAATTCAACGAACGAGACTTGTGCTGGACCAGGATGAGCAGAACGAGGAACAAACTGAATGGCTTTCTGCTGCTTCTGCTGCTGCTGCTGCTGCTGCTGCTGCTGCTAGGCAGTAAATTGCTCTTGAGGAATTCTTGACGGAGGAATTTTGTCGAACGAAATATCGAACTACTCTTTTTATCCGCGATCTTGAGTTCTGGTGATTCTCGGGTTTTGGTCAATGTAAAAAAAAAAAAAAAAAAAAAACTTGCTAAGGATGATCTTTGAGGTGGTCGCCAACTATCATTTTTAAACCTATACTAGCTAGAGTCTTGAGACAATAAGACAAACGAAATGCAATAAATTAGAAATAGTTAAACACTGAATAGGGAAACTGAAAGTTCAAAAAACGTAAGAAAAATAAAATAAAATATTTAAAATTTAGATTCGATGCTAATACATTTAATTTAATTTGTTTTTCAAATTTTTTTAATTTTTTTACAGATTTCAAACGTGACACGTGTTCATAGATTTTCACCTAATTAAACAATAATTTTCGAGTCGTTGGCGTCACGATGAATGTGGAAGAATAAAAAATAATAATAATAATTAAAAACGAAAAAACAAAAAAAAAAAAAAAAACAATTCTTAAATACGTTCATTAAAAAGTAATCAAGCGTTTCGCGAAAGAAGCGTAACGAGGTAAAGGAAAAAAAGAAAAAGAAAAAAATAAAATAAAATAAAGAAAGAGAAAAGAAAGAAAAAAAGAAAAGGGCTTGAAATTTAAATCATATAGTTCTGCAACGAATCGCATGATGCAATTTGGTCTGGTTATACCTTATACTACGTACTCCTACTATAAGGTTCATTTCCTCTTCTGTAAAACGCAATAATTGCAAAGTGAAGTATAAGTAATTGATAGTAAAAAAAAAATGACGATATCTATACAGTATAATGTGCGAAATGTGTGTTTCACTTGACCCAAAGACGGAAAAATTAGAAAAAAAAAAAAAACAAATCATTAAGATAAAAAGGAAGAAGAGAACAATTTATTTTTTCTCGTACACAGCTATCTGAAAAAAAAAAGGAAATCCAAATTTTCTATCATATGATTATCCTGCAGTTTATATTGAAAATTAATAAAAGAGAAAGAGAGAAAAAAAAAACAAAAAGGAAGAAGAGAAAAATGATTGAATGAAAAACTGCAACCCATAGTGAAAACGCATATATATATATGAGAAAAATTAACCCCCAACCTCAGATTTACTTAGCTGCAGCACTCGAGGTAATTATATATTGTAACAGTTTTTTTCTTCTTCTTCCTATAACTTCTTGTTTTTTTCGCAAAAAATTTTCAACTTGCAAAAATAAATAAATAAAATAAAACGCAGCTTAAAATTGTTTGAAAAAAAAATGATTTTTTTCATTTTATATCGTTGCATAATATATACTATGAATTAATTAATATTTTTCTTTTATCACATGTGAAAAATTTTTCTCGTTCGTTTATCATTAATTAATTAATTATACCAATATATATATTATTATTATTATTATTATAAACTGTGTTTAATTCTTGTTTAATTTTCTCCATATTGTATTATTATTATTATTATTATTATTATTATTATTATTATTATATTAAAAACTAATTACTCAAGAATTTTCTCTCTGATTAATTAAACGAATGATTATATACAAATAGACCGAGCCGGAGATAAGCAGCTGTGGCTGTACCACGGTACCACGGTTCATTCATTAGGATTCTCTGTGTAAACAGTAATGGAAAGAATATTTAAAAGCAGCAAACCATTCAAAGCGATAATATAATGTTGATATTATGTACATTAGGATCGTCCTTAATTCGTTTATATTAGAATTTCAACTTTCCCATCTCAGGTTCCTATCTAAATTCAAAATTCTTTTCTTATAAATGACGAAGGCGAATTTTCATAGAAAAAAAACAAAAAAAAAAACCCTGTGGCGTTGGTCATTCGAAATATCGTTAGCCGAAGAATTTTTCTTTCGAAAGTATCAATATTTCCGGTTTATGTATCACTGTAAGACACGCGTTAATGACATATCATTAATTCATAGTATGGTTGACTCACCGCGGTGACAGAAAATTAATCGACACGAAATATATTCGCGGTTTTTACTCTAATACCGGGAATTATATTTCACAGTATCGTTAAAAGTGACATTTTATTAATTAGGATCTTAAAATCGGCTTGGTATTACATTAAACCGTATATTTTTATTCCAAGAAATATACGTATCACTGTTTCTACAAAGAAAACAGGAAGTCTTATTGCATTTCTGCATGACTCAGATTGACTCATAACTCTATTACGGTTGATTTTACGAAAAATTAATCTGAAGATAAAAAATGCAGCTTATCAAGGGCTACAATTTTTGTTTAAACTATTTTCACGACATATCAACGGATGCGAAGATATTTGAGGAACAATTTTTTTTTTCTTCATCGAAACAGTCATGAAATGAAGAAATCAAGCAAACGCTGGTCCACTTTGTTTCCAGGCTTAAAAATGTTGATATTGGACACAGGATTTTTGAGAATTATGACCAACGACCTGTTCATTTTCAAAAATCTAAAGTAAATGAAAAAAAAAAAAATCTGAGTTATTCTTAGGGTTGGGAAAACAACGTGAAAAAACGTAAACCAAATCCGAAAGGACGAGGGTAGGATCCGGGACGATTCGGTATAGAATACCCCATATATATTATATACCTATATTCAAGTAATTTTTATACGCAATAGCTTCTCTTTCTCTCTCTATTCTTTGAAGATGACGCGCGCCCGCGCAGTTTGAAAGGCCAGAACAGCTTTTAGAACAATAGCCCTTAAGGTATGGAGCACTTTGGGCTCTCCATTCTTTCCCCCAGTGCCATATTATATGCACGCGACCCACAGGCCTCAAAAACCCTTCCAAATCCTTGAAACCCTTCGCGCACTTGCTTGCTACCCGGTACCACCGGATATCACAAAGTGGCAAGCGAGAAAGAGTTTCAAAGATCGTATTGTGAAATAAAAAAAAAAAATATAAATGGGACAAAAATTTCAAAGCAGAATGAAGTCCGCGACTAATTTTCGCCTTTTTTTTGTCTCTAAAATTTTACTTCCAACTTTAATTTCCCCCAATTAGAGACCTTTTATCTTTTATTTCTCACATTGGCACAAAACGCCCTATATAAATGGAAAATTAAACACATGAGGAATTTACTACATGGCATTCCTCGTCGATTGAAATGTAATTTTCTTTTTCTAGCTCGCATTGGCACGTAATGCCATATATAAAAAAAACAAGAAAAAAAATTGTATAATGCATTCCGTGCCAATGCTAACGAATTTTTTTTTTTTTTGTTCATTTTTTGTTTTCTTTCTATTCTTCTTATTATTTGAATGGTCGGAAATGTTCGATATATATATATATATGCGTGCGTTGTAGAGACATGTTATTTCTCCAAGGCGTTGTTTCATCTTTTCTTGTATTTTACCCATGGGAGATTTTCGGAGCGTGAGTCTAGCTAACTGAGTGAGCGAACGATGCTGTAACTCACGTAACTATGACTTACGAGGCACCAGGCACCTGTACCATGTGCAACTTTCCTCGAGTAGGACAAAAAACGCCGATGAAAAACAGGCCTGGGGGTTTGAAAATTTATCGACTATTATTCTTAACATCAAGTAGCCAATTATTTGTATACTTATACAGGATCATTCAGAATTAATTGACGAATCTCTCGAGTGGTTTAATCCTCGTCAAAATTCGAATCGAAATTTCCTCAGTCATTTTTTTTCCGAAAAATGATTTTTGTTTTCTTACATTTTTTTTTATATCATTTGACAATTTTAAAGAATCCCTCTAATGATGTCAAAGATTTTTCTTACTTGGTGGAAGATGTTTAAAAAAAATTATTTTTTTCAAAAAATACGGCGAGAAATACTTTCGATCCTTTAATTTTGACCATATAGGATTAAATCCTCAAGAGATTCGTCGCAAATTTTAAATCATCCTGTATATATATATATAATATAGATTTAATATATTGTATAACGAATATGGTCGAATTTAATCAACAGATCAAATCACCATCAAATCACCCCATACGATATTATACATAGGAATTTTGAAATTTAATTAAAATTATGTAGCCACCTGCATAGTACAGTCATTAATAGCTTCCTGTAGGTAGTATATATAGGTAATATCAAACCACAACGCTTTGACCACTAATTTAGGAGGAACTAATAAACGATCAAACCACGGAGACAGAACCTGGTTATAGAGTCGAGTGACGAGATAGTAAATAGATAATTCCCCACCCACCCACCCCCCAAAAAAATGTAAAAAAAAAAAAACAATTTTGTTCCCTGAATTTCGTTTGACAAATATAAATAATATAAAAAAATACTTCGTTTCGATTTTTGATCCGGAAAATTCATTTTTTAGACAAGAATTATTTCGCAATTTATTTTTCTTTTTTTTTAGGGACCAATTTTTCCAAATTCTATTCCAACTTTTTCCGGTAATAAGGGCTGCTTATATTTTTTTTTGCCCAAACAAAGGAATTGGCGAATGAAAGTATTGTGAAATTTATTCCTTAATAATTTCATGTGAAAATCCTGTAAAGTAATAATTTTCAATATCTCGTATCTCGACGTATATACATACATACATACAAATACGTATGTATATATATATATAGTATATAAAAGCGAAAAACCGATGTGCAATGAATCAGGCTCTGAACGTGAGTAGGTAATTTAGTAATTTACAACATATGTATGTATCACGCCTATTCCTCTTGATTGTATTGGTTGTGTTGGTGGTGGCTTTGCTTTGCCATTTAGGTCCGGTGCAAACCCATACCCATTATGTCTGCCGACCGGCTGACAGGTACACGTGTATAAATGTTCAATTTGCTTCGCGATGCGAGAGGCATTAATCTTATTATTTTAATTACAGAGTATTCGAGTATTTTTTTTTTTTTTTCACCCAATAACGACGTCTCTAAATTCCGTTTTCGGTGTGATCCTTACGTTTTTCGAAAATTAGAAGACAAAAACTTAAATTATATGAAAAATTCTATTAATTTTTATATATGTAAAGACCTGTACACATCTACATAACGTACAAATACTAACGAAACCACACTACCTGTTCGACTTCTCGAATGGGGATATAAATAATTATTCATTTATATAAGTGTATGTATGTGTATATATATATATATATATATGTGCAGAAGGAGTTCGATCGGTTTTAAATTTATTATGAGATTCTCTTTGTCGAGCTTTTGATCTTAGACCGCCTTTCAATGCCTCGGCCTCTATCTTAGAATACAATCAATTCCTTTTAGAATAGAGATACGACGCCTTTGGTATCAGTCTTCTATGTGTATATATATACATCTATTTATGTATCGATACTTACATATATACTTTCTAAACTCTGATACACCAGGTCGTACAATAAAATCCCGTAACCCAACCACATGCTAGCTAAAGATTAAGGAGAGTTAGCTGTTTAGGTATAAGTTATAATAAACGATTACAAAGCGTCTTTTCTATATCGTATAAATAATTTCCACAAGCTGTGTATAGCCCATCAGAAAAGTCCGAAATTATAATTTACCGTGCTTTCATACATGTAGAAAGTACAAAGTTAAGAAAGAAACTATACAAGCGCCTGTATATAGCCTACCGGGATTTTTATACCTGGTGAAAATTTCCTACCTGTGAACCACGCGGCAGTAGATCAATTACAGAAAGTAAAGGTGAGCGAGGTTTTAACCGAAAGAATAATTGCGTTTGGTATTCAACTTGAATTACACCCCAAAAATTTCTAGAACTCAGTGGCGCCACTTGTCACATAAAAAAAAAAGAGCAAAAAATATAGAATCTATTCAGGCAAATTATTTTCAGACTTTATAGAAATATATAGAAAATAATAAGAAGCAAGTATCGAGGATAGATTGAAGAAAAAAAAAAAAAAAAATCCTGTCTCAATTCTCTTTACGGAGTATAACAGGACTAACTAGAACGGAAACTGGGTGGGCACCATTGTGTGTCAAGATACTTGCGTGGCTGGACCGCAAACCAAGTTACTGTACTGTACATTCAAGTCGGATTAAGTCGCTTAAAGTTAAAACTTGGATGCATAAATGGATGCACCATATCCATGGTTATACAAGTGGATAAAACTTGCACGGTGCATCCTCCTTCTGTCCTGTTGTAGGCACGCATAACAGCATTATAGAGAAACCTGTGTCGCTGAAAAAAGAAACAGGTGTCTTGAGTGTACGTATGCGTATCCCGGCTACGTGATAGCTACTCCTGCACTTTCCTGACCTAACGAGAGACGTTAGGATACCTCTACTCCTTTCTTAACACACGACAATGATTAACTATCCATACATATACTGACGATAGAATGGTGCTCGGTAATGGCACGGTGAAAAACGTTATAAATTATGGTTAAAGGGTGTTGGAGTGACCGCCATAGTCGCATTTCAAACATTTATTATTCACCTATGAAATCGGACTAGGCTTTAGGGTCTGGAATCAGCTAGTCGGAAGTTAGAGATTTTTGAAAAATACTAAGCAGAAAGAAGTTTTTATGGAAATTGGCATAGCTTGAGATCAAGATTAGGTAAAGTAGCCATCTTAGTCTCATTTCGAAGATTAGTCTTTCATCTTCAAAATCAGACTGGGTTTACTAGTCTAGAATAATCGACACAGAAGTTGGAGATTTTTGAAAAATACTAAGCAGAAAGGAGTTTTCATGGAAATTGGCATAGCTTGAAATCAAGATTAGGTAAAATAGCCATCTTAGTCTCATTTCGAAGATTAGTCTTTCATCTTCAAAGTCAGACTGGGTTTACTGGTCTAGAATAATCGACAAAGTAGTTGGAGATTTTTGAAAAATACTAAGCAGAAAGAAGTTTTCATGGAAATTGGCATAGCTTGAGATCAAGATTAGGTAAAGTAGCCATCTTAGTCTCATTTCGAAGATTAGTCTTTCATATTCAAAGTCAGACTGGGTTTACTGGTCTAGAATAATCGACACAGAAGTTGAAGCTTTTTGAAAAATAAAGAGTGGAAAGACGTTTTTATGGAAAATGACATAGCTTGAGATCAATATGAGATAGAGTAGCCATTTTTATCTAATTTTGAAGATATTTTACCCACCTTCAAAACTAGACTAGGTTTGTTGGTGTGGAATGATCGAGTAAAAAGTTATCGATTTTCGAAACCCAATATCAGAATAGGGTACTATTATAAAAAATGCCATAACTCAATATCGAAAATTGATAGACCAGTCATCATGGTTTTATTTCAAAGATTAGTTCTTCTTCTTCAGAATCAGACTATGTATAATACTGTAAAATAATTAAGTCAAAAGTTATTGATTTTTGAAAAAAAAAAAAACAATTTTATTAAGACAAGAAAAAGTGTGTTTCTTTGAAATTGAAAAAAAATTTGTTGATTAAATTAATAAAATGAATGATAAATTCGTTCCATCTCTATAAAGTAGAATCCTCCATCACCTTATCGATCGACAAATCAACTTCAAAGAATTTCAATACCCAACCAATAATAAATCAATTTTCATACTGTTACCCATTCATCGCTAAGGCTAATTGCGGAAGTAATTCTTCGCATGAATGATCTCCAGTGTAATATAGCTAATAAACGTTGTTATATATCAATTTTATCTACTATATATATCCGTTGAAATATAGAACGGCCCCTTTTAACGATCAATATCATTCTGTTTGTTCCAAATCCAATTGATCAATCTCGAAATAATTATCAAAGAAAATTAGATTAGAAAAAGAAGAAAAAGAAAAAGTAAGAAAAATGGTAACTAACAAAGTTTCTCATTACAATATGTTATAAACAATTTCTTAATAAATCAAGTTTATAATTAGCGGATAAAAAAAAAGGTTTCATTTATCCGAATATAAAGAAGAAAAAAAACGTGGGAGTATTTTTGAAAATCAAGAAAATATAATTATTGGTAATTGAAGCAGCATGTAATTTGTTAAATTATATAATTGAACTTGTATAATTGTAATGGTAACGGTCTTTAGGAATCAGTCTTCTTTATTCACGTCCGGTGCAGCAGGGGTTTATTTATAATTCGCACAGTATGTTTCGTCTTCTTCTTCTTCTTCCTTCCGTCCTTCCGTCCTTCCTTCCTCCTCTCGTTGATTAGAAATTAAGTGGGAATTTAATAGGACTAAGTAATAGAACGCAGGACCTCTCAATTACCAAAGTAATTACTAAATAATTACAACAACTGCAGTACTTTCTATCGTGCGTTTAAAAAGAAAAAAAAAAAGATTCACGATTAAATTATAATTGAAATTAATTAAAATAAATTATAGTCACTTTTAGATTACTGAATCATTCGAATTTATATACTAAAAGAAAAATTCAAATTCGATAAAAACTGATATTTTTGTTTCTAATGCATGAAACTAACAAATATTAAAAAAAAAACATTATTTTAGGGAGATACATAAAATAAGGAAAGGGATAAACTGAGGGATGAAAAATATCGAAAAGCCTGGAATTATCGGAGTATAAAAAACGGGATTTCCGATTGCGAGTTGTCGACACGGGACAATCTTATCGAATAAATAAGGGGGTGGATATTCAGCAAGACTTGTCTGCAGGCATCTCTTCTCTTCTCTTCTCTTCTCTTCTCTTCTCTTTTATCTACCTATGTGCATTCTTCCGGCATTCGAGATCAGCCAACAGGATACGAATTCCCATGGCGCGCCTATTGTTACATATTTATGTACATATTCACCGATTTGTCTACGTGAATTCTACAGTTATTTCTATATAGTACTCTATAGGAGCTGGTATAGGAAAATATCAATAAAATATCATTGAACTTTTTAGATTTTTTTTTTCTTTTCTTTTCCTTTCCCAAAATTCTATAACGATTATAATTATCCAGTTTTGTTTTTTATCGTTCATCTATTTAAATCCATTTCTTTCACTATACAGAATTTCCATAAATCCATAAATCCATAAACAGAATAATTTTTTCAATTTTTTTTTTTCTTACAATGATCCTTAAAAAATTCGAAGCATTGCAATAAAATGGGATTCCGTATCACAGAGATCATCGTAGCTAGTTTAAATGAAAAAGAAAAAAATAATTTTTAGACGCTCTAAAATAATAGAAAATAATTTTTATCTTCCAAAAATTTGGTCTCCGTATCGACGAAAGGATCGATAAAGTTCATTTCATATACCATATGTACTACGTATTGTATATGGGTGGTATTGGTACAGTATTAAACGGTGTAAAATGTAAATAACAACACACGATTCGTTGTTTATTACCTGGACTAAAGGCGGCTTTCGAGAGGCTGGATAAACTCGAGCAAACTTTTATGACTGTTATACCGATCATGAGGTAAGGTTTATAAATTGTTATACTATTTCATATATTCAATTTTGCAGCTAGTTTGAGATCGAGTAAATGGAAAGAGAGAGAGAGAGAGAGAGGGGCTATTTTAAAAAATTTGCTTGAACCTTCGTATCTAACAACATCGCGGATGAAATCACGACAAATATTCATAACTAGCGCAGTGAAACTCAAGACGCTAATAGTTCATACTCCATACTTAGTTTATTTATACAGAAAATACGATATGTATAGGTGATTTTGGATATTGTTAACTATAGTTCCAGGCTTTTACGATCTCTCATGATTTGAAAAAGTCATTTCCTACTTATTTCGGCGCCTCGAGGAGCGCGGAAATGATTTTTTTATTTTTTTATTTTTGGCTCAAATTTGTTATTCGAGTCAGATTTTTCGTGACGTAATTGTAACTTTTCGAAAAAAAAACTTTGAATTTTGTCATTTTATTATTTTATTTGATATTTAAACGGATAGAAAATCCTGATTATTAATTCCCAGAATCACCCATACCGTAGTATTATTATTCAATATATCCTATATATTGCCTCGGCTCTATTGCAGATCCTGAACCAAGGAATTTCACCGTCATTAATCCACGTCTAAAATTCCAATAACTAATTATTATTATAAATCTACTAGAATAATAGAGCAATTTGAAATCTCCTGCTGTGATTATATAACCCCGTCTGATAGTAGAAGAAAACGCGGAAAATATTCAAGTATTAAATATTCATTCAAAATTCAAAATTCAGTAAATATTCATTCAAAAAATAAGAGATAAAAAGTAAAGAACAAAAAAAAAAATTTGACAATCAAGATTTTCCTTTCGTCTGAAAAACTTTTGCGTAAACTTTTACACCTCGGAGTATAATGAAAATTTTTCATATTTTCGCACACATAGATGCTGAATAAATAATCAGAATTTTCTGTTTTTAATTTTGGTTTTTTTCCTTTTTTTTTAAGTTTCTTTTTTTTTTTCTTTTTCTTCTTCGTTTTTTGAATGGTGTATTTTATTTGCGATATAAAACGGCTATGACCCCGAGAAACCAAGACGTGGAGCACCTCTGGTCATCATAGTTTCATACATGAGACATAAATAAGAAATCACATTCGGTAACTAATAAGACACTAATTGTGATTATATATAGAATTACCACGCAGATATAATATCTGTTCTTTTCAACTTTATAATACCTACCTTGAATATTTACGCGTATTTATATACCTGTGCATATATGTATATATATATATAGATTTTATGTGTTTTATTTTTTTTCACGTACGTTCTAGAGAACCGAGTTTAATTTATAGCACGATAATCCAGCACGACTTATATACCTGCTGATACCTATATACCACATATATATATATATATATAATATATGATTTTGACTAAAAGTTAATAAGCCTGTGTAGTAATGAAGCGTGATAATGTCGTGCGAAAATTGCACAAAGGATCTTTCTCTCTCTTTTTTTTTTTTTTTTTTTTTTGAAATCGATGGCAGCTCGTAAGGCATGAGAAGATTAAATAATTCTTTCGCTCGTTCACCTGCAGGCTGAATATCCTCCACCTATCCTCACCTATAGAAAATCCTTAATTGACTAGGTTCAAACGAGAGAAACGATTCAAGATATCGATCTGCAGGTCTTAAGACAGAGACGATTGCAGGCCAGAGATCAATAGCTCCAGACAGCATCCCTCGACTTATTTGCGAGACTTACTATGTATTCGTTCGTCGAATCAATCTTCTTGCTTGTATCGAAAGACTTTTTCTATATATATATATAGGTATACCTATATACGACGATATGCCGTGTAGAGTACCGTTCCACCTTTCGAATTTACGAACTTCACGAAAAAGCTCGATATTTTGGTAAAAAAACGGAAAAAAAGAAATAATAATCGTGGAATACATGTCAAGGAAGAAAATTAAAGCTCGTATCCTGATCTTTGGAAATTCTTTTCAAACGATAAAAAAAAAGGATTTAAATCGCGAGTAACTAAGAAAATTCAAAAGCCTCTGATGTCTGATTAGAAAAAAAAAAGAAAAAAATGATAGGTATAATTTGGAAGAATGTAAATTAAAGCTTTTTTCTTTCTTCTATGAATAAAACCGTTTTGAAAAATTTTCTAAGCTTTTTCCTAAACAAAATATCGAACTTGTTGACAATATTGATATAATTTCAAAAAGTGATCTTAGAGGGATCTCATCTTTTTTTCTGTTTGCCATCATATCGTTACTCGCAAATTTACAAAAAACGCTAAAAGTTCGTTTAAATATGAAAAAATTTTATTCATTGCTTATAATAAACTATAAGAATACCTTGTCGAATGATTAGTCGAAAAAGTATAATATATTTTCTTAGTATATGTTAAAAAATAGAAGAAAAAATACCGATCGACTATATAAGTGCATCATAATGTAACTCGTTGATGATAATAATGACAATACGGATAATAGATTGAAGGCGTATGAGACCACCACTATTTCATGAATATTTTATCAGGTAAATATTAACGGTCTTTGGGGGGAAAGGGTTGGGGATATGGTGTAACTAGTACAAATGAGTCTGGTCGACACAATTGACCGTCACCAAGGAACACCTGTTCCCTGTCTAGTTTCGCGACTCGATTAATCATACCAAGGATTATGATATATATATATATATAAACATGTCCATATATATGAATATACATACATATATACTTGTTTCATAAATTATTCATATATAATTTAACGTGTATATACATAGATATATTTATTTATATCTTATGTCTGCTTAATATATACTTTGAAACATAGGTATTCGACGATTGCAGATTGTGGAAAGAATTTGAAGAATGACTAATGAACTCGGTCCATAATTTTTTTTAAAATCACGTATTTATCCGATTATTATAGGATTTGATGAAACGGGGTAAAATCGTTAAGAGAATGTATGAAAAAAAAAAAAGAAAAAAAAAAAAAAATAGAAGAAAAAAGGAAAAAGCGAACGAGTGAAACGCCTTTTTGTTAACCCCATGCAGCTAGGTCATGCCTCGCTATTTGTCACGTCTAAAGCAGAGATTTTGAATAAAAGGTGGCGATATTTCGCGGACGATTTGTCAAGCCAGAAAAAAAACGAGAAAGAGGTAAAAAGAAAATGTTAAAAAGTTGGATAAAAAAAAGAAAGAAAAGAAAAGAAAAGAAAAAAAAAAAAAACGAGAAGTGGGATAGAGAGGGAGAACGAGAAAGCTGAGCTTGAGCACTACAGTGAGTGGCTCATCATAAAGCCAGAACCACGTGAGGAAAAGAGCTTTTACAACACATTCACAGACATAAACGTAAGCATATATATATATATACATATGTACACTTGTGTATGTGTGCACATATCATTCTTCAAAAGAAGTCACACGTCTTTCTCATATAGTGCAGAGTCACTTAATTTGAAAACCACTTTTGAGTTTTTACACTTTTTTTTATTTGATTATTTATTTTTCATCCAGTGATACAAAGCCGAACCCCTAGGAGCTTTTGTTCCATAAATTTGAAACATGTTGTTTTACTTTCGACATCTTCAATGAGGGAGAAATTAATATGAATTAGAATTTGTTCGGAAATTTTTTTGAGGCGATATACCGATTAGTTTTTTTTCTTGAGGTGGAATTAGCAGTTTTGGTAATTATCAGAATATTGGAATCGATGATATCGGCAGTAAATACGTAGTGGAAAATTTAGATGCAGGGATGCTGTAACATATATAATATATATATGCATAAACAAAACGAGGAAGATAATCCCTCTGGGATATGAGAGCAATTGTTGAGTTTGTCAGAATCAGAATGTAACTGTAGCTCTATAGGTAGATACGAGATAAGTAAGAAGAGGGAATGGTACAGAGTGAAATGAACGAAATGAAACCTTGGGGAACTGCTCTGCAGTAACTCGTTGTAATTGAAGGAAACGGGGAGATATGTATAGTTGTCAAGGAGCTGAATTACGTCCAAAGAGAACAGGCTGCCTTGCCTCCACGATGTATTTACTCGGCTGCTGCTGCTGCTGCTGCTGCTACTACTGCTGCACAGTGCGCCACTCGTGTCTTTGAATATTAGACAATGAACGGCTTGTTACCGAGGACCTTTGTTCGCAAAAACTTTAATAAATACTCAATTATTGAAGAATTGATACTCATTACGTATATATCCGAACTCCTCTTGTTACTATGTAAAATTATAATTGATATGGGGTGATCAGATGCTTCGTATTTTATAGACAAATTATACACATCATAGTTGCGTGTCCAGAATCTTTCCAGAACTAGAATATCAAGCTATTGTATTGTCGGGTTTCCGGTTCTAGAACTTTCCTAGCTTCGAATAATGCCGAGAAAATTGAATAGATTGCGTGCTAAATTTCCGGGATTATTATTCTTTAAGTTTTGGTTAATTTACGAGCTTAAAAACCGCTCAGCATAGCGTGCAGATGCTTTTCAAAGACTATAGAGCTATAAATTCGATCCTACAATACCCCCTGTTACTCATAGTTTCATTCCTAGCCTTCTAAGTACGATTTTGTAGATTTTACATAAACATGTTTCCTCCTCGACGGCTGCCGCGCGACTGACGCTCCCGCAAGCACTACGCCACGCCAGTTTCCCCCCCACTACAATCGGATCTTTGATCTATACGCGTGATTAAAATGAGGTATAAACAATAGGTAATATAGATATATATATGCGCGCGAGGTGATTGTTAAACTGGAATTTCAGCTCTTCGGTAAACTCGACTCAAGTGGGATGATTCCTTCTCGGTTATATGTCTTAGTCTAACACGTGAGCTCAAGCTTTTGAGTTGAAGATTACTATTCCATAGATATATACATATATATATATATACATTTTGGGTATATGTGCGTATAGATATTTCATACCTTAATTATCATTGTTATTATCATTGCCTTGAACAGCCCCTCTCTGACACTGCCTTTGTACTAAGATTCCCAACTCCGAAATCCACTCGAGTACCAGGCATTCCTACTACCGAAGGATCGTCTGGGTAATGATAATCTCTTTGAGATAATGATATATGTACTACCCTCTTGTTCAGCTATTTGGTTATATAACTATACGCGTAATCCAAGATCGGTATATATATATATATATACATAATTATATATGTGTGCATTAGAGTGATCCTTGATTCGATCCTTGATTTTCGAATTTCAAAGCTCTCATGGACCTTTTGGAATTTTTTTGATACATCATGACACAATATGACTGAATTAAGAACCACCCTAATGCGCATATACGGTTTATCACGTATAGGATGTTGTTCCATTTATTAAATAAAAGAAAATTAGTTTTTCTCGTTTCGTCCAGGATCGTGTAAATAATTTTTACACGATATCCAGAGCTTGTTTTACCCTTCGATCTCCTAACTCATACAATTTTATCTTATATATTTCTAAAAATAAACAGAAAAATATTTGGGGATTCGGGTTTGAGACAGACAGCTGTGTCACCTCGTGTTGAAATTATCCAATCGCATTTTGATATTTTTCTTTTCGGGGGGGGGGGAGGGGGTGATGGGGGGATGAAGACAAGAGTTTCATCGGAGAGACAACGCACTGTCAAGATGTGTTAGAAAAAAAAGACCTACGAACCCGGATCAGGGAACCAGCTGTAGCTGGTGACATTTTAGGGTTGATCAAAAAAAAGGAAATAAAAAAAAAAATATATCAAATCTGTCGATATAATATATGAACACATATTGTATACGTCATATCTGCAGATATCTCTATTTCATATTTTTCTATCTAAGTATAAAAGCTCGGACTTTATACTACCTACTGCATAGTATTTTTACATTATACATAAAACTACCCTCTCATAGCTCCTACAGTCAAAGAGAGGAAAGTTTTCTATCGTGAATTTAAACTATAGATACATACGCACACACCCACACACACACACACACACACGAATATAGAAAAGAAAAATAGAAACTCTAGCTAGAACTGTCTATGTGCTTTTCTACTAGAACTTGAAAAATAGCCTGGCTCACTCAGCCCCGTTCTCCAGGGGGGTTGCTGATACCAAATCACATATTTATTTAGCGGCTTGAAGATCTCGAGCTACTATTTCTATTTATAATAATTTCTTTTTGAAAATTTTCGAAGAAGATTTTTCTAGGGGGATAAGAAAAATTCCCTAATTGATAAAATTGAATGAAAAATAAGAATTTGATTAAAAATTATCAGAAACTCTTTTGGGATTTTATCGTAAGTAATTCATCGATTGGTTGGTTTTTGTTTCTTTATTTTTTACTCAAAATAGAAAAGCAGCTGTCATGATATCAGCTATACGTTAAAGTTTTGGTTCATACGAGAGAAATAAACACGTAGTTTTATTGCAACCTACAAAAAAGAGAAAAAAAAGTTCCTCTTCTGTATCAACACCTGCAGAAAACTTGGAAAGGAGGATTTTATTTCATACCTATTTTGTGCTACCATGAAAAGCGATGTGCGTCTTCTTGCAAGAGCTACATCTAGTTTTATGTATTCTCAAGGATTTTAAAGACACTAAAATCCTGCAACTCGCGGGGATCTAGGAAAACTCCATCGCATATATATATATATATATATACATACATACCTCTGTGTGTATGTGTGTGTATGTGTACTCTTCCACGTTTTTATATCACCTTAATGTCTTGCTCAGCAGGTCACTAAGGAACTGCATGAGCAGTCCAGGTATTTCAGTTTTTTTGAAATCATTTCCTGACCTTTTATTAGCTCAAAGCTTCAACACGGTATTATACCGATAATCAATAGTTCTAGCGTCAAAAAAGCTCTTTTTTTTCTATGAGAATCCCAAATTTCAATATTATCTTTCCTTTTTTTTGAACTTTCGGTATTTCGATATTCTAAATTACAACGTTTATGAAAATCTGAAATCGTCTTAAAGCGAATTCGAATTTTTTTTACCATTTGGAAAATTTGTAAATTCTAAATTTCAACCCACCTCCCCGCCCCCACCGTTTTAAAACTGGAATCAAATTTTCCACACCAAAATCCAATTACGTTCACAGCGGTCGGTATATATTGACATTTTTCGTGTAAACTTTACAATTTAATAAAAAAACAAAAAAGAAGAAATTGTCCCTTTTTTCTCTCCTTTTTTACGTTTTGAAAAAAAATAATAAATAAAATTGCACGAGCACGTACGTACGTTCACTTTGGTATAATTAATAACCAATTTAATACGTTGTGACTAATATTGTTCAATTCGATGCCAATACCTGCACTGTACATATTATTATACCTACGTTAATAATTAACTCCTTCTCAAACGATTCAACCCTTTGACTGACGCTTTTAACCATGTGCCACTGACGCACGTGTGTAAATACGTCATTTGAAAATGGTATGCGTCAGAACCGAGCCTTGGGGGGGGGGGGGGGGGGTTGTGTGTTTCATCCCCTCGAAATTCAGCAGGCTCGTATTATTTGAGAATGAATATTTTCAATTTTCCATATCATCGAACAGTCGAACCCATTCAACGATGTCTAATTAACAAAATGACAGGAATTAAGAGAAGGTGAAATGAAAAAAAGTAAAATAAAATAAAAGAGAAAGAAAGGGGTTTGAAAAACCTAAAATTCAAGTCTCGTCACAGCATGATACCCTCGTTAACAGTGCAGTACCTATTATTTCCTCTCATTATTACTTACATCAGTCTGTGAGATGGGAAAAAGTCCGTTTTGCTCCTGCTGTCCAGGCTCGTAGCTATATAGGCAATTAAATTTTTCGGTGGTGTGATTATAATCGTCTAAAGACATTAAACAAACTATTGCAAAGATTTAATGACGTCTTAAGACCAGTAACTTATTCTATATTATATATAATTCACCTACACTAAGCTACGGGTCTCATTTTTACTCGTAATTAATATCTGTCGCGAATCTTTTTCTTTCGCACCAGATCAGAAAGGCATATCATCACCATAACCGCACCATTCGATATAAAGAGAAGCTCTCATAAACAAGACGATAAAATTTTTTTCCATCCCCTTAATTAACGATCGGCTATTTCGATTAGTTGAATCAATTTTTTTTTTTTCTTCTTCTTCACGTTTTTTTAAATTTTATTTACTTCAATTATTATTATTATTTTTATTTTTTGACTTTATAAAAAATTAGTAACGTGAAGATAGAGAGAGAGAGAGAAAAAAGTGCTTCTACTTTCTCATTTTCAACCTTTCAACATTAATTTCATTTCTATAATAAAAGACTGATTTTTATCTTAAATTAGTCACTTGTGTCTCTAAGTACATGAAAACGAAAGTGGTTTTCGGTCGTTTTTAAAAAAAAAAAAACTAATTTGATTTATCCATATATACGCTCTTGGGTTGCTAATCTAACTGTTTATTACGGCAACAGTTAAACGCATCGTCTTATATTGCATATATATATAAAGTTTACAGCCTGCGGTTTTGTGGCTTTCGTTCAACGACTAAGTATATATATATATATCAAGGGTGATCCTTGATTTGATCATTTTTGAATTTAAACGCACTCATGAGCCAAGAGGTTTCGAAATATATACAAAAAACGAGAATAAAAATCTCAAAGTTTTCGAATTTTTCCCTTTTTCGTCGATAAGTAATAAAATGATGAGCTAAATAATTCGAAATTCAATTTCTTTTACTCCAGTTGGTTTAGGAGTTGGATAAACGTTAAGGTTCGAGGTTCAGGTCAAGGCTGGATCAGATTTCTACCCTGTAAATTGTCCCTTGTATATACATATATATATATATATAGTATATAGCATATAGCATATTATGTATATATCGGCCGAGTTCCCGGTAGCTCTTGAAATTACAAGGGAACAACTTTTGAATTATGATCGTCGAGATGATATAAAGTAACCAGTCTCACACTTTACGACGTACTAAAAACGAGGAGACTGACGTTGCATGTGCTCTAAAGGTAGAAAGAAGAGAAAAAAAAAAAAAGGAGGCCAAAAGTTATCATACATATATATTATATATATATATATAAGTCCAGGATCACATACAACATATATATATTATATATATATCCATAGATAAACTCGAATTGTCCAAAAAACCAAAATTCTTTGACGAAGAACTTTCATTTTTCTTTCTCAATTCATTACTGAAGTTTTTTTAGTTTTTTTGTTGGTTTTGTTTTTTTTTTTCTGAATATATTCATGAAGCATTAATGATCGACGAAAACATTATTAGCAGTGTCTGCAAAGACGAACGCGACGCGAGAGGGAGATTCTTTTTTTCCTGAGGTAATTTCTGAGAGGGATAGAAAAGGAGGGGAAGAAAAAAAAAAAATCGGTGACTTTAGGACGACGAGACGAAAGTTTTTTTTTCGGGGTGATTTGGCCGGATCGTTTAAGGTCAGGAGTCAGGAAATTTTTTGACGTCTCTTAAGTTGTGCGAATAAGAGAAAAAGTAAAAGAGAAAGAAAAACTGACGAGGAGGAAGAAAAAAAAAAAAAAAAAAAAAAAGAAGGTTTGGCAGGGTGCGAGAGTCCTGACAGCTTGAGAGCACGCTTAGAATCTCGGGCTTAAAACCTCGCGCGATTCAATAATAAATGAGAGATTCAATTCGGGATGACATTTAGTACCGCCCATAAGAGAAACGAAAATATCAGGCTTTATTAATTAACAAATAAACTTTTTTTACTAACTTAAAACACTTATAAATCATCGAAAAATTTATCAAACTCGTAATGATATCATCAAACATCTTTCTCCTGGGTATAAAATCGCTATCACAATTATCTAATAGTAAGAAACGTTGTTTTACTCCCTGAGTTAACTCTCTTATGAGATAGGAGAACAGAGCAACACGCCGCGTCCATCTATCGGCGGTTTTACGAACTAAACTCAGTTTTTTTTTTGCTTCCCATCACAGTTCTGCGTTTATCCGAAAAAGTGATGAACGGTTCGATACTTTCTGGTCTTGTATACGTGAAAAAAATTTTGAAAAAACGAAAAAATTCTTCCCTGTAAAAAACGAGGCGTTTTTAAAACCGTTTAGGGCACGTCCCTGGCCGAGGGTTGTCTCCGGCTTTTAATACGAGGCAGACAAAGGGCGACTAATGAATTGCTTTTTACGGGCAATCTCCCGGATCTCACGGTGTACTAAAGTAAGACCGTATTTCTTATTATAATACCTGAGGTTACGCGCCAAGATTTCATTCAATGAATTATACAATGAAAATTGTTCAAAATTACCGCCGTTACTTTTATTTTTCGATTCAATTACCGGACAATCTCTGATACTTTCTTCTCTCATATATTTATCGTTGAATCTCAGCGGTCATTTAACTCCATTATTACATAGGAAAAGGAAAAAGGAAAAAAAAAAAAATCATGGGGTAGAAAATATTTGAAAAAATTTCTTAGCCAACACAAAATTTTCATTTTTTAATTTATTCAAATCCCGTAAAGAGAATTCATAGTCGGGGAGTCTCGGATTTTCGAAGGAAATCCACAGTCGGCTCAGGATTATAAAACGGTTTAAATAACTTATTAAATATGTTAATACCGAGAGATACTTTTCGTGTCAAATTGAGAGGATGCAATGCGGAGGATGGAGAAATAGGCAGATCACTGATCGTGAACATATTTTATCAATTTCTTACCACTCAAGACGACCAAAGTTAATCCTCTTCTTTTTTTTTTTTTTTTGGTTTTTTTACTTCCCTTTACGATTTTTGTTTTTTTTTTTTTTCCCCCCCAATTCCTGCCACTGCATCGGGTGCAAGTTATGAAACCGGTTCAGTTATTCGCGCGGAAGTCGTTATCAATATTTTATATATTAGATGTACAATAGAAAAAAATTTAAAAAAAAAGAAAAAAAATCGCGGAAAAATTTACGTGAATATTTATTGCATGCATATATATAGTATATAGTATACCTGTATATAAATTTATAGTCTATTAAACCGTAGACAGTTTCACTTCGATACTATAAACGACCCACGATATTAATTAACGTCGAAGAGCCTATTAAGTGACATGTAGTCACTCTGATGGAGCCATCAGACTCGAAATTGAATTAAACGAAATCTAATTACCCTTGGCATGGTCCTGTAGGGAGGGAGGGGGGAGGGGGCAGGGGGCAGGGGGGGCTACCTTCTTCAATAATATTCGAAAACGTTGGGTAATCTAATACCAATTTTTGACTATATAATTACTACGTAATACCCAGGTTATAAATTTATAACACAAACTAAAAAGCTTTGAAACAATTAGTCTGCAAATTTTTTTGTTCACACGCAGAGATTTAATAATTTCCATGATATGAAAGTGAAGAAAAATACCGAAAGGTAAAGGATTTAGATCGTAGAATTTCGAAAATGTAATTAAGGATTTGTTGTAATTAGCTAAAGTTATTTGACGAAGAGTGAAAATTGATTATAATATGAGCTTTCATAAATTGCTACAGTATATATATATTTTTTTTTTTTTTCAGTTTTTCTCTCTTTTGTGCTTGTCACTTTTCGCAAATAATAATTCATTTATGTCTGAGTGGATTGAGGTCTATGTAATAAACTACGTTATAAATTCATTTCATAAACTAAAAAGCTCTAAAACAATTAGTCTGCCAATTTTTTTTAGTTCGCACGCAGTGTTTCATATCCATTAATGAATACCAAAGCATAAAGATTCGGATACCAGAGTCCCGAAAACGTAAGGATTCGTTGTAATTATCAAAAGCTATTTGATCAAGCTCGAAAATTGATTTTAAGAGCTTCCAAAAATGAAAACAGCTTTTTATCTCGTTTTCGTTTTACTCGCAATTTTTTTTTTCGAATGCAAATTTATTTATATCTGAGTGGATTTGGGGTCTTAATGGGGTATATCAACCCTGAACTGGTAGTATCTTTACTCTTCTCTATACGAGTATACATGCATAAGGAGTGCAATGGTATGAGTTTGTGGCACTGAACTTTACTTTAGTTTATAGTCGTAGTTTTCCTGGTTATCCGAAGTACTACTTAAAACTTGAAAACTCTTGCTGATTCAGAACTGATATCAACTTACTTCACTCACTCACTCATTCACTCACTCTCTAATTCTATTTCTCTTTCCCTCTCTCTTTCTCTCTCTCCTCATTTCTACTACCCTTACTTTTCACCCTCTCTTCAGCTCGTCCAAAACTCCTCTAAAACTACATCAATTATTTCTTATGTCATACTTTTTACACAAATTTTATTCAACGTATTTATACTACTGCGGTATCCTGATTATATCTAGTATAAATCTCAATTGATCCTTTAGATTATTTTCACTGTCTTTCGAAGGGACAGGGATAGAAGAAGAAAAAAAAAAAAAAAAAATTAATATGTTTCAGTCAATTGCTTCTTTCACCTAAAATGCGATAAATAAAAGCTCAGATAGACCAAATCTTCTCCTTATCCAATCTTAGAGGTAAGAAAAGTGTTTCAAGCTCGAGAAAACTTCTGGCCCATCGCCAGTTGTCAATTGTTTTATTTTCTAGCCAGTTTTTTAGCCAGGTAAAGCTCCTGTCTTAACAAGGGTGAAAAAGCTTTTAATTCTTAGTCATAAAAATTTCGAGTAAAAATATGGGGAAAACAGAAGAAGAAAAAAAAGACAAAGTGAAAAATATATGTAATATTCTATGAAACTGATATAGAGAGGTAAAAATCCTTTAGAGGATATTCTTCCATGGTCCATTTAGCGATGAATATTACTTGAAGGGTTACTCTGGTACAGGGATAGCGAAAACTCGTGGTTCCCTTTTTGGGTACTTCCAGGATACCCTTTTCGAATATTGTCCTGCCCCCTCAGTCCCTATAAAGCATTGAAAAACCCTGAAGGAATGACGAGGCGAAAATGGACGTCGAGGGCCCTTGAGTTTCGGTGGCAAGGTGTCCACCCCTAAATCCTACCCCCATGTTAATTGCTTCAATTATACATCACGCCCAATTTACAGAGCTGGAAACTTTTCAGAGTACGTCCACTTTGAGTGACGTCAATTCCCTACTACAACTCCTCCTCGTCCTCGTCCTCGCGTCCTTCTAACTGGGAGAAATTTTAACAAAGGGGATGAAAATTGTTCTCTCTTCTCTTTTTTACATATTTTTTCATTTTTTATTCTTTATTTTTATTCTTTCCCTTATTCTTCTCTTTTTTTTTTTTTTGAGTAAGAAAACGAACGGAGAAAAAGATGCAAATCTGTATGAGTATTACGCGAATTAAAAAAAAAAAAATGACTAAATGAAAGAATGGGAAAACCAAAAAATGAAGGTTGAAAAAAATATACCTTTTGCAAAGTTGTTGTTTGTTTTTTTCTTTCTTTCTTTGGAATAAAAATCTTTCCGACAAATGGTTCTGAGGGTAAGAATTGTTTTTTCGAAAAAATAAAAAAATGACTGAGGAACTTCCGATTTCAATTTTGACAGGGATGAACCCCTAAATAGATTCGTCACGAACTCTGAATCATCTTGTAATATAAATATACAGAATACGCAGTGCATGGCGCACCTATCTACCACCTTACCTGTATACTATACTATACATATATAAGATATAAGAAAATGGTATAATGGTCCATAACTTTTATTATCCGAGTTTTTTACGGCAGGTAAGAAGAAAAGGAAGCTGGATGTAGGTATAAGGTTGTAAAAAAAAAAAAAAAAAAATTTCATCCCATATAGAATCGCATCGGCGAGTTTCAAAATGTATATAGGTATATTTATGTATACATATATACCTATATAGTATATATATATATATATATATATATATATATATAGTTGCTGATTCGAAGGTACCTATATGAGTTTAAAGTCTTGACTAAGAAATTTAACTGTACCATTATCCAGTTTTTTTATTATTTTTTTTTGCAAATTAGTGCGAAAATAGGTAAGAGAAATCGGAGTTTTTTGAAATTCTGCTATTTCTATAATATAGTCCATACAAATTTGCTAAATCAAACTTGTACCTATAATTAGGGTATACGTACGGTCTTCGAACTCGTTTTAAGAATTTTGAAAAACCGTATAAATGATTGATTTTTGTTTTTTTTCTTGTCATTGAGAGATGAAGAGAAAAAAAAAAAAACAAGAAAAGAAGAAAAACCGTAAAAGGAAATGAATAAACGTGAAATTTTTCCTTTTTTCTTAATTTGCAAAAAGCATTGCAAAAAAAAAAAAAAAAGGATTACGCTCTTGGGACGTAAAAATTAGTTATATAACTTCGGACGTACGCGAAAACAGAAGGGAAAGTAGTACGGAGCTTAGGGGGGGATGGGAAACCCTTGGATGAGAATAAAATGACTCTAATTTCATTAGCTTCGTACGCATTAGGAATTTTAATTACTATGGCTAATTGCGGGCTAATATACTATAACACGGGCTTTTCAGACTGAGGTAGGACGGAGGTTTATCTACCCAAACTGGGTTATACCCTATACGGTGTAACAGGGGCTGCGAAAAGCCACCTTGAGAATAAAAGTTTGGATAGTAAAAATTATTAGTGCTTCAGTTTGCAATTAGTTTTTTGTTCTTTCTATTTTCCCCCTTTTTTTTTTTTTGTAAAATTTTTGTATAAAAGTGCGATTTTGAACCTTCGTGATTCTTAGTTATTTTTTTTTCAGAGTTTTTCAAATCGGCTATGTAGAATTCCGGGTAAATTTCATTCCTAAAAATTGCCAGTCGGCGATATTGAAATTCGGAATTTTCACCCTCCAGGACTTTTGAAAATTCGGTACTTCAACAAACGACCCCCGAATCGTTTTCTTTCTTCCATTTCTTCCGGGAGAAAAAAAAAAAGGAAGAATTTTTTCCTCTCGTTTTGGACCCGATACCTTTATATATACAGGATAAATAAAAGTGGATGAAACGACTCGAATACTGCTACTTGGCATGGAAATGTACCTTTTTTTTTTTTTATTTTTATTTTTATTTTTATTTATTTATTTTCCTTTTTTTTTACTACAAGGCTACAGCGCTCTGGTTTTTCCGATAGAATTGAAATCAATAGGTTTTATTACCACCGCTGATAGTTCTATGAGAGGAAATAACATTCCGAAGACCAATTTTCATCCCCTTTTGCACCCTGATGGTTAATTAAAGAATATTATCTCTAAAAAAAAAAAAAAAAATTGATAAATTCCACTTATTTGAAATTATGAATTTCGTTCGATTGATATGATGATATAAATTTTCATTCATATCTTATATACACGAATAAAAACTGAGTGAGCTTTTCTTTCTTTTTTCTTCCTTCTCTTGCTTTTATCCTCCCTTTCCTATGTACGATTACTCGCCAATGTTGCAATAAATCAATTTCTATCATTGTGTGTCACACATGTATCTATTGGTGTGAAATTTCGATATCTAATCTACGATACATACATATATGTATAATATGCATATATATATATATTCAATGCATGGTATGGCTCATAGTAAACCCGATTTTACGAGTTAATTCGAATCACCTCTCTCTACACACACACACACACACACGTATACGGAATAGTCATGGTTTATGGATGGCCAGATAGTATGGGGTGTCTCCCCATATAGATCAATGCTTTTTAATGACCTCGTTCTATGATTAATAATCCCTAACTTCGCGTGAATTTAGGCTGACACTTGCGCATTGTTGCAATTGGTTTGCTCTCTAATTTAATCAAAAAACGATATAGGTAGGTATACCCAATTACTTTCTATAGCTATAATAAATAAATAAATTAACGGTTTACCACTTTTCTGGCATATCTAATAGATATCGATGAAATATCGTGCCTTTTTATTTTCTTCATTCAGAAACGAACTTCTTTCGATTCTTTGATTTCGCCCAAATCATTCCAACGATCATTTGGCTAAGATTTAGCAAAAACTTTGTATAAATATTTTCCATCAACTTATCATCGCTAAAAAAAAAAAAAAAAAAATTTTTTGAATCAAATGGAGGAAAAAATTTGAAGCTGGATCTATCACCGAATTGTGTGCAAATATTATTGTATGTATATATGTGCGTATGTGGGTGTGTGTGTGTATTATGGGCACGGTTTATTTCTCATTAAAACAATAATCCTCACTTCGTACTTCAGACCCGCGTGAATGCTGCAATGAACTTCAAGTTTTAATTGATGGTAATTAAGATCGGGGATTGCGATTAAGAGGCTGAGTAGCGTTTTACAACCATATCTAATTTGCCAAGTTATTTCGTACGAGGGCAGACCGTCTAACCCATCCACCTACCTTCAGTACCTTCGTCATTCAACATAATATAACATTAGATCAGTTTTGGTGAAATTTTTTCTTTTTTTGTTGTCTTTTCTTTCTTTCTAGAATAACTCCAAATGCAAAAAAAAAAAAAAAAACGAGATGAAATGGAAGATCGTTTCATATCGAATATAGTAAAAACCGCGGTGTCATTTTTCTCCGTCGAATATTGAAAGTCCTAACTTTCGAATTTTCAACAAGACATAGAGATTTTTCAAACCCGTGAATTCCGTAAATTTTTTGGGAAAAAAAAAAAAAAACTTTCATCCCCCAATCTCGGGAATTAATTGAAGAAATCAAAGGTAATTTTTTTCACCGCAGTTAATTTGTAAAGCGATGAGGAGAAAAAAAGAAAAAAACAAAATCAAAGAAACACTTTTTTTTTCTTGTTTCTAGTCAAATTGAAAGTGCAATCATGAATGAGCAGGGGGATATTCATTTCTAGGAAAAATCGTACCTGGTAGTTTGTGATGTTTGTATACTATACCATATAGTTTGTCGAACACCGACAAAGGACAGCAAACGAAATGGCAATCACAATTGATTGGCGTCGACAAATGCGTTATTTTCAATACACTGACACGTGGTAACGAAAGAAAGAAAAAAAAAAAAAGAAAAAAAAAGGAAAAACTAGGCTGGTTTCGCGGTAGGTAGCTGTTAGGTCAGCACTTCGTTGATTTGTATAGAAAAAACACTGTAATCAGGCATGCGAGCTTTTTGCGTGCAGAAAAAGAAATAAAAAACAGACAAAAAAAGCTTTGCGATTTTTTTTCCCCACACTTCCGAGTCTTTTTCGACGTATGAAATTTCTTTAGACGATTTCTTTAGACGTTAAAAACTGTTTTACAGTCCCCCCTCCCCCCTTCACCCCCCGCGCTTTGTTCAATTAGGTACTTATATAAATATCTAGGACACCTCGTCAGTCAGTTTAATTAAGCATTGCTGAAATACTTATTATATTACACCGGGGTAACGTGACCGTACAGCGGTATTCTTTAATGAAAGGGCTCACAATTTTACACCACTCATTCTTCAGGCGAAATTCTTCTTATATTCATTTTAACCCAGACTCCATGCTCGCGCTGTCCCACCCTCTTTAGACAGAAAATAAAAAAAAATAAAAAAACCGGTGAAAAACCCATAAAAAAATATATATAAAAAATAAAATAAAGGAATCGAAAAGAGAATATGGAAAACTTACTTCATCTATAAAATATGGACTATTTTTTTTTTCCCATCCCTTGATTAATGAACGACTTGTATTTCACCCCGCTAACGCTGCAACGCCCAAGCCACGATATATATTTTTTTTCCCCATCTTTCTATCTACGTTTCTCTCTTTTTTTTTTTCTCTTCATTTAAATTCGATAAAGTTTTGATTGGTTTTTGCAGCGAGGCAGACGGTGAAATAAAAAATTTTTTCTTCACAGTTGTAGGAAACGGATATATACATAGTTTTATACTTTGACGATGTTTAATGCGATACGGATCATAATTTTGGCTCCAATTTTTTTCCCTTTTTTCTTTCCATTTTTCCATTTTTCCATTTTTCATTCGCTTTCGTTTCGCAACGTTCAATTATTTCGGGTATAATAATCGTTTCATTTTCAAAGCAACGTCTGTTTTTTTTTTTTTTTTTTTTAATCACTTTTACGCTAATCAATATATCGCGAGATTTTTCTCAATGTTTTTAGACGCGAAATTCATCTACTGCGATATATTTACTTGGGGGGATGATAAGGTGAAAACTCTGCAGCTTCGATTATTGGCTCGGAGAAATCGCTACAAAGTTATTACGACGAGTCTAAAAGTCGTTGCGATTTTAGTTTAACGAGTTTTCGTTGGTAATCAGAAACGTATATATCTACCATATATACGAGAAAACTCACAATTACATTTATACCTGTATCTATCTATCTATTTATTTATCTGCACCTTATATACCAATTCGAACTACATATAGCTTGCGAATAACTTTCGAGATGAAACTTCAAAGATGGAAACAAATTTTTAAGATTAAAATGATAACTAGATTCCGATTTATAGAATTTACAAAAATAAACCGATAACAATTTTCTGTTTTTTTTTTATTTTTATTTTTTGAATTTTTTAATTCAAATTCATTCTAAAATTGTGTGAACAAAAATTATGGTGATTCGAGGAGTAAGAAAAAAATAAAATAAAATCATTTACCCCCCCTGACCGATTTTGCTAAAATTTAAAACCTGACATACATTCGGGTAGCAAATTTTTTTGCAAACGGTGCATTTTGAAAGAAGAAAAAAAAGAAATATTATTCCTCGTTCTCTTTTTTATAAAACGGAACTATCTAGGGTGTAAAATGTCTCTATGTGAAGTCATGAATGATCGAGAGTATAAATTCCAATCAGAATTTATAACCAGTAAAAATGTTGGCAAATGATACGGTGGAAAAAGGTGTCTTGAGCCATCTAACGCGTATGAAATCTAAACGACTCTATATATCCGAGGTTATTTCGCTGTTAGATTAGACCCTCAGATCGTTGAAAATACTGATCATCAATGTTTACAGTCGGTACTTGAAGCCGGTATATAAGAAGCCAATGAACTGAATACGAGGACCGATTTCCACCCTTCGATGGTATCATATGGTATTATATGTGAACAATAGGGTGGTCCTTGATTCGGTATAATATATGAATTTCGCTGCTTTCATAATCCAGAAACGTCTCCAAATATAGAAAAAAAAGTTTACTAAATAAAACCCCAGGTTTATATTATGCAAACGTTTCGCAAAAAAGTAATGGCAAAATCGTGAATTCCAATTAAAAATTCCCTGAAGAATTGCAGTATTGTGAAATATCATTAAAACGTTGAAAAAAAATTGCAAAAATCTAATTAGAACGTACCTAGAAGAAAAATGAAATAAATTCCAAATTTTTTTTTTATCCAATGCCTCTTTCCCCCATCGCGATCGAAAATTGATATTGAAATAGGGTTTTTTTTTTTTTTTGTCCTAGGGGACTGAAATGTATCGTAAAGAATTGTAGTGGGATTTGTATACAGTACGTTGAGTCACGGACTCTGTAAATTGGTATATTGGATATCCTTCTCAGTGTCATAGAGAATCCTGCTTGCACATTGCACAGGATTGCAGAATTGATCAAGAGACATAAAATCCAATTGACAATGAATAAAAATATAAACTACTACCCCGATCTCAAGATTTCGTAATTAAAAATTGTCCACCGATTTAAAATCCTCGACTTACTATTGTTCCAAAAATTTTTTAATTCCTTCGTCCTTTTTCCTTGAAACGAAATTTCATTTTTCGGTTTTCTTTCTTCTTCTTCTTGTTTCGAGTCATAATAAATTCATTCTTTATAGCAAAAATTGCAGATGGAGAATGTTGAGAGTAAAAAAATAAAATGAAAATAAAAAAATTGTAGTCAAAGTATCTAGTCAATCGAGTTTCGCTTTAACGATCAATTAATATCATAGTTTCTTTATAATCTATACGATGCCAGGTGAGAATGACGAGTTATAGTACATCCCAGTATGTAAGGTAATACAACTACATATTATACATACATACATATGTATCAAACATATCGTACACCTTGGTGTGGAGGCGAAATAAGGCGATAAAAAGGCATGCGCATAGGCTATGAGAAGAGTGCTCGCACCGCGTCAGCGGGCCCATAGTGGGGCCCCATGAAATAATAAGGTATATATACGGTATAATTTAGCTAAACGTATGCAACGCTCTGTCCGCCAAGGTATGGCATGGCATCGCGTTCGAGAAGAGCAGTGACGTGCCTATGAGATGATGTGCCCGTAGGTAATTTCAATTTCTTTGTCTCCCCCTCTAGTTTTTTTTTTTTTTAAATCTTTTCTCCATCCGTTTCGCATGAATTTTCAATAAGATTTGAAACTCATCATACATCCATTACACACGCAGCTTTAGTTTATTATATAGTAAAGTTAATACAGTAGATTTGCTGAGAATTTTCTGTTTTCAATAAAACATTAGATTTACGAATGTGTGGATATTATAGTTTTCACCCACCTCCTATATATATATATATATACGTACATGTGTGTATATCTCTTACCGCGAACAATACGATAATAACTAAAGTCGTAAATCAAATAGAGATGCTGCGGGGACGAGTTTAAGCCTTATAATTAAAAGTGGCAATATTATGCCTATTTGCAATAATTCACGGTTATATAGTGTCTTGTATACAGTTTTTACAATTCATAATAATGAACGTGACATATTAACATTGTGAATAGAATTTTTAACTGATTACTACATATATCAGAAATTGAGGAAGTAGTGGTGAAAGAAAAAGAAAAAAAAAAAAAAATATATCAATTCACGCTTAACTTTATAAAGATAAATTTTGAATCAGACCGTGAAGCAAGCAGAAATATTCCAAAATTGTAAAAAAAAAAAATTGTAAGTTTTGAGGAAGAAAATTTTTTTATTTTTTTTGTTTCTTTTCTTTCTTCGAACATTTTAGAACCCATGACTTAATACGTCCCTGAGTTATGCCATGGGATGGATAGCCGTAGGGCTGGCGGTGAGTAAATTACAAGGTAGGACGGAACGCAGGCCTCTCCCTGGCTCTCCCTGTTCGCCGCCTGCAAGGCAAGGTCCTGCTCCTTTTTCCATGGAGCCGCGTAGCAGTGCAGCAGCAGCAGCTATAGCCGTACCGGCGTGCTGCAAGCACCTCGCGAGGAATCGAGGGGATCCGTGCAGGAACGTTAAGACCCCGATGTTGGATACGTTACCTTATGTTACCTTACCTTACCTTACCTTACCATACGTTACGTTATGTTACATTACATTACGTTACATTACGTTACGTTACGTTAAGGAATATAACCGGACATCGCAAGGGGATTCGAAACCTCTCAAGATCAGAAGTCGAACCAGACCCCCTTTGATACACCTCAGGCTGCTACCGTCCTGCGAGTTAACTTCAAGTGTTACTCCCCCTGTCCCTTCTTCAGAATTATCCTCGACTACCTCTTTTACTCCATTTTTTTTTTGTTCTATTTATACTTTCAGAATTTTTTTCTATTTGTTTTTTTTCTTTTTTTCTATCTGTTTGGTATTCAGAGACGATCTTCGAGATTTTATAATATTCGAAGTGCAATTTTCAATACTTTTCAATTCCATCATCCTTATTGGTACCAAAAACTTGAAAAAAATTAAAAAACGTTGACAAATCGATTGAATTAGTTTCATACGTTCATCACATGTACTTTTGGATATTTCAAAATTGAATATTATGCACTAGTCATTTTTCTTTCAGTTTCTCGATCCAATTTTAAGATCATGACGAAACCATACTTAGGATGGATTCAATGGTTGTGGTTTTTTTTTCTTTTCTCTGTCATAAATTTCAAACGAAATATTTAACACAACGAATTTAAGTCCAGAGAAAAATGGTCCTTGTGATCATTGGTAATTCTATTTCTCATACGAATTGAAAAAAAAAATCACGTTTTTGAACAATTTTGAAAACTGTTCACCGGCTCTTTTCCACAAATTCTCTTCTTCGTTGTATTGAATGAAATTTTGAAAATCTCCTTAATGAGATTTTACCAGAATTACATTGTTTTATAATAATATAAGAAGTCGAAGCGATAAATCGTTCGACTTGGATGACAATTTTTTTTTTTTTCTATTTTGTGACAAATTTTTCTTAGTTGTTGATTTTTTTTTTCCTGAATTCTATCGATCACTTATGCTTACTAGGTATTATAAAATTTTGAAGAGGCAGACTCTTAGACTTTGAGAGATTTTTATTTTATAGTCGGTATTTCATCCGTATAGTAATTCGCGACTCTCTGACACCTGCGAACCTATTAATTTGATAAATTTGAGGTACTCGAAATTGGTGGGCAAAAATAATACCAAAAAATAAAGAAAAGAAAAAGGAAAGGAAGGGAAAGGAAGGGAAGGGAAGGGAAGGGAAGGGAAGGTAACCCTTGACGTAGATATTTTACACGTACACATATATACAGATGATGAATTTCGCCTGTCACTTGCAAATTGCATACCTCAAATAATTACCTATACGCTATTTCTTATCTGCAGCTGCTAAAATTCTTATTTTATTTTACTCAACGAGAGGTTACTCGCTTTTTTTTTTCTCTGTCTCTATATCGCATTCGTCAGGCAAGTATGTATTCGGTTAATTCCGATAACCAAGAGTCAAAAATTTGGGATTAAAAATGGATGACGATAAAAAAAAAAAATCATATTTTCGAAAATAAGACATATTTAAGTATTTTATTTTCTGTTTAACATTCGTCCTGTGCATATAAAAATATACAAGGACTACAGTTATCGAATGAAAAATAATCTCTTCAGCACAGATTTGAATTTCTTAACTTTTTTTCCCGATTTTTTTACATCTTATATATTTTTGCGGCTTGTCTAATACGAAGGTGTTTATTAAATGATAAAATTTCGCGAATAGTTTGAATTAATCTCGTTCTGAAATGACGATCTCGGTATACCATAAAGAGAAGGAGAAAAAGACTGAGTCAAAGATAGCTTTATTTTGGTAAAAAGCTTGTGCTTTCTTATCTAAACAATGCTATTAATAAAGGGGGGGGGCAAGGCTGGAGGTTGAGACGAGAAGAGTGAAAATAAAGAAATGAAGAAAGAGAATAGAATGAAAAGTGGGGAGCAAAAGGAGAAGGAAAAAAATTGAAAAAAATTGAAAAAAAAAAAATGAAAAGATATAATAAAAATGGTAAGAGGGTTCGCAGCTAAAATGAAATGAAAAAAAAAAACTAAAATAAACTAAAATAAAGGAAATGAGAGAATCTCTCGAAAGGTTGGAAAAGAAGTATTATATAATAATGCGTGCGACAACTGATTATTCCTCTCGTATTTCATTGACTTTTACGTTTATATAAACGAGAATTTATTTCCGTATTGTAATAAGCGTAATTATAAATTATAAGGTAATAAAAATGCCTGGGAAATTAGAGAGAGAGAGAGAAGAAAAAAAGCTTAATTAATTAATTAGAGATCTAAATTCCTCTCTACATACACAGTGAACATATGCGATGATCTGATCCGTCTCTGTATTTAGCTCTTGGTAAATAACAAAGGGATATAAAACGTGCTTGAAGAATTATTTGTAGAAGAATTAGGGCTGCTCAAGTGTAAAATATATGGACATCTGCGTTAAATGTGATACCATTCAACTGAGAGTAAAGTAAATACCGACATAACGGAATGAGGAGGGAAAAAGAAAAAAAGAAAGATGATTTTGAATTTTCGGAAACGTTGAAAATCCACGAAAGCACCGAGATATGAGAATTTTTTGGTTAATTTTTTGTTGGGATTTTGAGAACAAAACAAAAAATTTGGTTCTTTCGGAATTTTGAACCTTCGGTATTCTTCGTTTGAAAGTTGTTTTTTTTTTTTTCAGAATCTACTGGGGTAATACAATTTTCTAAAAACTGTGAATCGTTAATATTGAAATTCGAAACTTGAACTCGGTTTTTTTTTTTTTTCTTTTTCAAAAATTGAGTATGACCACGTCGAACGAAGAACGTTAAGACATATTTTTTATCCAGACCATTTGATTTAGTCTCGTTATAAGACTCGGTGGTGCGTGGAGTATAGATATCAAATCGTTTTCGTATAATTTAGTTAGGTTTTCGCAAGATTTACTTTAGAGACTAGCTACTGTGATGGTGAAGGTGCAGGGAGTAGAGGTGGTTGAGAAAAGCTCTACGAAGGGGGTAGTTGGGTTGGTGGGTAAGTATAAGGCAGGCAAAGAAGGGGATGAAAATCGTTCCGAGATAAATAAGATAACAAGAGAAGCTGAGGGTAGAGAAAGGAGACAAGAAGAAGAAGCAGAAGTAGAAGAAGAAGAAGAAGTAGTAGAAGAAGAAAAAAAAAAAAATCGCAAATGAACGGAGCGTTTTATTCTCGTGGGGAAATTGGCCAGCGTCTCTTGATAACGAAGACAGTTACTGGGTGGAGTTTCCTCACACCCTATTCCTATACAGCTTCGTTTACTAAAGAGAGCGAAAAATAAAGAAAGAGAGAGAGAGAGAGAGAAATAGATTGTGAAAAACCTGGTGTAAAATGTGTCAGAGGTGGAGATAAATAGCGAGAGAAGAGATGCGTATAAACTGTTACGGAAGTGAGAAATTGGCAAAGGTTTCAGCTGCAGGCAAAACGAACTAAAGAAAACCTGTCGTCTTACTACTACACTGCGTACTTAAGTATAGTTCAAAAGAAACGTCAGGAAAAATTTATTCGATTAAATTGAGAGAAGGTAAAAAAAAATAAAAAAAATAAGATAGGTTGTATTTTTGGATTTAGCGAATGATTATTGGGGTCGGAAAGTATGATGAGGATCAATTGGCGACTGGGACACTAAAGAGTTATAAATTCGTCAGAATTATGTCTTTGAGGAATTTAGCATATAGGAATGTCAGCCGTAGTGACCATTGTGAGTAAAAGTAACCCTCGACATCCCGCGGTAAGGTGATTTACGAATCTTTGTTGCAAAACCTTTAGACACGTTTGGTTTGTCATATCCTACACAATGACGATTGGAGAGATTTTTTTTTTTGCAAACTCTAAACGTCTCGTTTTCGCTTCGGTTCTTAGAATTACTCAACCCCTGAAAGTACAGGTCAAACTGCACACGCTATACGGTGATAATCTACTTCAAAATTACACCCTTAGCAAAAAAACAACAACTATTCTTTACCACTACGTTGAACATAGGATAACATGTACATCGAATAAAAGAAAGAAAATCTTATATCTAAAATATCGAACTAGTATCTATTATCATTGTTTTTTTTTTTTTCTTTTTTTCTCAGCCCTGACTACGTATGAAATTGACAACCAATTTAAATTCCATCCGCACCTCGGTTTCCTTGTTTTTTTTTTTTTGTTCCTCGTTTTTGTTGTATACTTTAAATATTAAATTCAATTTCAATATCTCGGGGTTGATAGACGTTGGAGAGTGCAGCTATACGGGGGCAGGTTAAAGTTAGTGTGAAAAGTTTGAAATGATACTTTTATTTTTCTTTATTTAATGCATCCGAATCTGAATACGATCCTATATACTAGAATTTTTTCAATGTGAATTGAACTAGCTTTGTGCAATACCTAGTGCAGTTTAATACGGATACAATATTTCCTCGTATTCCTTCGATTACGTAACTCCATCTCACCCCCACAATTGGAAAATCGATTATCTATTAGTTCCAGTAATCGTGGCTTCGCGTTAACACTACATCATTTTAACAAACTCATATTTCTTCGTAATATTTATTTACTAACGAATTACATTTTGTTGAGCGAAAATAAAATTTATCTCGTTTAATATAAGGGTAGTAAAATATTGACTTTTCTCAAACGCTTAAACCAAATTTTCCATAATTCAATAACCAGCATTACTTTTCTTTTTTTTTTTCAACAAACGTAAATTTCCTATGGAAATTTGCGTGTGAAGGACCTATGCAAATTCACTTCGCACGTACATGGACGTCAGCTCTCTGTGTTCTCGTTTTGTTCGTTGAGGGTTGAACTTGATTATCATTTAATCTCCGAGGTCAACTTATTGTTTGCTAAGAGTTTACCCGACAAAATTTTCACCAATTTTAATGAAAATATTCATCGTTCATATTCCAAGGCTGAAAATAATCACAATCAAAGTCATCCAACCGCTGTCACCGAATTATAACGGTTTTAGAAGCCCGCAATTTACGCCTCAGATGTTACATGTACTCGGAAAGATAAATGATACTATAGTGTGGGGTAGGAGGTGAAAATGATAGAAGGAATGAACGAACGAACGTGTGAGTCCCATATTGTAACAGTTGTTGGTAAAATCGAAATACATAATAGGTTGATGGTATAAAAGAAGCGTAGGTGGGTAGATTTAGAAACGGTATTACACATGTGTGGCGTGACTGAGCACCGTGACTGTGTACTTTTGCTCGTAGCAGAATTTCGATGAGAATATGAAGGGATGAAGGTAAAGGATAGGGGATGAAACGACACGTTTGATAAGCCCAGAAATATATATGTTTCGTTTTTCCGTCGTTTTCTATTTTTTCGTCCTTTATTCACGTTCGTTCCTTCCTCTTTTTCATTCAGGGAATATTTTCCCCTGTGACCACTTAGAAAAAAGAAAAAAGAAAAAAAAAAAAAGATTTCATTACTGTACCTACATCATAGCCCTGTGCTATACATTCGCAGGTTTTTTTTTTTTTTGTATTTTTTGTTTGTTCACCCCCTATTGGAACCAACGAGCTTGAATATTACTTGACGTATAACCGCAGAAAACGTTCGAGTCTCTTCAAAGTCTAGACACCAAGTTATGGTTTTGAAAATAACAGAAGCAGAAACAACTAAAAAAAAAACCAAACAAACAAACAAACAAGAAAAAAAAAAAAATGCAGAGAAAAGATAATAATGATAATAAAAGAAAGGGAAAGGAAAAAAGATGAGACTTGCATTTTGTCTGTAAGTTAGAGGGCATGCAACACGTCGCGTATAGGGTTGTGACATCTGCTCTTTTAATCACAGAAATGACTCTGCCTTTCTAAGAATGAACGAAGCAAAAGAAAAAAATTGCAACTGCAAACTGTGAAGTAAAATTTTGCGCAAACGTATGTATAGATATAATATATATATATACATAGGGGGTATTTCACGTAAAACCAGGGAGATACCACGAAACCCTGACTATTTTAGATTTCAAAAGTTTACGGTTTAAAATGATCAAATTGATTTTTTTGCAATTTGTTTTTTTTTCATATCATTCACTATTCCATTACAATAGTGAAAAATAAATTTTTTGTCGATGGGAACGAAATTGGAAATTACAAAAAGAAAACAAAAAAACGCAAAAAAGAAATCATACGCACTTTGTGATTACATGGAAACATTTTCCATCAATAAAGAAAATTGAAAATCAGGAAAATCACAAAATTAATGGGACCTTAAACCGAGAATCGAAATAGGAACTTGGGGCTTTGACTAAATTTTTTTTTGGCTCATGGGAGTATTGAAATTTGTATATTGCCAAATCAAGAACCACCCTAATAGATATGTATAGTCAAAGGTTCAAAATTGGGGGGTTAATATTTAAAAAATTTATTACGAATTTTCTGACTGATCTTTTCGGCTGTTCCTTCCCTCTTTTAACCCAAACTGATAATATTACTGGACTCAACGATCCTCGAACATTTTAAGTTCTGAACTGTCGAAACTTTTTTAAACCTTCTTCAAGTCTTGAGGGGTAAAGGAGGAAAAAAAGAGAAAGAAACGACAAAAAGAGAAAAATTTGGCAAAAGGAACTTGCGGTCTTTTTTCTTTTCTCTGTATTTTTTTCTTCATTTCTTTTTTTTTTTTTTTTGTTTCTTCGAATTTTTTATTTTCAAACTGTACTTGAGTAATCGTTTCTCATGTAAGAAAGTTTTTAATTGACCACTTGCACAATCGTAGATATAGAAAAATGAAAGAAAAAAAAAAAAAGAGAAAATAGGATCGCGAATAAAATACGCGAATGAGTAACGAGACTCGGCCATACTAACTTATTTCCATATAAAAAAAAAAAAAGTGCCTATTTGAAAAAGACTGTTCTATTCTTTTCTCTTCACATCCTCTAATGTGTCGGATTTGATAAAAGTGAAAGAAACCCTCGAAAAAAAGCTCCACTTTAGTTTTCGATTACCGTTTTTTTTTTTTTGTATGCAGCGGGATTCCAAAAATCCTTTCGCGCTCTATTTACAGATTTATGAAAACAGCTTCTTCGTTGTTTTATCTTGGAAAAGATATTTTGATTTAGGGCATAATATAATTGGCGTGTCATACCGGGTCTAAAACTTTTGTCAGACATCCTCCGGATCTTGGCTTGTTCGCTATGTGTGTGAAATAAAAGAAAGAAAAAAAGAAAAACAGAGAAAGAAAATGAAAAGATTTTTCTCTGTTCGAAACAGCGAAATAGCTCGAAAATATCCTTGCGAAGCTTTTGGTATTTAAACGTGTCTTGCCTCCTCCACTTACGTCACCGCATGAAATATGGAAGGACGAACCTTTCGGTGTGTTTTATCTATCCCACATCCTGTCTCTGTGGAGATTGTTACATCCTCAGACTAGGATATGCTACTGGAAACACCCTGTCTTCCACAAAGTGAGCGATGAGGACCAAAAGGATATTTCACTTCGTCGGTTGTATATATTTTTCACGATACTAGTAGTATAAGCAAGATAGTAGTGAAAAAACAAAAAAAAAAAAACCTAGAACTATAATAAAATCTCGGAAAAATTTTCATACCGGAAATACTGAAGTTCTGAAAGAAAATAATTTCCATAACAGTTATTCATCAGGATATAAGAATTGTACCATCGCAAATCGCTAAGGATGTTCAACAACTATCCTGTGCCAGGATTGTATCAGACATAATATACAGGGTGAGTTTTCTCCGATGTTCGGAAAGGGCGTGACTTGGATCGGCTGAGACAAAAGCTTTATCATGGATCATTGCTGAAAATTCTGACAATTAGTGAGAATTGTTATGCTGAAAATTACAAGTATTAATGAAAAGAGGCGTAGTCTAAGCCGATTCAAGCCGTACCCCGTAGAATATTCACCCTGTACATTAGAATACGCATGAATATATCAGACGTCAATTATTCGTGTATGGAAATCTTATGTCTTTAAGGGATGATAAAATCTCTCGTATTTCAAGTCTTGTGAACAAAAAAATAGAAATAAAAAATAAAAAAAAATAAAATAAGAAAAAGAAAACTATTAGCGAACAATTCTCAGCCGGATGGTAGACGGGGATCGATCCTCCCAGAGGTTCTATTATCGGGAAATTAAAGCCACTAACTCATCCCGAGTCGACTTCTATTGGACTTTCCCTTAGCGGCTTTGGCAGTGCGGTAGCAGCGTCGATATTACTTTTGATATGATATGAACGAGCCACTAAATTAATACCCACAATGCTGCACAGGAGCTATTATGAAACGAGTCTCTTGTTCATAGGGGTGGATTTTTATGCAGAGACTAAATGGTATCCAGCATCTGTGATACCCCCGTCGTCTATGTAACCCCCGTAGAAAATTCCCCATAGTACGATCGTGGTTTAAACGTAAAAGTAAAGAGAAAAAAAAAAAAAAAAAAAATATACGAGAAATGAAAACCCAACCCCCTAAACTAAAACGTTCATAACTTCCGACTCCGTTATCTCAAGATATTCACCATTGTACAATTGGTAAGAGGGTGAATCTACCTTTCTAATTACTCTATAAAACTTTCATCCATCTAGTACTAAAGCCGAGATATTAATTTTTCTTTATTCTTTATAAAAACTGTATACCTGGTTAAGGGATGTGATTAAACAACTCTTTACATAGTATGTATTTTTCCAGTTACGCATTTATACAACGTACTCGAAGGTACCTTTCACGCTTTACGAAAGAGAACAATATGCCGAGAGAGAAAAGTATGTAGAGAGTATAAGTGCGGGGGGGAGGGGGAGGGAGGGATGATGATGATGCGGGAAAAGGACCCTCATACCTCGGGTATAACGTAAAGAGAAATATTACGAGATATTTTGTATTACGACGGCACACAGCCTGGCTGCATTCTGGGTTCTGTGCTATTAGGCTCTCTTCGTTGGAAGTTGGGTACAGGGGGTATTAAATATGGTGTAGGGTGGGAACTGGCGAATTTGTAAAGGCAGCTTCCAAATGAAAATTACGCTACCCTTCGCTCGTCTAACGTATAGATGTGTATCAGAGAATTTACCGACATCTATTAGGGTGCGGGTGCGGTCTCAGTCTTACAGAGAATACATATAAAAAGAAGAAGAAGAAGAAGAAAAAGAAGAACGAAAAAAAATAAAAAAATAAAGCTCCGTTACTACCATGAGAGAGATAACGTTCCTTACTTTACTACTACTTTTAATTTACAATTAGGTTAAATACACGATCTTAGATTATTATTATACAAAATTTATAATATTTATCTTGATTATCTTTGTCTCCGTAAAATGAAATCTGATAAAATCACCCTTATTTAATGAATGAATCAGAGATATATATACATATCACGTGGTATTCTGTGGATCAAACTATATAATTGAGAATGGCAAATGGTTGGCAAAGTTCCATCGAATTAATTCAATGTAATTAGTAGTTACTACCAGTTACCGTACAATGCGATTGCTAAAACATGAGAGATTTAGCGTTCATCCCTTATACCGAGTTGTAGTACTAGCTGCTGTTACGGACCTTGTGAAATTTCATTACATACAACGAACTCTAAGGCTCAACGATATAGGGGGCTTGGGGGGGTGGTGGTGAAGGGTGAAGGGTGAAGAGATAGACTAAAATGAGAATCGTGTAAGCCAAAAATTGACTGTTAGCACAAATGTTTAAGCTCGTTTATAACAAATTTTTGTTTAACTGAACTGAACTTTTCACTCAAAAATAATCAACTACTGGGTATAATAGAAACTTGAACTATATGTACTTTTCTACTATTTTTAAAGAAGTAAAAAAAAAAAAAAACTAAATTACAAACCTAGAATGGATATTCAGGAATTTTTCTCAAGGGATGAAAATCCGACGATGTAAACTTTACGCTCAATCACTCAAGACTGCATAAAAAAAAAAGGAAAAGGAGGAAGAAGAATAAGAAAAAAAATGTATAAGAATATAAGACGAAGTGTTAGAATGACGATGGTAGAAACAGGAGGATTTTACAAGGTGAATTCTTTCGAGCCAGTTTAAGGGTTGGGGTAAAAGGAATTTATTTGAATGAGGTACGATTTCTAAGTATCAGTTCACCGATGGTAGGGGGATGGTGCGTGGTTCTCTGCACGTTAGAACGAGCGAGGCAATTGGGTTATCGATAGGCACGGTCTTCAGCAAAAGAACTTGGCTAAGATATTAGGATGTTCGAATGTTCCTTGGTGGATGAGGACGAAAGTGAAGAGCGAAGAGCGAAGAGAGTGAAGATTGGAAGAGTAAGGAAAGAAGAAGAAGAAGAAGAAGAAGAAGAAGAAGAAGGAGCGATCAGAAAGGGGGAGGATGGGATGGGATGGGATGGAAACTCACTTATCCTGGCTCGTTGAGAAGTAGTAGAATGTACTAAACCCTCCAACCTCCACTCGAGTTTGTTTCAACCGATCAATCGAGGCTACGTCACGTTTTCGATGAAATATATAAATCCCGAACCCTACGAAACTCCGAATTTCTGTATTAAAACTGAGACCCTCGAGAGGGTAGTGACGCCATTTATATTCTTATCAATTCCGCTCGCTAATCACTTTATACGTATCAAAAAGTGAACAGGGATTATCTAAGTCCGTAGATTCTCACCCTTATTAAACAGCCACGTGACGTTTTCTAGCAATTTTTCGTTAAGACAAATTTGAGAATTTTTGAATACCGAAATCGGTATATCGATGCTTTCAAAATCTGGCCCAAAGTGACCTGAAGAGAATCGAAAATTTTTAGGGTGGAGAATCTGGAGATCGAGATTCGCTTTTCGAGAATTACGATCCTCAATTTTGCAGCTTTTTTTTAGAAAAGGTTCTGACATAAATTCTGATCACTGATTAATGAGAATAGCGTTAATGCGGAAGTCTTATCTTCAAATTTCATGAATTTTGGAAAATATCAAAGCTCAGTGTCCGTGTTTGATGATCATGCAATATAATGTAAGGCCAAACCCTCATCGGTGGACAATAACGGTGCATAACAATGCAACTACAGTGTGCTGTCGTTCGCACGGTCCCATATGCCAGAGATCTCATAGATTCGTCATCGTTCTATACTACCATATATACCATAGCTTAATATATATATATATACATTACATGAAGTATATAGGGAGGCAACGTGCGATATCGAAGAGTTGGGTAAAATGTCTCGTTGATTGAATCTATTTTGGTTAATGGACGGTGTATAAATGATTGAGTTTCTCCTGTCAGTGGTGCAGAGAACGCGAGCGAAGAACCGAGAGAAATAAATGCGTATAAATAAAATCGATCCCTTTTAGATAACAAATATGAATGATATTTAGCTTAGAAGTTATTTCATTCGATTTTACTGATTTTTCAAATATTAAATAAATATAGAAAAATTAATGAATAATGAAGATCTAGGTTGATCAAAAAAATTTAAAGAACTAAGTGAAAAAGAAAATTGATGGTGAAAATCTAAAGGGGTAATGACTCCGTGAATTGAGCTGAAATTCTCCGTATATATATATATATATAAATATATACACCTATACCCGGTTGTATTATATATATCTAATGAACAGTGACACGCGACAGTGAAACACTTTCCATTAGCCGAGCCAGTTGAGCAGAATAAATGACATGACAAACGTCAGCGAAGCCCGATGCCCAGAGATCATACGATTTAACTTCTAAAGTGATTATACCGCCTATGGTTCATTCTTTGCTACTGTAACTAATCCACGTTTAAGCAAACAAACACACACACACACACATCTCTAATAACCGGATGGACATCACTTTATAATATCAAGTCATTGAGCTTTTAATAAGATGCTAGGGACGAAGCATCCCTTGGATGAATGAATCGTAGAAAGCTTCCAAGGATTAGTTGATCTATTTTCAAATTGGAATTTTTGAGCTTCGGAAAATTGTCTTCAAGTTTGAACAAAGCTCAAAGAATAGTATTCTATGAGATTGGCTTTTTCGAATAAAAAAATTACCGAATTAATCGATTCAGTTCAAGTTGGGTTTCGTTGATTCGTTCTCGAGGTATCATTGATTAAAAAAAAAAGCTCCTCTAATTGAGTTGAAAAACTGAACTCTTCAGTTTCGGGAATGACAACACTCTATACCATCATATCGAGTGATATCATATCCTTGAGCTTTTGACGTGATTTTAGGGACGAAAAAATAAAAAGGGAAAAAGCTTTCGTAAATTGTCTCATCATATTCTTAAAATTTGGATTCTTGAGCTTCGATCAAATGAACTTTTCAGTTTTGACGTGGCTGAGATAGCATCCCTTGTTTACTCAGATCTGTGAGTTGGGGATTCTTTCATCTCCTAGACAACCTAGAAGACGTTAAATCCAAATTAATTGCTGTTACAATTATAGTCTCGTTGATCTCTGTGTACTGGGATTTAATCAATTAAGTCTAAGACAATGGTGGATGAGATGCTGAGAGACGCAGAGACTGAGAGGTGGTGATTCAGTAGCCTGAAGCAACGCATGTGATTACCATCCCTTATCGCATTAGCTAATGTTTTGATTCGAACCTAAAGAAAGTCAAAAATTCATTTTTTTTTCTTAAAAAACATTAAAGTAAGAATTTTCAAAATAAATCATCACACATGATATGATTGTGGTTTTTGAAAATAGTCTCAATAATTTCATTTGAAATTATTTACATGAATGGGTATTTAAAGCTTGAAAATAATGATGATTGCCTACTGTTCGGTGAGCTTTTTCAGCTGACTTCATTCGCTTACTTTACTTACTTACCTAATTGAATGCTAATTTTTAATACTATGATGTATATTTATGCGACGTTCTTAGAGTATAACCAGATTTTACATTCTCTTTACCGGTTAGGGAGCTCGGGAGACTAAATAAAATAAAAAAGTAAAATAAAATAAGAAGAAGAAGAAGAAGAAGAAGAGAAAGAAGAAGAAGAAAAAAATCTATAACTCAGGGAGAACCAACGTCGTAAGATCCCTCGCGAGAATTTCAACTCAGGGGGATGTCTGTCTGTCAATAAATGTCACTGGTATAATATTACACGTCATTCTTTATACCCAAAGGCGAATTTTGAATAAAACAGTTCCAATTGGTGACAAAGAAAACAAAAAAAAAATAAAAATCATTTCCCCTTCTGTTCTAAAAGTAAGGACTAATCTATACCGTAAAAAAAAAAAAATCACGCGGATAAAATTAATTGATATAAAAGCTATAGGCAAGGGTGGCGCCGTAAGGGCGAAATTAGATCGCATAACATTTGTCACCGATTAAAAACCCGGGGAGTAAACTCTTGTAGTAAGGTATTAATTTATTCAAACACGTTTCTAACTGTTCAACGAAATGAGTTTAATTTAATCCAAGTGTTTGTGGGTATAATTTGAATAGTATTTCAGCATATATCGATCGCCGAGATTATTAATTAATACTTTTATTCAACTCTATCGATTAATCGTCAGTTTTAAGAGTACATAATAAAAAAAAGTTCTCCAGACCCACCCCCGCGTTTAATTTATGAAAATTTATATCGTCTCTGTGTATATATATATATATATAATTTTGATTAAAATTTTACCGTCGATAAACATCGTAATTTTATAATTTTATAAACACTAACACCATAAATTTTCTATAAATTTGAATTTTAATTTCTATAAAGATTGTAGCAAATGAATTTTCGGAAAATTTTTCGTTTAATTATTTAATAAATTATCTTAGATAAAAAAAAAAAAAAAAAATGATTCAGTATGACTCAGGATTATTAACGACTATAGAACAAGGAGTAAGGGTAGGGGGGTAGGGGGCAGGGAGTAAAGCTGAGAATTATGTGTATGGGATATAAGTTAGGGGTAGGACTGACACATATGTCGTAAAAGTTTTAGGGTGACGATTCAACCTCGAGTTTTGTTATCAAGGTATAGAAGAAAATAATTCAAATACCATTAATATAGGTATTAAAAAATTCAGTATAAAAGAGGGGTTGATGAGATGTTACGTTGAGTCATGAGTACGCGAACGTACAACATGCCGTTACGAACCACCCGGTTTATAATTACGGTTTTTAATTCGCGAGCCTCGATCAAAAGGGGCCTCTGGCATTAAACGGTTGTGTAATTAAATCATTCTTTCGTGACACACTCAGAGGGTGAAATTACTGTAATTTTAAAAACCGCGTACGCGATTTCTTTGATAATAAACGGCCCGAACTTATTCCTGTATATGTGTATTAATAATTCCTCGATCTCCAGACGAAAGCGAGCGAAGAGAGGAATTACATTTTTCAAATGGATGTCGGAGATTCTAACAGTCAGAGGTATTAATATTTAAGCTCAATTATCTCGCGAGAAGAAAAGCTCTGAAAATGTGGAAAAACTGAAAATTTATTTTTATTTTTTTGCTTTTGCTGTTGCTGTTGCGAATAACATTTCCCCATTTATATCAACCCTTATATATATATATTTTATTCTGTTCCTTGAGGGCCAATAGACACCCAGTTTAATCTTTCAAATGTAACGAATCTGCTCTCACCGGATTAACGAGACTCACTTTAAACGATGACTGCGTGAATTCCCCTCGGTTCCTCATCTTATCGCCTTTGGGAAACTACAAAGACTCTATATTTGCAGTTGCCGAATTTTACCCGAGGGGGTTGTTAGCTGCACTCTACTTCGTACGCGTAACCATACCCCATTATTTATTTATTTTTGTTTTTCTTTTCTTTTATTTTCTTTTAAGATCGAACAAAATTTTCTACATCTATTAATATGCGCCGTGTTATAAAATTCGAGGATTTTTCGCAACGTAATCCCGCCGATTCAAGGGATGAAAAAAATACACAAAAATATCTATACTCTTGCACAAAGTTGTTCGAATCATTCTTTCCTGCCTCCCGGGGCTTGGGCAGCGAAGAGGGAAAAACAGGGGATGGATGACCCGGGGATGACCCTGCAAAAACAACCCCTGCAACGACGTACGCTTTTATACTAGGTGGTGGTACATGTGTTTTTGTACTGTGTAGACAGAGAGAGAGAGAGAGAGAGAAAAAGAGAGGGAGGGAGAGAGAGAAATTTTGGCGGGGGAGGAAGAGGCATTTAGGTTTAGGTTTAGGGAGCCGTATGTAACTTGGTCGGTAATACACCGATTTCAACGATTTAGGGGACGTCGTCCAACAGGACCGGCTGCCGAATTAGACCTAAATTTCTACTCTGTTAGAATATATCTAATTAGTTGTCAGATGGTACCTAATGCCGGATTAGTAATACCGATCATTACGTCCCTGGGTCAATTTAGAGATAGCGGAAATTCTACCGTTGCAATTCGAGCTACGATCGTTCGCACACACCATTATATACACATGGAGATATCCCTTTGATCTATAAATACACGGTTAACACGAGGGAGGATTTTGATTTTCCAAAGGTCGAGGTCTGACCCAGAATGGCTTTTTTTTTTTTTATTTTTTATTTTTTAAAGTCGTAAACCTCGCTGTACACCGTATTTTGAGATTTCACATTTTCGAATGATTTAAAGAGATTGAAATATATTTCAAATATATTTACAACAGATTTCTGATATTCGAAAAAGCTTTCAAATTTTTCCTAATAATATCTCGTAGAAAGATTTTCACTTACTGCACTACTGTACGATGAAATTGAAATTCATTTCCTAAAATCTTGAAATTACCTTCGACGTAGCAAAGTCAGAAACTTTTTGACAAAGTAGCTCGTTTCACATCAGCGTCAGCGAACGAAATTCGACTCAATCTTAAGCAGAGGAAAATTAATTCATTTCGGAATACGAATGAACCGACGACGTTACATTAACGAAATACGAAATGAGAAGAAAATAAGAAAAATAAAAAATAAAATAGCGAAATTGAAGCGAGTGTAACGATTTCTGGTGACAGCGGTGGGACGGCGTTATCATCTGAGCTACGAAACCATCTAAGAAATCATTTTTCTTTTCTTTGCTTCTCATTTTGTTGGGGGTAACGAAAGAAAAGAAAAGAAGAGAAAAAGAAAAAAAGTAAAGTGCCATGAAATTGAAACCCTTTGTGAAATCGAGTAACACTTTTTCTTCATCCCTTCATATGTAGCCGTTAGTTGTGTGAGAGTTAGAATGTGAAGTTTGAATAATTTGGTCGGACTGTAGAATTCGAAATTCTGTGAATCGATTCAGTTGACAAAAGACGAGGTTTCCGTAGTATAGAATTGAGGGATTCCCCCAGTGTGCTACCATAAACAGGGCTCGTCGAAGCGTGGGCAACTAAATTTGAAATTGGTGCCTTCGTAGCTCGCGGAACTCCGTTGCGGCGTATATATTTATGGGGGATTTCTGCAAGACATGGGGAACTGGATGTGGTGGGGTGCCCGGGGTACCGGGGTGGCAGGGTGGTCTACATCTACGAGTCCAACCCCTACCAATACTTACAACCCCACTGTGCCAGAGGAGAGACTCTAGTTTAGCTCAAAGCAGCGGAAGCCACCACGAGAAGTGCATCCGAAGAGGGGGACTCGAATTGACGGGAAATTGCTACGAGTGTTGCTGCTATATAGGGGTGGGAGGGTGAAAGGTAGGCATGTAGTAGCCCGTAATACACTTCGTATTTCCTCCACAACGATCCAGAAGTCGATATCCACACGAGCCAATTCCCGAGCCTAGATTTATCCACAGCTCAGAATCTACCCTAGTCGATGGGGTGTTTTAAAAAATCGTCTTTATCATTTCTCACCCCCTCCCACCCCACCCCCCTTCTACCTCATTCCCTAAAGATCCGGTAATAAATTCTTTTTTTCTTACTTGTCGTCTTAGATTCATTTTCCAAAAAATTTCGAATTCAAGAACAAGAAGATTTTCAAACTTCCGATATCTCACCCTTTCAATTTTCTATAGTCCCGTTTCTTTACAAAACACCTCAGAAATGTTCATTTTAATCAAAGTCTCGAATTTTTGCATTATTTGAGAATACAAATTTTTTAAATCAACTCGTAGGCAGTGGGGGATGAAATAATAATTAATATTCATGGATCGCGTTTGATATATATAAAATGATCAAACGGTTTAAAGACAACAATAAACAACCCCTCTTGTTTGCATACGTGTGTGTGTGTGTGCAGTGTGTATAGAATTCTTGACAATCGAAAATAAATTGAGGAAACGGTACCCGGAAGTGGGGGGTGGGGGAGGGTGGAGGGTGTATTATAGAGGTGAGTTAACGTCGTATGGCTAAGAGTTTATTTTATGGGCATTTAACCCGAATGAGGCGTCTTATTTGACCCGGGATAAATGTTGGGACATATATGAAGTCCAGTTTACTAAATCTTTCCTAACAACGCTCCATAAAACCCAAATTCTTTTTCTTACTGTTGCTTGTACCCCCCTTGTATCTGGGCCATAAAAACAAAAACAAAAACAAGAAAGAAAAAAAACCCCTATTCTATTCAATCCTCTGATAGTCCAAAACTTGAAAAATTTCCTTTTTGATTATATGAAAAATAGATTTTCGTTTCCTTTTTCTATATTCTTTTACAAATTTGAAGGGAAAAAAAAAATGATTTATACAGTCATTAGAATTCGAAAAATTCGAAGGAATCTTCTTTTTTTTTTTTTTTGTTATTTTTTGTTCTCTGTCAGTTCTTTTCGTATAGAGTATCGAAGCTTTTGCGTCAAAAGAATGGATACAATAGCCACCAGGCAGAGAGCTGTTGATGCGGAGTTCGCGTGATTCTGTCAATTTCAATTTACGACTACGCCATTTTCGGGGCAAAGCTCTGCCAAAGCTCAACGGATTTGAACAATTCTCGAATGAAATGAACTTGGCATATATAGGGCATTTTCTCTATATACACATAAAAATCATATACCTAAATTTCGCAATAGGACTACCTTTATATACCATAAAGAGTCTCTAATTTTTTGACCACTATCGTTTTCCGTTTTACAATTCCATTTTTTGTTTTTTTCGTATTACATTTTTCAACACGTTGTACACGATTATTCAATAGTATCAATTCCGATTGACTTAAAATTTGATTTGAATATTTTCTAATACTATTATTCATAGTGTGAACTAAATAATCTTACGTGCCTGTATTTGCAAATTCTAAAATTGTCGTTTCGAAAATTAAGTGTCAAAGGGGATGACGAGACGCGTAGATTCAGAGACGGGGGGACTATAAGGCGTCTGGGTTTGTGATCAAATGAGGATTTTCTGTGAAAAGGGGTAAAGGAGATCAGAAAACTGAAGCGAAAGTAAAACGGTATGCGGCGGTAAGAGTTTCTCGTTCATAACCAAGGATTAAAGTGTTATTGCAAACCCGCCTCGGCAGAATCGCGAAATTAAAATAGGTGGGCTGGTAGTAGGTACATATCCTATCCCCGTAACGTGCCACGTCGCGCCGTAGCTGTTCCGCAAAAGTTTGCACACAGGATAACACCAGGAGCGATCGCGTCAATATTGAAGTCCGGAGATTGCAACGAGGGGGCCCAACATATTTCAGCCACACTCGTTGCCTTCGGAGTTTCGCACCATTTATTCCCCCCCTCCCTCCCCCCCTCCCGCTGTATATTTTATCGCGTATATATGACATTTAAATGCAGGATATATTTTTAAATAAAATGACGAATTTTTTTTAAATCGAACTGAAAAAAAAAATAAATAAAATAAAAGCTCAAAGTAGAAACTTCAAATGAAACTTCTTCATACTTACGGTTTACAATATTTTCAGTGGGGATCGTTTTTTTTTCTTTTTTTTTTCTTTAATATCACCAAGAAGAGTAAAAAAAAAAACTTCTAGCTATACTTCAACGTCAGTCACGTTTCAATCAAGTCGTAAAGTCGTTCCAAAGTTTAAACTTCCCGACTTTTTAATGTAGATATATAATATGTATGTATGTATATGTATATATATATGCGTATATACTTTATCAGTTTTAGACGGGGTAAATTAGATTCGTGGGAAAAAGTTTTTCAAAACTTTTTCTTCCTTTTTTATTTTATTTATTTATTTCTTTTTTCGCTCTTTACGCTAAAAGATAATTTTCTCTCGTTTCTATAGTCCGAATAATAATAATAATTATTATTATTATTATTATTTTTCCAATTTCTCACAACGAAACGCGGTTTTATGCCGATTGGCGAAAAACAAGCTGCACGCGGCTATATCGTTGCCTAAAATTTTCGTGCGTTTCACTATGAAACGTAAAACGAACTTGTTAGATATTTTTTCTATTTTTTTTTTGCTTCCGTCTATTTCTTTTTTTATTTCCGTTTTTTTGCTAGAAAAAGGTAAAAAAAAAAATGCGAGCTTCGAAATGGCGGAAAAAAGAAAAAAAAAAAAGAAAATTCAACCACGTTTTTCTGTCCGATAATGAGGCTGATTGTGAAGAGAAAAGTTTTAACTTTACCATCAACAGTGGCATAATGGCAAAAGCAGAAGCAGAAGCACCTACAAGCCTCGTATTTCACCGAGCGTTTCCGGTAGCCAGAGATATATCGCATTACAAGGATAAAATAATAACGAGAAACGAACGTTGGAATTTTAATTGAGACTACTTTTATCTGTTTTTTATCAAAAACAGTACTCCAATCACCACAACCTCGTTTTTACGCCAAAGAATATCATTTTCTATTCTTTCATATTCTCTGTGACGTATATTATTTCACTCGTTTTCTTTCATTTTTTAATTTCAATTTTTCAATTTTTTTTTTTTTTTTATATATTTTTTTTCCATTTCCTTTTGCTTCTGCCTCTACAGAAAAAAAAAAAAATATATATACCACAAATGTATACGGACTGAATATGACATGAGAAAAATTTTATCATCCCTTTGTTTCGAAAAATTTAATTATCCTAAAATTGATGAAAATTACAAGATTCTTCGATGTTGAATTAAAATAAAAAAAAAAATAATGTTTATTATCTATCGACTCGAAATTTTGACTGAAAAATTCTTCCAATCGTTTTCTACCCTGTGAACTTAGAGTCTTAAAATCAAATCGATAGACTCGTCAATTTAGGGTAGAAAAAAAAATAAAAGTGGGATTTTTGATAATTAAAGACAATTTTTTATCCATCTTATAAGAATAGTAAAAATCCAGTTCGTTTTATACGATGTGAATTAGAGGGCCTCCAATGAGTAAGGGGAGTAAGAAATACTAAATAGTGAGAAGAGGGGTACGTCGATACATCACATCCTCGGACAGTAAAATTGGCTCTCTCTGCCTTAAGGCGTGACTAATACGCGGATAGCCGTTCGTATGAAATTAAGTGCCTGAGCACGGTGAGTCAGAGTCCAAAGAAGAACAAGAATAAGAATAAGAATAAGAATGAGAATGAAAATAAGAATAAAAATAAAAATAAAAATCAGAATAATAAGAGCTTTGACCACATCGGGGAGATATGCCGGAGAATAATTTTTCCCCGATTTTAATCTGCGAATTTTATTCTACCCTTAGATATAGATTTTTCCTTATGGAAAATCAATTCCACCAGCTAGCCGAGTCACGGTCAGAAAATAAGAAGAAGAATAAAAAGAAAATCCGGACTAAGAAATAGGGCGAAGAATCGGGCTTTGATATGCTAAATTCGAATTGATTTGACTAGAGATGCGTGAACGAGAGGAGACAAGGTTATATATATATGTAAAGAGAGAAATCGGAAATCGTAGATCCGTTGTGGCGACGACTTCCGATTTTTTTTTTTTCGTTTTCATTCCTTGACTTCGCCTAGGGAATAAATCGGTGAAAAAATTGTAAAAAAAAATATAAATAAAAGAAGAAAAAAACGCTTCTATGGTCTTTTGCTTGAGGCTAAAAACAAGCCTTTGGACATTTTTACACGCTTCTAAAGATCACTGTTAGGTATATTCTCGGTTTATATAGACCAGTAAAAATTCCGATAATTCAAGCTTGATACTTGTGTGATGTAAGGCACCGAGAAGGTGTTAATAATGTATAACTAAACTCGTAACACAGTTTGTCTTTAAAGTAGCGTTGGTTTATCGAGCAATTTTCTTTGACAAACGCTATCCGCACCACTGTGGAAAATTGAGAAAGTTATTATCGCCAAGGCAATGTATACCACCTACCTCTACCTTTACCTAGCTACAGACTTTTTATTCGCGAATGTTTGATGGGTGAAAAAACACAGAATTATAGGAGGTAATTTCTACCCTGCAGTTTACTTTGGCGACAAAGTTCACCTTTCAGGTTTCAAATTAAGTAGCAAAGAGTAAAGAAAAGAAATATACTATTTTTTATTCTTTTCATTTGTTTATTTTTCTTTTTTCAACGGAGCTTTGAAAACGATTTATCGAAAGGCACGAACAGATTTATGGAAATATCTTGCCCTGTGATCATTTCTAGGGAAAATTTTTCAGACATAAGTTTTAGCACTTTAATTACTCCGTCTTTTTTAATGAGTCAAGTTTTTTCGTACGGGTTACGGATTTGGAGATAAACTAAAATTCGTCAAATAAACAGTGATTTTTTTTTAGTTTTTGTTCGGAGTAAAACAACCGGTTTTTCCCTTTTCTTAGTTAGTCAATGTTGAAATTACGGTTCAGCTGAAACCAGGCTTTATTAGAACCGTAAAACTATTTACTTATCTCGAGCTGATAATAAGAAACGAAAATAAATATAATCATTTTACAAGCTTTGATAACGATTTACCAAAAAAAAACGGGAACAGATTTATACGAATATCTCATCGATTGATGATTTTTCGGAAAATTGTTTCAAACAAAAGTTATGGCAATTGAAAAAGCCCGTATCTTTTATTCGATAAAGTTTTTTGATACGAATTCTAGTTTCCGATAAAAACGATGATTTGTAAACTGTTGTGTAATTTTTTCTTCTTTTTCGTAGTGAATAAAATTTCTTAAAAATCGTATAATTTATTATTTAGCAAAATCTGAGTTTTATCAAAGTCCTGTGAAAGGCTGTAGTTATCGAAAACGATTGGAAAGATCTTAAGTGTCGATGAGATTGACTAAAAGCAACTTTTCGATGTGCATAAAAACCGCGTGGTATTCGTTTCGGAGGTAGTGGAGAATTGAGCTTCGCGCGTTTATCTTTGGCATGATCTGGGCCCTCTCGTTCGGGGCAGACATCTACATTCAGAAACGATAAATAAGACGAAATGTCCGTAGAAAATTCTATACGCGATGGGCAAAACGGCGTAATTTTCGTTTCCTACTTGTCAGTTGTAATATCGGAGCTCCGTTTACCAAAGGAGAAAGAGAATTTTGATTTATCGAATCATTTCTACCGCCCTGGGGCAATCAGCTATCCCTTTATTACGCCGGTGCAAACTTCGAATAACTACCGAGGAATCGATTTATATTATTTTCATAGCCATTAGAACGATTCCGAAGATACCTTTTACCGATTTTTATATGACTTATGAAATGACTTGGAAATAAATTTCACAATATATTTCGTTTTTTTTTTCTTTCTTTTCGATGTATTGAAATACAACGTCAAACGATTCCTGATTGAATTAATTTCGAGAATTCAGTACATACGAGTATATACCTACTCCAGGATGAGATAGTCAACGAAATTCCATCGTTTAAGTGGGTCGACGAAACGTGAAACTCAAAACTCAAAACTCGAAACACGAAACTCAGGAACTCGAAACTCTTCACCAGGAAACACACGCGATATCTACCTAGGGTTTATTTGCGAAATAACAAGTTGTTTGAAATACTTGAAATTTTCAAACTTTCCTCCGAACTAATTGCAGTCAACTAATCACGGAATACCTCCGAGCTGTTATACGATCAAAAATCTAATACCGAACCGCGAAAAACGCTTTTGCTCATTTTAAATAAATTTCACCTTCTCGAAATTCTAATTTTGACGAAATAAAAGTGTTGAGAAATGAATTGGAATTAGAATTAGAATTGAATTGTTTTTTTTTTTTTTTTTTGTTAGTTAGTTTAATTGAGTAGTACTACTAGCGATCTTCCCTTCTCGCGGCTACATCTCTTTTCTCTGTTATACCAGGAAGTTAAGAACAGTTATAACACTTCGTTCTCACCGGTGCTGCATCAGTAGTAATAGGTATTAATTCGATTCTTCGAAGATATCGACAAATGGATGGAATAAAATCCCAATTTAGATTCTTACGATAACTAAAATCCCGCTGCTTCAGGCTCACCTACTACACTTCAAATAATAGTTTCCTCTAATTAAACCTCCCCCTCCCCCATGCTTACTACGTGCTGCAGCAGTTATACCGTAAGAAATTAACCACATGAATTTCTCGGACATAATGAAATTCAATTACCTGTATATCAAAACAACTACGAAATGGATAAACGAATGAAAATATTTCTACTGCAAGAAGAAAAAATAAAGAAAAAAATAAAGAGGGATGATATAATACGAGATTATATTCCTTTTTTTTTTTTTTTTTCTTTTTTTCTTCTTTCTTTCTTCGATTTCTTCTTCTCCAAAGATTTATTAGAATTATTACCTTTTTTGATTGGTTTTTCATTTCGCTTCATTTCACTCCTAAATTCGTTTCGCATCGTGAAACCTATTGTACCTACCTACCTACCACGGGGGCATATCCATTGTTCAACTTATTCAATATGAATATATCCCATATTTCCATTCGAATTAATAATACAATTGAAATAAAATTCAAAAGACATTTATGTATAAGATGCGCTGCAGGACTCGATATTTCAGGGTATATAATAAGATATCAGATTATCATTCGGAGAGAAATTCTTCTCATCGTTGCATATATATATATAACCGTTTACCTATAATTGAAGAAAAATGCAAAACAAGGAAATAGAGAAAAAATTGCATCTAGACTTCTTTTGCTTCTTTTTTTTTTCCACCCTAAATATCAGAATGCTTATTTGAGGGTGAAACGTATCTAATATCATACATCTTGGTCTTTTTTTTTAAATTCCAAATATATATATATATTTTTTTTTTTGCCCCTTTTAGATTCCAGTTTTTCATCATTTATTCTACTTTCTATTTTCGCATCATTACTTCTTTTTTCTCAATTCCCTCAAGAACGGATTTCGAACGTTTTGGAATTTTCTTTCTTTTCCTTTTTGTAAAAGAAACAAATTTTTAGCTATTAGACTGCTATTCACGTTTCGAAAAGAAACTTTCGCGGTATATAGTATAACATAATTAGCATATACATAAATTGGATCTTATTTAGCCATGTTTTTAAATTTAGCATTCATGTCACCGCCACAAACTCACGGAATAAAGATTTCGAACTGTTTGAATCTGAGGAAAAACCGAGGATTTCGATTTACCGAAAATTCTCACAATGATATTTTTATCGAAAAAAAAAAGGAAAGAAAAAAACATTTCGATACATCAATAGTTTAATAATCAAATACGGTAATCAGAATCGTTTTTTTTTTTTACTTTTTTCTTTTGATCGTTATTTCGAATTCGGAAGACGTTCTTCTTCTTCGTCAATTCGTTAATTAGACGAAAGTGAGAGAGAGATGAAAAAGGAAAAAAAAAAAAGAAAAATGAATTAATTAAATAAGAGATTGATAAATCGGTATTGATTTAACGTGTCGTACCCACGTCGAATAATACCTGTCTCTTTGCGTGTGGTTTGTTTTGCGGTTTCTCTCCTGTACCGAAAGTTTCGTGAAGGAATTTCTTTTCAGATAGAGACTCGTGACTTTTTTACTAAAAATCTACCAACCGATTTACATATTATTCGTTCGCTGCCACATCGCGTTCGAAAGATTTTCACCGATTTTGTGAAACAGAATGACGAGAAAGAAACTTAATTTTTGTCGAAAACTGATTGTAGAAAAAAAAAATGAGGAATTTATAAAATACTGTTCTTTATTTTTTTATTTTTTCATTTTATTTTTTATTTTAATAAAACAAGTTTCAGCGAGGAACTACGTAATGACCTCGTTTCTCTCTGTGGTATAGAAAAACATAATAAGAGTAGGTATTGTCGAGGTGGGCTTCCGCACAGCTTCTGCAGACAGTGAAATCTCTTTTGAGGATTTTTGACATGCTTTGAATAGCTGAGGTGTCTTTGGTTATGAGTTATGACGTGAGATGAATGCTAAGGTGTCGAGTTACAGCTCTCTGATTTTTTTTTTCTTTTTTTTTTCTATTTTTCATCCCATTTTTACCCTCCAGTTTTTTTTATCTTTTTTCTTACTCTCCTTTTCCTTTTTTTTCTTCTTCTTCTTCTTCTTTCTCTCACTGGCCGGGTTGCATTGTTTCTTAACCCGTAATCCTAGGCGCTAGGTCCGATCAATGCCGATTTTTTTAAGCCGTAAGAAGGGTCTGTTCAACGGAGAATTGTTTCCGAAATTCGAGTAGGTACCAAAGAAAGAAAGAAAGAAAGAAAAAAACAAAAAAACAAAAAACCTTCTCCTTGTTCAGAATTCACTTAATTTTAGAAGAAATCTGGAAAAAAAGGAAAAAATTAACTCGTTCCAAATTCGAAAGTGAAAACTTTTCGGGCGGTGATGACGGGCTCTGGTTATTTCGAAACGTGGTTTAATACGTTTGTAATTGCGCCGAGGGTTCCAATAAATTTCAACCTGACGTGAATCAAACTTGAATTAGGCTAATAGCGATCAAACGACGTAATGACGTAATAGTTTTATCCGTTTATCCGGCTAAACCATCCGCGTGAATTGAAAACTCGATTCTAACACGAAAAGTTTAACGGCACCTGCCGATTCGAATTGTTATTCGATGACACCCTGATCGTAAATTAATTGGACCACGTTTATAACCGATAATTAATAACGGTGTAATATAAACCGCAAATTTTATTCAAAGTATAGTCGAACGTCCAATAAAAATTTTCTCAAAACTCTAAATCGCCTATTCATTCCTGGACCGACGTATTCCTTTAAAAAAACTGAACGAAAGTTCCGAAAACAAAAATTTCGAGACTGTAGTAGTTTCCGAATAAAACAGAGTCGAAGTATAGAAGAACGTAACGGTCGCGCAGCCGCGAGACGCTACCACCAGGCGGCGCACGAACTAACGAGTGCTGCGATTGGTCGTAACTTGAATTCGCTCTAATTCAAAAACTATTAGAGCCTCGAATTTATCGCTAATACAATTTCGCCGTGATTTTAACCAGAGAATACATCCGGAGAGAAAACGTTTACGATTCTTGCTCACTTTGTGTAGAAAATTGTTCATTTTAAAGGCTACAGTTAACAGCGAGCCGAGTTCACGCGTGAGTATTACGAATCGGACTTTCTCTTACATATATAGAGATTCGCGTTGTTGATTAACGATAATCAATATATGTCTTCGAGAAAATGTGCGACCGGAGTTTATCTCCTTATTTTAATCGCGTTCGTATAAAGGTAGATAAATTATTAACGTAAAGTTTGAACTATACGGAAAGAAAATTCTCCATTTTTGATGATATTTTTTTGTTTTGTTCTTTTTTTCTACAATATGAACGCCGGAAGTGGGTCAAAAAAACCTCACACTATACACATATGTGTCTAAATACCTACAAGATGAAGTCGTACGAGCTTCAAAGTCCTGGAATAGCGATATGTCAATCCTTTGTAAAACACCTACAAGTTATCTCTGTGTTTTCTTAGAGCCGCGTGGGCGTCATTGTGAGCACGAAACATCTCGTTCATTTCGTACAAGACGCAAAGAGCTTATACTAGTCGATAGGAGAGAGAGAGAGAAAAAGAGAGAGAGCTAATACAACTATGTTCGATAGAAATCTTCAAGTAGAATAAAGTTTACAACGATTCGAGTTGGATTCTTATTTCACCGATTTTTGTCAACAAAATTAAAGAATGAAGAAAGAAAACAAAAAAGAAAAGAAGAGAATTCTTTATACATTTTTTTATCGCATCGAAATTTCTAACGACTGATCGCAGTTACCTGCGAGGTAAAATTAAAATCACAGTCTCTGCAGATATTAGCTCAATAAAGTATACAACGAGGTTCGAAGGTGAATTCCTCTTCGGAGCTGGAGCGAATAATAATAAGGAGGAATAGAACTAAGGAAGGAAGGAAGGAAGGAAGGAAGGAAGGAGAAAGAAAATCTTTACCTCTTAAATTATTTATTCTAATTACACCTTGTTCCCTTCTCTGGCTGACGAGCAATAAAGCTTCTTGGAATTTTTGTATCGATTTGAAAAGTATACATTTTAAATAACACATATATATATACATATACATACATATATATCTATATAGCTATATACCGGAGAGTAAAGTACCTGCAGGTGCGTTGGCTCACCCTGATATTGAAAATTCCAGAACGAATAATATACACCGTAAAATTATTAAAGGAATTTTTTTGTGTCAAGAAAAAATAAGAAATAAGCTCGGAAATAAGAAAACGAAAAAATCGTCTCCTCGATTCATGGTTTATATATAGTAGGCACGAGTTATTCGAGTATTATGAGAATTCAAAAAATCTCTCCTTTTTAATATCACTGATCTATTTTGAATTTTAGTATGTCAAAGATTGATCGAACAACGAATTTCAACTTGAAAATTTATTCTTTCAGGTGAATGAAATTTATTTGTAAAAACTGTCGAAACTGTATGTCGCTTGAGGACGAGAAAAAAAAAATAATAAAATAAAACAAAAAATAGGAAAAGCAAAAAGGTCCTGTATGACGAGAATTGAAAATAGTTCAAATCCTAGAACAGAGGAAAGAACTCTGCAAGTACGTGAAGACGGGGGAATAGTTTATCCTAAAGAAAGTGAAGAAACCCATTGCCCGGAAAGAGGTCGGGCTCATTTAAACTTACCAGCGAACTTTTTTTTTTTTTTTCATCTGCTTCTTACCCCGCTGTACCATCATCGCGGTTAGAAATTGGAATCCTGTGGTGTTCTTCTCGCGATGTATTTCCTGTATACGCTTTTTTTTTTTGGTTTTGGTTTTTCCACCCATGTTTTTTTTTACCTAGAATGAAAAATGGCCAAACGAAATGAAGAAGAAGAAGAAGAAGAAGAAATTCCCGCCCCACATATTTTCAAAAATAAAAATAGGAACGAGTCTCTATTTTATCTATAAAATAAAAAACCAAAAATCGATGTTAGAATAATTTAATTCAAACGATTTAAAGGAAGAAAAAAAAAACAAAAAATTACAGGATCTTCTTCTATCCTTTTCTTTCGCTATATTCATAAGAAGATGAAAAATGGGAAAAGAATCATTGGAAAAAAAAAACAAAAGCGGTTCAATTAATGATTGGGCAAATTTTTGAATTTCGTTTTCTTATTTATTTTGGTTATCAAGCACCCCTGTTGTATTTTTCCCGATAAGCAATAGCTACGTGGTTAGTGTGTAGGAAGTTAAGATATCTCCAGGTTGAAAGTATAATTTACTCGGTCGTAAAGCAGTTAACTAGGTAGGTGGGTATAACATCCTGGTCACGTGGTACTGGTTAACAATATTTACAACCCCTTCGACTCGGGGGTTGTAAAATTAAAAATAATATCCCTAGTGAACAGCAGAGGCAATATTGCACGTAAATTATATAGTTAAAATGTTATCCTTACGATTTTTTAATAACCAGATAGTTTAAATGAAAAAGAAAATTTTTTGCAAAAATCGAATTTTTGCCAAAACTATTAAAATAAAGGGCACAAAGTTCCAAGGATCTATTAGGTTGATCATAAAAATCCCAAGAGATATTTTCAGATTTATTGCAGGTTTTTTTTTTTAAGGATCCTAAAATAATTACATTTTATTTCATTTCATTTCATTTCATTTTTTCTTTATTTTTGACCATCTTAATTACTCGTTGATACTCGGTATTTGAAATTCGCGAGGTAGTTTTAGCACGCAGGTCTGTCGAGTCCTGAGACTCTGATACTGATGCTAATTACACTAAAAGGACAAACAGGTTATAGAAAAAATCGAGCAAAAGTATCATCCCCGGGTATCCATTTGCATGTCTTTCCTTCGCGGAATTTAACGTTTCGTACGAAGCTCTGCGAACGGGAGTCGAGCCAAAGTGAGGAAAAGGAAGTAAAGAAAGTAAAGGAAAGGTAAGGAAAGGAAAGGAAAGGGAAGGGCTATCCAGCTTAATGAAGGCGAAGGAGTGAATTTAAATGTAGAAAAAGTAGAAAAGAAAAAAAATTAAGAGGCGAAGGAACCGATCGAATGAAGCTGTAACCAAAGCGGAATAATAATTAACGATTCGTTCGAATAATTGAGAAGTAGAAAAGTCGAAGGGAAGGGAAATCCCAGATCCCGATATCTCATGTGTATTGAAAAGCTCCAAAGATATTTTTTACGAAATTACGGTTATTATTACCTAGTAAAGCTGTTATTTTCATCCCTAAATTCAACAACGAATTTACTTAAATTTCATTTAAAATCCACTGTACGCGGTATAAATTTTTGGAATCTATTTTATAACGTATCATCAAAATCCTTCCTTTCCTTTACTCAATCCTTGATCGTCCTTACTATTTAATAACAAAATAACAGACCTTATATACTGAAGTATAGAAAGGATCCAGAAGCTCCCCAAGCCTCACCTGCTCCTGTTCCTGCTCCTGCAGGTGGGTATAATTTCTTAGACTGGTTCAAAAGGGAAGAAATCCTTCGGTATTTTAAGAATAATGAAAAATGAAAATGGAGTAAAATAATGTGATTTTATTTTTTGGAAAAAAATGAAAAATAAATAAAATAAATAAATAAAATAAATGAGATCGAGATGAAAGCAGCCTCGAATCACAAAGCCTTGCCCGAGCTTTTAATTGACTAATTATACGATCAGAATAAAATGTCTGGACCGATGAACTAATCATTTCAATACTGGGCAGTAATCAGAAGTCAATTATTATTATATTCGGACTAATTGACGGGATTGAAAAGCTTCTGACGAGAGATTTATGAGGCTTTGATTATTATTAGGATGGGATCGATGCGTGGTAATGAGGAAATTGAATAAAAGTAAAACGAGATCCGAAAAATTTTCCAACTTTAAAAATATCTGTATATTATTTTTTTTTAATAACTACAAAATTTCGTTATCACGAATCTAATTGTCTGAAAAATTGTTGGATTTAATCATCTCGATGAAAATCATTTTATTCTTTGGTTCCTCCATCAAAATGAAAGTTTTTTTTGTTTTTTTCGTCAGAATTGCCATTTCCAAATTCATTTTCACATAGAGAAAATTCGCCACCTATATCATGGCAATAGCCTGCAATGTTACATAGCTATGTATTTGGTGTAGCTGTAGGTCGTGTCTTGGATATATTCATAAACCTCAAAGATATGTATCTCTTTAGTGGCAATCCTTTACGTAACCAATATTTTCTCGATTATGCCACCGTCTAACGATATGTATATATATACTATACAAATGTTGGTTCACGTTCACATATATATGCGATATCCCAATCTTATACGTATGGGTATTATAAGGTATTATAAAATATAACTATAACTATAATCTTTCGTATATTATCATCGGTTCAGAAATAATTGAGTAATAGAAGATGCTGGATAATTTTCACGAGGAAAAACCTGACGCCTGAGTAACGATATGTATTTCCTTTCCTTATGAGGAAAGAGAAGAAGAAGAAAAAAAAAAAAAAAAAAAATATATATACTGGTAAAAGAACTGAAAAATAAAGGTAGAAAAGATATTAGGCATTCGCAAAGATTGGAAGAAAAAAAGAAACAATGAGCATAAAGGACGAGGGTCCTGCGTTACTTATTACTCCGCGCATTGATGAAGACGTTTTAATCATGGTCAACGCTATTTGTGTATACATATATATGCTTAGCTGAGTAATTGATACGGGAATGATGAAGATTTAAAAAAAGGAAAGACAGAAAGGAAGAAGAAAAAAAAAGGACAGTTGGAAATATAAATATAACGAAACAGGAGCATCGGGGGGTAAAATGAAAAAACAAAAAAAAAAACACAAAAACACGAAAACACGAAAAAAGAGAGAGAAAGGTTTTCACTAGAAAGCTCCCGAAAGGGATCAACGAAAAAGCTTTTTAGGGGTGGTATGTATACGCGTACTCAAAAGTGGGACACGACTCGTGGTGTACCTAGATGTACGTGGGTATATATTCCACACCGTCCATTGTTTATACTTTATGAAACGGTACAGTGGGCGATATTGAACTGGTAAGAGAGAGATAGAGAGAGAGAGAGAGAGATAAAGGGAGAAACATAAGAAGAAAGAAAGAAATAAAAAATAAACAGAAAACAAAAATGATGAAAAATAAGAAGATGAAGGAAGGGAGAGAAAAAAGAACAGAAAGAGAAAAAATAAAATAATATTGGCACGTGGACCGCGGAGGACGCGACGGTCCAGGTCCTACGGGAGCACATATAGGCATATACGCTGTACCCTATATATATATATATATATATATGTATGTATTGAGAAAAGGGTTGCGTTGCGTGGCTGTCTCATCGAGTTGCTCGTAAATCAAGATATCGCGTTTATTTCAAGTCCTACGTCCGGCCGAACGGTCTCACCGTAAACTCTATACGGTTACTAAAAGACCCTGAAGACGTAGGTAGGTACTTACCCGCGCCGTACTGATATTACAACCTTTTCGATAAGTTAAGCTAATGGGACCGCGCGCGCGGCTTTCGTATCAAACCGATTCTCATACTCTTCGGTGATATTGGTATCGGTGATGTTTTTAACCCTTATCAATTATATCGGACATCATTCGTTTTTAAAAGTTCCAAATTTTACTTGGGAATATAATATTTTGACGATCAAAAATTCAGCTCGATAATCCAACTTGAATCTATTCAGAGGAGAAAAAAAAATTACGTTTTTTTTTCTTCAAAACGTTCTAACTCGGTTAAAAATTGATAATTACTTTTTTTAAATACACTATTTTGAAGATCGAAATTTCAGCTTCAATATACCGTCTCGAAAATTTATCTACGATCATTATTCACTCGGTTATAGACGTTTAAACGAACGACTGCAAAGTGTTTAAAAAAAAACAACGATTTTTCAAACTTCTCTTCGACCTACTCAAAAAATTCATTTAAACATTCGGACAGCGATGATATCAAAGCTTAATACTTCTTCTTTGAAATTCTATGTCGGAAATTATTTAACGATTTTTTTTAATCACCGAGTTATTCGATCTTGAATAACGTTGCTAGTTTTTCACCTCATCTACGCCTCACGTCATTTAATATTGAATAAATCAGCGATGAGAAAAAGGAAATTAAAAATTAAAAATACACTTTAAAAGAAGAAACTTCAAGCTTCAAAACTCCCGTTTTGAAAATTGATTTCCTCAAATTTCCACCGAGTTATAACAATTTGAAAATGACATTTCTTCGGAGATTTTGTTAGCGGGCTTTTAATCCTTATACCGAATATGTATAGGACAATTATTCTCTCCTATCGTTCTTTATTTCTTTCTCATTTTCAGTTTGACACAAATTTTTATGTACCCTGTTCGAACAATTTTAGCTAATGGACAGATAGAGAGAGACTCAGACTCAGTCCGAGACTCGGGGTAGTCACAATCTTTGCTCTTTTAGACGGTTTAATGCACGTCATAAGACACTGATACCGGTCCTCCACGGACAGGACCAAAACCCATATTTGTCAAGGTCCGATCCTGCGACCAAGAGAGAAAATACTTTACATCGGGTTCGAAATTTACGAAGCAAAGAGCTCGAACAATAATTTAACCGATAACCAAAAGGAGTAAATTATTATCGTTTCGAATTGAGGAATTTTAAAAATCAGAAATTGGGGCAAAATTTTGTTTAGCACATTTATATCGTACTCTAGTTTTTTCACTTTTTCTTTTTTTTCTCGTATTCTTTTTCATTTTTATATTTCATTTTCAAGATGCACTCTAGCCAACCGTGACGTTACCCATTATTGGTTTTCCTCTGGCAATGAACGCGACTGCTTGTAACCGACAGATGGTGTCATAGGGTGAATTTCTGGGACACCCCAAACTCTGACATACTATATACTATACCATACTGTGTTACGTACGAAATAAAATAGACAGAGAGAGAAAAACGAGTGGGAGTCTATTGTAGTCTGAAAATTTGACTTCGAGGGGCTTATAGTTATACGTTTGAATGCACTTATTCGATTTAGAATTCGGAATTTTGAACCTCTGGTGTTCCAAGTTTGAAAGTATTTCTTTTTTTTTTTTTTAAATCGTTCATGGGGATATATTCTCGTACCCTTTTTTCTTTTTTTCTTTTTTTTTCCAAGTAATTGCATGTAATAATAAATTTTAACGATGCGAAGTGGTGAATTGAAATTGATCTATACTCGATAGAGATATTATAATAATTTCCGTTATTTTATGGGCTCAGAATAGCCTCGTAAATAGATAAAAAAAGAAAGAAAGAAAAAAAAACAATTTTCCCTAACAATTTCTAACAAATCGATTCCTGACGGTATAATTCCCATTCTGCATATAGTATATATTTATATATACGATACAGTGACGTGTATAACTGCAGTTAGTTTAGTTGAACTACTTTACCTGAACACCTGTTTAAATTTCCACTTCAATTTGATGCATTTTTATTTTTTTTATTTTTTTCCAATCTATGTTTCGATTTCGTTATTCTTTATTGATAAAAAAAAATAAAAATCAAATATAAAGAAGAAAAAATGGCAATAATTATTCCCCCGTGGATGTGATAAATAAAACAATGAGAGATTTTCACAATTCCTTTAATTCTACTCGAGGATAACATTTTCTCCATCACCGTTGAACTCTTATGCTGTTTGAAGATGGCTGAAGCTTTGACCCCCATACTGGTAACTGGTTTTATGCGGAGAGAATTCTACAATAATTACCAACCATTATACACCAAACAGACAAACCCTTGACCAATGGTGAACTGTTACGTTCTTTACCCGTAATTCTAGCCACTCGACCACCACGCTGGTATTTCTCGCTGACCACAATCCAAGGGTTAAATTAATACAGGTATTTCAGGAGCTCGACTCCACTGTGTGTGGTTTGAATTCATTATTTATTATAACGTGTGTATATATATATATATACAGACTCGTCCTTTTCTATGAGGGATGAGAAGGATTTGAATTTAATCCAGAATCAGGGGTACAGAAATTGAATATCCCTAAAAATGTTTTTTTCTTTCGTATCAGCAAAGGAGTTCGAATTTAACGTATAGACATGCGATTTTTTTTTATCAGTTTATACATATATTTATATATTACGATTCACCCTATACTCTCGAGTGCATACTGCAGCAGAAATAGGTACGTGGTACTTTCACGTGAACTTTGAACACTCGTCCTCGTGCCAATTGCTGGATAGAGAGACTGGGGGGGCTTCGGTTAGTTTTACTGGCTCGATTTCTTGCCACCTTTAGTAACGAACCGAGTCCTTTTTATAACCGCACAATTTTTTATCCTCCTTTAAGGACGATTTTTTTTTTTTTTCATCTTTTATTTTATCCGAAAAATTCTCTCCAAAATCTTATTGTATCTTATATAACGAACGACTTAATCAATTTTTCTATATTTTATTTAATCAGGAAAATATATCATGTTGATTTTTTTTTTTTTTTTTTATCACTAGAACGAAGTAAAATCAATAATCACGAATTATTATACGTCATTTCGAGATACTATGTGCAGATATTAATTAGCGAGTATCCCGTTTACCACAGATCGTATGTATATATCTATGTGCATAAGCACTGACAATTAACCATGTATCGGTATAATTCACTTATCTCAAGGTATATCTAATTGTTACAACTAATTGGATTAGCCTATGCAACTCGCGTGCTAATTACTGAATCTCTATTACACGCGTATGCATAATATGTATTATGATATAATATAATATATATATATATATTTATATTCATATTTTAATAGGGTAGAAATATTTTTTAGACTTTTTTTTCTTCTTTATTTAAAACTAACGTGAAAAATTTGTTATTTTTATGCATTTTCAGAGTTATCTACAAATTTCAACCGAATTGAAATTCTTTTTAGGATTTGTAAAATTCAAAAACCTTATGGAAGAAAATCATTTCAGAAATCTATTATAAAATCGGTTGCGGATTTCGATGATAAAAAATGAAAACCAATAAATGATTCAAAAGTTAATATTTCGTTAGATATTCTCTCACACACGAGAATCATTTCGTTTTGCGGAGCATCTTGGAGTGAAGAAAGATAAGAAAAAATAAATAAAAGAAGAAAAAAATGTTGAAAATGAAATAAAAACGCGTTTCACATTCGCTTGTCGATAATTACATACGTGTGCTCGCAGTCACACTTACGAATGAGGATCGTATAGCGGGATAACAGGGAATATCAGTACTCCAGGTATACGTAGGTATATATGTACGTATATAAGGTGTAAGTATACGAGAGCGGAAATTATTGCAAGATGCAATTTGCGATGAGGGTCGCTGAGGTATAAATGCAGAGAGAAGTCGAGTATGCCCATGCCATACTACTATATGGGGAGATGGTTCGAAGTAAGAGAACCTATGCTACAGACTGGTACATAAGGTATTATGAAAATTTCTCATCCTTTCCTTGAACGTATGATGAAGAATGCTGAATGGTGAATGCACGCTGTACCATAGCTATAGGGTAGTTATAAATAAATAAATAAATAAATAAATAAATAAGAATGAATTATTCTATACGATTATTACCTCTCCTTCTCTATTTCCTACTCCTTTGATCGCATATAATTATCTCGCTAATCGCATGGGTGCAGCAGCCTCTACACCTCTCTATTATTACAAGGGCTATTGTTCCTCAAACCAGAAAGAAAAAAAAAAGAAAAAAAAAAAAAAAATATTATGAAATTATTCATCGAAAGAATATAGTGATGATCATCAAGAATCGAGTCGAGACCCGAAAAATTTTACCATTCTTTGAAATGATGTTGAAAATTAATATCTAGTAATAAATCGAATGAGAATTGTGATTATTTTAATTAATACAGATCTAATCATTAGTTTAGATATGATAAGTAAGAACAGAGATCGAAGAAGGTTTAATCGTTTCGCATGAAATAAAGAGATGCAGACTTAAGAGCAAAAGGTATAGAGAGGGAAATACCCTCGTGGGCGGTAAAGGTGTACAGATGTACCGGTCTACGTATGAGACTGTGTAGATACCATTTACATGATGTAACCGCATGGTTAAGATCGACTCTGGTTCTTCCTAGTTCACAGGTAGGTATAGATGTAGGTATGGTTACGTATGTACAGTGTCTGTAATTGATTATATTGTAATATTGTGAAACGATTAGAAATCGAACATTCAAAGTTGATGATGATTAAATGTTGAAAATTGAAAATTGAAAGTTCATAATTACTCAGAATTGATCATTTCAACGTTGATGATGACTCAGAATAGATAATTAAGCGTTGAAAATGAAAAACTTGAAGTTGATAATGACTCAGAATTGATAATTGAACGTTGAAAATCGAAAATCCGAAATTGAAAGTTGATAATTACTCAGAATTGATAATTGAACGTTGAACGTTGAAAATCGAGAATCCGAAATTGAAAGTTGATAATGAGTTGGAATTGATAATTGAATGTTGAAAATTAAAAATTGGACATCAAAAATCATTGATAGATAAGAATCGATGATATTGATGATTGAACATAGCGATAGTAATCATTGTGTATCAGAATTGAAGAATTGAAACTTGAAAATTAAGAATGAAGTCAAAGACTTGATGAAAATGAATTGTTGAAAAGAATTGCGTTTTGGAAATTGACAATTGTTGATTGCAAATGAGAAATTCAATTCTTGCCACGAAATAACGATAATAATAATTATGGATGAATGATCCTAAATAAGGTATGAAGTATAAAATCGAAGGGAACATGTGGGTAGGTATTCATATCCTTTCGAAGAGATGTATCTGCGCGTATCTGTATAGAATAAAAAAATCGTACCTTGAGAGAAACGGTCAAACGTTTTTGGGAGCGGGTCAAGCGGTATCTGGATCAGTTGAATCGATAGTATATCAGTTTTAATCTGCACCTTCGGGCTATATAATGCTTTCGGAATACATATGCGGTTTGCCCAAGGGTCAGCCACGATACATTCATCGTTGAACACAGGTCTGCAACGCGGATTTAGCCAACAGTACCGAGTTTGGTCAAAGGCATATCGTGCCATTCATGTATATATGTATATATATATATATATATATATATATGCATACGTATATGTATACTGGAATTACATACACGTAGAAGAAACTATATACCCTTAATACTCCGATATTACCCTCTAGGCCACGATTCTGAAAGATAAAAAATTCATACACTAAGTATTCTGAATTTTTATTCTAAACTGACTATCATTAATTTTTTTATTTCATACTTCTCACTGATTTTTATTATTTTCTTTACGCTTTATCCTACTAATGCTAATCATCCAATACCGATTGTATTCGATTTTCGAAAATCTAGTACCAGAAAAAGGGTTGAATTTTCATTTTTCTAGAAATACTTTTGCTTTTTTTAATCTCGAATAACTTTGCGATCAAAAATCGAAAATAGATTTTAAAAAATGGATATTGAAGCTAAAGATTTCTTCTTGAAGATTCTTCATCAATAATTTGTCTAAAAAATTCACTTACGAATGAATAATTTATTGATCAACAATACATTAATTTTTCTTTCCTCGCTGTTGATCAGCGAAAACGATTCTTTAATTTTTTGTTATATTATAATTCCATATTTCCTTGATTCAAGGATATTAGATCAGTGAATTACGTCCACATAAAATAAAATAAAATAGAATGAAAATAGAATGAAGAAATAAAGCTGCAGGTGTTATTCGGAATGATTTAACTTACATAGAAAAAGTGTTGCCGTCTGGGGAACTCTTACCAGCTGTAACATACATATATAGGTACATTTATGTATATGTGTATATGTGGCAAACTGGCTGCAGGAATCTCTTTGAGAATCTTTTATTTATAAGCTAGTTGAGCCAGCCGTGGCGTTTGCTTCGGTATAATATATTTTAGCAAGCTTCGGAGACGATCCGTGGTAAGTAGGTAGGTAAGTACGGTTTGCGATATAAAAAGCTGTTTATTTTCACCTTTTTCGCATACTTTTTTCATTTTTATTTTTATCTTCACTCTCTTAAATCCTATCGTTTTATCTATTACTAATTATTGAAGGAAAGACTCAAAAACGTGAAAAGGAAGAAAGTAGAAACAACCAAATTGGTTTTTACATTCCGATTTCAGGACCGTAAAAATCGAATTCTTTGAATAACCGATCGATTCTATGTGATATCGTAGAACAAGGAGTTGGCAATTGCTGTACACTCGGGGCTTTCACCGATGAGTTTAATTAGTTTGAAATAGAAAAATCGTATGATGTATATTAACGTTTATCATCAAGGAATCGCGCGTATAATCCTGTCTTGGTATATGCAATAGGAGAATGATAAATGATTGCGCCATGTTTGGTCTTAGTTTCTTTAATCCTCGTCGTAAATGGAATTTATACAATTTTTATTATCGAGGGAAAGTCTCGATTACAAATAGCAATGTTTTCTACTGAGCAATTATCTCCCTTCTATTATTCTATTATTTTTTTATTTTTGCCAAAATTGACCGCCCCCCTTTTTTTTCTTTGTTCAGTAATCCAAACCGTCTCATTCCCTTTCTCCGAATTTCTCATGAGAACGACTCGCGGACTATATCAGCCGGTGAAAAATCTCGGTGCGATATATAATTTGCCCATTTTTGTCCAGAGCCTCCATTTAAGCCGATTGAAGGAAAAGACTCCGTTTTAGGATTAGTTTAATTAGAGGTAAATGCATATAAGGCCGTGTGAACGCAAGTGAATAAGGAGGTCAAGCTGTGCAGTGTTGCCTTCATTCTTAGTCTCAAACCTGTAATCCAAGTTTGGATCTTACGCAGCGTGCAAGATATCTCCCGGAGACCTCTTTCTATACGGAAAGATGTATCCCAGAGACCTCTTTCTATACGGAAAGATGTATCCCAGAGACCTCTTTCTATACGGAAAGATGTATCCCAGAGACCTCTTTCTATACGGAAAGATGTATCCCAGAGACCTCTTTCTATACGGAAAGATGTATCCCAGAGACCTCTTTCTATACGGAAAGATGTATCCCAGAGACCTCTTTCTATACGGAAAGATGTATCCCAGAGGCCTCTTTCTATACGGAAAGATGTATCCCAGAGGCCTCTTTCTATACGGAAAGATGTATCCCAGAGGCCTCTTTCTATACGGAAAGATGTATCCCAGAGGCCTCTTTCTATACGGAAAGATGTATCCCAGAGGCCTCTTTCTATACGGAAAGATGTATCCCAGAGGCCTCTTTCTATACGGAAAGATGTATCCCAGAGGCCTCTTTCTATACGGAAAGATGTATCCCAGAGACCTCTTTCTATACGGAAAGATGTATCCCAGAGACCTCTTTCTATACGGAAAGATGTATCCCAGAGACCTCTTTCTATACGGAAAGATGTATCCCAGAGACCTCTTTCTATACGGAAAGATGTATCCCAGAGACCTCTTTCTATACGGAAAGATGTATCCCAGAGGCCTCTTTCTATACGGAAAGATGTATCCCAGAGGCCTCTTTCTATACGGAAAGATGTATCCCAGAGGCCTCTTTCTATACGGAAAGATGTATCCCAGAGGCCTCTTTCTATACGGAAAGATGTATCCCAGAGGCCTCTTTCTATACGGAAAGATGTATCCCAGAGACCTCTTTCTATACGGAAAGATGTATCCCAGAGACCTCTTTCTATACGGAAAGATGTATCCCAGAGACCTCTTTCTATACGGAAAGATGTATCCCAGAGACCTCTTTCTATACGGAAAGATGTATCCCAGAGACCTCTTTCTATACGGAAAGATGTATCCCAGAGACCTCTTTCTATACGGAAAGATGTATCCCAGAGGCCTCTTTCTATACGGAAAGATGTATCCCAGAGGCCTCTTTCTATACGGAAAGATGTATCCCAGAGGCCTCTTTCTATACGGAAAGATGTATCCCAGAGGCCTCTTTCTATACGGAAAGATGTATCCCAGAGACCTCTTTCTATACGGAAAGATGTATCCCAGAGACCTCTTTCTATACGGAAAGATGTATCCCAGAGACCTCTTTCTATACGGAAAGATGTATCCCAGAGACCTCTTTCTATACGGAAAGATGTATCCCAGAGACCTCTTTCTATACGGAAAGATGTATCCCAGAGGCCTCTTTCTATACGGAAAGATGTATCCCAGAGGCCTCTTTCTATACGGAAAGATGTATCCCAGAGGCCTCTTTCTATACGGAAAGATGTATCCCAGAGGCCTCTTTCTATACGGAAAGATGTATCCCAGAGGCCTCTTTCTATACGGAAAGATGTATCCCAGAGACCTCTTTCTATACGGAAAGATGTATCCCAGAGACCTCTTTCTATACGGAAAGATGTATCCCAGAGACCTCTTTCTATACGGAAAGATGTATCCCAGAGACCTCTTTCTATACGGAAAGATGTATCCCAGAGACCTCTTTCTATACGGAAAGATGTATCCCAGAGACCTCTTTCTATACGGAAAGATGTATCCCAGAGACCTCTTTCTATACGGAAAGATGTATCCCAGAGACCTCTTTCTATACGGAAAGATGTATCCCAGAGACCTCTTTCTATACGGAAAGATGTATCCCAGAGACCTCTTTCTATACGGAAAGATGTATCCCAGAGACCTCTTTCTATACGGAAAGATGTATCCCAGAGACCTCTTTCTATACGGAAAGATGTATCCCAGAGGCCTCTTTCTATACGGAAAGATGTATCCCAGAGACCTCTTTCTATACGGAAAGATGTATCCCAGAGACCTCTTTCTATACGGAAAGATGTATCCCAGAGGCCTCTTTCTATACGGAAAGATGTATCCCAGAGGCCTCTTTCTATACGGAAAGATGTATCCCAGAGGCCTCTTTCTATACGGAAAGATGTATCCCAGAGGCCTCTTTCTATACGGAAAGATGTATCCCAGAGACCTCTTTCTATACGGAAAGATGTATCCCAGAGACCTCTTTCTATACGGAAAGATGTATCCCAGAGACCTCTTTCTATACGGAAAGATGTATCCCAGAGACCTCTTTCTATACGGAAAGATGTATCCCAGAGACCTCTTTCTATACGGAAAGATGTATCCCAGAGGCCTCTTTCTATACGGAAAGATGTATCCCAGAGGCCTCTTTCTATACGGAAAGATGTATCCCAGAGGCCTCTTTCTATACGGAAAGATGTATCCCAGAGGCCTCTTTCTATACGGAAAGATGTATCCCAGAGGCCTCTTTCTATACGGAAAGATGTATCCCAGAGACCTCTTTCTATACGGAAAGATGTATCCCAGAGACCTCTTTCTATACGGAAAGATGTATCCCAGAGACCTCTTTCTATACGGAAAGATGTATCCCAGAGACCTCTTTCTATACGGAAAGATGTATCCCAGAGACCTCTTTCTATACGGAAAGATGTATCCCAGAGGCCTCTTTCTATACGGAAAGATGTATCCCAGAGGCCTCTTTCTATACGGAAAGATGTATCCCAGAGGCCTCTTTCTATACGGAAAGATGTATCCCAGAGGCCTCTTTCTATACGGAAAGATGTATCCCAGAGGCCTCTTTCTATACGGAAAGATGTATCCCAGAGGCCTCTTTCTATACGGAAAGATGTATCCCAGAGACCTCTTTCTATACGGAAAGATGTATCCCAGAGACCTCTTTCTATACGGAAAGATGTATCCCAGAGACCTCTTTCTATACGGAAAGATGTATCCCAGAGACCTCTTTCTATACGGAAAGATGTATCCCAGAGACCTCTTTCTATACGGAAAGATGTATCCCAGAGACCTCTTTCTATACGGAAAATGTATCCCAGAGGCCTCTTTCTATACGGAAAGATGTATCCCAGAGGCCTCTTTCTATACGGAAAGATGTATCCCAGAGACCTCTTTCTATACGGAAAGATGTATCCCAGAGACCTCTTTCTATACGGAAAGATGTATCCCAGAGACCTCTTTCTATACGGAAAGATGTATCCCAGAGACCTCTTTCTATACGGAAAGATGTATCCCAGAGACCTCTTTCTATACGGAAAGATGTATCCCAGAGACCTCTTTCTATACGGAAAGATGTATCCCAGAGGCCTCTTTCTATACGGAAAGATGTATCCCAGAGGCCTCTTTCTATACGGAAAGATGTATCCCAGAGGCCTCTTTCTATACGGAAAGATGTATCCCAGAGGCCTCTTTCTATACGGAAAGATGTATCCCAGAGACCTCTTTCTATACGGAAAGATGTATCCCAGAGACCTCTTTCTATACGGAAAGATGTATCCCAGAGACCTCTTTCTATACGGAAAGATGTATCCCAGAGACCTCTTTCTATACGGAAAGATGTATCCCAGAGACCTCTTTCTATACGGAAAGATGTATCCCAGAGGCCTCTTTCTATACGGAAAGATGTATCCCAGAGGCCTCTTTCTATACGGAAAGATGTATCCCAGAGGCCTCTTTCTATACGGAAAGATGTATCCCAGAGACCTCTTTCTATACGGAAAGATGTATCCCAGAGACCTCTTTCTATACGGAAAGATGTATCCCAGAGACCTCTTTCTATACGGAAAGATGTATCCCAGAGACCTCTTTCTATACGGAAAGATGTATCCCAGAGACCTCTTTCTATACGGAAAGATGTATCCAAATTATTGCCCGGTTCGACGGCATGAAGCAGCGGGAGGCGGCAGCACAAGAACCACTTCATGGTCATCGAATTCATAAAACATGTAAAACAGACAGGTATTGGGGCGGCAAATAATTTCAGGGCCGAGGGGCGGCAAATTCATTAATCCAGCACTGAGCATGCACATGGGCAGATTATTGCGGAAAATTTTTTATAAACTTATTCCAAGAATGAAAGGACCGGACTTTTTCCTCTTTCCTCCTTACTTTTCCATTTCTTTCTTGTTCAACTTTTATTTAGACTTTTTATTAGCAACTTTGAAATCTTAATCGCTCTCGTCTGGTACGTGAGAAAAGAAACTTTATAAAGAGAACTGCACGCGGAACGTCCGCGGAATTTATTACCCAACCGTTACCCAACGTATTAAAACCGAAGAGGAGACACGAAATAAAAAATAAAAAATAAAAATAAAAAGAAAAGTGTAATTTTGAGAGAGGGAAACTCTCTTTTTCTTTTCCGTCAAGTTGATTTTCTCAAATAGAAATTTCTTTTTTTTCCATATGAAATAACGTTCTCATGTAAATATATTTCTTATCCATATCGCGATTCGCAGCTATATGTATCGGATAGTAGGGTTTGGCTCCGCACTCACCCTTACGCTCGTTCGTCACCCTGCAGAACCAAGACTTTCCTGCTTAAATCATTCAGTCGAATGCCCGTTACATTATTCAACCACTACCTACCGCCAGACGACACCGCGATACAACCTCGGAGCTTTTTTGCATTAGCAAAAGTGTGCGTCTGGGATGTTACAGCCACCTCGTCGCTACTTCCACTCTCCTGCAGATGGTGAAATTGCAAAATTCAAATATCCGGAATACAGACGTGTGTTGTACTGAATTTTCAAATTTTTTTAAATCGCCAAAAAAAGAACAACAAAAAATGTCTCATTGATTGAAAAATTTCGTTTCATTTTTGGGAAATGAATTAAAAAAAAAAAATTTAACATTTCTGTTGAGTGAAAAATGAATGGATGAATTCAAAGTCGCGGTGAAAATATCGCAGTGGTTCTACCGTTATATGGTCTCTGAGTCAGAAGGAGAGAAGAAGGAAATAGGAAGAAGACGGTTTGGTTCGCGTGTGTGGCTCGTTTCGTTGAATGTAGGTTAACCGTAGGTATATTTCGTACCACCTACATTTCACCTGTCTTAAAATAGAGAAGAGTTATTAACCGGGCGAGTAGGTAAAATCCCGAAAAACGTAAGGAAAACCTACCAGTGGAAAATATACACTTACGATGGTAAATTATCTTAAAGATTTTTTTTGAAAAATGAGAACATATTTTATTCCTAGATGTGTAGAAGGAAAGAAAGAAAGAAAGAAAGAAAAAGGAAAAAACCGTATGAAACGAACAAACGAATAAATAAATAAATAAATGGCATATATCTATATGATATATGTGATCGAATACTTTCTCTTTCTGTAATGTATAATAAATTGATAGGTCGAAGTTTGTTCCGGTCTACGTGAGATAGAGAAATAAATGGGTATGTACATTAATAACGTAGGTATAATATGCCCGGCCAGTTTTTCCCCGATAGTATATGTAGATACAAGAATTATAAGATCGAAAAGGTTATCGTTAGATCGCTAATGATTCGAATAATTTTCACTTTTGGTATAAGATTCTGAGATATAGAAGAGAAAATACATCGTGCGAATATCTCGCACCTTTCTAGTGTCTTACTTTGTGCATTTTCTCAAACTCGTATTCATTCTTATACCTGAAAGGTGGTTGAATTATTCCCAGTTTATTTTTTTATTTTTTTTCCAAATCCGAATAATCATAGACCGCGATAGTTGTACTAATTGGTTTGATGTTGTCGGCTTGAAATAACGTTGAAGAATCGGTGACAGCGGTGGGATAGTCAATAATTAAATTTTTATAAAACAGAATTAGTTTTTTCCGGGTAGTTTTGAACAAGGGATGGTTAATTTCCGTAGGGAAATGACATGATAACTTGTATAATAATAATTATCCTAAAAAGTTGATGATCACTTCGTCCGACAGTTGAAAATATCGTTCATCTAGGCGAGTGAAGAGTAAAAAAAAAAAAAGAGAGAAAAAGGAAAAAGGGAAAAAAAAATATGACAGCGGTGGGATAGGATATTTGAATAGCATTTTATAATTAATTTAAGTTACTTTCATCCCGTACGGGATAATATACAGGGGGTTAATTTTCATGGGGAAATTTGTTATCAGACATAGTTCTCGTTAACAAGGTCCTAGTGCGTGCAGAAGGCTATCGAGAATCCCGAAGGTTACCCCCTAACGAATTTCCTGCCCATGAACGTGTCGTCGTAAATCCTTGCTTCCACTCTTCCACTCGGTAAGGGTAACTCACTTCCCTAGCTAACTCTTGTTTGCTAAGGCACGCCGACCCCATACCCCAGTTACTCAAGAGGCGTTCGCCTTCTTAACAACTAACCACTACCACTTACAACTTCCTGCCTGATCGGACCGACCGAGAAATAAGGGATCGATACCTTGTTTATCAATTTTGTTAGAAAAATAAATAAATAAATAAAAGTAATAATAATAATAATAAAATGAAATAAAAAATTCTCTCAAAGAAAAATAAATAGTTGTTTATTATTGTTGAAGTAATTTACAACTTATCATCACTTTACTTCAAGTTTATTCAAGTTTTAAAAGATTTCAATCATCTGACTAAATTGGAGAATAAAATTTAGCGCTATGTAGCATTGGCATTAACCTGCAGGGTGATTATTAGTGGTTTTGAAAAGTTAGTTTTCTTTTTCTTTACGTTTTTTTTTTTTCTTCCCTCTCTTTACTCGAGGGCAAAAGTTTAGTCCAGAAAAGAAAAAGGGTGGTTTAAGGTTGACATTAGCTTTTCTGTTCGAAGGTCTCAGTTCCGTTGACCTTATAACCGGAAGTTTGAGTTTCGAGATAAGGGAAATGCGGTCGAGGGGGTGTGTCTTGGGTTCGAAAATAATTTAATCCCAATGCTTTTTGACAAGTATAAATGAAAAATTGGATAAATAATCGGTATATTTTTTACTTTATTACTGCCTCTGCTACTCCAGAGCTTACAAGGTATATCAATTATAAATATGGATGGTTAGGGTTCGCGGTTGGGTCTCGAGCCAAAGTGTGAACGTTGCTTCTCATCACAGTCATTAAGGGTAGTGCCTCCTCTCGCCTCACAGAGATACATGTCTCTCCACGGTCCAGAATACAGAGAGAAAACCAGAACAGGGTAAATTCTGGCATCGCGTTTCCCCATAGGCGTAGGACCAACAAATTTTGGTTATTTTATAGTCTCGTTGGTTGTTTCCCTTATTTGAAGAAATAATCATTCCAACTTTAAGGGTCCTGAAGTAAAAAAGCCCATTTTAATACAGGAATTTGGTTGAAAAATCTAATGAACTTTCGTCACCTAATTGCGTTTTGTGAAAATTCTATTCACCCCAATTTTGAACGATGTATTAAGTAAACGGCTAAGGGGTGCAAGCTTACCCCGTAATTTAAAATAGTCTTCGGTCTACCGAGAGCACAAAATGCTCTTGCTTATGCCTCTGGGCCAACGTACGCATCGTAATCCTTTGTTTTGAACCAACATTTGTCCATTTGTTTTTGCAACCCGTTGGTTTCAGGTGACCACAAAGGGGTCATCGAGGTATATGATGATGCAGAGAAATTTTTTTTCCAACAAGAGAAAAGGATATGCTAGCTGGTGAACTGGGTGAAAGAGGTTGGGGTAGTAGAAGAGATAAGGGGAAAAATAGAGAAAAAGAACCTAAAGACAAAGCCCCAGTAGTGAAAGAGAAAATCTCTTTGATACTATTCCTGCAGGGTCTATAATTAACAAAAGTTTAAATAGCAATGTGAAAAGGTGGGTACGAAGTGGGTTTTCAGTTTAAAGAATACATTATTATATCACTTTTGTTCCCTCTCACATTTCTTTATTTATTTTTTATTAACAATTAAACAGCGAGAGGTAAATTTCTAAAACTCCTAAAGCTATAGAATCGCGAGGTTTTCATTCTTATTTAATAGATTTAATAAGGGGTGAAAAATAATTGTAATCTTATAAAAAGCTAAAGATTTTTCACAGATTTTCGGATCAAAAACAAAAAAAAAAAAAACAGTAGCTGAAATATATGCGAGAAAAAAGAAAAAGCGCGATAGAACATTTTCACCTCCTTTTTCTTTTTCTTTTTCTTCTTTCTTCTCCTTTTCTTCTTCTTCTTCTTCTTTTCTGTCAATCTTCCATTCGGAATCGTAAATAATTAACGATAAAACTTTTTGCCAAATTCTTGGCGTTGGAATGACGTATAGAATTTGATCATATATAATACATAAAGCTGAGCTTTATTCACCACCACCATCCATTACACAGATATATATATATACTATATATATAATGTATATAAATTGGGGTACAATATTTATAAGTATAGGGTGTAATTTAGTCATGTTTATTTCACCCACAAACGAATGAGAGTAACCGTTGTCGTTGAATTTTTCCCTCACAACTTTTTTTATCACCGTTAGGTATAAAAAGGAGTCAGTCTCGAGTATAGGTACATAGGTATAGGTAGATATAGAAGTTAGAAAATACCCTGCCCTTCCGGAACCCTCGGACTTCTTACCACTTCGACCCAAGAACTAAGAAGTTAGCCAACGTCTGTCTAACTGTCGATGAAAGAACTTATTTACTTACCCATCGAAGCCACCCCCGCAGGCCATCTTCGGAAACAAAACAGAAAAAAAAAAATATAAAAAATACAAAAAATAAAAGAAAAGAAAAATGAAGATAAAGTAAGAAGAAAAAGGAATAAAAATAGGTGAACATTTTTCACCCTGAATGTATGGAAATATTTTTCACATACTTTAAAGTCGATGGTTTTTATTTGCACTTCTTAAACTTTTGCTAAGCTTTAACTTTCGAAAATTTTCATCCTCAAGGAGTGGGTTAACTTATCTGTTTCTGATTTTTTTTTGTTTCTTCTTCTAAAAACCGCACCCTACAATTTTGAAAAAATCTCTTATCGATTAACTGCAGTCTTTTTCGCAGCATATCATAAGTATTTTTCTTTTTTCTATTATATTTTCGAAAACTTTTCCTCACTCAATTTTGAAAATTGAGATAAAGAACCTGGGAATTCTGACAAAATTCGAATATGACCGAACTAACGGGCTACCCTAATATAAAATCTACATATAATATGTATAATATGAGAAGTAATAAAAAAATAAAAAGAAAAAATAAAATCTAAGTTTAAAATGACGATATTTATATGATTATACAGTGATAGCTACCGGGTGATTTAATAAGGAAAGATTTACAAGTTTAGGAACCACAAATCTGTCTAAATGTAGTATAGGGTATCGTGTTTTATGCTGATAACAGTCGTCGGAACGTAAGCGGTTGTTCAGGATTCTATTTCGAACCTGGTATCGCTTCTAGTCTATCAAATTTCCATGTCATATACCTTATACCCACCAGTTCAGGGTCTGCTCGGAGTTTCATGAGAAAGAAGTAATAGAAAAGAGATGACGGCAATAATAATAATAATAATAATAATAATAATAATAATAATCATCATATTAAAGCAGAGTATATAATATACGTAAAGTATAAGAATATTTAAGTAGATAAATATCGAATATATAATATAATAGGAAGGAAGTATTGAGGTAGGGGATGAAATGGATTTTTAAAAGACAGGAATCTCGGTGCACAGGTCTGCGTGTGATCGTGACACGTGGCAGATTGCTTGCAAAACAAGAGGTGATTTCCTTTTGTAACTATCAGCCAAAGATCAAAGAGGCTTTATATATATATATATATATATTTATACATATATATGCTGGTACGGTACTTTCGTACGTCAATGGCCGGCGAGTGAATATTTCGAATCTGCACGTGACAAGCTCGCACAACCCTCGACTGAGAGTCCTCGAGACTCTCTGCTCAAGTTTGGCCCTGTGATCAAGGACCGTCGCGTCGTTTATACCCACTTTAATTTCGACGTTGATTTTTCAATTTATAACATCACCCGCAAAATATACTTCGGTAGTATAATCACCGGTCTCTTTCAGTGTTCTTGAATTTTTGAAAAATTTCAATCACTATTTTTTTTTCTCTCTTTCTCTCTTTACTTTCTTTAAACGTATTTCGACGCTTATAATTTGCAAAAACAGTTACACGTATCAGAGACTCTTCAAGACGAATTTATCCAGTTTGAAATAAATCTATAATGTTCAAACGTGAGGAAATTCAAAAATTTGCAAAATTTTTACAATTCTTCTAACGCTTTTCAAAGACTTTATGAAAAAATGACAGAGATCAAGGACCTTCTTCGGAAGAATTGACGCGGTTTGAATTACACGAATCTTCAAGTGTTCGTAATTCAAATTTGCAAATTTTTGTTACAAAATGTTTTATTTATTTATTCATCTTCAACATCTCTAATTTAAAGAATAAAAAAATAATCGTGACTAGAGGCTTCTTGCATCCTGTGAAAATTGAAAAAATTATATCTTCTTAATTGAAATATTGAAAATTGTACGACTCTTTAAAAAAATTTTGGGAATACTTGTTATATAAAAATCCAGAGGATTCTTGGCTTTCTCAAATGTCAGAGTCAGGTAACTCGTAGGGGCTCAGATTCTGGGTAGGACAATCTGTTACCCGACGGATGACACTTGCTAGAGCGACAGCTAAGGAAATTAGATCTCCAGTTCTGTCTAGGAATTAGAAAATCCATTCCGACAGACCAGACCATCGCTTAGGTATTATACGGCAACTAAATTTAAGCACCGTAGACGCTAGGAGCTGCACGTGGTACTAGGATATAAAATCATATAATATTTTGAAAATTAGTTAATCAAAAAGAATTTCTCGAAATTATTTTTCTCCTTTTTCTTTTCTTCATTAAAATTACGGATAAAACAATTCGAAAGAATAATAAACTTTAATCTCTGATCTTTCGTCAGGATTCTAAAAATTCCTTTTCCCTTTTTATATCTAAGGTATGAATAAAACGTAAAGATAATAAAAAAATAAAAAATAAAAAAAGGTCAGACAAGTAATTAGGTAAGTCGGTACACGTGTACGTCGAGGATGAAGAGGACTTGAAAGGCTGACAAAAAGCGGAGCTAGGCCAGACAAAATCGAGCGGTTGTTAGAGGAGAGAAAGGTGCAGGCTATATATCCATAAAAAAGTGAAAAAGTTTGACAGAAAGCCTATTAGTACTCGAGCCGTACCTAGCCACGTTCTCAACGGATAAAAGAAAACGTTGTTGAGTTTTCTTCACGCCTATGAAAGTTTGATGATCAAAGAACCAGCGAGAACTTAGTTTATTTTTTTCATTTTTTTCTTCTTTTACATTTACCTTTACCAAAATTCCATTCTGTTACACAATTGATCTGATAATCATATCGAAAATATTTACAGAACATTAAATCCGCGTCTTTGTTTTATATACAAATTTTTATCCATAACGTTTTCATATCAGATTAAAATTTAAACGATTAAAAGTCGATTTTATTCTATTAAAAAAAAAACCTCAATTTTCCGTAGTTCTGATGATCCTGTCGAAAAAATGTATTGAATATAAAACCTGCGTCTTAATTTTTTTTATAATTTTTCTATGAGATAATTTACGATTCGACGTACTGTCTAAGAGATATATACGATTGAGTATGGCGGTGTTGTTATTTTAGATAATGGTTTAACGATTATAATTTCCGATCAAAAACCATTTTTCGATTTGATTTAAGCCTGCCTATATGAGGGTTTAATAACGCTATGCGTAAATTACCTCGAAATGAACCCATCCGAAGGTTCCCTCAGCCTCGAGTGAGGTAAATAGTCGGCTAATTTCCTGACCAACAATGGAATACCGTAGGTGCTCATTAACTGAAAGACTAAGACCAGGGCGAAAGAGAAGGCGAGGGTCTTCTTGAACCTCCAGAAGCCGACGAGCCAAGGGAATTACGGTGAACGTGAATTATCAAGAACAAATTAATGCCGTGGAACTAATCGCTTCAACTGCATCCGCGCCACCTTGGCTTTCTCCGAAATATTCAACTTTACATTATAATTTTTACCTCATTCTCCTCTGGTTAAAAATACAAAAAATCAATGCTTGTTTCGCCTCAAAAAGTATGAACTTTCCTTGATAAAATCGATCTTGGTGTTATCGAATCCTTGATTATTGAAATTTCCAGGATAGAAAAAAAAAAAAATCAAAAACAGGTCTGAGATAAACGGTGATTGAAATAGGTCCAGGCTAGATTCGAAGATTTTTAATATCGAGGTGCAAATTTGAGTAGGTAACAGGTCTCGAAGTTGTTAGTATAATTGATACAGGCGGGTAGAGGTAATTAATGCCTTCGGCAAGCCACAATATAATTAATAAGTAATTAGGCTGACCCTTTGGCTATGAAATGGATCCCTAGGGACAACCCGCGAAGGAACATCGAAAGGTGTCTTCACTGTGTCTAGGCTAGGTGTTACAGAGCACCGAACCCCCAAATCGCAATATCATTATTAGTGTTCCTCTGTGAGAATGCGGCTAAAATCCATGGTCCGGGTTTACAGGCACCCCTAAATTAATTACTATCTAATTAAGGAAGGACACAAGGTTCCTTGCCGCACGTACGATAACCCAGTTACTAGATATTCAAACTATATCAAATCGCTTCTTACATTCGTATTTTCATTTTGATTTCGATTTTCATTTTGTATTTTGTATTTTGTATTTTGTATTCGGGAATCCGCATACAAATTTATAGGGTGGAGTATGACAGAGGTTGTTGTACTGTCTCGTAATAATAGTATGGGGTAAGAGTTCTGTGCCCAGACTTTGAAGCGAATGGTAGGTATAGGTATAGGTTGTAGGGTACGAATGGGAATACGAATTGGCTTGAAAACCCGGAGGCGAATCTCATGGGTATTGGTAGCGCGAGGACCAGATCAAACGGCGTCCTTGTGCCGGACATCCGAGCCAAGAAAATTCCCCCGAGATTTGCTCGGACAAATTCATATTTCCGGACGATGCAGCTCTCGTTCCTTTTTCTACCCTGCTAGTGCCTTTTTCCTTTCATTCTTCGCATTTTTCTTCTTCTTCTTCTTCTTCTTCTCTTCTAACTATTCCTATATATTCTTTAAGATAGATTTCGTACAGCAGCAGGCACCGTCCTATCCGACACCCGTTAAAAATTTCAAATGCAACTCCTGCAGGTCCTTGGTACTAGTCCTCCTCATACCACCTTATATAAAATTCTAGACACGTAACTACAAAGCCATCAGGTTCACTTCGCATATACCATGTATTGGTATATAGACTCAAGGTAAATATACGCCTATATACATATATACACACATATATACGTATATGTGTGGACATACGTTTACAGAGTAGGGATAGAGAAAAGCTGTTACATTAAGGCTCACTGCAGGACCATTTGGACGGAAAAATCTTACGATTTTCAAATCACGAAGAAAACAGGATCTCAAATCAGGATTTTTCACCGTACCTTTAATGTTCTCAGAGCCTCATGTAATTAGCAAAAGTTCTAAAACGTGATAAGATGTCCTTTCGATTTTTTTTTTTTCAGAATCTTTACCCTATCGTGAATTTTGAATCATATCGATTCGAATTTTTGTTCTATTTTTGTAATTTTTGCAACTAGAATTTCGCAACTAAACAAACAACATCTTAATGTTTCCCGTAGTTTCTTCTTCTTTATACGTCGAGGTTTCAAATATCGAGAAATCAGACAAAGTAGAGAAAAGAGTATGGGTCGGACTGAAGCACAGATATTTGACTGTGAGTGTTTGCGGTCCAGCTAGCTCTTATTCGTAAAAATATATTAATCTTCGTAGACGAGAATGGACAACGGTAACATTCCCCCGAATGATAGAGAAGGAATTAGATCTATACGTGGCAGTGAGATGAAGATAGAATATACCGCTGAAATATTATATCCTGAAATATGATCCAATATCCTAGAAATATTTTAGACAGCCTTCGTTCTGTTGCTACATTTAAAATAAATGTACACGTTTTATGTATAATTGAAAAACCTAGTTTTGATGAAATATATTTCGATTATAAATCGAATAACAGATTCATACATTAATTAATTAATTTATTAATTTATTTATTTATTTATTCACCCGCGTGATTAGAATTCGGAAAACTGAATACGAATATCAAAGATCGTGTGTGGGATGAATGAAACTATAGTACAAGGGATGAAGAGGTTTGATCTTAGAGGGAGAAAGAGAAAAAAAAAAAAAAAATCTGCCAGTCAATCTGCATATTAAACAGTGCGAATTCAACTCCTTAGCAATTCATTACTACACTTTGGATCTTGCGCAGCTGGGGAATCATTTAATGAAAAATCGTAACCGAGTAAACTAGGCGATAAACCTTAGGGAATAAATGTCTCTGGACAACCATTCGGGGATTTCTTCGTAGTATTGCGTGCTTTTCAAATTTATATAACCACGGTTTAGTAAAGTTGGAGCAATTGGTCGTAAGAGAAAAAAAAGGATAAAAGTAGGAACTAGAAACCTGCGAGAAACTCGTAGGAGTAAATTTTTAATAACAGTTTATAGAATTTTCTTGGGATTTTTAATTTTTTTGTTTTTTCAACATAAAATTTATTACGTTTACATTTATCCATCAGAAATCCAAAGCTATTATACGTAATGTGATAGGTATACACGTTAAAATGAGAATGGGAAGGAGGCACGTATACGTCTTACAGGAAAAGGACGCAGCTATGGCGATGGCAATGGCGATGATGTTTGATTTATTATATGCCGTGGGCAGGGAGGGAGGGAGGGAGGGAGGAAAGGAAGACCGCAAAAGAAATCATTGTAACTAAGATTTATTTCTGATCTTTAACGTCACAACGGTAGGTAGGATATGTATGTATACTATACACGTGTGGAGAGAAGAGGATATTAGATGAGATGAGATGAGACGAGAGGAAACGACTGAGCACTCTCCACCATAAGGGGCTGCAAACCAACAAGACGAAGGAATACACTCAACCGCAATAAATTTGCCGTGCGAAAAGTAGTAAAATGAGTATAAACACGATATTATACAATTTCAATGAAATTTTTTAACCGATTTTCAAACCGCCATGTCGGAAAAACATTTTTCTCGATTTTTTAAACCTATTTTCTAATCCCAAATTGAGTATTAGATTCGTCTAGTCAATTTTGTATCGTATATTTGATATACTGTCAGTATTTGACGTGAATTGCGAATTGTGATAACAGAAAAAGAATAGAAAAAAAGAAAATGTAGACATAAAAAGAAAAAGAAAAAGATAGGAAAAAAGGAAACTGGACTATAGTAACGGTCATCCACTCTAGAGGCTCAACATATCGATCTTATTGCGTAAATATGTAATTTGCAGCGGCGACACGAGTTGCGAATCAATTTCCGAGAGGGTTGTCGCCAATTTCCGAACACCCGTTCGAATCTAATCTATATATAGGTACTATATACGTATAGATCTGGTCATTCTATTTTTCATCGTATATATAATGTCTCCTTTTTCTTTATAATACGTAGAAGGATTTATATATATATATAATATATCTAAATGAATTCGGACTAGATTTAAGATTTTGTTTTTAATTTTTGTCTATAAAATGTTGAAGAGAGAAATCTCCTTTGTATTTTCCACAATAAATTTTCCACCAATTTTGCAACGTTGTAAAATCTTTAATCCTCTTGACAAAACCGCGAAATAATGTCAACCCCCTCAAAGTTTGTTAGGGTTAAGACAAGGAAGACAAGAGTTAAGACGACCTCGACAAGTGTCTGAAACTGTTCTGTCCGAACGATGCCCAAGGGTACTAAACGGAGGTTTGAGATTCAGTCAAGTCAACTGCCGTCATGGACCGCGCAATAAGACCTGCGACGAGTAAACCCTGAGGCAATGGTCTCCAGACGTGATATACGTAGGACGGTGTAATCCATGAAAGATATATATATATATATATATTCCTCGTTCTATGTACATAACGGAAGATTGCATCTGTGAGGAGTTCGAAATAAGGGTTGAAATATTCATTGATATAAGAAAACGAGAGAGAAAAAGAAGAAGAAAAAATAAATAGAGAAAATAAGGGAAGCTTTTGACTCCGTCGAATGTCGCATGGAGGATGGAGGAGGGTCAATCATCTTTTCATCATGGATTATGGAAGTTCGTGTAGGTAACAGCTGGTGGGGCACATGGCCACATGGCCAGGCCAACCAACTTTCCTAATTTGCGATAATGCATGGCCGCCCATTAAGGACCAGGATCGGGACTCGGGAACAGGTACTAGAATGGGTTACCAAGAGAAAGAGAGACCAGGAGAGAGAGAGAGATATGGCTCTCCGACCACACAAGGTGTCTAAGAAATTAAACTCCCTCTGCAGGCTGTAGGAGTAGCTCAGCTAGGGCTAGAAATGGGGTTGGGGTGAATACGGAAGGGTCAGACTAGCCAGTACCCCCATAGTCCACTGTGATCCTTACCGCAAACGATCCTTCTCATACTACCCTACCGAAGACAAGTTTCGGTTACTGAATAATGGCCTTTTTGCTACATAGCCTCGAATGTTCAGCAATCCTTCATACCAACGATTAATAAGTCCTTTTTTCCTCATGAAAAAAATAACGGTGGATAGATTATCCTTTGGTTTAGTCGAAAAATGACTTTTGATAATGAAAGGCTGCATAAATGATTTCAAAAACGATACCCGTACCCAGCCCCGTGTAATCACTACCCCATAAATTATTGCAAATTAAAGTGAGGTATGTGTGTATACGTAGATTCAGAACCGAGCTGGATTTAGCCACCCTAAAATTTGTGCGGGTCTCAAGCGGTGTTCAAGAATTAGTAAATTCCTGTAGACAGTTAAGGGTACCGTTTACTAGGACGTGAATCTGGACAATCTAGCTGGTTTAACACTGCGGAAGAAATGGTACTAATTACTTAGGCACCTACCCTGCAGTCATTAAACTTAACTTAATTGGCATTTTTCAACCCAATTATGTACACCATCCAACTGTCGAAATATACTACCCCTAAAGGTCGTAATGCATTAACATTCAATTTTACCAAATTAAATATAAAAAGGACTTTTTTTTTTTTTTTGGTTGAAGTGAGGTTCTTTAATTAACGGTTCATCACTGATAGGTCAATATCCAGTTGGCAGACGCTGTTTAGTTTAATCTGACTGCAGGGGGTTGATTGACAATGAGAATATAGTGCAGCATCATGCAATCAGTTTGAGTGATTTTGGTTGAAAATGTGCCTTAGCATCAGCACTGGTACTACCACTATCGGATATTCTGCAGAGGGTAAAGCAATAGGTTGCAGAGACTCATGGATTGACCGTCAACAGCCATAAACGGTTCAATTAGTGGGTTTGAGCCGTGTTAACTGGCATGGCGTCTCGACGTCCAGCGTCGCGTTGGGTGCAAGGTATGTATGTATGTATGTATGTATGTATATGCGATATACGTACGCGTCTAACGTCAACCTGCAGACTAGCCTCGAGTAATCAAGTCACACGTCACCAGCCGCCGTTCAATTTCAATCCACTCGAATCTGATGAAATTGACAAATTTACCAGCCATCGAACCAGGGAGAATTCAGAGACGAGAACCGATGGAACCCAGAGGGCAAAGGCAAAGGGAAAAGGCCAGAGGCATCGTCGACCGCAATTCCGTTTCTACCTTCAAATTTCGTATCGCACCTTTCGTGATTTCAAGATAGAAACGAAATAAAATTCAAAAATATTCATAACATTTTTCAAAAATTATTAAGTTTCAAATATTTCAGCATGTTACGGATCATTTTAACACTTGATTCATCATTTTCCATATCATTTCTATTAGTCTTAATAAATTTAAGACTCTTTCAGATCGTTTTAACATTCGTTTCAGCATATTCCATTTCATTTCTATTAGTTTCAATAAATTTCAGGCTATTTCAGATCATTTTAACACTAGTTTTCGCGATTTTAATATCATTTTCATTTGTCTCGTCAACCTCCAGGATGTTTCAGATCGTATTAAAAATTTATTCAGCATTTTCAATCTTATTTCCATCAGTCTCCAGGGATTGGAGGCTGTTTTACATCATTTTAACACTTGTTTCAGCACTTTCAGTCTTACTTCGATTAGTGTCAACAAATTTCAGGATGTTTTACATTACTTTAACACGTGTATCAGCCTATTTAACATGTTTCAATTCATTTTAACACAGGTTTCAGCATTTTTCGGGTCAATATAAGAGTCAATTTTGAAATACTTCGGCGTTTTCGATCTCGGATTACCTGAATTCAGAATATCTAATCATATGTTTTAGTTTATTTCAGCACATTTCACTTCAGCTTACTAAAATAATTAATTACTTGTAAAGAAAATGAAATTCCTATTAAAAACAAGCGAAATTGAATCTAATTTATCGGAAATATGGTATAAATTTCGATACGTGTTGAATACCACGAGGTGAAAATCGATTTTCAAGTAACAAGAAACAATATTATACTATATTACGTAGTGTACATTGAAGGCTTTCCATATTTGCTAAATCTATAAATATATATGAACGGAAATATCGCAAGTCCGTCCGAATCTATTCATCAATCATAATTAAAAACGGTATACCATTGAATGATTGACATATTGATGAAATTGATAACCCTTCGAGCTTTGAAAGCATTTTTTATTTTTTTCTTCTTTCATTTCAGAGAAAAAAAATGAAATACTGATAGCTGGTGAAACGGTAGGGGGGAAAAAAAAAACAAGAGACTATTTTCACAGATCCCAAGATTTTGGAAACGGGAAAAAAAAAAGGATTCACGCTCGCCTCGCGCTGATTAAATGACGAATGTTTTCGTTCGTGAAAGATTCCGGATCACGTGTATGGGTCATTCCACGACCAACGGTGATTTTTCTTCTTTTTCTTTCTTCACCCTTTTTTTCTCGCGCTTTATTTGCCCAAGCTTTGAGGGTTTCGAAAAGGTACGAATTTTGAAAGCTCAGAAGCAAGCGAGCTAGCAAGTAAGCAAGCAAGCACTGGTAAAGGCGCATAACACGGTTCTGGTACGGGTGAAATCTGGTTAACTCTCACCAACCAACTAACCAACGAACCAACGTAACGCAGATCCCAAAGCAACGCTTCAATTAACATGGCTGCCAATTATCTGTTATTTAAATGAGGTTCTCCCAGAGAATCTCATCCTGTACCTATATAGCCATGGGAGAATTGAACCCACCTTTTACCTCCGCGATCCAAAACCTTCGATGAACCCAACCGGAGTACCACATCCCAACCATGGGAGGGGAGGGAAGGGCTCTGAACTTATCATCCCCGAATACAACCTCTTTGGGATCGTCTTTGCCCCCGATATCAGACTCTAGGATTCTGAAACCTTATACGCGACAACGCACGCACCTTTGCCGTTAACCCCTTCGCCAGAAGAGGGTTGACAGCCTAAATCGAACCCGAAACGGTTGAGTCTCATGACGGAAACAGTATTTCCCAAACACGTACGTAAAGTCTTTATAAATTTTTGTCAAATTAGGATTCGGACTGGTTTTCCTAATTGTATTTATATTTTTTTTTTCATTTTTCGAAACGTGTTATGGATTATTTAGTATCGAGGGGATTAACAGTGGCCAAAATTTAAACGGAACAGTTCGTAGTAACGAATTTCTAACGATTGGCTGCGGGGAAGAAAATAATATGAAACTCTGAATGAGTGAATACAGAAGAACGTGGATTATTTATACGCCACGAACGAAATGTTCGAGTTTAGTTAAGTTGAGGAACACTGCGGACCTTCCTTTGGGATATTATCATCGTCTTATCCCAGGGACTTTGGAACTCAGTGCTGAAATACAACGACCGAAATCTTGGCTATCGTTCCTGGTGCCAGAGGCTATACTGATAGATACAAAACGAGCCAAACCGAACCGAAAAACTCTGGTACCCTGGATTTAACACTTTTCTTTTTTTTTTTTTTATTTCCCTCGATTTGGAGAAGAAGACTACGTAGTCTAGAAGGCTATGTAGACTTCTGGGAAAATTACCTTTCTATAAAAGTGTGAATGGGCAATATCAAAACTCGTGATTTTCCAGAAATTCTGAATCTCGACCTCGCCTCTCAGGATTAAGTCTAGTTTCTTCTATTTTTTTTTTTTAATCCATTTTTGAAGAATAATAAGAAAAATCGATTCGCGTTTATGTAATGGATAAAGTGAAAAAGTGCTTGACAGCGTGGTTGAAGTATGAATGTAGCAACAAAAAAAAAAAAATAGGGGAAAAGAGGAGAAGAAAAAAAAAAAGTTGGGAAAAGTTGTTCAATTAGAAGATCAACACTGCTATATAGTATTATAGAAGGAGTGAGTTTCTTGTAAGAATATAAAGAATAAGGGAGAGAAAAAAAAGAGAGAGAGGAAGAGAGAGAGAGATGGGCGACGACCGACGCGTTGGTCGAGTAGCAATTATATAAAAGAAAGAAAAATATTGCAGAAATGTATAAAAACTGTAATACAGCATATAGAGTATAGTTTTTTTTTTTTTATTATTAAAGATACTTTGGTCCACGTTTCAGAGTTAGCCATGTCTGTCTTGTCTTTCCACTCGGCCGAGGCAATGAGTGAATTTTTTTTCTTTACCTATTTCAGCCAAGTTTCTCCCCTGTAGCTTAGGGGGCGGAGAAAATCATAAAGCTTAGCTTCGTGATCATTTGTCTAGTCTATACTATACGTTGCGGCGTAGTGACAACCGGGGTTAATTATACCCCGCAAAACAAGAACAGAAAAAAAGGACAAAAAGAAAAAAAAAAACTATAAAGAAAAGGGGGATCGAAAATTTGTAATACAAACGCGAGTCAGAAAAACTCTGCATTGATTCCTTTCACCCCCACCCTCCCCTATCTTGATACACCTTATATCCTTGGCTCGGGTTTTGTCTCGCTTTGACATATCCCCAACGTTTTATCATACCTTGGCTTTCAGCCACATGAGTCGTCAAAGTGTTTTGAGCGATTGAAACTGAGAACAATGTGACAGAATTTTTGCCACGAAATTTTCGAACCCTATATAGGTATAGGTATGATAAAGCTGTTCAAATACCAAAGAGTTCATTAGATTTCATCCCCTTGAGTTTCTTTATAAGATTGAAATCAGGATTTATAGTTCTTATTTTTCCTCTTTTTTTTCTTTTTTCGTTTTGACCAAAGAAATTGCGGAAAATCTATATGCTGCTACGTCTATAGATATAGTCGATTCAGGGTTGGGCATAAGTAGAAGAGACTTGAAACCCATGCATTGGCATTGCACGGGAAAACAACCAGCTCTGCAAAGTACAGTTTGAATTTGTTATCTAAAGTTCTCTCTTTCGAAAACTGCCGATTCGTCGTCAGACTTTTACAAAGTTTTAACCTTTTCTTCGCTTCACTAGCCGATACTCGCCCGTAGAATCTTCTGTCGTCAGACGTGTAAAATCTCGTTACGTTACTCCGAATAAAGTTTCGCGAAACCCCACTCTACGACGTTTTCTTTATCTCTCTCTCTCTCTCTCATCGTTTTCTATCCTAAAAATTTTTTTTTTTTTTTTTTTTTGCGACTGACATTCATTTTTTCCCATTTTCTCTCACGTTTCTAATAAAATCGAAGAAAAATTCTTTTACGATACTTCGTATCCAATATTCTATATAGTCGATTCCTCAGATATGTATAGATAGCAGTAATTAGACTGGACAGAGTAAAACTCGAAATGGTTTGTTTGTCGGAAATAATTGTGCTTAGAATTTTATCATTTTTCAATTCTTCTATCTCCGATTTCACTCTCGTTTTATTTTAACTCAGGGAATGATGCGAAACGACAATTGTAAATTTTTGGAAAATTTATTTCCCTAAGTTATTTTTGACTTTTGAATTTTTTTTTTATTCTATTACCTACAAGCGCCTATGAATTATTGAATAAAATTTTAATTTAACGTAATAATAATAAAGGATCTGCATCATAGATTGTCAGAAGATATCACGCTGCATCGTCGAGTCTGGCGACACTACGTCTCAACTTCCCTCTTCAAGTCATTTTGGACCCTCCGGCTCTTCGAATATTATAGGAAAGTAGAAACGACATCGTAAAAGCTAGCGGGGACTGAGTCATAGTCGATTCTTGAGACAGGATGAATATACGTCCAGAAATCTACAACTTGGGGCGGGGGTGGTGAGGGGGAAAAGAAAAAGTAAGAAAGAAGGGAGAAAAAAGAAAAAAAAAGAAAAAAAAATGAAATGCAGCCAGATAAAATCATGCCGAGTCTATGAATTGATAAAAATAAACACATTTTTTTTGTTCCTCCCAAATCAGGGGATAAATGTGTAACAGGTAAGGCATAGCCAAGGTGAATAAAATTTTGAGATAATTATTTTTGCGGTGATAAGAAACAAAAGATAATGAAAAAAGGAGAGAGAGAGAGATAGAGAGAAAATAAAGTATGGGGAGAGCAAGAGGCCGATCGAGACACAAAAGAAGCGTTGCATCGATCCCAGACTGTCCGAAGAGACGTGGAGATAAAGAGGGTAGTTCGTTGTGCTGCGGTTAGTCAAGATGGCGGCTTAGAACTTCCGTTTTTAACTGACGTGACCCGAATGCGATATGCGGTCGTGACGTATCGGGTAATTGAATCCCGTTTGGTAAAGGTAAAGAGTTGTCGATATTCAACCGAATCTGAGATTAAATGAGAAGGGTTGTAAGTGACCGTGGGGGTGGGTGTCGAAAGAAATATTTGTAAATTAATTAAAAACGTTTTATTCCTTGTTTAAAAAACCCTTTTAAAATAATAATTATTCATTGAGAGTAAAGATTCATTTTTTTTCTTTCTTTTTTTCGTTTAATTCACCCTACTTTTTCCGCCCGAAACCAGCCCTTATTATTATTATTGACGGAAGAAAGTAATCCGGCTTCTTCTTCTTCTTCTTCATCTTTTTTTTTTCTTCTTCTTCTTCTTCGTTTCTGTTTAATTGGGAATGAAATAAAAATTTCAACGTAAACGGTAAAGGGTTCGGAAATATTCCTTCGCAAACCACCCCAAGGAAAATTGTATATCTATTGTAATTGGCAATCAAAATTAAAGAAATAATTAATATTCAAAAGGGAGATTTTACGGTATTAATTTTCCATTTCCATTATATAATACTGGTCCAGGGGTAGCGGTAAAGAAGACCCTTAATTGATTTAAAAATCACAATTATACGTATGATATAAATAAATACAGAAGAAAAAAACTTTACTTCATTCACTTCGTTCATTACTCTCTGATCATTACTAAAAACTGAAAGTAAAATGGGATGGGTAAGAGAGAGAGAGAGAGAGAGAAAAAAAATATTTCCGCTGCACTTTTCGCAAGCTGAAATATATAACAAAGGGAGTGACGATAAATCTTTGTGAGTTTTTGGCGAAAAAGAAGAACCTATTCTAGCCACCACCCTCTCGGAAGTCAACTTCTTCTTATCCTTTCCTTGGCATTGACAATCCTTTAGCTGGTACTTAGGGGCACTTTTTCCTGTCAGCTTAGAGGGCTGCATCTCCTTCTTCTTGGTGGGCAAACCCCCGACGCGGACGACGGTATCCAGCTCAATTCCCCGATACCCCCAAACCCTGCAAAAAGTAAACCGCCTGGAATAGCGAACCGCGAAATACAAAAGGGATCTCTGTCGGTTTTTTGTAAAAACATTTTTTCACATCCTCGTATTATTTTTTTTTTTTTTCTTTTTATCCAGCTATGTATACGTACAGAGGCATTTTGCGAAAACGTCAGAGTACCTAAAATCAATATTATTTCTTATCCAAATCATCGTATCTTTAGACTCGTTTTGGATAGAGTTTATATCGAAAAGTTTTTTTCTGCAAATGCTGACACGATCGGAAACCGAGTTTACAATTTTAACCCTTGATAACTCGAGACTCATTTACTATGGAGTTTTACTCGATGCGGTAATTAAATTGATGATTCTACCCCTTTAAAATGAGACCTTGACAAAGGTTCCAGCGCTTCTGGTTCAGGAGTAACGAGCATTTCAAAAAACGAATAAATGAAGAAGACAGAAACAAACAGAAAAAAAAAAATATATATATATATAATTTAAAACAAGTTAGTTTTTCCTGTTTCTGATTACGCCGAGTGTGCAGATCAACGGGGAGGATTTCAAGTGGGAGAGAAGTCAAGCGAGGAATCCAGCTCCAGTGATATTTATCCATACCTATCTCTATACCTACTCGCGAGAGTTTCAATGTAATGCTGCAGTTCTTTCGAGTGCGTTCAGCTCTGGCTGTTCGGAACTGAAATGCGATCAGTACTGAAAAGTTAGAATGAGAATGAGGGAGTAAGAGAGAACAGAAAGAAGGATATGAGAGGAGAGTAGAGATGGAAGAAAAATCAAAGAAAATAACTGGAAAATCCATCACCCAGTTAACCAGAATAAAAGTGAGAGAACTAACTCCACTATAGGAACAAGCTAAACCAAGCTTTCGATAAAAGATTGGCTATTATTTCAAGAAATACCAACTCGACGTGGAAAACTCCACCATGAATTACATACACTGTACTATACCAGTACACGAAATAGCTATACCACCAACGGGAAGAAAATTGTTGAGGAAATAAACCGCCGTTTCAATTTATAAAGAGAAAAATGTCAAACCAAGAATACACACATTCGTTATTAAGTAACGTCATATAGGATCAGAAATTTGACCATAAGCCCAGTCGCCCTTGCTGAACTCTTCGTGAAAAACCCCAATCGAAGTATATTGTTTGATTCAAATAATTTTCCTTCATCCCTTGAAAATGGGAATTTTACTTGATTATACGTTTCTTGTAAAGTGCCCCCAATTTGAGGTGTAGTAGGTACGTATTCTCTTGAGTATGAAAGATAAATTTCATTATAAAAGTAAAGTTTGAAGAAAAAAAAAAGATAAAAAAAGAAGAAAAGAAAAGCGAAAAAATTCGTTTGAAAAAGATAATAATAATAAAAAAAAAAAAACGATATTGTTAATAGCTAGGTTAGCCTCTGAGAGATCCTCTCGGTGTTATGTTATATAGGGTAGGTTAGAGAACATTGAGAGCAGCACTGGGGGTGCTGGAGCTTAATTCATCTCGTAAATCGTCGAGAGAAACAAACTTTGAATCGTATTGTGCCCATGGTACACAAGCTGAAGCGTATTGTACCCAAGTTAAGGAACAAACGTGCGAAATACCCTCAGACATAGAAAATACACGCATATATAGACAGGGAGAGAAACAGAGTATGAGTATAGGACAGGATAGAGTCGAATCAGCACTTATCACCCCAACAAGCCTGCACGTTTCAACGAGGTATTCAAAAACTGTGCGAAATAATCTCCTCGAGAGAGAGAGAGAGGAAAATGGAGAAAGGACGAAAGGGAGAAAGGGAGAAAGGGAAGGGTGGTCGTCACAATACCTTCCGGTTCGACGATCTTGCCTTTTCGGAGGCTACACACGTGGGGAGGTCGTCTCTCCCTGGTTCTAGTTTTGGGTTCTGGGGGATCCAGCTCTCCTCCTCATCGGTGGGCTCCATCCGTTTAAACTCGACACGTGGCCACGTTTAGGTTTATACCCTGTACCACCCTCGAGGCGTCCTAACCCCCTAACCCCCTCCCTTGGCCCGTCGATCCATGGGTGTTCGAGGGTGTCTGTACTTTGGAAACCAAAATCAAATACATTATTATTCCGGGCACGCGGCAGCACCGACGGGGGATTTTCGGCTACGGTCATCCCCCTACCATTCGAAACCCCACTGCAGATTTTCCTTTGTTGTTGCTGCCTGACGGCCTGGAAAGGATTGCGTGACTTTATTGGTTTGGTGTCAATCGCTGATCAAAGAGAGGGGCAGGGAATTAGAAATAGGGCTTTTTAATTAAGGCTATCGAGAAAGTTTCGAGAACCGAAATTGCCTGATTTTATACCTACTGATCCTCGCCATCTACTTTACTTTTTCTACTATAACTAACTGGGATAATAAAAAATACGAAAAAACTCTGCCACATTATTTTCAACTTCACGGTTTTAATAAACCGAATTTTATCACCAAACCAGAAAACTCCGTTTTTAGATACAAAAAAATTACCACCAATCGTTTTTACACACATGTGACGTATGTAGACAACTTTTTCATTCAACGATATTATCTTGATTTCAATATTCGTTGGATCAGTTGATTCGGCTTTACGTATCTTAGAACTGATCAGATTTGAAAAAAAAAATTCAATTTTTTGACATTATTTTTCTTTAATCGACGATTTGAATCTAATCAAATTTTTGAATCAATTAATTTGGTAGCTATCGATGGAAGTAAAATAAAAATTTTGAATCAAAATATGAATCAGAATGAAAATGAGGAAGAGAAAGAGAAAGAGAGGATTTAGCCTGCCTTTGGTAAAGTTCAAAGCTGATATAATGATCGGTTGCGGTGGTTTTCTACACATTTCAGAATCCCGGATAGCGGGTAAACCGTGAGAAGGGTGATAGTGGCGTAGAGGTTTCGTGCTGACAAATACCACCGGTTCAGTTATCCTTTGATAAAGGATTACCCGGGGTTTTCCAAGATTGAAGGAACCTCAACGATTTAGAGAGTTAAACGAGGCATTTTGTCAAGACGATATAATGCCGTAATTTTAGAAGCAAAAATCTCAACCTTCCAAGACTTTTCAGATATTTATACTTACCGTCGGGTTTTTCCCTGAGAATATCTATACAGACGCGCATATATACTATGATATGAGAAAATTGTGAAAAAAAAAAGTTTAACTCTTGAATGATAAAAAATTCTGAATTTCAATATCACCGAGTCAATTTGATGAACTATTTTTTTCGTCCTCACATCCTTAGAAATAGATCGAATTTTTCGGATCTTTGGCCTTTCGGAATTTCAATGTTCTGAGTTTCAACCTTTCCGAATACTCGAAATCGACTCAAACGAATTCAGAAATTTTCAAATCCGAAAGTTCAATCAAAAATCGGGTCTTCTATCGTTTAATGATTCGTGTATTCACTATTCTTTCCCAAAATTTTTGTGAACTTGAATTTTTTTCTCAGATTTGTCGAATAATTTACATCCGTTTAAAATTTTTTAAAGTGTTTTCTACCATTTTTTGAATCTTATGTAAATCCTAGGCACTATTTTCTCTGTAATCCCCACCCTATATTGCTCATGGTTAAAAAGGTGGAAAGGAGATTTCGCGCAAGGTTGTTTTAAGGATTGCCTACGAATAAGGCAACTGCAGAATGCAACCCCCGTTAGAAATGCGACCGGAACGCAACGGGGCAAAAGTAATCCTAAACGATGCCCTTGAGGTTCACAGGTTCACCCTCAACCTCCTATCTCCCTCTCTCTCTCTCTCTCTCTCTCTCTCACTTGCGTTTATCCCCTCGGGAGATGAGGGCGACGTGTAACCCCCGTTGAAGGGAAGAAACGCGAAGCCTCGCAAGAGTAACTGCTAGTAACAATGTTTTCTCACCCTTTTCACTCCAGCCTGAAACTGGCTACAGGGCGTTCACCCTCCCTGTCTCTATTTATCTGTATATCCAACTTTCTCTCTCTCTCTTCCGTCTTTTCCTTCTTCGACTTCCTCCTCCTCTTCTTCTTCTTCTTCTTCTTCTTTTAGCTTATACATATAACATCCCCCAATCAATTTCGTCAATATACCGGTCGGTGCCGAGGGGCAAAGAGCGAAGGGCCCTCACGAACCCGCTGATAGATTTTTATGTCCAAGCTTTCAGAATCGTAAACTTGTTGACCTCTTCATAGAATTTACCTCTTTTTCTCTCTCTCTCTCTCTTTCCATCTTTCGTCCTTTTTCCTCGATCAGTTAAATTCGTCGTTTATATCTTTAAAAGTATTTAAAAAAAATAAAAATTGGGTCTTAAATTCGTCAAGAAATTTTTTGGAGAATCATTTGATATAATATTTTTACAAGGTGTGAATCTAGATGTTCATAGTTCATCAATCCTCCACTGATTGTCATCTAATAATAGTATAGTATAGTACGAAATTTCCTTACGTTTCAAACTGTACGGGGGTGTAAATTCAGCCACTTTAACATCGTGACTATCAAACACGTTAAACTTTACCCAGTTTCTAGACAGAAGTAACTTGATCCTTGATCAGGAGTCGATTGTCAACTAAAGGATTGATTCGTTAGGGTAAATTCAATTCAAAGTTACAGTCGAAGGACCGCATATACTGTACATCCGTCGAGGACATGGTTTCTCGAGTTAAAATTTATCACAGGTTTCAGAATGACAGAAATTATTATTATTATTATTCTTTTATTTTTTTTCCCCTTGATCATTTCATTGATCTGCAGGAATGACAAAATCATTTAATCAATAGACAAGTCCTGCATAGATATACGATTGAAGGTAAATAATGAACGATAAGAAAAAAAAAAAGAGAAAAAAAATCTACCCTTATATATAATCGTTCGAGGAGGATCAGAAGAACTCGAGAAAGAAATCCTACCGGACGGTCAAGGATTCGATAAAAGTTCGAAATCCTTAGAGCTTAAGGACTTAGGGAAACCGACTTACAGATTCTAGACTAAATCAATTCAATCCTGGCCTTGCAAGCTAGAGATTCCAAAAACTTGTCATTTACAGAACTAAAAATCTCTCTTCCCCGTTGTTGCGAAAATACAATTTTAAATAAATATGAAAAAAAAAACAAGGAACAATTTTTTTTTTTTTTTTTCCCTTCAATGAAATTTTTGTATACCTTTCGAGGAATATCAATCTATTAGAACGCTTTCTAGATTGTGTAGCGAGATGAAGGTATTATATTGTTTTAGCGGGCTCAGGAAAACGAGGCCCCTAAGGGCGGTTATGGCCGCTTAGATCTGGGTATAATACCCTCTCGTGTATATACATATATATATATATAAATGCGTAACATATACATGGTTATATCCACCAGGGCAATGACCCCCTAGATGCTTTCTCGTCGAATAATAACCCCAGGGAGAAGTTGGCCAGTGGTCAACAGCTATATCTGATATAGAAAAGTTTGTCTTTTCTCGAAACCGTCTGAATCCATGAAAGTCCTGAACCTGAACCTGTATAAGCTATATCTTAATTCTGTTCAAACAACAAGCCAATTCGGTAAATAAAAATCATTTCAAATATATACTTGCCAAATTCGATTTTACTTTTCTTCATTTTTATTTCTTTCTTTCTTTTTTCACCATTTTTCTTTTTCTTCTTCCTATCCAACTACTGCACCTCGCAGTAGCCTTATCTCGTATTAATGGATTTGCCTGCTGCACCGAAGCCATTGAGATTCTAATTTGATTAGATAGAATCAACGTTGTCTCGACTGGATAGAGATTAGGGCCAATAAAATCCTCCAGATAATAGCACCGCCATTCGTATTGCTATTTATTTTTACATATACGAGAATCCTCAGAAATACCCATCACTTATACCCGATAAACGAATAGAAGAAAATCCATTTTAGTAGAAGAACAAAAAAAAGCGATATCGTCACGTTTTAGTTTTTATCGCATTACAAAAATTCCATTTGCCAGGTTGGCTGAAATTTTTTCATTTTTGTTATCAAGGCTTTCGATCATTCAGACGTTGCAATATATTCATGAATTTTCACAAAGTAATTGATCGAGAATTAAATGAATGGCAGACTATTTGCCAAAGAATGAATGGTACCATATATCATGAGGTTTTATTATTCTCAAATAGTGAAATGGATATGGTATATAGGTACAGGTATGCAATATCGTGGATATTGTAGATTGTAAAGGAATAATCCTGGCATATAATCAGAGGCAAAGGTGTTTCGAATTTAATATCTTAGGAATGCCAATTAGACATAGGTAATTAATACCTAAGGCTTTAGAACAGGTTTAGTTCGAGGTAAAAGATGCCTCAGGCCGGCTTTTGCCTTATAGAATACCCATCTCTACGCTTTCCACAATTCGCAGGCGGTTATAATTCGCTTTTACTGCCTAACGCGCTTCTACCTATAAGGCGCCACTTCCGTACATATTCGCATAATATCTTTGCGTATGTGTATGCTTTATGTATTACATACACATATACATACATATAGCTATGCACACAACTAATCCACTTCTTCGTTCATCTCTCTCTCTCTCTCTCTCTGTGTTTTTTTTTTTTCTTCTCTGATGTGAGTGATTCAACTTCTACTGTATATTATATGGGAGAGAACTCAGCAGGTCGATTTTTTTTCAACGATCTGCAAACGTACGCAAGAAATAACTTTTTGCAGCTGATAAAAAGACGAATACTTCGCGAATATATGATGAATTCCACTCGTTTTACAAGAAAATGTAGTTTTTAGACAGTTTTGGAGCCACTGACTATACCGATATAATCTAAAAATTGCAGAATTCAAGATGGCGGTTTCAAAATTGCCGACTAAAGTTCTCAAAATACTACGATTTTGACGAAAATCAATTTTTAAAGCTCTTCGAATAATCTGGTTTCGAATCTGACCTCTGAATTCCAAAATATTGAATGAAAATATAAGAATTAAAGTTTTTTTTCGACATCTTTGATTCGCGATTTTACATTCCGAAACTCTGAGATCAGATTTTTGATCTGCAGCAACCTGAAAGTCGATTGGGAACCAATTTGATTATTTTTTTTTCTTTTCTCTTCTATAGAATGAATTGATAAAAATAATTTCTACGGGGTGTGATAAATATTGGCGAAAACAGATGCAATAAATTTAGTCATTAATATAGAATTCAGGCTATTCAATATATCGAGGAGTAATAATTCAGGGTCTCTTTTGCGGTATAAACACAGTAACAAGATTCTTTCACAAAGTATGTAGTAGGCACTTCGACGAGACTGGCAATATCTGGGGATTACGCCCTTGTAGCCGACGCGACGCGAGGTTCGTGATATAAATATCGACCATCGTCGTTATCCGGATAATCCTTATAAAGATTAAAATTACCAAGGATCGATTTACCCCCGGGAAATACACGACAAAATAAATATAACAAAGCTATACACCTTTACACAGCAGGCAGTACCTTGTGCAGCAGATTTTACGATTTCGAGATTTCGAAGACCCGAAAATTATTGTTCATATATTTTCAACAATGATTTTATACTTTTTCCGGATTTTGAAATTAAGAAAATATTAGGTCGTCGATAAGGAGCACGTTGATAAATTTTTTTCGTTTTTTCTATCAACTCAAAAACTACTGAATCCATTGATTCCAAAATTTTATCAGATTCAAGCTTGATCAGATCCCACTGATTTGATAAAATAATGATCGAAATCCGTTCATCTGGTCTCGAGATATCTTTGATTGAAAGAAGATATGTCGAAAATTTTTGTTTTTCCGATAACTCAAAAATTACTCAAAAGATAAAATTGAAAAACTGATGAGTCCCAAGATACATGAAAATGCATCGATCTATATAACGAAAATTGAAATCGAAATTCCCTGGAATCGAAAACGTGGAGGTCTAAGGAAAAGTGAACTTTTGACTTCCGGAGTGACTATAATGTATGATAACGTCCTATTTTTATTGTTTTTATTTTCCCCAAACGGTAAGTTGAAAAGGAATGAAATTGACGTCAGTACGTTTGAGGCAGTAAAATTGAGACTTTAATCGTGGGAATTGCGGAAGGATCGATTTAATGCTGGCTCTACCGGTTTCGGTAATACATAAGACCGGCACGCTAGAAGAGTTTTATGTCTATCTGACCTCCTAGAATCACCGAGGAACCGTAACCGTCGATAAACTAAAGCGGGTAGTAGAAGAAGAAGGTAGAAACGTAGAACTAACGTTAAGCGTAGAAAGTAGAAGGATGGCGTAAGACTCAAGGAGATGAGGGTGGTACACGGCTATACGATCGATTTTATCTCAATTCGCATCCTGGCAAATAGGCGTCAGGGAATACCAAGATTTTAAGCAGTGTCCAATCCGCACTTGAAACGATTCTCCCCTGAAACGTAGCATAACTTACCCTCAAACTTTATGGAATAAAATTCACTTCGGTCCATCAATTTCCCAAATTTAGCAACACCGTTAATTTTCTTTTCTCTTTCCACTGAAAAAAAAAAAAAAAAAAATGCCGGATTTCGAAGCCAAAATAAACGTCGAGGTTTGGGATTATGAATTCGAGAAACATAATCGATTTTCCGAAGAAAATTCGGCTTTTCTTTTTTGAGGAAAATAAATTTCCCATCAAAGTTATTCTTGATAGAATAATTCCTCTCTTTTCTCTCTCTGAGAACAATTTGTACAGCTTTTCTAATAGCACCCGAATTTTCGAGAGGGTAAAAGTGACGCAGATGCGTTTTCAATTATCCTAAGATGCTGCAGCGTACAGCAGCACGATGAGCTGATTAAATATAACACATTGATCGATTGGCTAGCTTGTCTAGACATCTGCAACAGCTACGGTTAAAACTGCCTCGAAATATATAATCCCAAGGGAATTAATGCGAAGCTATAAGCCAGATAAAAGAACTCAATCTACTTTACGTCTATATAGTTACGCCTGAAATTCTACGATAGATAAATTCATTAGACAGGATGTCCTCATCCATATATAGACGATTACAAAACCTGACTAAAGTGTAGATCCGTTTATCTTCAATTTTCATTAATCTTCTTCGATTTTTCCTCAATTGTTTTTCATTTTTTCGTTTCTTTCTTCAATTTTCCTGAACTTAATTTTTTTTTTTTTTGAATTTTCCTCAATTTATCACGATTTCACAAATTTCCTATAAATTTTCGTTAACTTTTCTCGAATTTTGTGATTTTTCACAATACGGTCTCTAATTTCCTTGAATTCCCTATTCGATTTTTCACGAATTTTCCTCATTGATTCGAAGTCACAAAAACGTTGAAGTTTAGAATACAAAAAGTCCGCAAATCGAGACTTCCAAAAATCAAAAAATTGTAAAATTCTGGTCTATTTTTCATGATGTGAATTTTGAACTCCCGGTGTTGTTCGTTTAAAAACATTTTGAAATTGATTTTTGTGGAAAAGCACCGTTTCTAAAAGTTGTGAATCGGTAATATTCGAATTCAAAACTTCAACCCTGCCCCTTTTCCTTGATTTTCTTCCACTGTATAACTAGAGGTAAATTTTAGTTTGAATGGTCTGAATCCCAAGGTAATTATACTTGAATAAATAAAGTATAAAAACTTGGTCTACCTCGCAGTCTATTACTAAAAAATATGTATATTTTTCAAACCGTATAGAAAAACTAGATGAATAAACGTGAGGACATAATATGTGTCCTTGCAAAGCTGGCCACTCCGAACGATTACAACCTGACGAAAGCGTCGGTCTATCTAGCTTATTGGCTTTCTCTGCACACATGTATAGACACTGTGTGTACAGTCTGGACTGAATGACAAGCCGAGAGACGGGGGTGGTAGGAGGATATAGCAAAAAAAAAAAGAGAGAAATAGATGAAGAGGGAGAAAGAGGGAGAGAGAAATAAAATATAAAAGTAAAGGAAATAAGGGAGAACGATATGGATGGATGGATGGATGGATGTGGAAAGGAGAGAATTGTTTTATGACATGGAAGAATTTGATGGAAATGTTAATACTACCAGTTGCCAAACTGGGTAGGGGGTTCCCACACCGACTATCTATGGACCAAACGATACTCCGAGTTCTCTACGAGCCGTCTGCAGCCATATGTGATCCTCGATCGAGTATCTTGTCGAGGGTTGCCAAGGGTTTGAGGATAATATAATTGAATAGCTTCGAGAAGGGTAGGTATAGCATTTTTTTGCAGAGTCAACCGTATACCCAGACCATTTTTTTTTTTTTTTTTTTTTTTTATCGAGAATCTTACTACCCTTATTATAAAGAGAAAATTTACTAAACAGAGAACCTCGCGCTCTCTACTAACAGAGAAAAAAAAAAAAAAAAAAAAATGGTTTTACCGATAAGGTAAAAATTTCGGGTCAGAGTAAAACTTTACTCCAAGGATTCTAAAGAAAGGGTAAAGAAAGGACGAGCCAGTGCATCCGGTATATGGATTTCTTGGTAGCATTCCAAGTCTGAGAATTGCTAAATACGAGTGTATACTAGGAGGCAGAGAATTCGGGGCTTACCTAAAGTGGAAAAGTTACTTCTGTCAGTTCCCGCGAGCTCCTAGTCCTCGACACAGAGTGCTTTTCATCGGAGTAAATGTGTTGCCGTAAGCGGTAGGTAGCTAAAGCTATTTCAATTTTGTTACATCACCATCACTGGCTCCTAGAGTTAAGATGGGGTCCTAAAAATTCACCTAAATTCTCTCTCTCTCACACACACACACTATCTCGGTTAAATTTTCCCCTTCTCATATATGTATATATATATTCCTTCATTTTACAAGCCTTTAATAATTCATCCCTGATAAATTGGCATATCATAATCAGGATCACATCACATCACATCCACATCACATACCGGATTGAGAAACGAAGAAGAATCTTAATAGAGAATTTTTAATTTTTATTAAAAACGAGGGGTCGCAAAAGATTCGGGGATTATTTCGGCTTGAGAACTCTTTTGCATTTATATTAGAATAAAATTGACTCCTATAGCTACCTCGACACGTCGATCATAAGATTGAAGAATTGAGTATTTTAATTAAAAAGAAAATCGGAGACTTATAACGATCGTTGAAAACGTAATGAATCAGAGACAGTACGAAGGGGGAAAATCAGAGAAAAAGCTTTAACTGTCCTCAGATTTTGATAGATAAATTTTTCTCTTTTCTTCGTCATGAGTGATAAGGTACATTGATCCCCCGAAAGAACTTTCCTGATAATCAATCAAGGTTTCTGTTTTCACGGTTTATATTGTCTCGCAAGCTCCTGATGGGTTCAACTCTTTTCCTTTTTCATATTTTTCTTTTTCTTTTTCTCTTGACTTATTTCTCGTCTCCTTTACCTTTTCCTTATCCTTTTCCTTTTCCTTATCCTTATCCTTCTCCTTCTCATTCTACTCATAGGTTTACGAGCTGGGATGTCCACGTCAATTATATAACCTTTCTTCGAACGATTGTGATCCTGTTAAGTGTCGGATTTACGATCGCGAACTTTACTCGATGAGTTGTCTCAGTGACATCAACTCGTGTGTGCAGCCAGGATCGAGAAAAAGAGACCAACGTTTATGAGATTTTCGACTCACCGCTGAGACAACGCAATCTTATTCTACGGCCCTCACAAATTGGACAAGACTCTTGATGAATTATAAATAGACACGAAGCAAACACAACGGAAAAAGAAAACACAAAATCATACATAAAATTATTATTTTATTACACTAAATCAGACGAAACTATGACAAAAAGAAATTATTCATTCGGAAAGAAAAAAAAATTTTGTTTACACCTAATTTTCTTCATTTTCCTTCATTTCAGTTCATTTTCCGGGCTTTCCTCCGAACTTTGCCACGGTTTTTCATCTAATTTCTTCAATTTTTCCCCGATTTTCCTTCATTTTCCTCAACTTTTCACAAGTTTTCTTAGTATCCCGTAATTTCTCTGGACTTTTCCATCGATTTTTTCTCGTTTTTTCCGATTTCGCTCAAGTCTTATCCGATTCTCCTCTGTTTTCTTTGATTTACCGATATTTTTCCGCTATTCTTTCCTAATCACTGTAATTTTCATCAATTTCATTTTCTATTTTATTAGATTTTCCACGACTTCCGCGACGTTTTTCCTTGATCTACCTTCGACCTTTTTGACTTCATTTAATTCCCCTCAATCTTGGCAGAATTTTTTCTTCCGAAACCTGCATCGTTCTAGTATCTTTAGGGCGTCTGATAAAACCAAGAGTACCAGACAATGTAAGAAAACCGGAGGGGTAAGTCTCGGTGGAAAACTCAGGGTGGATAGAAACAGGGGATGAGTTTCTATTGTCGCAAAGAGTATAGAGAGCGGTTCACCGCTCACTGTTCACTCTTCGTTGTTCGTTGTTCGTTGTTCGTTGTTGGCCCCCACAGCAGGAGGCAATTCATGGAGGTCTGGACGGCGATAATGCGAATCTTGATTAGTGGCTGAGAAGCAGCAAAATTCCCGTTGTGCGTGCCTCAGTTCCTTTCTTAAGATAAATTCTCCCTCTATTTAAACAGGGCTGAGTGTTCGGTACCGCGGGGGGTTGGAACCTGCAGCAGCACAACGTCGATGCGTCAGTTCAGAAAATTCATATTCTCTAGATCTATCCGAAGGGTGGAAATAGAACCGAATGAATGAATGAATGAATAGATGAATGAATGAATGAAGAATGAACGGTTGAAACTCGCGTACGCGGAATGTCAGTTATTACCAAGGTTCTGTGCAGGGGCATCAAAATGAACGAATTAACAAAACGAATGAATTAACTCATCGATCAATTTAGGGTCTGGGGTAACCCGAGTGAGTTTTATGGCCCGTACTCAAATTCGCAGACAATGACGCCCCCGCTAAATCCAGATATCTAGCTTTGGTTAATCCTCGAATTGCTCCATATATGGTCTATTCCACATTTTTGAATTTCCTTAAATTTCCTTTCTTTTTTTCGACTTTTCTAAATTTTTCTCCAATTCGTTTGAACTTTCCTCAATTCTCCTCGCTATTTTCATCGACTAGGTTTTCACCTTTAACTTTTATACCATCGTATATCGATCGCCATGAGACTCTACAGACCTTTTTTTTTCTTTCATTATTAAAATAAACGATTAAATCTGGTTAAATTTTCCACTGCTAAAGATAAACAGAATATCTGACCAAGGCAGTGCACCCCACATATTCACATATGTATATGTACAGCATAGCAACGCGGTGTAATGGAACTAGTCAACTAACAGTAGGTCGTTCCGTATGTAATTTGTAGGCCCAGTTTAGCCAGGAGCGTTTAATTGGTTGGCTAATTGTCCAACGGAAACTGTTGAGTTATCTTCTTCGAATAATTACTTGTTACTTGACTGCCATGCCCGGCTAGCTGTGCAACTGTTGTGGATCGACTCCACGTATATCGACGCGAAGATTAGCTTTCGAAGTACTTCAACTTCAGATTTACTCAATCAGGATTTCAAGATTAACTGGTAATTACGATAGTTTAGAATCTCTACACTGACAAACAGTTCGACAATCAAAGTACGGTTTCTACTAGATCTCCTCATTTTCAGCTCCAGAGAATCATCTTTGATTATTTTCAGACATTATATGTGTGCGAATGTGATTAATTTTACATACGACGATATCTTGATGACAAATCAACGGATTTTAATTTTTTTCAAATCGATCGATGGGGTTTTATGTCTATTAAAACTGATCAAATTTTGAATTTTATCTGTACATTAGTTTTTGACTTATTTGAAAAAAGAATTTTTTGTACCTTTTATTTTTTTTTTATTTTTTCAACCGATGGGATTTTGAGCCAACTTGAAACTGATCAGATTTTAGAATCAATCGATCGAGCAGTTTTTCAGTTGAAACAATCATTAAGTTATATCCTGCATTGATTTTTTTTTTTTTTTGACTCGAAAAGGGAATTTATAATAACGACGTCTTATTTATTTATTTTTTTTTTTCAAATCCGAGGATTACGAGTAGAATAAATTTAAACTTAAATTTCTTTTGTCTCGTGTTGAAAGGAATAAATTCAAAAAAGAGAAGAAAAAAGAAAAAAATATATATTCTTCTTTCTTTTTTTAACATCGTCAATTTTCCAAGTTAGTCAAAAGTTTGAGCCGTATAAAATGACGATCTTTTCTGTCTGGCGTACCGAGATACCAGAGGGGTTGTCTTTTGGTTTGAAATAGCTACTTATGACGGGGGGGGTAGAGAGATAATAAACGTTGTATAGCCTACTCTCGTGGAAGACACAGAAGTACACTCTCGCTCGCATTAGTTTCATGTTTCTTCTTACCTGTTTCTCGGGTAGCTGAGTATTCGGACTTAGAGTGACAGGTCGACGTCTCGACCCCCCCCCCGACCCCCCTCGAGGTTGAATCTTCCCCAGGGTTATGAGGTTTGAAATATATCACCAAGTTTATACGCGTCACATCGCATTATAAGAAAATGAATTAAGCCTATTTCTACTCGGTGAGTTCTAGGGGTTGTAAATAATTATAACTTGTTTTATCGGCCGCACCATTAGTGGTACGAAAAAACTTGTGGAAGGTAAAACGTGCGTCTGTTTAAGCGCTAAAACTTTTGTTTGAAACATTTCTTCATTAGAGTTATTCCCCAGGAGTTAGAAGCGAAAGTATATCGACGTAGAACGAAGCGGTTTTTAAAAATCGAACCTTCGTTATTTCGGGTCTACTGCATGCGCCGGGTTGGATGGGCTGAAAACTTTACCTTATCCTGAAGGCTCGACCCTCTAACGACCTCTTCGTTGACTGATTACCGCGCCGCGCTACCGCCGAATTTCATAATAATTAATTAGTACCCAAGTTACGCGGAACGACGCCGCGCGGCCGCGGCCGTAGCCGTGGCCAAATCTAACGACGCGGTCCGCTAACGACCCCCAACGCTACAGCTACAGCCTAGACCCACAATTTCATTTCCGTTATTATCCCCGCAGCGCCCCTCACTTTTACCCTACTCAAAAGAAGACGTGAAAGAAAAGAGAGAAGAAACGAAAATAAATAAAAAAAATAAAAAAGAATTAAAAGACACTCACTTCGATTGATTTTACTAATTAATTTTGGTTAAAAATTAAATTTGAGTATAATATGAGATTTTGAAACTCTTTTTAGCTCGCACAATGACATAAGCTATATCATTTTCATGGGTAATTAATAAGTCAGAAAAAACCCCGAGGGTGATGACGAATTCGAATTCAATGATAAACCATACGGATGCTGTGAGATCGTTGATCGTTTCATGAATACCTTTGCGAGGGGTGAATTATTTTTTCATTATACTTCATTTTCATTGATTTTCATCAGATTTTATTGATCACGTATCACATCCCCTAATACGATTGGAGTTCTCTCTATTTTCTATTGGTTTCTTTATTTTTCCTGAAAATTTTTCCTCGTTTTTCTTAACTTTCATAAATTCTCTTCTAATTCCTCTAATTTTCTTCAATTTCAATATGATTTTCCGAAGAGCGGTGACTTCGAAAATTCTATAATTTCAAAAAATTTTCCATTTCCTCTTATCTTTCGTTCCAGCATCCGGCTCATCCCATCCGATACTCCCGCGTTATCAAACTCGCGAGATTCATCGCCTACCAAGTGAAAATATATATATATATAGGTGGTTAATTTCGTTCTCCTTATACATAATGCATACATAAAACGGCGAAGTTATGAATTTCTGATCATAAGCAAAGCACACACGAACATTGATATTGATGAGCTTTAGAGTAGGCGACAAAACAACGAGCTTTCAAACGACCCTATGCATCTCAGTGCAGTGCAGTGCAGTGCAGTGCAGTAAAGGTAGCTGATGCAACTGAATTAGACACCAACGTAGGTACCTACTACCTACACACTGTATACTCTATATACTCAACATCTTCACGTTTATATGACGAGTAGAAACGTGGCCAGAAATTTCGTCGACCTAGATTTTAGCCACCTGCGACAAATCTTACCATCAAGAACCGCAGTGTTCTACCAAATAGACAAACTGTCTCCTTGATTGAAATCCTCTTGTATCATTCTTTATACCATAGTTTGAAATTGATTTTTAATTTTAATTTTTTCTTTCTCTCTCTCTGTCTCTCTGTCTTCTATCACTCTTTCATTTTTGATTACAGATTTATTTTATACAATGAAATGCAATCGAAAAAACGGTTAGTGAACACAAAATGTCTTACCTATTGACTGCAGTAGCAAGAAAGTGGTAAAACTAACGTCCGTCTACAGTTATCGATCAAAGTCCAGGTTCGCACTCGCAATTTAAGAGGCCAGAACTCGAGTGGTCTGCACTTAACCGGATTTCCCCTCGATCTACGGTCGGATGCCTTTGCCCAACGTAATGGACTTCTGGGCCTTGAGAATTTCCCGTCAGTTTCTGAATCAAACGCGAACGCGAACGCGAATGTGAACGCGAACGCGAACGTGGAAACAGCTCTTTCATGAGGAAACGAACGTGCTACAACATGACTTATTTCTCTCTAATTGACTCATAACTAACGCGTGAATTGGTTATAAGTTGACAGTTGTACAAGAAAAACTCATCGAATTATACCCCATCAATTAGATATAAAAAATATAGCATGTACATACGAAACAAGCAGGTAAAAGAAGGAAAAAAAAATTTAATCGAAAACTACTCAATCAGTTCATTCCAAAATTCCATCAGCTTCAAATTGGACCAAATCCTATCGATTGATTAAAAAATGATCAAATTTCGTTCAGTGGTTATCGAGATATCTTTGATTGAAAGCAAAAGAAAAAGAAAAAACTCCTAAATTTAATTTTCCGGAGCGGAAGGATCGATTTTATGCTGGCTTTACCGGTTTCGGTAATACATAAGAGCTGCAAGCTAGAAGAGTCTATCTGACCTCGACTTTTCATCTTCAAGCTAGTTGAAATAGGGTCCTTTTTCATGTTTCTGTTTTGGGGGATGAATAGGTGGAAAAAGTAATCCGCAAAAAAATTTCAACTTGCTATTTAGGTAGTTAAAAATTGCGGGGGGGTTAATCCAGGTTAATTATCTAGTCAAGGATCTTGTAAGAGGGAAATATGATAGGTGTACAGGGGGTAAGACTAAGAGATGTTGTGTTGGGATATCGGTGGGTGTATCACAACCTGCTACATAGTAGCGATCAGGATGTGTCGTCCTGAAGGAGTCTAGCAGGTAAACCGACTCCCCGAAGTTCACTCGAATTCCCATCTGACGTCGGTTTAACTCGAGTTCAGAGAAACCGGGGTTTTATTGTGCTAAGGATATCGCATCTTATGTAGGTCCATATACACCATACAACGTTGAGATGTGTCCAGGTGAACGTGAAGCGACAGGATCAGTCGTCCGAACGACTTACTCATCTCGAATAGGTCTATCCTCTGTTTTATCCTTATTCTTATTCTTACCTTATTTCATTCTCTCTCTCTCTCTCTCTCTCTTTCTTTTGTTTTACCTCCAAGTGGCCCACTACCAGCGAAACCATTTCATTCATATCATGTTACACACCCTGACGTACAACCTACGACCTTTTCTTCGAAAGATATGAATCTAAGAGTAAAAGAAGGAGGATCGTAGATATTTTTCCTTGTAGATCCTTGTCTCTAACCATTATGTAGATTAATCCTTTAACAAAATATTTCGAAAACCGTTTCAAAGGCTAACTATCACCAATCATTTCGTTTTCTTGATTTTCATCGTTTTCTTCTTTATCTTGTTTTTTTTTTTTTCACTACTTCCATTAATTTTACTTCAAATCTCATTGATATTCCTTAATGATCGAAGATTCTTTCAGAAAATCTGACGATAATGAGTCAATTTTTTTTTTGTTTTTTTTTTTGCAATTTTCGCCAATTTACTTCGTTAAATCTCATCGATTTTTCGTAATCACCTCTCGTTTCGTCAGACTTGAATTAATTTTTTCTTTACTCTATAACCAATTTTCCTTAAATCTAATTATTTTCTAACTATTCAAAGTTGTTTTTCTCCGCTGTTTACAACTGTGACAATGATTGTTTTAAATCCAACGATATTCGATCAGTTTTCTCATCATTTTCCATTAATTTTTATCAGATTTTCTTCGATTTCCATCAATTTTCCTCAATATTTTCAAAATCGTTCTCATATCTGATTCATTATCTTTAATTTCCATCACTTTTCCTGAAAATAAGTCTAATTTTTCTTCATTTTCTTTAATTTTACATTTATTTTCATGTCTCTCATTCTCGGTTCTGATTCATTCTATAGTCTCGTTACCAGAATGATTACAATACCGGGATATATTACCGTGTAGTAAATATCGTTAGACAATAGATTATTTATTATTATTTTCTGTTTTTTTTTTCTTTTTTCAAATAAAACGATAATCGTTATTTAGTTGCACGATCGCATGCTCCTTACTCGTTATAAGGTGTACATTTATTTTTCTGTAAAAAGTGAATAATGCGATTACACATTCTGCGTGACTTGCCCTATCAAAATGGCAAACAATCACCCTTTTACGGTATAAATAAATTAGTACCTTACGAACCTCCACCGCGTGGTCCTGCTTTTAACCCAGGGTTTACTGAAATATGTAACATAATCATTCTTCCCATTTACATACTAAGGTATATAACATAGATAACGTACATACCAAATACTAAACAAGACTATAAACATAGTAAAAATAGCTCAATATATTCATTAATTCAGTACACAAATCAGATATTGCAGTTTTGACTAAAACCTAAAATTATATCAACACCAAATTCTATTCGAAAATTTCACCCATATATATATATATATACTCATATATTCATTTATACAATACGTATTTTATACAACCCCGGGTACACCTCCAGGCTAGACACGATATAGATGGGATATGGTATCGCTTCATTGCTACCAATCACGACACATTTGCATCTGTTCAACCCCTTATTTTTTCCCATAAAAATAATAAAATGACGTTTTTTTTTTTTTTTTTTTAATGAGGAGGAGTATAGTTTCTGAAAAAATAAACATAATGTGCATAAAATCTTGCATCTTAAAATTTCAGAGCTGTAAAAGAAGGGATGATATGGTTTTAGCCACCCCCAAAAGATAAAAAATACAGTTTTAACTTGACATTCCAGGTTAAACATTTTTTAGATTGACTTTTTTTCTTTCAGTAATATTTTTTTGAAATTATATTATGCAGTTAATCGATTCGGTATATTTTGAGCTTTTTTGATTTTCATCGGTTTTTCCTCATTTTTTCTCATTCTTTTTCTCATTCATTTTTCAAGAGCTTTCTGACAATTACAGATTCAGTGTGATAAAAAAATGATCTAGTTTGCAATTTGTCGATCTGGTATCTTTTGAGCTTTATAAATCCGTATTTTATCCGCTTTGAAACGTGTAACATCACGGCTATGATATCTTGATACAAGAACTGCAGGGGATTTGAGTTGAATTAATTCATTAAATATTATTCTAATTACGAAAGGATTTAACGACGTATATCTTTTCTCTGAGATAACTAGAACCTCTGAAACTATCCAATTTAAATCCTTATACAGCAGTATCTCGTTATACAAAGACTAAACCAACGACCTACCCAGTGAAAATGGAACTCAAACCGTCTTCCAAATGAACCCATTATCCAAGAAAAAGACAATAGAGAATCAGCATTATGAAAGAAACCGGAAAAGAAAAATCGCTAAGAAATGTTGGAAAATTTATAACAACAAAGAATTATCGAAAGCGAAATATAATGATTGGTAAAAATTGCACAATGATCGAAAGCGAACGAGTTTTTGAGTTTTTTTTTTCGAAAATCTACTCGAAGATGTCAGATTGGAATTCAAATGGAAAACTAAAACGGATGGATCTGGGAAAAATGTGGGAAACTTGGGAAATAGAAACTGAAAAAAATCAGAGCCGAGTGAGTTTTTAAAAAATCTACAGGGTAATTAATGAGAAACGGATGAATTTGGGAAAAAGCTTGGGAAACTAGGAAAATTGAAAGAAAAATAAAAGAGACATTTTCTGGTCAGTCTTATACTCGCGCCATCTGGGTCGCGTAGCTGGCTATTATTCGATCGGCGTGTTCGTTGGCACGGGCAGAGTCTTATAAAACTCGGACGTTTACAAATTAAAATGGAGGTCGTGCACGGTAAATTTAAAAACAAGCCCTAATTACCCCAAAAACACGGACTCTGCACGCATACGGGAGTGAGTGGTAGAGGAGGTATGGTATATGGTATAAAACGGCAAGTGGGAAAGCAGCCGAGCGGCGCGGTGCGGTGCGGTGCGTCGCGGCGCCGCCACAGCACAGCACAGCACAGCACACGACGACGACGACGACCCGCACCCACCCCGCGTTTTGATATTCATGTTTCCAGATTATTTACGACTTGGTGTACAAGATCATGCACGCGTCGCGTATATTATAAAAACTTCCACCCTCTCTCGCCACACTGCCCGACCTACCACCCACCCATCTACCTACCCTCACCCCTAACCGCCCACACGCGGCAAGCACAGAAAAGTGGTCAACTAAGTATACATACATGTGTGTGCATGTATATCTATCTTTGTTGCCATAGGCGTGCTGTCAAAAGTTTTTTTTCTAATTTTCAATCGGAAAATATACGTAATTCAATGGAAATTGCATAAATTTTCCACACTTTATTTAGTTTTTCATTCATTTTCCTTGAATTTTCTTCATTTTTCATTGACTTTTCTTCCCCCAAAATCAATTTTCATTGTTTTTCTTCTCGATTTTTGATTTTCTTATCACGTTCTTAGATTCTCTTCGATATTTCTTAATTTGTTTGTTGAATTTTTCCGAAATTTTCTCCCCTTTCATAAACTTTCATTATTATTTTATCTCTCATTGATATTTCCAGAAGAGTTGAAGATACTGGGATTATTGAAAAAAAAAGAAAAAACTTTGAAAAAGAAAATGGATTTCGGCGCCAATGGGTGTCATGGGTCGACTGACCTTCTTTATTCTTGTACTCTAGGTTGCGAGTCTTTACGCAGGCGCATAACTCCGGTGTAGTTTCGAGCGATTGGTATAAGTGAGGCACAGGGTGAGGAGTTCTATTCGAGGGTACAATTCACCCCCTTCTCCTCTCTTTATCAACCCCTTCCCCACTCTACCCTGTCCCGCTTTACCTACCCCTCGCAATGTCGACCCTGTGTCAAAATAGAGCTAAGGGTAGAAGAAAGGGTGGCTAGCGATAGACCTCGGCATAGGGGGTGTGGCAGAGACACGCGTTCTACGCATAATTCATACACGAGCTTGCCTGCTAGCGAGCTTCAGAGACCGAACTACGAGTGTGTTTCAGTGCCCGATTCCGATAAGCCTCCCCGAACTCCACCAGCCAAGTGAATTGCTTTCGCTTCGACAGCCCCAAAGTCGCTAAACAAACGAATTGTAAAAGAAATTGTAAAAAAAAAAACATACGATCAAAACTTTTCCGGAAGAAAATATCCCAAATTCGATTTTCATCGTTTTTCATACAATTTTCACGAATTTTCTTTTATTCCTTTTTCCCCTTTTTCACAGATTGATTTTTCGTTGCATTTTCTTCAATCCAATAGTCTCACTGATTTGTCATCAAATTTTCTTCATTTTCCAAAACTTTCATAGATTTTCATTGTTTTTTCCGTAAATTTTTGTAATTTTCGCTAATTTTTTCTTTTTTTTTTCTTTTTTATTGCATTTTTCAGGGCTACAGCAGGTACAAATTAATGCGATAGCTCAAAGGACGAACTTCCATCTCAAGTACATTGCTGCAGCTATTATAGATAAGTAAATGACTTTGTTAATTAGAATTGTCCTGATGTATAATAGGAAGCGTTAGATAATGGGGTAGAAAAAAAAAAACGCGAGTTAAAATATTACAAGAAAACTCTATAATAATACTCTCTTATTCTTTATAGTCTTTAGATATTATAAACATCCTAGCTATATACACTATAAAGTATATAGTCTAAAAGTCTATCGAATAGATGACTGCATATGAAAGAAAGAAGCTGCATTGTTAATATAACAACATACAACGATGAATTGAACGGCACCATTATCCACTCTTAGAAGTGCATTCTCTTTGTTCAAAGAGTCTATGAAATCGGTTCAACGAAGAAATAAAATAGGAACTAATTTTACGATAGAGATATAAGATCATTTGTATTATTCTTGATTATTATAAAAAATAAATAAAAAATAAGATAAAAAACAAGTAAGGTGGTGAATTTATAACTGTGAGATCGATATAGAAATTACGAATAAAATTTGAAAACTTCTGAACAGTCAGAATTTCGAATTTCAATTTATTTATTATTTTCTCTCTTCTATAGAAGAAAAAATGAATAAAAATCAAATAAAAGTTGGCCTACTAGTGAAGGGGGGTATAATTTCTTCGGATGCACAAAGACGCGTTATTCGAGTATAAAACTAGGTATAAGCACAGGTTTACTAATTGACCGTTTGAACTCAGTCTGGGTCTGAATACGACTCTGACAAGTTAACATAGTCGTAGAATTGCATAGTGGTCAGTTAAGATTTCAAAGTATCATGTTTCCTCCGGTTTTTTCTTTTTTTAATTTTTTTTAATTTTTTTTTTTATGATTTTATCGCGATTGCTGCTGCTGCTGCTGCTGCAGCAGCAAACTCGAGTCTCTGCACGATATAGGTAACAGTTCAGGGCTTCTTCGCTCTTCGCTGTTGACGCATATCTCGCTTTCTCGAGCAAAAGTTATTTTCGTTCGTCTGGTAGAATCGTACAGCATCGTGTCTTCTAACTTAATTCTTAGAAATAACTGCATAGGCTTCGGCTCAACCGCAAAATTTTCATTTTTCATTTTCTATCGTGTTATACTCGGTAGAATTTTGGTTTAAGAAAATTTTTCTTTTCATCATTTTCAGCGGATTTCCTCTTTACGATTTTTCCAGACTCTGCTTCAGACAAAGAAACGAATCATCTCGAAATACTGTACTGAAATGAAAATCAAAAATATACAAAATTTATTGGAAAAGAAAAATAAAAAAATGAAAAAAATTAAATTCTATTTCTGGTGTTAAAGAGGTCTAAGTTTATAATATGCTGGGTGAGAAGACCGAGAGATAAACGTTTTCAACCACTTCTCGATTAAATTGCGTTGAACGAAACAGTCGTTACGACGACGACTGCTGCTGCTGCTACTGCTGCTCCTAGTATACTGATGCTGTTGCTACAGAGACGAGAGGATCTATTAAGGCGTTTGCTACAAAAGTACGAGGGTGAAAAATGAATAGGAAAAAAATCTCAGCGAAAGAGGGAAAGAGAGAGAGAGAGAGAGAGAGAGAGAGAGAGAGAGAGATTGGAAGCAGAAGAAAGGGAAAAACGAGAAGTACCTACTCAAAACGATGAAATGGAATTTAATGTTGATATTTCAGTTTTCCATTAAGGATTTCCTTCAATGCTTCAGTCTTTATTTTATCTTGTTTATTTCTTCTTTTCGAATTATATAGTATAATTGTCTGAAAAAATTCTTAAAAATACGGGAAACTGGGGGTTGGGTTAAAGTTCCGAATTTCAAAATTAGCGATTCACAGTTTTCAGATAAAGTATTTCACCGGAAGTCTAAATAACCGATTTGGAAAACTTTTAAACAAAGAACACCAGAGATTCAAAACGAATGAGTGTGACAATAATTTAGGAGAATAATAAAACATTTTTATATTTTCTTTTTTTCGCATCAACATTTCATATTCTTTACATACGTTTGATATCACGAATTTTCTCTAAGCCGATGTAAAGTACCGCGAAAAAAAAATATATAGTCCACCGCGTCGCTTACTTCGTATTTTCTTTTTTTTTTTTCATCCGTTCAATTTTTCATCCCTCTTTAATTTTATCTTATTTCATTCAATTTTTCGTTTTTATTCAATTTTTTACTTCACTCCAGTCACGGTATTATACACCGCGGTACACTGGTACTGTATCTGCACGTCCCTAGGCATACCCGAGTTCAGGATTTATGCGTATTAAATATAGGAGCTTTTAACCACAGCAGCAGCAGCGGCGGCGGTAGCAGCAGCACCCCCAACATCTCGCTGGGTTCGAGTATTTATGCGCATTTAGTCAGTTTATTTTCCCAAATTTTTTTTCTTTCCTTTTCCCTCCATTCTTTTTTTTCTTCCTCTCTCTCTTCTTTCTCTTTTTCGTTTTTCCAATTTTTTTTTTTCTCTCCCCGTTCGTCCTTTCTCTATTTTATTTCATCCCCTAGTTGTAGCTTTTGAAAAAAATTTGACAAGAAAGTAGAATGATTAGATTACACCTCTACTCGAAAAAAAAAAAAATCATTTTCCTATTACCTGATGGTAGGAAAAATCGAATTTGGAAAATCTCTGACGAAAAAAAATTTCAAAATCATTTAAATGAAATTATTGAATGAAAATTTGGTACTCGAATACGAATACGTGGGTTAGAAATCCCTAAATACTTATACTATGGTCTAATAAATTTTCCGACACTATCTCCACTCATATCTCTATGCCAGAAATTTATTTTTAGATTCTATTTCCCTATTTCAAGAAGGACTTGATATACTGTGGGTAAATATACGAGGCGATAGGTCAAGCGGCGATAACCAGGGCAGCTGACCCGAGTTAGTAGTTTATAATGATTCGATAACTACGTTATAGTAGAGTGAAATACTTAAGATTAATAAAAAATTACGTGATTTTAATATTAATTAATTATTAATTATATCTAAATCGTCACAGAGTGATCAACTTTTATTTTTTTTTTAATTTTTATTAAGATATTATTAAAGCAAACCCATCCTATGACAATACCAAATTCTATTCTCTAGACTGCTAATAGTTTTCCTTGTCCTGTTGAAATTATTTTCGGAATAATTGCCGGCAATTAATTCCTTCAAATTTGTTTATTTATAAAAGCAATTTAGCACTTCGGATAACCGCCTCATCAAAGTTCTTAACGAGCTTTCGAACCTCATTTTAATTCCAGTTATCAAACCAGTGAACTAAATCAAGCTAATATCGATCATTTTCTTTTCTCCAGGTTCAAGTCCTAAATTCGTTTCAAACGATTTAGAATTTTTGAAAACGTTGAAGTCTAGAATATCAGAATTCCGGATAGACGACTCATGTAAGTATTTTGAACCGTTTATCTCCAATTTTCATTATTCTACCTCGAATTTTCCTCAATCTTATTGCTCTCGATTTTTCTCCAATTTTCCTTCTGAATTTTCTTGAATTTTCTTCGATTTATAACGAGTTTTACTAATTTTCTTAAATTTTTCTCAACTTTTCGTAATTTTCTGCAACGAAAAAAATCGTTAAACTTCTAGTTTGGCCAAAATTTTAGTCCAATTTTGATAATTTTCTTTTTTTATTATCTACCCATCAAAATATCGTTTCAAAATTTCCAAACACGAGTCTGAGGAACTGAGAAGCCAATTTATTTATTTATTTATTTATTTATCAAATAAACCAGGGGTTGTAATCTCAGTTATAAATCTTCGGAATGGTGTTATTCGGGTCACAGGGTGGTTCGCCCGTAAAAAACGATAGACTTTGACTGATATTCTGTAATTTCCTTGAAGGGAGGCTTAATTACAATCGCGTATAAAACTCCCAAAATGAAAAGTATATGCGAAACTCGTATAGCCGTGTATAATAAATAAATAAATAAATAAATAAATAAATAAAATGGCATAAGTCACCGAAATCTACACGTATAAAATAATTTACTAAACCATAATACGCACGGTCTCCACTATAGGTAATCGACCTCACTGACATAAATTCTCGAATTGCATTGTACACTCGCGATACCGCGATCAAAAAACATGAAAATATATCCCCAAATGATTGCTGTTACGTGTTTTAGGACCATCTCCGTTTCTTCGCCCTCAAACCCTCGACCCTCGACGACCACCTCGTTCTTTTCTATCCCACATGCTTTTCGTTATTTTTATTATTTCCCATCATGTCGTCTCGTCAGATAATACGAATCAGAAATTACTAAAACAAAAAAAACATGTGTGGAAAATTTTTGAAGATTCCCAAAATCTAAACGATTCATACTTTTTAAGTCCCGTTTAAATAGAGCTTACGATTTTTTTCACCCGTTTAATAATTAAGCTGTAAATTAGGCAGGTACGTACCTATAGTAGATAAATTTTTGGCGCTGGAGGCTTTATCTGTTTTATATAGGTATATTTTGTATACGTGTCTATAGATGCTTTGGCAATAAGCTCGATCCTGTATTCTGGGACACCATGTACGCCAATTGGACCGCGGAACATTCGCTTTATCACAGGGGGTTTAATTGCTAGCAATCAAAGACCTCGTAACCCAGGACAAACCACCTCGACCCACAAATGAGCGTCGCGTCGCCTCGCGTCGATTCTCGGTTGTGCAGCGATCGCATCCTATAAATGCGCACACCGCGTTGTACTATTTCCTTATTTGTTTAACCTTTTTTTTTTTCCTAATTTGAAAAGGGAAAGAAAAAAAAAAAAAAAAAACAAAGTGTACAGAAAATAATTGTAAAATCCGAGTCCTTTTTGGACTTTAGACAATAACATAAAAAAATCGACAGGTCTCGGGTCAGGCCTAAGTCGATTCTGTATCGAATGCCCCATATATATACCTGAATCGTCGAATAATACATAAATGAGCAAATAAATCTTCGATTTTACTGCTTCTATTGCTGCTGCTACTGCTGCTGCTGCGCAGTCAACTGTTTCCTGATTAACTATCGATTAGTAATTAGTGACTCGACGCAAATCCCAAACGATTTCACCCCCCTACTCCCTATACCCCCTATACCCAACACCGGCATCTTTTCCTACACCCCAACCCCTAAAACTTACTCTGTAATTACTCCGCACTCTCTTTTACATAGTATATATGTATATGTATATGAATGTATATAAATAAATACATGTATACATGTATTATATATACACCTTATGCCGGCGACATAAGAAAATCCCCCGTTTTTTTTGTTTTTTTTTTAATCCACTGGGATTGAAGCTAATGTTTATAATTCCGGAAAACCGCCTTCGCATAGCTTTCATATCCACCCTTGTTTCCATTTAACCAGCAATCGTTGTTTTCAAAAAAAATTCTTTTCCCATTACAAACGCGAGTTGCAGATTATTTTCGAAAAGCATAGTTTTATATAAAAAAAAATCCCCCCGATCTGGATACGTATATAAAATTTATTTCGTGATAAATTATAAAAACGACAATCAATCGATGATTGATTATAAATATAAAACAGAAAAATAATTAATAGAAAATGAGATGAAAAACGATTTAAAAAAAAGAAAAACATCTATAATAGGAGAAGGAAAAAAATATCTTCAAAAAATTCATGACGCGATGAAATTTATTTGCAAGAAAAAAAGAAAAATGTGAAGAAAATTCTAATTCACACTGACACAAAAAATCGTGAGGAAGATCTGAAAGGTCGAGGGTTAGGTCCACGTCGAATTGATATGAAATACACCATATTTAAAAAAATATATATATATAGTAGTGTAATATACAGGCGAGAGTTGCATCTGTTCAAATAACCGATATAATATCATTATTTGTAAAACAGTTACCTCCACTTCCTCTGCACCTTATCTATTCTAACTCTAAGGGGTGTATGTGTTTAGATAATTTTGTTTATTTATGTTAGGTATACGGTTTGGAACATCTTAATCTGTTCCGTATTCGTTCCCCCTAGGCTGTCACGTCAGTCTGTCTGTCTACCCAAGTAGAAAGTTAGAGTAAACGCAGTTTAAAAGATTGTAAGTTGGTGTATTTCCTGATGAGAAGAGGAAAAACGAAAAAAGAAAAAAAAAAAAAAAAGAGAAAAAGGGAAAAGAAACTTTTTTTTTCTTCTCTAAGAGGATGGGAAGAAAGATTATTTCAACCCTTGAAACCTGAGGGGTTCAAAAGTCAAAGATAAACGCTGATTAAAAATTCTCTTAGAATTTGGCTGATGGAGCTGCTCGTTTCTATTAAAAATTTCAACAGATTTACTAAATATCAATTTATTATTTAATCGATCAATTGATAATCGCGATATATTTCATCCCTTTTTATTTTTATTTTTAATTTTTTACTGACAAATTTGAGAAAAATTTATAAAATTTGTTAATTTGTTCTTCGGACTTTAGGAGTGATAAAACTTTTTGTATAAATTTCAGAATTTTGAAACTATAGCCCAGCATCTTTTCTGCCATGAAATATAGAACGGATCTTTCAACTCTCGCGCTAATATCCGTACGAAATAAATTCTCAAGGTATACGTGTGTATATATATATATGTATAGATTGGTATATTAACTGAATTGAATACCCTGCACTGATCCAAACGGGTATAAAATATATATCGCTGTCCGATAGCAAATGAGCCGTAGCTGAAAATGTCCAGATGGGTTTAACAGGTGAGATGAAACCGATGCGAGTCCTACAGGAGTGATGGTACCAAGGTATTGGCATCTGCGCCATGTATTCAGGTAACAGAATCTCTCTGCGTCGACAAATTGATACATACACATACCATACCTACACCTTTATACATATATATATATATATAAATGCGTACATAGGAAAAGGTAAAGGTAAAGGTGTCGAGAGAGAGAGAAAGAGAGAGAGAGAGAAAGGACGTGAGGAGGATAGGTGGGCCTCTCTTATGACCAGCCATGTGCATTCTTAAAGCATTGGTCACAGTGTGAGTAAAGAGAAGAGAAGAGAAGAGATGAGAAGAGAAGAGATGAGATGAGATGAGAAGAGGAGAACTTTCACGAGATAATACACGACGTGTATCCATCCGTGACCCGGGTTGATGCGGAGGCTGTGGGAAGTTTAATTGTACAGTATTAAACGTGGATTGGCCAAATTAATATATCCGAAGTAAAGTAAATTTTTTAAATATTTTTTTTTGTTGTCTGTTTGCTCGATCAAATTTTTTTTCAATACAATATTCAGAATTTTAGATTACGATTTCGAGCCTCGATAACTTTTCGAAAAAAAAAAACGAAACTGGGTTGAGATTTTGAAGGTTTAAAAATTCACGATTTGGTTTCTACGATTTCAAATTTTTCAGTAATATTGTAGTTTGATATTAATTAAAATTCCGAAAATCTGAACCATGAAAAGCCTAGAAAATTTCGAAAATTACTGTCCATTTCTAAGGATGCGTGAAGACAAAGAAAAAAAAAACTAATTCATTCTAATCGAGACCCTCTTTACGAAACAACCCGTTTTATATACTTAAATCGATGACTTCATGATCTCATAAATAATTAACATTATTTTGAAACTTGTTTTTTTTTTTCTTGTCAAATGAGTCAATTTCAAAACGATTAATTTAACCATATGGTTATGACAAATACGGTTTCGATATGATCAATACAGTTCGGATTATCAAATACTGAATGAATACATGCGCGAATTTAAAGGTTTACCGGAATTATATTGATAAATAATGATCGATAAATAAATGCAAAAAAATTACTGAGTGATGAATCTTTCTAGATCTGAGGATCTATAGATCGAAAATACACCGAGACGTTTTATAGAAAATTTCACATCCACATTTTGAACATTTGAATATTCAAATTATAAAACTATAAGCGAATGATGATGTTATACAGGTTTGCAGATAAAATTAATACAAGTTGTACATTAGCGTATATATAATGGCTTTGTGGGACACGTTTAAGACTTTGGATATTATAGGTATAAGGATGTGGTTTAATCATAGTAAAAAGTTCGAGGTAAGTTATTCCCAGATCCTGGATATTCATTTTAATACACTTTTTTTTTTTTTCTTTTCTCTTGATAAAAGAAGAAAAACTTTAATCGAATTATGAAACCGAAATTAAATAATAACAATAGTAATTATTGTAAAAAATCTTTCGCGTTTGCGAAGTTAAACTCTCCCACTCCCTCATACGATACCAGAGAAAACTCACCCTGTATATACCAATGTATATAATATGGATGATTATTTGATGTATGCAGAGGATTTACAGCTCTTATACCAAAGTCCTGAGGTAATATGTTACGACGAAGACGATGTAACGTCAATATTTAAGACCACGTTCATTTTACTTTCTTCTTCTTTCTTCTTTCTTTTTTTTCTTCAATTTTTGACCGTAACAAAAAATTCTCTCCCATTCTATACCTGTAGATATATTTTGATTTTTATTTTAGATCTTCTGTGTTTCCAACAGCGATATAAGTATTAGGGATAGAGCTGGCTAGCTGGACGTGGTGTAAATATGCGATCCCTGACAAATAAGGGTTGTTTGCTCTGGGTGACACGGGTTTAAAAATAACACGCTTCTAGTTATAGTAATATGTATATATATCGGTGAAATTCTGAAATATAACGAAAAGTACGAAGACGAGATAAGAATGAAAGAAAGAGAGAAATAGAGAGGGCGAAAAAAAAAAAAAATAAATAAATAAATAAAACATGGACGCGGTTCTTCCACGCAAACATTATTTTTTACTGCAAATACATAAAATAAATATATATATATGCACTATATCTTCAATTCTAAACTTATCAGAGATTCATTAAATCTTGTAATTTTCGATTTATATAATTCTCATTTCTATCAATCGACGATTTTTTGAATTTACTAAACTTGAAATAAAAAAAATAAAAAGTAGTACAAATGAGCGGAATTTGATTCAGTTTTTCTCTTTGATTTTTTTGCCTTCTTTCTATCAAGTATTTCGTCCACGTAATTCTAATACGAGAATTAGATAGGTGATACAGCGATAGCATCGTCAGGGATTATTTTATTGAAAGATAAGAATAGTCTATACGCGTAGGTGGGTGTATAAAGTATATAACTTATACTTTTTGACGAGCAAGGGTCGTTTAATGAATTTAGTAAATATTGTGGGTATGATTCTTATACCAAATAGAACCGTTCGAGTTTTTGGGGTCGATAAAAGAGAAAAGAAAAATAAGAAAAAGAAATAAGAAGAAGAAGACGAAGAAGAAAATGAGAAAATTGTGGAAAGAAGCTACGACAGCAAAGAGAGAAAGAGAGAAAAATCGTCGAATCGGATTAGGGCGGTGTCGCGCTCCCTCAACTGGCACTATTTCCGGTCCCGTAAACCTCCGGAGGCAGCTAACGAACGAGAAAGACAAAGAGAGTGAAATCTCTCTTTTAATCGACTTCAACGCCCATTCGATGTCACCGCGTACCTACTTCCAGTCTGTGAGTAAAAAAAAATTGAAAAAAAAAAAAGAAAAATCAAAAAGAAAGAAAGAAAGAAAAGAAAAAAAATTCACTCAAACCTGAACGTCGAGGATAATTCTTCTCACTTCTATTCCATTTACCCTGTTTTTTTCTTTTTTTACTTCTTAAGAAAAAACGACTTTTCGAAAACGAGCTAGAAAATCCGTGTTAAAAAAATGGTCATATCGAAATTTTTCTGATACTGATATCTTTCCGCGGATATCGAAGATTCGAGATGTTGGCACAAAATGAATTATTTCAAAAAAAGAAGATGAAATTATTTTTCTAACTAGCGTACGTATTATGATATGATATATAAAAGTTTCTATATATTCCCAGCTGTAAGGATAAAGGAGCGTTTCGTGTTCGTAGGAAATAAGAAAAAGAAAAAACGAAAAAAAGTAAAAAGAAGACGTGTGACTGCAGCAGAGCCGGGAGGATCGAGAGAGAAGAATAAAAAGAAAGAGAAGCCTCGTGATGGCCTCTTTGCATGTTACGATTCCGCGTTCGCGCCTGGGGCTGCCCAAATGACCAGTCATAAACTTGTAATGAGCCCTTAGTTCCTGAGTTCCTATATCGAAATGTATATGTATGCATCTATACGTATGTATTTATCAAAGTATAGAGAAATACATGCATATATATGATGCATATCTACGATGTATAGACACGTGTGTTTAAACAGCTATTTTTCATTTCACTTCTCGAAGAAAACTTATAAGGATCTCTTATTCCGTTTATATTTTAACTCGACATTACGACACGTTATGGGGTACACCTTATGCCGATGGTAACGAATGCTGATTAATGCTTCACACCAGTTTTTAAATAATTTAATCCTTGAATTAGTTTTCGAAAAATTTACTTGTGTGAATTTACTGGGTTGAAATTTGGAATTTCGATATCGCCGTATCAGCACCGTAAATCTTTATAGCAGATTTGAAAAAATTTCAAACGAAGAACAAAGGATCTTTGAATTTTCAAAAAATTTGAAATCGCCTCTGAAGTCCAAAAATGTCTTTTTTTTCTTTTGTTTTTGAAAATCTGTTCGCGCCTACGTTAGACGTAGCTTTCTAGAAAATTTTTAACACTTATATCTTATAGCGTTAGTTTCTGCCCCTCATTCTCGGTTCTTTTCTAAGACCGTCAATCATAACTTGAGCTTTAAGAGTTGGAACTGCAGGAGGAAAGGAACGCGAGAATTTCGAGACTTCAGACTTCAGATGGATGTGCCGTTGTAACTCTTGACTCTGATAAATCGACTGTAATCGATTATTGTGTTTAAAATGATCACCCTAACATGTATCGAAGTACATAAGGCAACGACGATCGGATTTTCAAAGTTCAAAAAATAGTTTTCTACAAGCAGAAAGTTCGACTCTATCATCAGCGTAAAGTTGATCATTACAATCATTGATTTTTTTCTTTTATTTTTTGTCAACTTGAGCAGCAATCGTATCGATTGAAAAACAGTTAAGCAAAATCCACCGATAAAATTCTGAATCCGATTAGTTCTAAGATACCCCAAAGGCGCGTCGATCGATTAAACGAAAGTTAAAACCCGTTGATTCGTGATTTATAAGATTAAAAAAAAAGAAAAAAATCGACTAGATTCGTACACATGTGTCTAAAAATGATCAGAGGTGATTCTCTGGATCCGAAGACGTGAAGATCATCTCGTATTAGTTGGAAAAAAAAAAAAAAAAACCTACGAAGATGAATGAGAAGAGGTTTAAACTCCCGCGCCTATCAACAACCGAAGCATTATTTTCGTACTCTGAAATAAGTTCGTTGATATTAATCATAACGTTCTAAAAGACTTTGGTTTCATAACGGATGTAGAGTTAAACGTCGCAAGCCCCTTAGCCGTCGTACTGCACCCGGGTGTTTCTTAGCTTATAAATATCTCTAGGGTAAAAAAGACGACGAATAATACAAATAAAAAAGGGATAAATATATAAATGAGAAAAGTGGCTGTTAGTTTTGGTTGCGGCACGCAGGAAACTGTAATCTATATTTTAATCAGCAAAGACTTAAACATCAACTGCTTTATATTTACGAGGTTTTAGTCCGTGGTTTATTTTTTTCTTTCTTTATCATCAACTCCCAAAAAATCTACTATGTTATAAAATTTCATTCTCACATCGTAGAAACGGGGTAAAAAGAATTTCGATAAGATCCGAAAATCGAAAAGTCGCGAAGACGAACGACGTTTTATTTTTTTTTTTTACAAAAATTCATGTCTTTTTACACCATTCTGATAAAATGGATTTATGCTGTACCATTAAGTATTGATAATCTTATACAAGGAGAGTAAACGGTATTATGGTTTATCTATTGCAGCTGATTAGTGACAGTCATTAATATAATTTAGTGATTTGTCTCGTCGTATCGTTGAAAATAAATAAAATCTGTTTATCTACTTTGTGTGTTTTTTTTTTCTTTCTTTCTTTCTTTTCTTAATTTTAGTTTATTATATTGTTTCCGCCTTGTTAAGAAGATAATTTTTCTATAAATTGAATATTTTATACGATATTATCTCTATTTAATAACGAGGCGAATGAATTATATCTTCGAAACAAGAATAAGAATATAGAAAGATAAAAAGAAAGTAAAGTAAAGTAAAGTAAAGGGAAAAAAGGGCGGAAAAGGAAAAAAAAAAATTTTTCTAGATAAGAAAGAAATACTTGAGATAAATAATTGGTTCAATTTTCAGTTAATCTATAGGAAAATTTACTATGGAGATTAATGTATATATGGGTGATTCTATAAATTACAAACCATATTTGGGGTTTGAAGATATTTACAATTTTCTTCTGACTATTTCGATTTTCGGCCGAATTGATTATTTTTTTTTTTTTCTTAATAGAAATAAAAAAATCAAATCTTTGATAAACGATATTATAAAATTTTCCAATAAATTTAGAGATCGAAAAATCGTAGATTGTGCAACTAGTGCAAGAAACTGGCACTTTGCGCACTAAAAACAGTAACGAAAAGTCGATTTTTGCATATCGCGTTTGAAAATTCGTACTTTTCTATACTAGGGCGAAAGTATTGATTTTCGAACTCGAGCGAAGCAAGTTTATTTATTTTTTTTTTTAACCCAACGCGCGTTAACTTGAATTTCATTTACGAATCAAAGCGTGCGGAAAAAACGAACTTTGCTCACGCAGTGTGGAAAACTATATTTTCGCATTTCTTATGAGTGAAATAAGGGATTCTGTAAAGTATAAGTAGATAATCGTAGATAGTGATTATCCATACTTGTAAATATAATTCAAAGAATGACCTATACATAGTATATCTAACTATAAAATAAGGTATTTAAATAAACGTCGGACTATCTTACGCATAATTATACTAATATTACACTCGTCTTCTTCGAGCCAAAGGGAAAGAAGAGAAAAGAATAAATGAGAGAGAGGGATGAATGGATTGGCAAAGGAAAGGAGAGAGGGAGGGAGGGAGGTAAAAAGACGGGAGGTAAATTCGCAACGGGCAGTTTTGCGGGAGATTAATTGCATAGGCAGAAAGTCAGGGATAGTGAGGCAGTCAGGCAAGCCAAGCAGTTCTTTAAAGTGTGTGGATACACATGTAGTACATGTTCTTAAGTTGGAAAAATACGAGGTCTGCAAGCCCTACATGTTTTGTAAAGTAACTGACTACGTAGCTACTACGAGCGAAAGGGAACCGACCGACGCAGGAAGACGCGACGCCACCACGCGATCCCGTATCATTTTTAAACACTGGCTATATCTCGCAAATAGGCTTGTAATTGAAGGGCAATTTAGTGTGGATTTTAGACACGAGAGAGAACCGGCTCACACATTTTACTTATATACCCATCTATACGTACATATACAGGGTGAATCTCTTGATGGGTTAACCCTTCTCGATATTCGGATCGAAAGTTCATTTGCCATTTTTTGAGAAAAATGATTTTTTCCCTTGGGACTATAACGCATTTTTCTAACATCTTCCACCAAATTAGAAACTCACTATCCCATTGCGCACACACACCTTCGGGAATGGATTCTATTATTATTCCGAAAAATTAGAAACAGCCATTCATTAACATTCATCCATCTATCCATTTATTCATTCATTCCTTCATTTGTTTAATTATTTATCCAAACATTCATCAATTTACTTATTCGCTTGTTCATTCATTCATTTATTCATTCAGTCAGTCAGTCATTACCCTATTCATACGTTCAATGATTCGTTAATTCAATGATTTATTTATTCATTCACTAATCCAATCATTCATTCATTCATTCATTCATTCATCCGGAACAGATTCGTTCATTTATTTAGTCGATAAAAATCTTTGAAGACCGCAATTTTTCTTTTTATAAAAAAAATTCAGATTTTCGCTACCGTTCACTTGAGGGTGCACAGGGTTGAGTTGCCCTTAGGGTAGGATGAGATCTCGCCTTGTCGCCGGTTTAAGTTAAGTCAAAATGAATGGACGACCTAGCGCCTAGCGTTAAGTGAATCGATCCCAAGGGAATTGCTGAAGAGAGGGTTCCGCGTAGGAAGGCGGTCGGGAAACCAGCAGGATAAAATCGAACGTAGTTGCTTTCTTTTTTCTCTTTTTCTTCTTTCTTACCAAAAAAAAAAAACCCAAAAAAGGCAAAAGAAAAAACAGTCAATTTTATCAATTCGCCTCGCCTACCCTTATACAGATTTCACCAAACTACAAGATCAGACAAAATGATGATAAATCAATAGATCCTAGGATTACTAATTCGATACCAATTAAATTCATCCCAAAATCTATATTCCATTTTTTTCTTTTTACAATTTTCATACTGTTTTTTTCATTATCACGATCTCTGAAAATTTTGTATTCCAACGGTACTCGACAGTTTATTAATTTATTTATTTTTTTCGTTTTTTTTTTTTTTTTTTTGTTCCGTGGCTCTGCATATAAAGACGATAGGGGGAGAAAAAGAGAAGAGAGGAGGCAAGACGTAATCTTATTAAACGCGATCTCCTCTTTTGTTTTATACGTCGGTCTTTTTCGGCGGCGTTAAGGATTTAGGCCTTACTTACTTACTTACTTACTTACTTACTTACTTTTTGCCCTCGAAAAAGGCCTGCGCGACCCTATTACCGTTGATATTGACTTGGAAATTTAGAGGGGTCACTTTCTTAGCCCCATTATTTAGAAAGTCTTGCTTTACAGACTCCCCTACGTAGGATACTACTCGGAAACCCCAGGGACCTTTCCCAATGTGATAAAACCAAAAAAATTAAATTAAAACCAAAATTATAGAAGTCGAGTATGAACTAAATAAGAAAAAAAAAAAAATATAAAAAATCTGGCTTATTCTTATCGGTGAGAATTTGATTTTTTTTTTCTCATCTCTAATAAACAGGAAAATTTGTAAAAATATTGAAAATAGATTTCCATCATTTGTTTGTTTGAATTTTCAAAAAGATTAGAAAAAAATTGAAATTCTTGAAGAAAATTGTGAAACAAATTGCGAAACGTGTGAAGCAAAGTAATTGAGGATTAATAGGCACCTGATTGCCACACTGGTCCAGTGTGCAGGCAATTTTTCTATGGTCAAGTTGAGTCAATTAATCGATTAATACGCGGCGGTTCGATGGTCGGCGGTCGTTTGCCCTACGAAAAGGAATAAAATCCGAATCAAGACCGGATTTTGTCCGGGTCCAGTACCTACATACAAGCGTTTCACGAGCGAGCGGGATGAGAATATCCCACTATATTTCTATCTCTCTCACTCGTCCAGCGAACATTTATTTCGGTCCGGAATTCTTAAACATAAATCTTTTGTGCGTGTTGCTGCAGCAGCGAGCCGCGCGTAGCCTAATGGACGTTATTAAGGCCCCCCCCCCTCCCCCTTATACCCTCGACCGACGATCACGCATAACCGTTATATCCGAGGATGAGAGTAAGACACTGAATAATATAATTAATTTTTAATAACAACTTTAAGATATCGCCCTATTCCGTGTTCAAAAACAGTAAAGAAATTCACTTTGCATCAGTCTTGAACGTTGCTAAATTATTATTATTATTTATTTATCGCCATAACTACATCATCCTCTTATAGAATACTGCTGAGCCTCTTTTAGTCTCAAATATAAACCCAGAGCTTTATCTGACAGTAGAAAAATATTACCAAACAATTGACGAAACGTCAAAACACCTTAGAATCAACGTAAACGAGCTTTAAACAACGAGAACATAACCATGTGCCTTGCTCGAGCGCTGGAGAGCTACTAACGCTCGTGGTTCCCCCACTCCGCAATCCCATCGGTCTAGAGTAGCGAAAAACTATGATAACTGTTTAGATTTCTCTGTACAGTTGTCGCGGGGTATTCGTTTCAATATAAAAAACTTACCAATCTATGTCCGAGGGTGAAAAGAATAAAGTTTGACGTTGCAGAAAAAAAAAAAAAAAAAGGCAAGAAATGGGGAGATGGGGGCGAGGGGAGAAAGGGGTATACGCTCGCGGATGACCGAACGAAATTTATTTAACCACCGTACTTGTAGTTGGCACCCTGCCGCGTATGATCCTTTTCAGGATGCGCCGTGTGTCTCAGAATAATTATGGTCAAGATTTTTTACCGCCTTGAAACGAAGAATCTTTCTTTATCTTTCATATGTATATACAGTATAACCCTGCGCACAATTTCGTACTACCTATACGTCCCTGTATAACCATAGCCACAAATTATTGTAAAAAAATAAAAATAAAAATATGATAAAAAAACAAAATACAGAGAAAAATTAAAAAAAAATAAAAGAAAATAAAAGAAATGGTAATAAGTATAAATTAAAAATTACTTTGCTGCGGTTGATATAAAAAATTATCAGAAATACACGCAATACGATCGGATTTTTTGAAATTATAATACATTAGTACAATAAATAATAATTCAAACATTCATAAAGTTGAAAATATATAATTAGTGTTATTTTTCATTAACGTTTTAAATGCGATCTTGATATATATATATATATTCTGTTTAAAGGAAAATTGTTCAATTAACCGGAAATGTTATGACGTTGCCTTATTACATATGCTCGAGTCTATTCAGGGCTTAGAATAGAGCTAGTCGCATTAGAGGAAGAGACTTGCATCCAAGGTAGCTTGAATTAAAAAATTTTCTCTTTTTTTTTTTTTTTTTTGTCTTCTTTAATTACCTTTTATTTTTGATCGCCCCATTCTGATCTCAGAGTCATTAAGTGTGTATCTATCATCTATTAATGACGTAAATAGAAGAAGAAGAAGAAAAAGAAGAAGAAGAAGGAAGAAGAAGAAGAAGATGAAGGAAGAAGAAGAAAATATAGGGTGGCATTTAGTGAACTTCTACTATACGCGTATATATACGACGAGGTCGTTAAATCTGACTGAAATAATTAAGCAATATAAGTATACATGTGGATTGAAAAATTGGTTCAATATGTCAGTCTTTTTATCAAACGACAAAAATACACACCTTTCTTTTATGGTCTAATTCTTTTTTTTTTTTTTTCATTCTTTTTTTATCGGGAAATATATTCTCGCAGCATGTAATAATATGGATTAGAATTAACTTGATTAATTACTGGGTCGTAACTAATTAGGTAATTTTTATTAAACCTATACCACTCGGACAAAGGCTCGCTCAACGACGGTTCTAATGAACCTGTAGGATAGATTTTTTTTCAAACAATAGGGTCAGACCGAGAGACAAGAAATTTTAGATATATTTCATTTTTTTGAAATTTGGAAATTCGAATTACGTGATACAAATTTATACAACGAAAACAGTTTAATTCTAATTTTCTTTTCTTTTCTTTTTTCATTACATTCGGGACATTTCTCATATCGCGTACGTCGTCTTATGTATGTATATACTTGTATATATATATATATATCTATGGACCAAGGAAGGTCGTTTGAGGTTTAAATTTACGAGAAGTCTCCTGCAGGACTAAGAGTATTATTTTTTAACAGGCAACCCCCTGCTGGGCGAAAAATCTTAAATATTACTAATTAAATATGCTAATGAACGGTTTGACTTGAACTGCCTACAGGCCGCGGACAATTATCAAATTTTACAATAGCCGAGAGACATTATCCTCCACAGGGAAGATATCTCTCCCTAACCTTCCTTAACTAAATCTCTCTCGTATCTTTCATCGTTTTTGATTTTCTTTTTTTGCTCTTTTATTTTCGATCTTTGATTTCTTCTCTCTTTCTTTCGAAAGTTTATCGAGAATTAGTAACGAAATTTTTAAATTTCATTGAAAAAAAAAAAAAAAAAAAATTGCAGGTGAAAATGACTTTTCTATATTTTTTTTTTTTTGTTCGATTTTACTATACGAGCCTAGAGATTCTGAATAAAAAAAATGATGACTAGGTACGCGCCTCTGCCTTATAGCTATCGATAAGTGTAGGGGTCCACGAGTGTTAGTGTATGAATTTATTCGGGTTAACGTCTTACTTTCATCTCGTCTGATCGTTACTAGATACGTGAGGTAACGGGTCAAAGCCAAGAGGAGTGTGCCGACGTGTCGTAGAAGACTCAAATGAAAAAAGAAAGAAAGAAAGGAACAAAAAGAAAAAAAAACGCAGGTACATGAAACAAAACGAAATTGAAAATCAAAAAACGAGGAGAGACGCTGATAAAAATCAAAAAATAAGAAAGATGTGAGTTTCCTGATATGAAAAATGAAAAAAATAAATAGAAATCGACAAAAATCGTTGTACCTAGATACAGGTATACGCGGGGAGAGACGGACGCCGTCCATCGGTCCTCGACGAGGCGTCCGACGTCTAATATCTATCATTTCAGTGCATTGATTGTTACCTCGGGCAATCGGTACCCGATGCATTGCACCCCGTCGTGCTTACAACCCGATATGCCGCTGGGATCTGCGTTACTATATAGTTTGGTGTGTATCGAGTTTGTCTACCTGAAGACTGCAACATGCACGTTATGTGCTGTATTGCACAGGTGACATGAAATGGATGGATTCGATACTACAGGGTGTCGATATTGTATTGCTTCCTCGTTCTTTAGTTTTTGAATTTCCCGATTTAGTAACAAAAGATAAATTTCTACAGCTACCCCATAAATAATTAGTCGATTTTTTGGCTGTGGATCCCCACGTTTCGATTTTCGGAAAATCATTACCGATCATTTTTGCACATGACTTTATTTTGATCGATCTTTATGCATCTTACCGATTATTATCAGAATCCCAATTTTATAAGTCAAATAGTTTTCCGGGTTATTGAAAAAATTCTATTTACGATATTCATTTTTTTGTTCGAATCGTAGATAAATCTCGAGCAATCAAAACCTGGCTTAAGGTTTCTAAATGATTTGTAAAACCATATTTAGATCGGAAAATTTTCTATGCAATTCCGATCACGCCATACTCCCAGAATTTATTTCTATAATTCTTGATAATACTGAGAGTTAAAAAATCTCTTATTTTGCATATCTTGAACGCAGTTATTATTATACATAAATGTATACCTTCACAAAGTACTATGTGTGATTCAAAGTGAGGTGAGGTTTCAGGAATTGGGTAAGGAACCGGAGAGTAAGAAAGATGGACACAAAAAAAAGAGGAGATTACATACATGAATATACATACATATACATATATATATATACACTTAGATATATAGGTATGGGTATAGATTGGTAGCCCAGTACGTGGGCATTCCGAGACATAATGTAAGTAATTAATTGTCTGCTCGGGAATGACGCGTGCGTCTCACGCAATGCTGAGAAATATATAGAGAGAGGTAAGAAAAAAAAATATAAGAAAAATAAGATAAAAGAAAAAAGAAAAAAAGAGTAAAAAGGATGAGGAGAGAAAGAAGGGAGGGAGATTATCCTACTGTAGAGTGCCTCTTCCGGGGAGGCTTACTTTAGCCGTTCTAGACCTCGAAGAAATTCCTTTTAGATTATCAAACGATTATACCATAGCAAAGACACCCGGCTCCTAGATCGGGATGGATGCATATCGACTCGGTTTTTAGATCGTTTCAAACGCACCCGAATTACCACTTTGGAAATGATTTTTAATTATCTTTGCAACCGTTGATATTTGTGAAAAATGTGTAATAAAAAAGATGTAGCTTGCGATGAGATGAATCTTTCGTTGTGGTAAAACTTTTCTCTAACATTCACCGTTATCGATAATATCGAAGATTTATAAAAACGAAAAAAAAACCTTGTGATGTTAATAATTTCTTAGATATCTTCTGAACGGTTGTGATTTCTGGAAAATGTATCGTACGAAAGTTTGAGCGCGTAATAAGCAGCATCTTTTAACCTTATAAAACTTTTCTCTGGGATGAACGGCTTCCGAGTAAATCCACGTTGTCTGAGTCTGAGGGCCGCGGAGACTATCCGCACCCGTAACGCCTGAAGCGTGAAAAACTTTGTTCGAGAGCATGATATTGCGTGGGTATAGTATAAGGTACTACGAACAGTAGCTAACAACACGCGACCATATCCTTAGAGATTGTCGCACTAGTACGTAGCCGGTCGATGCTAATTGCAAGAAACAACAGCGGGCAGAGAACAGTGGCTGGCCATAAATTAATTCAGCACGATGTGTCGCTGCATTAAACACGCCAGAGATCTTGGGCCCGTTGTGTTTCCCTGGACTCCGTGTTTCCATACTCAGGAACCTCTACATCAGACTTATACGTAGTTATAATACCTATATAAGTGTAGGAATCGGGGCCGAAGACGTAGAGTTAAGTAAAGTAAAGCAAAGTGAAGCGAAGCAAAGTAAAGTAAAGTAAAGTAAAGTGAAGTACTTACACACACACATAACGTGTTTTCCGTTACACTGTTACATACTCAGCTGTTAGTTAAGAAAAAAAAAAAGAACCGATAACTCCGTCACGCAATTCAGTGCAGTGATTCTCTTATATTTTCACTTAAAAGAAACGTGAAATTCAACCCCTATTTCAGAAGAAAAAAAAGCGTTTAATTATCAGACGTGAAAAAAGCTGCGTTGAAAAAACATCATATCTTGTAGAGCTTACGTCTGATTGATAAATTTGTTAGATAAAAATTTTAGAGGATAATAAGACGCAGGTTTTATGTTCAGTACATTTTTTTTGTCACACAATAAATAGAGCTTTTGCACGGCTTGGTATCTAGGATAATGAAAGTTAGAAGAATAGCAGATTACCCTAATGAATAAGCGAATACAAATCTTATCATATCTCGTCGAGTTTAAATCTGATCAAAAAATATTTCAAACAAATTTTGTAGAAAATAATAAGACGCAGATTTTATATCGTATAAAATTTTCTGTCAGACAATAGGTAAAGCTGTTACAGGCCCAGAATCTCTAGCAGTAAAGATCCTGAATCTTAATCTCTGATATGTATGTGCAGTGGCAAGGATCACAGAGTACTAAAAGCATCACCTTTCATTTTATTATCGTCAGTAAACTGTCCGAAAATCACCTTTGTGACGGGATAACACATGTACATGTGGTTTGTTTGTCGAATTACCACGATTAAATAATAAATCTATTGAGGGAGGACCTTGTCACGCGCAACAGCTCAATTGCTAAAGGACCTTCAGCGCGAGCCCCTAAACCACATTTTTCTTTCTCTGTCTCTGGGGCATGGCAACCAGATGGTCATGACAAATGCCCCCTTTTTTTATACGCGGATTTTTTATTCCATCCCGTTTTTCCTTTTTTTTTTTGTTTTTCCATTTTGTAACGAAGCTGTTCGCTTTTTTTTTTCAACGCTAAATCCACCTAATCCAAGAAATCGACCTTCAATTTGATGATCAAAAGTTTCTGAAAAATTCTTACACCCTTATTTTTTCACCCTGTTCCCAATTGCCGGTTGTTATACAAGCGGGATTATAGTTCGAAACCAGGTTTTTCGCACCATTTTCATATTTCTAGCATGCTGTTGTATGATTGCTAGCCAACGTTGAATGGCGTGTCAGTCAAACATTAGCAACTACCGACACAATCTACCCTGAAAATGAGAGCAGCCCGTGTTCACTCGTTCTCTCTCTCTCTTTCTTCTATCAAGTTTTCGAAATGTTACACGAAACCGTATAATTGTATTGTCGATTTCATGTATTTTCTTCGTTTTTATTTTTTTTTTTTTTTTTGCATGCAAAATTTGTTCAAAAATAGATCTTAACAAAAAAAGCTTGAAAATTTCAATATCTCCAAATCAAACAGCTTCTCGAAATTCTATTTACCCTGAAATTTACAAATTCAGAATTTTCTTTACGATTTACTAAATTTTTTTTCGTACACTTTTTTTTTTAATAAAACGGTTTATTTTTAGATAGAAAAATTATGAAAAAAATTAATGGTCGCGGGTGGGCTATAGGGTATGATAATAATTGATACAGAGTTAAAAATAAAATGATAATTCGTGCCTCGCGTTATTCAGACTAGGTAGGTACTGAATGGAAGGTATGCCTAATAATTTATATCAGAGACGTCAGAGACACGAACAGCACCGTGTTCATAATCGTATACACACGTACATAACCGAGTATCGTATTTTTTTAAAATTTTTTTCTCTCAATTTTTTTTATTATTTTTCTTTTCTTTCTTTTATCTTCTTTTTCTATTTTCTTTTTTGGTGTCACATATATTCTATATAATTATATTCAGATTCATAAGGCAGCAGCAACAGCAGTAGCAGCAGCACTGCGTCTTTCTCTTCCCATTAATCTAAGTTAAACATTTTTTTCTCATCATTTCTGCGGTATCACCGAAATATTGAAATACCTTGACTAATCTGAACTCAAGAGGCATGTGTGTGCGTTGTTATGAAAAAAATTAAAGAAACAGGTTCACAAATTTCAAAATGAAGAGAGAAACAAAAACCAAATAAAATTTAAAAAAAAAATCAGTACTCAGAAGGCTAATACCCAAACTGTTATAAAAGTTCAAAGTTTAAAGGCTCAATCTGAAAGCTCAAAGGTCTACGGCCGAGGGGCAAGACACAAACGGCTGTATCATCGTTTTTGCATTTTTAGTTATTTATTTTTTTTTCATTTTTATATTTATTTTTCTTTTTCAGAGAATTCAGGTTGAAAATAATTCCTGACATGATGTCAGCTTTTTTAATCTCTGTCGCATCGCTACTAAAGCTATACGAAAAATACCTGTAAGGGTGGGTGGGAATATAGGTAGGTACCAGCTGCTACAGAGATGATGTGAAATTTTCGTTTTTATATCTGTAAAGCTTGCTGGTGTATACCTATATATAGGTACCGCAATAGCTACAGATTTGAAACCCTGTAAAACGGCTTTACACAATTTTTTGGTAGTAGAAAAATGTCGAAAAGGGAAAAAGAAAAAAAAAATACCAAAGTTTTTATTCCCAGTTTTAACGCTTCTTTTTTTTTTTTTTTTTTCTTCTTTCTTTTTTTCAACCAATCGCCGCGGGGGAACTTGGATAACACACACGTAGTTAAAAATAACAAAATATGCAGACTGAAATAAACAATTTTTGCAAAAAATTAAAAAAAAATTCATTAATATTCGAAATAGAAAAATGCTGTTTGAAAAATTTTACCACCGCTAATTGAATTACGAAAATTTTGACTATTCGCGTAGCTTTCACGAATTTGAATGGATTGGGGTTGGCGATTTCCACCGAGTGTATAAACTCGGACATTATCCGACTATGATAACCGCAACTACAGAAATAATTATGATTCTATATACATATGTATGTATACTAATAATTAGTAGCATTTATATGCATGTGAATATACCTATTCATGATACCTGTGCAGCTATGGTAGAAATTAAAATTCGCGTATTACCAGATGAAGGAAATTTAACGAGAAATTAGTAATTTTTCAAAATCAATATACGTCGTCGATAATCCTGTGAAAATTTTCGATCATTTTTTATAAACCCTCCAGTTTTTGAAATTATTTTATGCGGTTATTTTTTCAAACATATCTTCGATCGATTATAAAGACTCGAAGAAGAATTTCATCATATAGTAATAAAAATTTTGGCAAAACGAGAATTCGATAGAATGAAAATTTGAAACGCAATGAAAGCCCAATTTTACCAGAGGCTATGGAATTTATGCAGTTTTCCATTACACTATGGAATTGTGTCAGTTCCACAGAATTTCTCTGTGCATATACTGTATATACGTACGTACGTGCAGAGTTCCATACGTGAAACCCCTACTGTTTCCATTTATTTTTTCTATTTTTTTATATATATATATATATATACACCACACCCTTGTTATCTTCGTAATAATGTTCATTTCAAAGCCGTGAAAGCTCAGAGTAAGCTTTTGCAAAGCTACCATGTTCCAAAAATTGCACCAGAAAGAAAAAAAAAACAGAAACAGAAACAGAAACTCGGTGAATATTTTTTCGTACCCGCGTCATGGAACAGAATTTTTTGCCCTTTTCTGTACCTCGATTCAAATGACAATCCGCAATTATTCGATATCAAGAAATATGTAATACTAAAAATTGATGTACGAACTGAGAGAAAATAGCCAATTGAATTAACGGGGTCGGAAAGCCTCGAGCTGTTTGTTAATTGAAGTATATCAATTAACGGAGCGAAACGATCCCCTGTCAAGTCCAGCAAGGTTTTCGAACACCACCGCCGATCTCTAGCTGTACGTATCGGCCAAGGTATATCTATAGTATATATAATAATATCATTTCGTATTACTGTTATATCGATCTATGTAAAATTTAAGAAAATATATGCACGGAGAGAATATTATAGGAAGCGCTGTCATACTGGTATAGGTCGATTGACTTATCGCGGACTTTTGAGATCTCCTACTATAAGTATGGTAACCGTTCTCACAAGTGAGGCAATGGTTACCATACTTATAGTACGAGATCTCAAAAGTCCGCGATAAGTCAATCGACCTATACCAGTATGACAGCGCTTCCTATAATATTCTCTCCGTGTGAATTATATCCTAATTGTACCTAAATAGAATTAAAAAAAATTAAAAAATTGCTATCTAAAAAATCGATCTTTGAAAATGACCTAAAATCAAATAATGGAATTTTATCAAAAGCTGAAGAGCCGTGATAAAATTTTAGCCAATTATCATAATCGCGATGATTGTTTAATTATCAACATTTAATGGTATCAAGATTACTTCAGATTCTTATTCACCTGGTTCTTCGTTTTAATTTATTTTTAGTTTTTGTATTGGATAGGTCGAGGTATTCTGTGATATTCTACATAAATTAGATAGGAATTAAAGTGAATTAAATTTCTAGGATGAACCTGGAACCTACCTGGATACAATATGAAGACAGCCGTTTCTCTATCTATGATCCTGTATTCGGTATTAACAAAGGGACCGAAACAGCTAATTGGGGATCTTTAATTGCCCCAAAAATGATACACAGGTGGAGTTAGGTGATCGTAGGTATATCACGCGGTACGTTACACAAGGAAAATATATCTAAAAACCTCCCTTTACACCGTAGGCTCCTTATATTATCATATCGCCCTTATTTTATTATTATTTTTTTTTTTGCTTTGCTTTTTTGCTTTTTTTTTTATAAAAAAATATTTGAATGAATGAATTAATGAATGAATGCAAATTGTTTGGATTTATTTTTCAGAAATGAAATTAAAACAGAAAGAGAGAAAATATAATAGAAAACAAAAAAAAAAAACATAATCAGGGAAATGAAACTTCAATCGCAAAGTTTTGGCTGTTAAACTTGACCCGAATGAACTACGCTGCCATTTAACAAATTTAACGAGAACTCGAAGTACCATAAAAAACACACGCCGCGCTAAAACGCACTTCCGGTACCCTTCCTTTCTCTCTTACTCACCATAAGTCGTTATTATATTGTCATTTTTTGTTTTTTTTTTCTTTTCATTTTTTCATTTTTTACTCCAATTTTCGCTTAAGGGTTTATTCACACCGGGAAACGGTCCAGGTCTTATCCTTTTTTGGGTTTAATTTATTATCCGTGCCGTGTGGCATTACCGGAAGTCGTTCAACTCCGGGTTTTGGCTCCACACAACTCTGCTCTTCTCTTCTCTTCTCTTCTCTGCTCTAGGGATTCATGGAGTTCGGTCTTTGGTCCAGTTCGGTAGTCTCCATATCCTATGTATATGTATATGTATATATATATATGCTCCTATCTCCTATCCGAACTCCGAAATCGATACTGTAATAGAGGTAACCACGGTAATGGGAGATAATTGAGTTTTCGAATCCCTCGCCCTGATTGCATCCACACAGACCCGTCATCGGCTCTCGCAGTCAAACTTATAGACTTAACATTTCGGTCAAGGAATTATAGTAGTTGTATTATTATGTTAACGCGTATGTAGTAGGTGTCTATGAAATAATAATAATAATAATAATAATTCAAATCGATCGTTGAAAGACAAATCATTAAAAAAAAATTCGAAGTATCACAGATTTCAGACTCGGTGTTATACGGAAACTGAATCCGAAACCGAACTTAAATTTTATACGAAATCGTCATTTAAATTCGATCCAGATGACGCGATAGTAAAATTTCAAGACATTAACACTTTTTTGTAAAAAAAGGAAAAAAAAAAAAAAGCCACCCTTTGTCAATCCCCAAACTAATTAACTTCTTTTTTTCGAAAATAAAAAGGCAAGAAAAAAAGAGATTTTTTTTTTTTTTTCGAAATTCTCGTTCTGATAGTATTTCTCGATGATTGATCGAACGACGTTTGTAAAATACGATAAGCGTAGGCACAGGTAGGTATATAGGTATGTATAAAGGTATATAGGTATATATACAGAGACTCTACTCAGCCGATGGATTGATTGGCTGTAATTAATACGACACAGAGACTGCAGGTTTAGGTCGGTTTGACATTGACTCGATAATTCCTAGATTACAAAGGCTTTGCCAAAATCCTGAATTGCAGTTCGTTGCAGAGGGTGACGTAACAATTCCAATTCGGACAACGACCGATTCAGGGGGATGAATAATCGTTAATGAACAAAATTAAGAACTTCGTTAAAGTAAAAAATTAAAATATAAAGAAAAAAAGAAAAATAAAAAATTTGTTTTCGTCTTCTTTTTCTTCTTAACATCGAAGAATATTAACAGAATTTGAGCCAAAACTTCATATATTATATATATATACATATATATATCTTCTAGACGATGTAAGAACGATGGAGAAGATGAAGAAGATGAAGAAGAAGAAAAAGATAGAAAATAAAAAAAATTGTTTTCTGACCGATGCGATCGCCGTCGATTGGTAATCAATAATTACTTAATATCCTTCAATAACTAACGCCGTGGGTGGCTCTGACCATGCCCCATCCCTCTCTCGCTCTATTGCTCATGGAATCTTTTAGGCCCTCGGGTGTACCTTGGGTCTTAACCCTTTATTCGGTTCCCATAATAAAAATGAGAATCAAAGCCCCCCCTGCCACCCCCTCGCCGCAGAAAGAAGAAAGAAGTCGGATAATATAAGATGAAAATTTTTTTTTCTTACTTATATAATTATTTGTTTTATTTTCATTTTCATTTTAAAGAATTTTGTATAAAAAAAAATCCATACGTAATTTTGCTGCGTACGAAATTAACAATCTAGTAAAACCGTAAAAGGATTAGAAGTTGAAAAAAATTTGCATGATGAAAAAAAAAAAATTATACAGAAGTTGACAATTTTTTTGCAATTCCTTCGTTTTTTTTTTCTAATTCTCTTGATTCTCCAATCTTTTTTGTTGAAAATTTTCGAATTTTAATTTATCATATTAAACTAGTATCATAAAAAATACAGCTCGATGGTTATTTAAGTATGTCAACTCTCTATATCCACCAGACGCTGCGTACGGTACCGCGTGCGTGCGTCATCTCCGATCGATCTAACGACACCGGGCGTCGCGACGACGACGTAGAGACTCGGGGTGAACCAGTTAAGGGATTGAAGAGTTGGGGGATCGACTTGGCGCAAATGAAAAAAAAAAAAATAACACAAAATGCATAAATATACAAGAAGAAAAAAAAAAAAATTAGCACTTGGCTTGATCTAATTAATTCATATAATTAACGATTTTACAACAGCAAAAAAAATGTCTCAAAATTGTATATAGAAATAAAAAATTAAATAAAATAAAAAAATGAAAAGAATATATATAGACAAATATCGAGAGCTCTTGATGAGTTCTTATAAGTTATCGTTATAGTTAGTAGCTTATTCATTATATGATTGTAAGTAGTATCCCATTTTTATCCAGCTATTATACATGGCGATTACCTCGCGATTAGCGACGCGCAAACAAATTGATTGGCGAGCTTCTAGCTGAAACCCCGTTGTTATCCATATTTCGACTCGTTGAACCGAGGAAGGTTTACGAGGGCTGTTGCAGACTGGGGGTTGCGAGGGTGAGAGGTGAGGGTTGAGGGTTGAGGGTTGAGGGTTGAGGGTTGAGGGTTGAGGGGTCGGGGCCTCGAGCTTCAGCTTTGTTACGATAATCTACCCTTTTCAACTGACGCGTCCCGTCATTGAAAACGAGTAATCGTGTCTCGCTGCAACCATGACACGTATAAATATTAGTTTATTCATATGCTTTCGAATATCTTATTCATTTTTTACTCAATTTTTCGTTCCATTTAACACCTTGACTCTCAAAATCGGACTCGATTTCATCAGCCGAAAATTAATGAATGAATTAATGAATGAATGAATGAATGTATTGATTAATCAATAAACGAATGAATTGACGAGTTAATGAATGAGTTAATGAGTTAATGAATAATATGATGAATTAATTAATGAATAATCACTGAAGTGATTATTATTTATTGGCTTTTTTTTCATATTCCAAAATTTCAAGATTTTTTTTCTTTCTTTTCTCTCTCATTCAAAAATGAATTTTTAGTGAATGAATCTTGCAGTTGAAAAAAGTATAGTGATTTTTTTTCTATTATCTCGTTCTTCCTCGTTTTATATACATATAATACTATATACTTACATTATACTATATATATACTTGTGCGAACTTTTTAAACGGGTTAGTTTTAATTACGTTGAAATATTAACGTGTTAAAATGAATGAACGGAGACTCCGTCATCGTCGTCGATGAATAATTATTTATATTAAAAAATGTTCAACACCCACAAGAAGCCCATTATTAAATTTCAAACTTTATTTAATCAAACCCTATAATCCACAAACTCGCTATATCGTCGATTTCAAAATCATTTCCTCCGTTGAAATTAGATCTCCGAATTATACAATTTTTTTCTTTTTTTTTTCTTTCTCAACAACTATACAGAATCAAAATTAGATTAAAAAATTACAATTCTCTCTAGTTTATTCATCATCCTCGTTATTATTATTCTTATTATTATTATTATTATTATTCATCGCTTTTACGGATGCCGTGTTATTTCTTGTATACCTAAATTAACTAATTTACACCATTACATATATATATATATTTATATATATATATGTATATATAAGTTAACGAGGCTCGAGGTATTAGAGAATTGAGTAGGAGAATGAAGAGAAAGAGAGAAAGTGACAGGCAAAGAGCTGGTTTAGAATTTAGCAAGTGTTAATTAAGGCTCGTAGACGTTCAAAGCTGTTTTAATTATTTCCCACGCGGTGCCTTTCTCAGTTTCTATAGATATATATATATATATATATATTATACAGAGTCAGTAACAGCTGAAAACATCATGAAGTTAATAATTAGAAAAGAACAAAAAAAAAAAAAGAAAAAGAAAAATAAAGAATGAAAGAAATGAGAAAAATTTCTAATTAAAATTCGATGAAATATATATACACACATCAATAAATTAATAAACGTTATTATTTTTCATTTAAGACTAATATTGCCTATACGGCTAATCATTGTCTATGAGTTCAAAAGATTTTACTCTAATTAAACATCCCACACGATCCTCTTTACGTCAATTAAATTTCTACCCAGAAATTGTATCAATGAGAATATTTCAATGGACTGTTTACGACAATATGCAATACATCTATATATATAAAGGGTGGTTCAGTTTGAGCGGCCTATATTTTAAGGGTGGATACTTTGTGGAATTCTGAGACGAAATTTCCTTTACTAAAAATTCGTAGGGCTAATGGTTTTCGAGATACACAAAATCCTGATAGACCAATCGCTGAAGTTATAAATGACTCAGACTAGGCCCGGTCATGAGTGTAAACTTGCGCAGTACCTAGTCTATGGGACTTATGTTAGACGCTCCGCGTTTTGTTAACTAAGATCTTTCGTAGCTCTGAAACTATCGATCCCTCGAATTTTACAGTAAAGGAAAATTTAGTCTGAAATTTTTTCGCGGAATTAATCATCAGAATATCACACGTTTGATCTGAATCACCCTGTACACACATACGCATTTGTATAATTTGATATTTTCCCTAGATATGTATGTAGGTTTGAATTGAAAGGAAATATTGGAACCGACATCGTTCACGTGATTATACGTTATGTACCCATTATGTGGGTTCCGATAATCGAACAATTGACTGCTGACTAATTCACAAAACAATAATTATCCTCGTGTGTATTATGCCCTTCTATACGATCGCATTTCATTGTATCTAATTCGCTTATGTTAGTTTCAGGAACTTACGTCTATCGCGCACTTGTCTTTCTCGAAATCATTTCAATTGTTTGAATCTGATAAAATTTTGCGAATAAAAAATAAGTCCCAAAATTTATTTTCAAATTTCAATCCGAGTTAATGAAATTCGATGATTTACATTTTTGCAACTTTAATGAAAATTAAGTGATAGTTAAGTGTTTGAAAAAACACATCCACAGACCTCGTGTCCAAAACCAAATCAATTTTGAATAAATCGTTAAAATTTGAACAAATTGCCCAGCAGCAATGCGACGATGGTAGTAGTAGTAGTAAATTCAATCTACGAAAATCAAAGCCCCATAAAATCTACAATGATTCTTTAATTGAGTCTTAATGTACTAGTGATCAGCTCTAAGAGGACTCAGCCTCCTTCAGCCAGTGATTTCCAAAGATTTGACCTCATCCAAGGGGCAAATATACCCAATACCTTTACCGAGATAAGGGATGTTCAATTTTCAATTCGGTTGGTACAGCTGCCGGGGATGGGGGTCATACCATGCATATCTACATCGGAAATAAAAGGCGGTAGACAGGACCGAACAGAATAGCGTAATAAAACGGGCTTAAAGTCGCACCATAAAGTTTAAGGGAGGCTATAGATAAGCACTGCAGTTAGCGAGCGAGCAAAAGCTTATAGTACCTACTACGTACGTATCTATCTATATACCCGCCTGTTTCAACTCCTTTTCTCAATATACAGGGTGTTTTTCCACCCCTTATAGAGCTGAAACTTATACAAAATTGATTAATTTTTATCCCATATATATTTTTCTTTTTCTTCGTTTCATTTTCCTGATTTTTTTGTCGGTAATTCTTTTCTTTTTTTTTTGTCTTCTTCTTTTCTGTTCTTTCTATGGGATAGTGGATTTTCGGTATCTAACGCTGACCCATGCCATTGTGGCTAAAACAAGAACACATCTATACGAAGAACAAAGTTTTCCCCCAAAGTTTCGAGGTTTAGCTGTTTAGGCAACCGCCCGGGCACCACGCCGAAATTATCTCACCAAGGAAACTGAGGTAAACGACACTATATACAGTTTACCTACTACTACGTATAGAAACTCACGATTTCATCGAAAGTTCTCTCATCTCTACCCGAATCGGATCTTAGAACTCTGCCTATTATTATTATACCTCTCTTGACCATCATATCATGTGGATATAAGCCTATACCTATATATATATATATATAAACGGAAAAATATAATTTCGTATTAAATAATAGTTGAAAGTATACGAATGAAATTTTACTCATCCCTCATCAATAATAATAGTCAAAAAAACGATTACCCATAAGAAAACGGAACCCACCCTTTACAAATTCCTGAATTTTTTTTTTTCATTTTTTGTTTTTTTTCTCTACTGAACGACGAGATACGGAAGTTCGTGAGTTCAGATTTGTCGCTTCTTCATATATTAGATATTAATATTAATTAAAATCTCATACATGAATGCAAAGATTCTTCTTTTTTTTTTTTTTTTAAATACACACATGTATATTTATTAGGGTGGTCCTTATTTAGGGTATGTTCGAATTTTTTTTCGAGCCAATCCGAAATAGGTTCCAAATAAAAAAAAAAAAATTTTTGCCAAATTGCAGCTCTTAATTTTGAAATTAACCTGGCCCCCCCGACATCCAAAGTTTTAAATAGAAATAACATGGGAAAAGTCTGTTATTACTTAGGAATTTTTCAAGTCGTGAACTAATAAACGGATTATTTCGACACACAGATATTCTTGTAGCAAATTTAACGCTCTACAAAAAAGGTCTCTTGTGATTTTTTGCTAACTTGACTGGTTCAAAAGCTATTCGAGGTCAAAATCGAAGTTCTAGTCAATTCCGTGGTTTTTCCATTTTTATCGTGGTTTAATGATTCAAAAATGTGAAAAGGGTTATAATTTATATTCTAGATGACTTTTCTTACCTTGACGTTTGCTCTTAAAGAAAAATATTAATTGATTAAATATTATTAAAATTTCAATGGATTGAAAAAAAAATACCAATATTAGCATATCTTTTTTTTAATCATAGAGATTTTCATCAAGTTTTTACATTAGTTTTTTTTAGCGCGTCAGGAAACATTTGTCGATGATCTTTAACTAATTGTAATACATATTGCATTTGTTCTTCATCCTTCGTATAATGTTTACAAAAAAATGACGCGCTAAAAAAAACTAATATAAAAACTTGATGAAAATCTCTATGATTGAAAAAAAGATATGCTAATATTGGTATTTTTTTTTCAATCCATTGAAATTTTAATAATATTTAATCAATTAATATTTTTCTTTAAGAGCAAACGTCAAGGTAAGAAAAGTCATCTAGAATATAAATTATAACCCTTTTCACATTTTTGAATCATTAAACCACGATAAAAATGGAAAAACCACGGAATTGACTAGAACTTCGATTTTGACCTCGAATAGCTTTTGAACCAGTCAAGTTAGCAAAAAATCACAAGAGACCTTTTTTGTAGAGCGTTAAATTTGCTACAAGAATATCTGTGTGTCGAAATAATCCGTTTATTAGTTCACGACTTGAAAAATTCCTAAGTAATAACAGACTTTTCCCATGTTATTTCTATTTAAAACTTTGGATGTCGGGGGGGCCAGGTTAATTTCAAAATTAAGAGCTGCAATTTGGCAAAAATTTTTTTTTTTTTATTTGGAACCCATTTCGGATTGGCTCGAAAAAAAATTCGAACATACCCTAAATAAGGACCACCCTAATATTTATATACATATATATAAGTATATCTATATCTATTCATCTATTAATCCATCTATCTATTTATTTATCTATCTATCTATCTATCTATCTATCCACCTATCTACTAATATAAATAAAGACGCTAAGAGGATACGATGCGGTCGAAACCATGTTAACCATGTTCAGCCTAGCCCAGAAGAAACCCATGGAGTCCCCCTCTTGAAGGAATAACTTTTACTATATGGATATGATTTGTGTGGACAGTTATGCTTAAACAAATTTCTAACGGGCGGATGTCGCTTCCAATACTTAATATTACTATATATATATATACATACATACATATATATATACTATATTATATTCAGGCTTATATCGAGATACCAATTTATAACAGCTAGACTAAGATGTACGACGATTATTAATATTATCATTAAATTTAGGTGAAAATTTCATTTATTTGAATAATATTTTCTTTCTTCGTAAAACTCAACAAGACGTTGTCACTTTTTTTTATAAATATCTTTGAATATCTGTATATATATATATAATATATATATATATTTTTTGTTTTATTATAACTATACTCCTAGAAATTAAGAGGACTTATCCATCAGTAATGAGTAGGAAATGACTAAGCGGTATGCGCTTAGAATCAGTCCCTGTTTCTGACTCGTCTATGTATAGGCGCATATATATCCATCTTAGAGTATTAAGCTTAGAATAAAATATATTAGTCTTGATTTTTTTGTGTACATGTGTGTTAAAATAACGCTCTGCAACGTACGTTGAGAATTTACATTTTTCACGTACCTCATGTCTGTTTTAATTTTTTTTTTCCTTCTATCTTCATAATCAATCTAACGGTTTTTTATCATTATTTTTTTCTTCTTTATATAAAAATACGAAAGATCGAGGATCACGAATTTCTGAATCTTTTATCATGAAAAAGAAGAAAGAAAGAAAAAAAAAAGAAAACTTAAATTTATTTTCGCGTATCTATCATGTGGCGGAGAAAATACAGATTCCTATCTTTCTTCATCTTCGTCGTCTTCGTCTTATTTTTCTTGATTTTTCAGTTTTCATTCCTGATTCTCTCCGTTTCTTGTAACCGTTTATGTAAATGTGTAAACGCACCTACCTATGTCCAATCGCAAAGCTGAGCAGCAGGCTTCCTCTTAACTTCGAACGTGAGCGTGGGGCGATCTTAGCTCGAGGTAACACGCTCGGCGCTCCATATTACAGATAATGATCGAGCCGATACGCATTCCTTTGGTCTCGAGAGCTGAAGCAGCCCATTTTCGGCCCATTGTCGGCTAACTCACCTTTTGACAACTCTCTTATACAGATTTCTTGGTCAAATAGCATAGTTTCGTTTAGACGCGATGATCTGAGTCAGTGGCTGCCATCGCGAGGGTGAAGAAATAGAAAAAAATCATTCGATAAGAATTTAAACTCATTATTTTTTTTTTAGAAATGAACAAATGAACCCACAGATATTAAATTTTCCCTTAATTCTGCATCAATTTTCCTGATCTTCTGTATTAATACTTGTTTTAGATTTTATTATCTCGATTGCAGTTTACCTCGAATGTAATCGACGATCCTGAATCGTTTCCGTTAATCGTTTAAACTACTTCGAAGGAAAACAAAGCGATGAATCTTCATTTGAGAGCCACTGCAGGATGAACACGGACAATCGCTTCCTTGTCTAACGAAAAGTTACGGCTATAGCTATACGGCCAAGTATTTTCTTCTTTTTTCTCAGGTTTACTCAATCGTAAATAAAATCGTAGAAACATGAAGATCAAGGGGTTAAATCATCCCCCGATAACAACCGGATAGTATCTTTTTTTTATATTTGAAATTGCGAAACTGCGATAGGTAGAGAGGAAAATTTTAAGTCAGGCTCTGAGTGGAGTTTAAAAAATTTACCACCTAGGTGTAACGGCTGGGTGTTTTCCTCTGTTCAGTAATATAGACGGTGGTATATATATATACCTATGTATGTACATACATACCTAAGGCGGTAAAAGAAAAGAGGAAAAGAAGTGGGGAAAAGAAAATCTCAATTTCGAAGGAGAGGATAACTTGAAAAAAACTTCCATTACAAGAGTCCTCTAACCCCGGTAAACACCAAACCACATCTCCGACACGTGGGTTATATACGCTAGAGAGAAAAAGAAGAGAAGAGTAGAGTAGAGAAGTGAAGAAGTGAAGAAGTGAAGAAAAGCGAGGGTCGCAACCTCATCCTTAGTTCTTGTGTAGCAGTAGAGGCGCCGCTGGCAAGAGTCAACTTTTTAAAACAGTCAAAGTCATTTAAACTTTCCCTGTCTTTTATACACTCTGCAGCACCCTCTTTCGAAACCCCGTGTACATATGTAGATTGCGACTCGCTGTGCTCCATCCACCATCTACCATCCACCATCCGCCATCCGGCATACGCCATCCTCCTCATCCTCATCCTCATTCTTTTACACCACTCTTGCAGGGGTTTGGTGATATTACCTCCTAGACTCACCGCCAGACACCACTTCTATAAAATCGTGAAACTCGATTCAAGAAATTAGGCAAAGAGTTGTGAAAACAGCGATGCACTTCTCCATTTTTTTAGAATAAGGAACTTTTCAAGGCTCTTTATCCTGTCTCAGTCCCGACTCAAGACTTTATCTGATCCAGTATTTCTCGTTGATTTCAATAAAGTTTGAATCAAACCAATTCCTCGGACGGTTCAAAAGTTATTAAGTATTTAATGTCTAAATATGGAGATCAGGTAAAGTTCGTTAGTTTCTTCCTGGTAATCCCGAAGTACTTCGAAGCCTGAAAAAATGCCAGTCAGCTACATCCTTCGATGCAGTTTCATCCCCTGATTTCAATAAAAGTTCAATAAAATTGATACCTTGAACCGTTCGGAAGATACAACGATTTTAGTACCTAAATATGGGCAGAATAACCTCTGATGACAAAGAAACTAAGAAAAAGTTCTATTCTTTCGTTTCTGGTCAGCTGAAACTCGCTCGGTTACCTAATCGGGTGTAATTTTGTCCGCTGATTCCAATAAACGTAGAAACGAAACGCTATCTCGAACAGTTCGTAAGATGTAACGAATTTTGTGGTCAAATATGGTTAAAAAAAAAATCGATTCTTTAGCCAAATCGTGTGTCTAGACCCCCGAAAACTACCCTCGAGGTTGAATTTTGGTGTGAGATGTGTGTGGAGCAATGGTAAAAGCAAAGACAAGAGGGTTGGGTATATTTAATCCAGTAGAGAATCGCGGGCGCGCTGTAGGATATTACCATACGCGTTCAGGTTCAGGGTACGCAGTTCAAACTGGAGAGCTTGGCCTGATGTATGCACGGTTCGTCAGCGGATTCAAATTTCGTATTCAAATGGCGGAGGCAGAGACTGAGGCTGGGGAGTCTGGATAGTAACCATGTGTATCCATCCACTAGCCGGCTAGCATGGATTGCAATTCCCACTTAGTATTTCGGGAGCTAGCGTTAACTGAGCAGTGCGTAAATGCAAACACCACCCGTCATCCTATTCCTCATCCTCTTCCTCTTCCTCTTCCTCTTCCTCATCCTCATCCTCATCCTCATCCTCATCCTCCTCTTCTTCGTCTCTGCCCTCTTGATTCCATCGGAATATCTGCTACGCTCCCTTGTTCAAACTTACCCATTTCCCATCGCTAGATGGGAAGAGGCTCGTGTTTCAAAACCGTTTGTCTGACTCTCTCAAACCCGGATAGAGCTTCGTCTATCCTGCTTAGTACAACCTGTGACTACGCGTCAGTGATCACTGACAAAACTTTCAGCAAGGTCTCTTCGGTTCTTGGTAAAAGTAGATAAGTATCAGTCTTAAGACAACCTTAACTAAACATGAAAGGAGATGAACAAAGATTAGTTTTGATTATATCTCAGCCGTTTTACATAAGCCCGAGAAATACTAAAGGAAAAATTTTTAGAACTAATCACGACGCACGTTTTATGTCTTACAAATTTTACTCCATCTCAAACAGTCGCGGAGATATCAACGTTTTTAAAACGCATCGGGGCGATGTGTGTTTCCTCTTTTTTACTTCACTGACTTTGTACACGTCGCCTATTTCACATCGGGTCAAAAAAATTTGTAAAGGAAAAACTTAGTAGAAAAAATCAAGACGCACGTTTTTTGTAGTACAAATTTTTCTCCAACTATAATATTGCCGAAGATATATCAATCTTTCGACTATATTGAAATGTGACATTATTTTGACAGACTGACTTTGATATCTCGACTGTTTTACATTGGATGAAAAAATTCTAGAATGATAATTTGTAAAACTAATCAAAACGCGTGTTTTTTGATTTATGAATTTTTCTCTATCTCTAACCAGAGCTGATATTATATCGACGATTTAGAACCGCGATGACATAGGATTACTTTGATAAATTTTGACTCATGAAAGTTTTACGCGGTCAATACCTGGCTAATTTATGCCAGAGACTTAAACGTGGGTTCAGTCCTGTCCCAGGCTTTGGCAAGAACCAACAATAAGGACAGTAGCCGCTTATCTCAAGGACCAGTTTACTAATCTTTCAAGCTTCGATGCCCCGCCGATCCACAGGAGCTTTCAAACCGTCAAGAGCCCGAAGGCTAAACCTCCTAAATGTTTTGCAAATATGTCGGACCTCGCGGGTTGTTGACAAGTAAGATTTCGCCGCGGATTTTGCCTCGGCATTGAATCGAATAATTGGATGTCAAACAGCCGTGTTCTATTTGTGAACATAATAATTGTAGAACTATTTTTATTTTCTTTTTTTTCTTTTTTTGCATTTTAAATAGAATGATTGTGAGAAGTGATACCGGGTGCACCAGAGCATCTCTATAACTTCCTCGAATTTTCATTAGCCGTTAGAATGTCTTTCAATTAAGTTTTCGACTGGTACTAAAGAAGGAGCAGCTAGGCTGTTGAAAGACACCGAGTAAAAGAGATACGAGATTGCAGCGACGAACAAGTGGTTAATTACGAAAGCTCCTTCGATCTTCTGTTAAACGACGACGACGACTCTTCCTTCAAAAGAATTCTATACGATTTAAAAAGTACCTGGATACAAGTAAAATCGTATATACTTCTAACCATGTACAATATATCGAATCTATTTACCGTCATTTTGAGTGATTGATCTCAAAGATGAGTAACATGTGTATTTTTTTTTCATTTTCATTTTCTTTTTCATTTTCTTTTTCTTTGTTTAACAGAGAAACTGCACCATAGATAAGAAATATATAAGTGAAACTTAAAAAGATGGAATGACGTTTTCAAAGCACCTTGAAATATATTCAGAGAGGTTCCTTTTTACCTCGACGACGACGACGACGACGACAACCAGTGGATAATGTATGTTGATAGGGCTTAATTATATTGGATCCAAGAATGCATTTTATCTGAGAGTGCAGGACTTTAGTCTTGTTGGTTTAAAAGGCTAACGTAGGTATCCTGCACGACTGAACCTCTCCCAGAGATAACGCCTGAAAGGTTGCACCATTAAAGGTATCTCGATAGTATAGAAGAAAAGAAGAGAAAAATAAGAGGAGCTGAAAGGACGTAACAAAAAAAAAAAAAAAAGAATAAGAATAAGAAAAATTAAAGAGAAAGAGAAATTGTTTTTTTTTGTTAAAAAAAAAAACAAAATAAAGAAACTCTGGAGGTCCTTCGAGGTCCTCAAACTCCACGGGAGTTATAATATATAAATAATTATCATCCTCCTGCACCGTGTCGCTCTTTATCCTCTTTTACTACCTGCGATAGAACCTTCATCCTACGACTACCACATAGCATTATCTTTTACCTATAGAAATTTTTTTTTTCATGCTCTGAAAACTAGTTCGTTTTCATAATAATTCTAATATATATCTTCGCTTCGCCTACTGCAGGTGGAACAATTTACAGCTTTTATTTTATCGATATACACGTTTTTACATAATTTTCATTAAAATAAAATGCAACTCACGATCAAGTTGAGCTACGATATTCTACAAGATCTCATTTTGAAGTATGAAGTTTTATCTTCAAATTGATTCCACATAAATCTATTTACCGCAAATATATATTGAGTTATTCAAGGTAGTAATAGAAGTAGTATTCTATCCATTCGACTTGATGGTTTTTACACGATTTTTATTAAAACACGTGTAACTCCCGATCAAGTGTACTTACAATACTTCACAAGGTTTTATTTCGAAGAATTTAACTTCGCCTTGAAAATGATTCCTTGCAAATCTTTCCACCTTATAGACACAGCCCGAGCAATTCGATGTAGTAATAAGAGTGGTATTTTCCTCTACTCGACTAGTCGAAGGTTTGTGAATTTGATATCCTAGCCGATTTCATTTGATCAGAAACGATGCAAAACGGTATTTAATTTTGAAATTGAATTCTAGAATCCTAGAAAATTAAACGTTATTTACAAAAATTTTGTGCATTCTGGTGTAAAAAAATTTAGAATTTATATAATTCGTTTAAAACGGAGAAATTCGAGGTAGAAATCTCCTGATGGACAAGTAAAGAGACGATTTTTGACCGATGAGTAAAACCCACTGGCGTGTATAAGGACGAAGGAAACTTACCTGGAGATGAACTTGGCCGATTTGTACGATTTTAAGGTAAAAATCTTAAAAGGTATAATAAAAATAAATAAAAAATTGATTTCATTATCGAAGAAAAAGATAAATCCTTACTATATAATATCTTGTATCTTATGTATAGGTACATAACATAAATATCACACGTTGATAAATTTTTCAATGTACAAATTGTTTAATTTCTCGTTAATTTTAAAGCTTATATATGTACCGTGGTATTAGCCTGGTGGTGGAAAAAAAATTTGCGATCACCCTTCCCGGAATCTAGTCTCATAATTTAAATACGTCATGTTTCGCCGTGTTTTAGCATCGTGTATAAGTTTTTTCGCGTGCGACGTCGAGGTGATATACAGTTCGATTTAAACGGAATATTAATATCTCACTTTGGTCATGAGTAATTCCTCCTTGGATCCTTCTTCCTTCTCCACCTTTTCTCGGTCTCTCCTTCTCCTTCATCTTGGTACTTGATTCGGGAATTTTTTTTATCCCCCCCCTTGCTAAACCCCCGTTATAAATTTAATGTAAAAATGCTATCGGGTACGTAGAGTCGTATAGAAATTCCCCAAGCACCGAAGAACTCGGGGAATTAAATAAAAAAAAAATAATAATAAAAGAAAAAAAGTAGTCAAATACTAGAATGTTCGAACCGCTTGAAAAACCGGGTCCCAAATACTCTGATAACTCGAATCTATATCTCGACGCGTTTAGTTTAGTTTTATTTCATTTCTCCATTAATATATCGCTTGTATCGGATGTAATAAAACCATTTAGATTTACAACCAAAGATTCTTCGATCCCTATAACCGAGAAATAATCTCCCTGTCCTTCTCATACTCAAATTATAAAAAAAAACAGGAAGAGGAACACGTGCGTTCCTCAAGCATAACTCGTTTCATCTTTATACATGTAAACGATTTTCTTCAAAACTAAAATCATTTTCAATCTTTTTTTTTTCTCTTCTTTCTTTCTTTCTTCATTCCTTTTGTATCCGAGGGGCAAGGATTAAGTATCTACATACTCATGACGCAGCTTCCGAAGCCAGTCATCCGTTGCAACAGATGTTACGAAATTCCTATGCGGCATTCGTGCCCTAGCCTAGCTCTGCCTCTGGCAAAGTTTGAGCTCGTCCTGAGAGCCTCGTCGTCTGCATCTCGTCGTTTTGAGACGATATATTTTTTTTTTCTAATGCAGTTACTTAGGAGATGAACGAGGAATTAAAAAACTAAGAAATATGAATAAGGAGGACGATACTGGCCAAGAAATTTCAAGTACGTTAACCCCCGTCGTGGTCAGTCGCAAGGAATGGAAGGCCGTAGGCCTTGTCTTTCTTACCTTATAGCTTTATATGCCTTCAAGATCAACCAGGTGAAAATTGACTCTGATTCGAATAGCTGGACCGAAGACTAATCCAAAACTTCGTTTACTCGTCAAATTTCATTTAAAAATACTAAACGAATACACATTATACCTACGTTAGGATATATTCTGTCGTATTTCAATCTCGTATTTCACACGCTATTCAGGTTCTCTCATTTCCCGAAATACGATTAAACATTTTTCCGATCAAATTTCGTCTCCTGATATTTATAAACGTTCAATCTAATCGATATCTCAAACCGTTCAAAAGATATAACGAATTTAGTGCTTAAATATGGGAATCATAACCTCTGATAACAGTAGACGATAGAAAAGTCCCACTTTTTTTTATATCTGATTAATCGAATCTTGTTTCCCAGTTTACTAGTTTTCACTTAATTTCGTCTACTGTTTTCAATAAACGTTGAATCAAGTCGATATCTCAAACGGTCTAAAAGATATAACAATTTTATTGATGAAATATGGTAAAAAAAAAAATAGAAAATTTCAACATAGTCAAATCAATTATACAGTAATGGTGATCCGATTGAATTCACGATTTGTCGTTGAATCTGATCGATGCTATAAATCCGTTTACAATAGTTTTTCGAAAAATTATAACAGGATGAGTATAGCGGTATAATATGTATATACCTTATATACATATGTGTGTGTGTGTATGTGTGATTGTAACTGTGTCAATGAGTGTAAAAAGGTTCACATATCTACTTAAAACTTCTATCGAACAAGATAGAATACTTAAGTTTCTTAAAGAATTTCTTAAAGTTTGAGAGGTCGTAAAACAAATCGATGAATATAACCCCGCGGTTATGCGCGATGCGTGTACCATATATATATATATACCTAAATATACATATGATGTTTCGTAAAAGATTATTTACACATTTTTATATACTATCCTATAAATATATGTATATATGTATGTTCACACATACGAAAATAGAAAAAAAAAAAAACACACACACACACTAAAGTATATATAAGTATCATATGCCAACAGTATAATAAAGCCGAATGTATGTGTATATGGGTACATATTATGCATAACGATAACCAATACGATAATAATTCGAAAGAAATAAATTAAAAAATAAATCGTTAAAGCTGTTTTCAACGATCTACGATAAGCCATAATACCTACTTAGGTATAGTAATAATTTTCAAAATATCTTCAAACACTTTGAGAAAAGGAAAGAAAAAAAAAGGAGAAAAAAAGGAGAAAATGAAATCATCGACTACCGTTTGTTAAATAAATCGGAATAGAGTGAGAAAGAGAAAGAGAGAGCAGAGAGAGAGAGAGAGAAGAAATAAATGATATTTATTTGGGTTATTAGATGACAAAACATTTCTACGCAATGACTGATAAAAATCTGTTGGCAAGCGCATTTTATATGGATGCTTGATAAAAGAAAAAAAGAAATGATAGAAAAAAAAAAAAAAAACGTAAAAACGAACGACACTGTCCCCTCTCGTCTCCGAGGTAAGAAGAATAAGAGAAAGATGAAGAAGAAGAAGACGAAGGTGTAAACGGTAGTGGATAGTAGTCTGGCTGGTTTTACGTGCTCGACTGTGTCTCTCCTTCTCTCTTTCTCTCTTTCTTGTATAAAGGAGAAAGAGGAAATAAAAAAATAAAAAAAATAAGACAGCGAGAAAGAGAAAGAGAAAGAGAAAGAGAGAGACGAAAGGGGGAACGCGGCACGTCTGAAAGTCGGTAACACTAGAGCTTCCAATGCGATCAACATTTACATATTATGACCGCTGTATCGGCCGTGTCCCGCGCTCTTTCGAATTAAGGAACCCAGAAGAAGAAGAAGAAAAAAAAAAAATATATATGGACACACACACACATATATATATCATATAATATAAATACCTTACATACCACCCCATTATATCGGCATACTTTTTTGCTAATTAAATGCGCGATAATAATAATAATAATAATAATAATAATAATTAGATGTATATATGTTACATTGGAGTGTTTCGCAAGTAAATCGGTAACTTATTATCATTATTCTTTCGCCCTGAATCCATCCCAATTAAATTCCACGTACTATATAGGTACAGTGGGATGATATTATTATTTAGAAATATAATAGAACAGATTTCATGGATTTTTTATACCGATTTTTCACCGATCGTTTTGCTTTGTTTTTTGAATTTATGACTTTAATTCAGATATACGTACGAGTTTACATATTATCTTCTTTTGAAATTTTGTCGCATGATCTGGCCTGATTCAGGGAGAATTTTTTTCAAAAAAGTTTATACGAAAAAGAAAAAGGGGTGAAATGGAAATTTTTTTATCTTTTGTTCTTCTTCCTTCTTCTTCTTCTTTCTTCGTTTAAACGATCCTGAAAGAAACGGAAATTATTTTTATATAAACCGCAAGTGAGAACAGAGAGAGAGAGAGAGAGTGAATATTATGAAGTATGTATGTATAGTATATACGTATATATGTATACATATTGTATAAAAATACATATAGTTTACTATATACTTGTGAGAAAGTGAATGGAAATAAAATAAAATTACGGAAATACGGTCTGGAGAGGGTGAAACGCGATAAATTTAAAACGAGGGGTAAGAAAAAAAAAAAAAACTTTTGCGGAGGAAACAGATATAGTCATTTGGCAAAATCGTCTGTCACGGTTGTGACGAAATTGAGGAAATAGGGAAGAGAAGAACTGATATATCTCCATAGCTATAATATATATGTAGGTATATATATATATATGTGATATAGGCACGTATCGAACATTATCCATTTACGTACTACATATATATACCGTAGAACAATTATTTATTATTCATATTCTCACGATATAATTAAGAATCGTTTCATCGTTTTTTTATTTATTTTTTTTTTTTTCTATTTTAGGGGTGTGGGGTGAGTTTTTTTCTTTCATAGATTAAATCCGAAACTTCGATAGGAAATAAATGTAATGATTGTTTTCGGTATAGAAGGATTGTACGTATAGAGAGTACAGCCGCGATAAATAAGTAGAAAAAAAAAAAAAAAATGATTTTTTTCGTATTGGGACCGGTATAAAGGTAGCGTATAACTTGGCTATAAGCCCCGTCTATATTTCTCGCGTGGGTTGTAATATTCCCCGTGCCTTGTGGCGCCTATGTTATTAGCTAATTATTCCACGCCCGGAATACGTCTGCTACTCATTTTCCCACCTTTATTCTCAAGGCCCAACACGACGGACGGATCTAGACGGTGAAGTTGAAGAGTTGGGTGCTGCCCTCGAACGAACAAAGACCAGCTATTCCCAGCTGTGTATTAATTCCAATGGAAATTGATCCGAAAAGTAGAAAAACAAATTCAAAGAAAAAGAAGAAAAAAAAAAACCAAAAGCAAAAAAAAAAAAGGTCAGAAGATCAGAAATGATCTTGGCTATCAAAAAAACTGTGTAATTTTTTTTTTTTACAAAACGAAGAAGATTTCAAAAACGATATGAATCAAAACCGATTAGAGGGTGACATTTTTTTTTCATTTTTATCCAATTCGAAAGAGAAAATTGTAAAATAGTTTGGGAAAAAAAAATTTCTCTGATTCGAGCTAAATTAGACTTGTTTCACTCCGGCGGCGGATCGCTTAATGTAATCCAGTCAGTAAGGTATAAGTGGTTCACCTTGATCTCCCTCTCACCTGTCTCTCTCTTTCTCTCTTCATACATTCATCTCTCTTACTCTCTTGGATGCCGCATCGCATCGGCAAGCTTCTCTTCTCTTGTGCGTGACCTCAGGGCAGTTGCAGACCGGCCCGCCCATTTGTAGCGCCCATGTCTGCCTGCTCAGCCAGCCGTCCGCGAAGCGATCTTACCTCGAAGCGTAGACGAACATCTTGAGACGTGGTAATGTAAGGAACGCGCCGAATGATCATCGGAGAAAAGATGAAGTTGATTTTTCCCGATTTTAGTTCTCCTCTCACGCTATTGGTTATCCATTTTCATTGTTTCCGGAATTCTCAGACGTAGTTTTCTCCCCTGATTCGAACAAGAATTGAATCAACAAGATCGGTCTAACCGTTTAAAAGATATTACGGTTTTAGTTGTTAAATATGGGAAATTTAACCTCTAATAATAAAAGACGAGATCTAAAGGTCGTCTGACACGTTAAAGGGCGGTGAGTGATGTTCATCTCGTCGTGAATTTGCGATGTGATTCAAACAAAAGTAGAATCGAATCGATACCTCAAACCGTTCAAAAGATATAACGACTTTGGTGGTTAAATATGGGGTAAAGAAAAAAAAAAAAAAAAAACTGATTGTGAGTGTCGCGTCGCGTCCCGTCACGTCTCGTCGGTGTATAACAAAGGCAAGAGTCATGAATTTTTGACGCGTCAATAAAGCCGCGCTGATCCTCCTCTGAAAGTGGGGCCGCAGTTTTATTTTGCAAATTCTTAAAACGACCAGAGGTTTAAAGATTCTTTAATTTCACGTGCGGAAATAGCGAAGGGCTTTGGCTACGCGACGCGGTTTACGCCCATACCGTGTCCGCAGAGTTACTATAAAGCAAAGAAGCGCCAGAGCAGCTCGCTGCTCGCTACTCTGACGCCAAAGCACAATAAACCGCTATCCGAAATCGGGTGATTTAAATAAATTTCCATCCGTTTGTGATCGCATAAATTTCAATTCATCCAAAGAATCCCCCTCTCACTCTCTATCATCTTTTTATTATACCTACCTGTTCGAAGCTGTATAGAAACTATGAAAAATATCGAATGACTAACCGATTCCTACCTAGAAATAATATGAGGAATGAATCTGTCGTTGTTTCGTATTTTTTTTTTTTAATTTATTTATTAATTTTTCTCATGTCTTGACTGGTATAATGACGAATGACGTGTATCTTGATTTACAGGAGTTAAAAATAAGACATAGGGTGCATGTCGGTTGCGTGATAAGATATGTAACTACAAGAATCTCATCCGAGATCGGTAACGTCGTCAGAAGTCAGTTTATCCAGCTTATCATTTATAGCAGCACGAATAACTGAGGAGTCACACACAACCGGGCTTAGCTTGGTTCTTCCTGGCTTTTACCATGCAGCAGCGCTATTGGCAAATTATTACGAAACACTGTCAAAACAGTGGATTTATTTGAGCAGGAGTTCTTATTGATGTTCGGGACGGTGAGTCCGTGGGCCGCACCGCGGGTGGCTCAGACAGCAACTACAAGGACTATAAATTTTCCCTACCCAATATCGTACCCAGAATGCGTTAAATCGTCTCATCCAACCGTCACTGATAGTTTCCTAGTGGATACGAGTCTGGTAAGCCTCAAGCACGAGGCCCACCTTCGTTGAATAACCGAATAAATAAAAAGAACAAAATTTCAGGCTAAAAAAAATGAGCATCCTCATTCCTTTGAGCGTCTGAAACAGCTAATTGGGGATTTTTCCCCATTACGTTTTGGCCACCTGATTCGAATGAAAGTTTAATCAAGTCGATACCTCGAGCGGTTCAGAAGATATTCCAGTCTTTTGTATTCAAATATCGCCATGTTTTCCGATGCAATTTCATCCCCTGATTCGAATGAAAGTTGAATCAAATCGATACTTATAACCGTTCGGAAGATATAACGACTTTTGTACTTAAATATGGGAACGACCAACGACAACAAGTCATTGACCTGTCCCTGTGATCTGAGCCCGCTAATTCACAGACATAAACTTATCCAACTGATCGTTCAAAGTTTCGATAAGTTTATGTTCTAACGCAAGTTTTAATGCCGAATCTAATGGTCATGTGACGATTTTGACAATGGGACTGATCGTAGATATCCACATTGTCACTGCTTTGTTAATTGACACAAAGATGTACCACGTTTCTTTTTATTCTGTTATTTAATCGGTCAGTGATTCTCAGCATCTCTTCTTTCCGATCTTCGTTACGATAATAATAAAGGAGTGAATATATCTGTTGTAAATATCCTGCAGTAGCTAAATTTCGTTCAACGATTCGCCTTGCCCAATGGTAGATACATAATGAATTCTGCAAGTTCCCTGGACCCATGGAGTGGGAGTTTCCGGTTGGCACCCTCGATTTTCAAACCGGTACGTGCAGCAGCCACAACGTCGCGACACCCCAAACCAAAACTGTGACTCGAAAGTTGGCAAGGTGTAATTTATGTTGTACTAGCTCCTTCACACTGCGATATTACCACCCCAATACGAAATCCTTTCTGCAAAACATTGATCGGCTTCATCAATCTAACCAAACCTGATTCAAAAATGGGACAATGGCCGATTAGAATAACCGCAATGACCAACATAACGGCAATAATATCACCAACTATGATGCGATAACGTTGCACAAAGCGGCATGCAAGAGATGAAATACTTCTGGCGTAAGGAGTAAGACTGAGATAGAGATTAAGATGAGGAGTAACAGTGGTATGGGTGTTGGTGGATTGTGGATTGTGGATTGTGGTATTGGAATAAAGGGGGTTCGTTTCGTTCGCTGCGTCGATGCCTGTAGGATTATATACGACGCTGAACGACAATACGTTTCTGAGATCACTATCAGAGCACTATTGTCAGCCATTAAAAATACCTCCTCAACATTTATTCGGCAAATAAATCTCTAAGCGGTGGAATGTCCTCCTTAGGTTATGTGCCTCTCTCTTCATCCCTGCCAATGGACCATTCGTTGTACTTTGATACTCGTTGGTCCCGCCTCTCTAACCGCAAGTGGATCGTCGTTTGTTCTTGATTCCTGATTCTAGTCTCCATCTTCCTTTCCTTTTCCTTTTCCTTCACCTTTTCAGATCCTCTATCTCTCTCATATCTTCCCCTCTATTTCTCTTTCTCTTCATCTCGGTCACTGTCCCCTTACCACACTCGCTTGCGGCTCATTAGTTGAACCAACCAACTACCCGGTGCAGGGTTATGGTCCAATTTGTCGAGGTCCAAAGATTGAGATTTAAAAAAAAAAAAAAAAAAAAAAAAGAAGGATCAGAGTTTTTCCACTCGCGATTTTCGGCCCGTGTGACGTTACACTGCACTTTAGGCCACCTGGGAGATGCCCAATCCTCGTTTTATTCACTTTTCAAGATATCTGCGTCCGGGTACGTCAAGGGTGAAAAAGTTTCCAACAAAAGTTGTAGGGCTGTTCAAAACGCGGAATTCATGTCCCATAAAAAGTATCAAAATATCACTCTGGTTAGGTGCTAAAGCTGTTTTTATATTTCTGAAACTCGATTCAGAGCTTACGAGTAATACTACAGCTAGTATTTCTCAGTTATCTACGTTGGGGTATGTCAGGTTTAAAAAAGTTTCGAACAAAAGTTTTAGGGCTTTACAATACGCTGAATTCATGTCATATAAAAAGTATCAAAAAATTGTTTCGTTCAGTAGCTAAAGTTGTTTTTTTTCTTTATTTTAAAAGCTCAATTGATTTCAGAGCTTGCGATTAGTATTACAGCCAGTATTCCTAAGCTTAACAGTAGGTAGATAGAGATATCTAGTTCGCTAATGTAAGATGCGTTTCTGCCCAACGAACCGAATATTCTTTGACAACGATACGAAGAGCTGAGCTAAGCTAATTGTAAGCTAACGTTAAGCTACGCTTGTTTACCAGACGCTGCAGTCACCCAACCGTAAATAATAATTAGTCTAATTAATCCACAAACTAGTTGAGTTAAGTTTTCAGTCGTAGGAAAATTCTGAAAAGGTAAATCAAACTGACATAGAAACCAGAATTAATAAAACAACAGAAAAAAAAACAAAAATAGAACAATATAGACTAATGACTATAATAAAAAAAAATTTTAAATTTTTTAAAACGCGATAGAGAGTCGTTCCTAAATCTTTACGGTTGTTTTTCATTTAATAAGTTTAATATAGTTTGATTATGCTGTAAATCGCGATGTAATAATAGTTGATGAAATATGCGACTAAGACATATCTACACACCCCATAGGTAAATCTACATATCCCATATAGCACATATAGCTAAAATTTGAAACTTGGTAATAGATCGAGTCAGTAGTATTAGTAGACGCTCGACAATAGCTCAGACTAGTTAGAAGCGTATAAGATGGTTCTAGGTAAGTTGAAAGCTGCTGAAGTCTGCCTTTGCCAAGCTGAAAATCAGACGCAAAGACTTCCTCCTCCTACTCCAGAACAACCAGACTATAAAGTTCTGGCCTTTAGCACTGCTTTATTGTCGAGTTCATTGTTAGCTCAGAAATATCTAGGAGAAACCTTACACAGCGATTCTAATAAAAGAAAATTTTCTCAACAAAATGAACAAAACAAAAATCAAAAATCAAAAAAAAAACAGAAAACCAGATCCGAATTCGACGAAAGATGGAAAAAAATTTTTTTTCAATCAGAAAAGATAAATTCTGGGGGCTTTGGTTTCATGGAATAATCTTATAGTTATGGTGGAATGAAAAAAAAAGAATAATAATAATTGACGTCACGGAAAAAGTTAGACATAACTTAACTAAAACATCGGTATCAGGGCATAGTTCATTGAATTCCAATCACTACCTGTACCACCCGAAGGTTCAAATAGTTCGTTGGAAAATGTAACGGAAACAATTTGCTCTTCAGAAGAGCGCGTGTGTTACTATCGCTCGGGGTGCAGGTGGCGAACAAGGGTTGCAGGTAAGGGGTGGTGGGGATGGGGGTAGGAGTAGAAGTAGAAGTGGAGGTTAAGGTGGGGTGAGATTGTGAGAGGTAAAGCTACACATAGCCACATAGCGGTGCTCCTGGCAATGCGGGGTAAAGCGGAAAGCATGAGGTAGGACAGGGAGGGTAGGGGAGAGGAAAGGGGGAGAGACCGTGACGGAGTAATTCAATTTGAACTCGGCGTCCCGGCGCACAACGTCGCTCGACGATCGATGCCGCAAATATTAGCCGCCGTTTCGTTACGCCAACGCTCTCTTCTCCTATATATCGTACAATACAGAAATAGCTGTTATACTATAGGCGTGATAGCCGGTACAAACAAATCGATTTTTTGATACTTTGAACACTAGATTTAGGAAAAAGGTTCATCGATTTTTATATCATCGCAATTCTCACCTCGTAGAATAAATAAATTCAAAATTTATAACCCAGGATTACTGAGTCGAGGATTTTATCATTCCTAATATCGAAATTCTGAGGTCAGAATCGTAATCAGGGACTCCAGAAGCTTTTAGACATTGATTTTTACGAAAATTGTGTAACTTTATCAAATTTCGTCCGCCATGTTGGATCCATGATGTGGAATTGTTAAATTTTGAAAAAGGGAGACTCGAAAATGACGAACGCTGTGTGGTAAAAAAGAAATTTTTCGATTACGAAACAATTGGGGCAGACGGTGATCGCATTGGCACGTAATCACCTGTGTGACGGAAGCTTGTATGGGTGATGCCGTGCCAATTAGAAGTAAAAAAAAACAAAATTCATAGGAAAAAATGGAAAAAAATTTTATTTAACTCACCGCATATACTGGATTGAAATTTTATGGAATATAAGACGTATAAACGTACGGTAAACCGTATAGAAATTTAAAAAATGAGTAAAAATCTAAATGGAGTAGCGAGTTGGGAAAAAAAAGTCAGGGAAGAGAGTCGATATCAAAGCGGGGACTAAGAAAGGAATAAGAAAAGCGTAGCCGACTGGCTCCCTCAGCGAAAGCAATATCTTGGCAAATAGATTATTTTAAAGAAAGAGTATCTCCAATGGGGTGGAATAATATTTCATCGAGAGTAGGCTGCAGGCACTGTGACTCTCCACACTGCAGAGTATGCATATATATACCTATATATATTCCTTATACTTCTTCCTACGTCCTGGTTGCTATGAATTTGATTTGATAACCACGCCTTACAACGTAATATGACTTTCTTCGATCTATACATAATAATATATTTATATATATATATGAATAAGTAGGTATATATCCATATAGAAATACATAGCCGAAGTCTAGGTATATAACATATAGCAGAATTGATTTTACCACGTACACTCTACCTTGTTCGAAATAGTGGAGTGACCAAAAAATCGCTTCTAGCTAATCCTGAAGGTTTTTTTCTTTTCTGTATTTTTCTTTTTTCCTGATACTTGAGTGATGAAAGTTTACAAAAAAAAAAAAACAAATGAGTCATTTTTTAGTCACTTTCAAATAATAGCTAGGCTAATGGCTAGACCCATAGGTATCCCATATGTAGGTTTATCTCGTTCGAGAGAAAATTTAGGGAAAAATAAGTAAATCTTGTGTGACTCCATCCCCAAGAATTTTGGTGCAGGAAGTTACGTCTATTCAACTACAGCAAGCTACTCGCGGTTTATGCGCTAGCCATATCCTTCTAGATTACTGTTATTCAAAGAAACAGCATCTCGAGACGTTGGGGATCTCTAGCACAAAATGATTTTATTTTCTCTCCGAGTACAGATACTAGTGGGTTTCACCTATACGAAGTCGTATTCACTTTATGGAATAGTTTGAAAGCCTTCGAAACGCTACGAAATTAATCGACAAGTTCGAAACCCAATTTTGATACGATAAGGAAAAAAAAAAAAAAGGAAATAGATTTTGGTTTTCGATTTACCCAATTTTTAGATCTCCTGTTTCAAGCCATTATCTTCTATTCATTATGCGATGCAATTTTCATTCTCATTCTGTTTTTATTTTGATAAAAAACCAAAATCGATATAGTCCAAATTTGTTCGCGCATGATTAGCTCAAAACTGATATATATATATTCTATGCGTGAATGATTCGAGCTAGAAATTTCTGCCAGGTATAATTCCAAAGCTTCACATGTTCGATAATCGATTAATCTTTTAATCCCAAATTTCGGGCTTTTAAACGCCTGCTAATCCTAGAAGAGAAAAAAAAATCAAAATTCTTCTCTTCGTCGCTAGAAGGTGGAAAAAAAAAATAATAATCATCAAACGGTTATTTCGCGGAGAGGGAAAAAAAATGTTTCCTAAATCCGGAATCTTCTTTTCCGTTAAACCGTGAACCTACACCTTTGGCACGAATATATATATATATATATATCTATATATCGTATAAACCGTCAAATTGATCCCGTCGCTTCGCGGCAGAACCTCGCCGGGCAGGTAGGATAGGTAGATATATAGTAAGAGGTAGGTATGCAGCGCGCATTCGTTCGGCGTCGGCGTCAGCGTCGCGGGGCGTCGTGGGGCGACTCGGGGGCGTCGCGAGGAACCGCGAACATACTAAACCGCCGGGTGAACCACGGCGCGCGACAGTCCGGTCGGAGTGTTGCCCAAGGCAAACCGAGGCACAGGTTTATATAGGTGCCTAACAAATATTTTCGGCTTCATTTCATTCGCGATTATAAAAACAACAACGACAAGAACAAAAAACCAAAAAACCTAAAAAAAAAAACAAAATTAAAGAAAAATAAAAAATAATTAAAAAAAAAAAGTACTACTCTTATATACGTATTGTAGAAATATATATGTATAGTATATATGTGGTATATTAGTATATACCACATATATACTATAATATATGGATCCATATATCTCTACGCAATTTTTGTGACGATATATACTCACGTATTCTATACAACCCCCGTACGATTCTATAAAACCACCCTCTATGAATAATCGGATCTATAGAATAATGATAATAATAATAATAATAATAATAATAATAATATAATATTGACATAGAAATGAATGAATATATTGAAATCAATTAATTAATTCATTGATTCAATTAATTGCAACTGCGTTTATGAATTGTTAATATCGTTTCATCGAATTTTTTTTTTTTTTTTTGATTTTCATCTCATCTCACGATTTCTTTCAATCTCGCGGAGTACAATAAATAATTATATCATACGCGTTATTTAATTGAGAAATTGAATATGAAATTAATTAATTGATTCGATTGATTGATTGATCAATTATAATTCAATTAATTAGGAAGAAGAAAAAAAAGAAAAAAAATTGGAATCTTTTTTTTTTTTTTTTTGTTTTCATTATTATTAAAAAAAAAAAAATCAGTGTTTGATTTTAGTAATAAACAAAAACAGAAAGTAATAATAAAATTAATATATAAAATGTATACATACTTCGTCGAAAGTATAATTAATTAATGATAATCTGATATTTTATAATAAATATTACAGTGTGTTTATTAAAGGTTTTTGCAGTTTTTTATATTATATAAGATTGTATTTTGAAAAATTAATACACCATTTAAACTGGAAGACAAATATAATTGTTCAAATATTTAAATACAAAACAGTGAAGAAGAAGAAGAAGAAGAATTTTAATCCACGATTATCCTAATATTTGCTGTTGATTTTGATTGAAAAAAATTACATAAAAAAAAAAAAATTTCAATAAAAAGACCAACAAAAAAAAAAAAACAACAAAAAAACTAAAAACGAAATGAAGGAATCGATAGAAACAAAGGAAGAAATAATTCACAGTGATAGAAATGTTATTCTCGTATTCAAGTGATCATTTTATATTATTTATTAATTTATTTTTTTGTTCTTAATTTTCTGTTTTAATTTTTTTTTTTTTCTGTCTCGTTTTTCCTTCCTCTCTCTCTCTCTCTCTCTCTCTCTTTTTATTTTCTTATCGTGAGATTATTCATCGTTTTTAACAACCCGAAAGTTCAGTGAATTATTTTTCTTATTTTTATTTTTTTTTTTAAAGTGAAGTTTTTTGTGAATTATCATTTGATAAGTAACGAAAACGAATCATCGTTAAACTGTTCAGTGATATATACACATATATATATATATTTTTTTTTTATTTTCATTATCGATTCTACTGCCAATATTCACATATGGATTTTAAAAACACCGAATTAACATCATCGGTGACGATTCAACTATAGGTGAGTTTCAAAGATTTTTTATAAATTATTATTCCTTTTTTCTGTCTTTTTTTTTTACCCCTCTTACACATTATAATCGTATATATATATTATATATATATATAGTATATGTATATAAAATACAGGCTGATGAATAATAATAATTAAATAATGAGACGAAGAGGGGGGGGGGGGGGGGGGGGAAACTCATCGCGAAAAAGATTAATTTTCACATCCTTACTTCCTTCTGTTTAGTACAGATTATATAATTATATACATGATGTCAGTATGTTCGATAAGATTAACAATCAACTGTGACTACATGGTTTACGAAATTGTTATAATTATTATTCAACTAATTATATTCATTCGTAAATGAATAAAATGAAAAAAAAAGAAAAAAAAAAGGTTTCAATTCAAATTTGAGTTGTACAGGTAATTCAGATAACGACATACTATATATAGGTATATAAGAATTTCATTAGAAGAATAGTGAAGAAGAGGAAGAAGAAAAAAGACAAAAATTAGACAAAAAACTAAGTTACGTGGGAGAAGAGGAAGAGAAAGAGAAATAGAAATAGAAATAGAAAAAGAAAGAGAAAAATAGATAGAGAGAAGATAGGTGTACCTGCGTACAGGTAGTACCTACATCAGGATATATCTTGAGTAAAAATCTACACGTGTTAAAAAGCATTGAGGAACAAGGGGCCTGACTGCCTTTCCTTACTTCGTTAGTTATTTCATTTCGTTTGTACGTTTGTTCGTTTGTTCGTTCGTTTTAATGTCTCGCATATTATATAGCTATAACAGCAACAGCAAAAGCAACAGCAACATCAACATCAATAGCAATAGCAATAGCAATAAGAACAGGAGCAACGTAAGCACCGGACACCGGGGTACGCACACATGCATATACGATGTGTACTTATACACTTATACAAACATAGAGGGAAAATAAAGTTTCGGATTTCATCGTATCCAAGGCGTGTCAAAGACACCGTGTCAAGTTTTTTTACCTCTAGATCCTTGTATATATATATATATATATATATATATATATACAATCGTTGAGAGAAAATATTATGAATACGGAAAAAAAGATATCTCATATCGACATTGATTAAATTTTGCGAAAAAATTAATGAAATTGGATTGATCCAAACGATTTCTAGTCAGAAAATGATTTTTTTTACTATTCATCAACGATAACCGAAAGAGAAAAACAAAATTAAGAAATCGGTCGATCGATTGATTGATTTTTTATTAATGAGATTCTTACTAAGTGCTAAACTGTCCTCATTTTTTTTTTTTCCCTTATTCTCAGTGTAAAATTGAAATCAGAGAAGTTTACATGCATAAAGTACGAAAGAAATGAGCAAATGAAAATTCGCTTAGTCAGCAGTATGATTATACACTACGAATGTATGTACTGTATATAAACGTGTATGTAAAGTGAGTACAGGTCATAGTTTATCAAGTCGAATGACAATATGAGAAGTAAAATGAACACAGCGAGAAACGGCGTTGGGTCACGTTGCCTCGATGGGGAAATTAGAGATGGAAGGTAGGGAGGAACGGGAGTCAATCATTCAATTAAACCAGCTCTATACAATTCTCTTGATATGATTTTATTTAATACAACTAAGACTTGGCTACAGCCTGGTCATTCGTAACGTAATGTAATATCTGTATAGTCTGACCGAAGTAAAATTAATCGGATCATCGCTTTTGCTGTAGAAATTTTCAAACCATTTTCTACTATTCATCAATCAACAGGTCACTCTCTCTCTCTCTCTCTCTTTGATCATTGGAACAGATTTTTCACCCTACATATTATTATCGATTCATTTATTAATTGCAATCATCATCGCATGATGCATAATGCATGTGAACATTCGACTGATAAATGTTCACGGTTTAAAATTGAACATTCGATATTCACTATTCACTGTTCACCATCTGATTATGAACAATGTAGAATATTGATGGCACTCGGAGTTCTGAGTCTCATAGTTCAGGAACTGAACTGTTCACTGTTCGTTGTTTTGCAGTTCACATTTCGACTCTTAACAATATACATGCGATGATTTATGACGTGAATTATAAGTTCACTGTTCACTACTCAATGGTTCACACTGTTCATGACCAAAAATGAACAAATCAATTCGATCAGAATGAGGTTTCACTTTGAATGGTGAAAATTTCAGAACCTAAACTGTTCACCGTTCAAAGTGAACAGTTCAAAGTTCAAATTTCAGGAATTGAGACTATACAGATTAGAATATTAGTTCTTATTCCTACAATTCAGAACCCAAACTGTTCACCTCTGACTAAAGTTCACAGTTTACTATTCAACTTTTTACTGTTCATTATTCACGGTGTTTGCATGAAAAATTTTTGTTATTAGTGTTGTTTTGATCTCTACAATATTCAGACCTCGCGAACGGTTCACTGTTCACAGTTCACCGTCAATTATCACGGTGTTCACAGTGAAATTTTGCAAAAGCATTTATAATTCCCGAAGTATAAATCCCAGATTGCTGTAATTACTTGCAAACGAAAGTGTTCGATGTTCACAGTGAACTTAGAATCTTTCAAGTTTTCCTATATTCCATAACTAAAATTTGAACCGTGGATAAATTCCTTTGAAACGTCCTAAAACTATGAAAGAATAATTCCTGAGTTACATACCTACGATATACATAGTCGGCTATACCGAGTGTTCAATGGTATTTGTGTGAACCGTACACCTTCTCAGGTGTTCAACCGAACAGTGTTTCTTGTACATACATTGTACACACCGATACGCATACAAATCCGCATCCATAACCGAGCGGGAGGCATGCGGCACGCCCCAGAGCTCGCGAGAGGTCGCGTAAGAGGTTCGAGGGTATATAGCATGTACTCGTACATACGTTCGATACAATGTAATCTCAGGCCTTACCTTTGCCTTGCCTTTGCCTTACCTTGCCTTACCTTGCCTTACCTTGCCTTGCTTGGAGCAGAGTAAAGTCGAGTAGAGGCGAGACTCGTCGTTCGACTATACAAGGTACACCAGTGATTGCCTGGAGCTTTAAAACACGCAGAAAATCACTTGTACAGCAGCCTTAGTAGACCTTGGTATAGTATACTTGAGGGTAAAATTTCGTTATTTTTAGGAGTTCAGACGGTGGTTTACGTCCTCGAAATTCAAGATTAGGAGTTACTCAAAGGAGTAACAAAATTGACGATTTTATATGGGGGTGAAAGGTATTTTCAAACGTTTATAACGGTCGCGGTGATAACCTCACGTGAAATTTTACTTAATATAAAATCTGCCTTTTTTTATTCTCCAAAACTTTTGTCTGAAATGTTTTTGCGTCAGTTTGATATTGGCTGAATTAATAGCCAAAGTTCATCCTTTGAATTTTTCAATTTTGGATAGGAGAATTTTTTTTTATTTTTTTTTTTTCAACTCTTTACAGCGGCCGCAATACCGTTTCTACAAAAAAATTTTACTCAATATAAAATCCGCATTTTTTTACGATACAAAACTTTTGTATGAAACTTTTTTACGTTGGATTGATATTAGTCGATCAAATAGCAATATGGTTCAGCCTTTGAAATTCACAGTTTGAGGTGGGTGAAATTTTGATGAATTATTAACACCGGCCGCAGTACGGCTATTTCCACGAGAAAAATTTTTTTTTTACTGAATATTAAAATCCGCATTATTTTATTCTAGAAAACTTTTGTATGGAACATTTTTATACGTAGGATTTGATATCGGTTGAGTTAATAGCCAGAGTTTACCCTTGCAGAATACTAAAGAATTAGGGAAACTCGAAGAAGGTCTTCGGTAGGTATAAAAGGGTAAAAAAAAAAGTAAAAAAAAAAACATAAAAAAGTATGAATGACACACCTCGTCTACCCCCTAATTAGACACAATGAGAAGACCGAGTTTGCGAGGGATTCGCGACGAATTTGATCCCTTAGCATTTTACCGAAAAGTATTCATTTCACCCTTCGTACATCTATATTTATATATATACGCCTAAATCGATGAGGATGAAAATTACGAGAAGGAATAAGACCAAGAAGAATAAGAAGAAGAAACTTAACACCTTTAAGCAGCCAATATGATTTGCCCTGGGGTTAAACTGGCCACTTAGGTGTTAAAATACAAAAAACAAAATTGAACAAAAAAAAAGGGGGTAAATTATTTAGAATTGGAGTCGAAGTTCTTAATTCTGAAACTCGACTTCATATTCGTGAATTTCAAGTTTTCAGAAATTTGAACCTGGGGTGTTCTGCGTTTCAAAGTATTCGAAATCGTCTATGTATAAACTTCCGGGGTTAAGGAGTTAGAAATCTGTGCCAATTGGAGTTTTTCCTGCTTTTTTCGTTTTTACTGAAAAAAAAATAAAAAAGAAAAAAAAAACACGTAAAATTCAAAGAAATAAATTTCATGCTTTGATTAATCATCGAGAAATTCTTCAAATGGGGGAAAACGAAAAATTTATCTGTACTAGGTACTAGCTCGTGTACACCAGTGCCGTATATATATATATATATATATAGTCTGTACCTATCAATATTTACTCTGAATCAGATAACCGAGTGGGCGACACATACGCGTATTGTTTATCGCTTCGTGATTCAGACCAATCGATATGATAGCCTTGCAATCGGTAATAATTCTTAAAATTTCATCCATTACTTATAGACATACGTTATTATATATATATATATATATATATGTGTCACAACAACCCTTGATAGATAAAATCGTAACTTTAATTTTTCACATCGTCGAATATAAAATCGAAATTAAATTATAAGAAAATTTAACCCATTTCCCCATTTCTTGTCTTTTTCTTTGCTCTTTTCTATTAACTTTCATTATATGTAATACATTTGGCTTGTGGTTTTCAAGTGAGTATAACAGTACCTACACAGACCTACTTATATTACGTTAAAGCAACATCAGCATCAGCATCAGCATCAGCATCAGCAGTTAGGAATGAGTCATAATGATCATGGTCAGACCAGGCTACGTGTTTAAAAACGACCCGAGACTCCGAGTCGCGTCATCGCTAGCTCTAGATTACCATCATGCCACATTCTGCGATTATGCAATTTAGTTTCTCGTTATTCAGTATCTCGATGCTGAAAAGCTTTATCAAAATAAGAAAATATTAGCTTGATATGGGGAAGTAGAAATCGACCAAATAAAAAAAATAAGATAAAAAAAAAACGGTGAATGGCAAGAAAAGAAAAAGAAAATTGATTTTGAAAAATTGACAAAAAATTCTACATTATCTTTCTTTATTTCTAGAAATTTTTTATGGTCGTAAAAATATCTTCGAATATATTTTCAGATACTTTTATATATATATACGTTAATTAACGTCTCATTTAACTTGTACTAATTATAGGATATTTAACGCGTTTGTATATTTCTTAGAAAATAGGAGGGAATTAGATCGCGTGACTCACATAATATATAGTTGTGTATATCTTTACGTATGTATAGGCGTTTAATAATAAATACAGTGTATAAATGTTTACAGGAATCTGGTACGGGAATATCCATGATTTTTTATTATTGTTAGAATGTTTTTTTTTTTTTTTACTAATTTTGTTACTCTTTTTACACAGAATACGAGAATATTATATAGGTGATGACGACATCGAGCGTCATTGCCTTTAACCCTTAAACACCACACTGGGTTATGGTAACCCAGTCATTTATTCAAATTTCAAAATTTTCAAACATTTTCTCAAAGATTTATTCATATATCTTAAAAGCTATGAGAGCCATTGCTTTTTTCTGCAGACATTTTTTTTTTCCTGATTGTTTGACACTTCGATTAAAAAAAAAAGCATCCAAATCGGTACATTGGATGCCGAGATATTCGCAAGACAAAACGCTGGGTTACGCTAACCCAGTGTGATTGTTACGGTTGGCTCCGGAAGGGTGGTGTCTGAGGGTTAAGATTGAAAAAAATTTTGATTAGTTTTGCCCCAAAAATGTGGGTAAGAATTAATCAGTTAATTTCTAAATCACTGTTTGAATGAAAATGTCAAAAAAATTTCAAAAAATCACGTTATAATTTGTTGTCATTTTGTGAGGATTTAAAATTTTTTTTTTGTCTCCTTTTTCATTCCTAGTGGCTGACGTGACGCGGAATGCCTCATATATATATATATAAATGAATGAATGAATGAATGAACGAATGAATAAGAGTATTCAAGGAAATGTGATAAGGATTCGCGATATTCTAAGTATTCACTACAATAATTAGAATTTTTTTTTTTTCTTCCAACCACTATGACATGCGTTTCGGAAATTGCGATCTTTTTGAAAAAAAAAAACAAAAAAACACAGATCCCTCGCGTTTCTTTATTTCACAAAAATTATTGTTTTACAAAAATTTCGTCAATTTATGACTTGATAGAGATGAAAGAAATGTAGAGATGAGGGATCCTTGTGATATGGGAAAAAGAAAAAAAAAAAGCCATAGAATACGAAAAAAAACGGACATTTTCGATCAAGAATTGATTACCTCACACATATACTATATATATATACTTGTTTCGATTATTTTGTTAAATGAAACGAAGAAGTTTTCTTCTATATAGTATTATAAGGTGTATATTTTTTGTATTATCGTAGCATTTTATCCAACTCACTTTGTTCGTTGACCGTAGATAGCTATTATATTTCCGTATGGTACCTATATTTCCTTCACGCTAAATGACCTCACGATTAGTAACCGCCTGTCTAACTTTATGTATAGAACTTCTTATCCTTGTTATACGACAATGCTGTTAATCAGAATTCACCTTTTCTTTCATTTTTTATTTTTTTTTTATTTTTTTTATTCACTTTTATTTTATTCCTCGAATCTCATACTCAGAATACTCAACGCTTGATATATATATATATATATACTATATGCCAGATGAACTGCAGTATGCATTACCGATCTCTCTGACGATGAACCAAAAAAAAAAACCAAAAAATGCAAACGTTTTGTTTTTCTTCTACTTCTTCCTTTTTTAAATTCATTAATTGTCAAAAGATGAACGGGGGGAAGAAATGGTTTGTAATTTTTTTTTTTTTTTTCTAGATATCGAAACCCTTCTTTTTTTTCTCAAATGATGCAAATTTTTTACAGGAATCGAAGAAGGGTAGCGTTTTTTTTTTTCTTTCTTTCTTTCTTTAAACTTTTTTCACAACTCTCATTCCGTAACACATATTAATTGAAAGAAATATTTTATTTTGGGGGTAGGAGATGGTGATCGTAAGGGATAAAAAGAAATTCTCAAGCCTAAGAGCCTACGTTACGTCATTAAGGCCGAATAAAACTGTCGATATAATTATTACCCATAAAACTATAATTAATACGACACTGCGGTCTGTCTAATTGGATTGTAAAACTTGATGCACAAGCTTATATTATATAGCGGGTACGTTTTGCTGTTGTCAGTATAGGCCTCAGGTGTAGCAGCTATATCCCCCTTACCTTACCTTACCTTACCCATACATATACCGATCTCCCATCATCATAAGAGTTTAAAACACGTAATGCACCTTATATTTATACTTACACCACTGTATATATAACGCTTCGAGATATATTGAAGGATTTTACTTTATTTTATTTTATTTTTTTTTACAAATTTGTTTTTTCTTTCAAATCTTTTTATTTTCAACTTTCATACATATATCCATATATGCATATACGTGTATATATCTTATTTTATGGCTAACCTGGAGGTCTGACGACTATTTCCTTTTTTTTTTTTTCTTTCTTTCTTTCTTTCTTTTTTAGTCTCTTTAGATTTCGAAGTAAATATATGCATCCTATATCTATAGGTATAATATATCGTGTGTGCAAAAATAAATTAAAAATCTACATTTCAACCCTTAGAACGAGGATGAAACAAAAAATCAATTTTTCTTCTTTCTTTTCTTCATTTTATTCTTTTATTATTTATTAGACAAATACATACAAGACGGTTAGTTATTTTACTATTTCCGGTTTATGTATCTAGATACAGGTGTGTGTATGTGTGTGTGTATATAATTCCCAAGGGAAATTTGAAATTTCTCTGTATCTGCGTCCCCCACCACCAATTCTTCGTTATTCGATACTAGATAGTACAATACATTGTGTATATACTGTACATATATATATGTATGTATATATATATACATGTGCAGCATCAGAGGATATACCTATTTCTGTTTTGTGCCTGATTCTCGCATTTCGCTTTTACCGTTCTCGTGTTTTTCCTACATACAGGAGTTTCGTGATTCGCGCGTTTCTATACCCCATACACAATAGTCCACTGAACATATACATATGTATATATATATATATACACCTCTATATACTAATATACCTACAAACACCGATTGGCACATAGCCATCAACCATTATTTCTAAACAATTCGACGCCGAATCTGTCCGGCCAAACACTACCCCAAAAACTCATCTACACAACGCCATACCATACCTACCCTTAAAATCCGCGGAGCTATTTCCTACTCGCATCACGCAGATTCAAATATAACGATCGACCGACCCAATTACACGTGTCAGACACAAAACTAGTCAAAAATTAACTAAAATATCACAATTACAATTTTCATTTTATTTTCTTTTTTCTTTTCAATAATCAGCAATAAAAATAAACATCGTACAAAAATAAATAAAAAAGTAAAAAGAAGAAATTCAATCATCATCGTCACACCTGTATTTTTATTAACGACAGAAATGAACTCAGAGCATAAATATCAATTGGGGTTGAAAAGTTAGTTTTACGTGATAATCGTTAAAGCGCGTCATTCTTCTGCGCATCCATACACATTGCCAGAATGAATAGTATGTGGGGTGGAATATAAGCTTCGGCGTTGCACCGTTTCGTAAACTGCACGCCTTAGCACGTTGTCACACGTTATGAAAAAAAAAGGGCGGGAGATGAAAATATTCGGGAAAAATGAAATGGCAGTAAAAATATATGTTCTAAAAATAATATGTATTTCGCATTCAGTAATAATAACGAATAGCAATTATCACTATGGTATCAAGATACGAGGAGAGAGAAAATAGTCAGAAAGAATGAGAGAGAAATAGAGAGAAAGAAAGAAGATATATAAAAAAGGAAAAGAGATGGATGGGGGAATAAAGAAAGCGTGAGATTCTAACGCCGCGGGAGAGGAGAGGAAAGAAGATAAAAGATAGAAGATAGAAGAGAGAAGAGAGAAGAGAAGAGTAGAGGGCTATAAGTAGGCAAAGAGATAAACTGCCTCATAATTTCATTCTAAACATCGCTAATTGTAACGTTGACCCCTTAAATCTTACGGGATACTATCTGCCCGTGAGTTGGACTGTAAATATATTCCATTTCGTTTCTCTACTACACTATAATCAAGCCTTAGAGCGATTTTTGTATTTTTACATATGTAGAAGTATATTATTTGCCCAAGCATAAAAAAGTGTTTTAGATTTGACACGGAATATCCTGTACAAGGTTTTAATTTATACAGGGCATTCGATGCCAGTTCTAACAGGGTCTAAATTAATTTTAATTTTCATTTCTGTCTTATGGTTGTTTTTTTGTTTTTTGTTCCTTTTTATTAAAATGAGGAACCAGCTGCAGCTGTACTTAGAGAATAAGACGAGGACAATTATTGCAGTTTCACTCAATTTTTTATAGGAACGAAAAATTGTCTAACTATAATAAGAACGAAATTTCATTCTGCGTGCAGTTTTTTTTTTAATACTATTTCGACGTTTTTTTTTTTGCAAGTAAATCTCTTTCGCCTCTATAAACGCCGATACATGTTCTTTCAATAATCAAAAAATTCCATTTCGAAATTCCCCTATTACGCACGTCCGCCCCCTTCATTCTAACCTCCGAAATCCCTCGTTCAGAGCTTAGGGGTAGACGAGGATGAGGATGAGGATGAGGATGAGGATGAGGATGAGGATGAGGTGGTGGCGGAAGGGATGAGAAGAGATTAAAATGGAGCGTGTTCGAGGTTTCAATCGGCGTAATGGCGAGAGATTTGAGAACCTGAACCAAAATCGTCGTTCAAAGTTATCCGGATATACCTACATAGTATAGGGGATGAACATTTTTCAGAATATACAAAAATTCATATCGAAAATTCATATGAAATATAAAAGAGGAGAAAAAAAAAAAACGAATCATAAATAAGAGACCGAATCCAAAAACCAAATCTAACGCTTCTACTGTATTAGAAAAACAAAAAAAACAAAATTGCAATTTCATTCCAAAGCTTACGCTATACCCTTGTTCGCCGGTTCTGAATCTTTTTCTACTCTTTTTCTTTTCTTTTTTGTTTTTTACTTCTTTTTGATTCTGAAATCAAGTTTTATAAGTATATGCAGGTATACAACCCCACCACCTCCCCCCATCCCCCTCACGCAGCGTTTCGCAAAACTGTTTGAAACTTTTAATCGGTTTCAAACAGCCACGGGTATCATGTGAACATTTTTTTTTTTTTTTTTTTTTTCTTCCCCTAGTTTTCGATTCCAGCTGCTGTTTCGAAATTATAAAGGACGAAAAAAGCTCATCCGTTCATAGAATCGGGTTTTATTGCAGTAACTTTTATAACTACCAATTGAAGGACGAAGGACTCTTTATATATTATTTTTTGCATTCAGCAATCATCGATAATCCCGTTGATTTATTTTTCTATTTTTTTCTTTTTCTCTCTCTCTCTCTCTCTTTTTCTCTCCTGTTTTATTTTTTATAAAATACTGACACTAAAAATTCGGCTTTCATCATCATAGGTGAAAAATACACGCTACAATAAGCTGGAAATATTTTTGCACATTTGCTATCTAACAAGTTGGATCAACATATACCATGATACTTTTGAATATATATCGTCAGGTGTAACTTGTATGGAAAAAAGTTTTACACAAAAATTGTAAAGCGAAAAAAGACAAAACTTTTATGTTCTATAGATTGATTTGGTATCAATACTCCTGAAGCGAGTAAACCGGAATTTAAAAACCGGTATGGTTCGATCGAAAATTCTCCACCCGTTGAAACCAGGCTTATTGCATAATCCCAGAGCTTTTAATCCTCGATTTTTGTTCCAGTTTGTCGAGGTGGTTTTCAAGCGCGAAACAACTCGGCTAGATCCAATGTTTCGATAGCTTGTATGTATGGATGTATTCCCCTTTTGGATACGATTTTTTTTTTGTTTTTCAGGCAATTCAAATGTCCCACGGTGGGAATTTTTTTTTAAGCTTTCATAAAACAACCCGCACACCACCGTTATATTCCTCGGTACGTTTCGTTACTGAATTCTGTGTCGCGCTTAGACATAAAAAATTAAAGAAAACCGATAAATGGATTGAAGACTTCCTTCTCTACTTTTTTTTTCAAGCAAAGCTGCCTTTTTGATGTAAGCTTTCGATTTACAAAAAACACGTTGAAACTTTGGGTTTAGGTAAATCCAATTCAGAAATTTGTCCACTTGACTTTATACCCATATATATGTACGTACGATGGGAATGTAGCGGTGAACCGACGAGCACGATGTACCGTAGACATATATACAAATATGTATATAGGCATGATATATACACCAACCATTACAGTCTACTTGTTTTCAAATATCTACGTAAAACCGTAACGCTAGTAAAACAATGACCAAACTGAGGTCTGTACTTTGCATCTCCACGTTTATTAACAGGGATTACATATACAACGTGGTTATTTATATACTATATACCATAATAATTATTCATCATTCCATTTACATACATATACGAATAGAAAAATAAAGTTACTGGAAAATTAAAAAGAAAAATCGGTCAGGTCTTCATGTACCGAGATTGTAAAATATAAGTTTGATTTTTTTTTGTATTTCTGTCGATTGTTTAAGTTTTTGGTTTTTTGTTTTTTGTTTTTTTTTAATTGGTTTCGTCGTATCTTCTTTCTTCTTATTCGACACCCGGTACGTTTTACCGCTTGTATATGTACCTCGTTCACAATCATCGACCTGGTGCAGGAGCCTCGCGTGTATTCGGTTAATGAAAACATTGTTCATAAGGACGCTAGTCGACCGCGCGGGTAGGTAGATAGGTAGGTAGGTAGGTAGGTAGGTAGGTACTCCGCAGTTAACAAACTACTGAAAATCATGTTGCAATGTGCTGCTGCGCTGATGCGCTGATGCATTTTATTTTTCTCCTGTACCACATGCAAATAAAAATAAAAATACATTTTCTTTTTTTTGTTTTTATTTTTCTTTTCCCTCCTGTACAAAATTATTATAAGATTTGAATTTACGATGAAAATAGCCGTTTTGAAGAAAAAAAAACTTCAAAATTCTAAAAATTTCTTCACATCCTGAGAAATAGATCGAAATATTTCGATCTTTATAGTCTCCGATTCTCGAGGGTCTTCAAAATTCTAGAGAATTCTGAATCGTTTTGGAGTTGAAATAAAAAAATAAAAAAAAATTCAAGTATAAACACCAGCTGCCTAGTCTCTAATCACCATCCGAATCGAATCACATCATTATGGTGTAAAGTGTCTTCGCTGTTGCGTATAGACTCTGGACTATGGGGTCAGGTCTTCTGACTGTCATGTCGGTTTGACTATTTATTTAAAGATAACTATCTTCTGGGTGTATAGACAGCGACATGGACATGGACATGGACATGCACATAGACAGGGTCTAGTAACCTAGTATTAATTGTGCGGTGCAGGTAACTAGTAGCTTTGTGTATTTAGGAAATGAGAGCGAAGCTGCCTTGAACAGCTATATGCCAGACGACAATTACTAACAATATCCTACAGTCCTAGAGTAGTGTCGGCTGAAGCAACTGAACAACTTAATTCCCCTAATTTATAAAACAACATACCAGGTTTTAGGCATAACTATGTCTATATATAGGTTTACATACATACGTATGTGCGATCTCGTATTGTCATTAACGGGTATTTTATCGTTGAATTTTTCTGTGGGAATTACGCGCCTCAGAAATTATTATATAGTATAGATATCGCGAGTAAACCATCTGTGAAATATATATATATTTTATTTTACTTCGATAACCAGCTGTCAATATAAGTTACAGCGATTTTCTCGCAAACGGTTACTCCTAGCGAAATGTAGTACGGGATGTAAAAGATCCGTTTAGATCAAGGCTAGAATTTTTGTCGAAAAACTTTTTTCGAAAAACTTATAGTTGCGCGGATAATCATTGATACATGATTGGGTAGGTTGAAGATATGACTAATGTGATATTGAGACAAGTTATATCGATTTACTTCTAAACACTTACTTTAAGCGAAAAACATCAAAGGATATAAAAGATGCGTTTTAATCAGATTCGTAATTTTTGTATGAAAAATTTTCACGATCAACTCATAGTAACTTAGATAATCAAAGATATGTGTGTATCCCCGTCGACGAGATATGATTCAAATCTAACCACGGCATTTGAGATACGTTCCATCGATTTTCTCATAAACGTTTACTCATAGCAAAAAATACTTCTGAACATAAAAGACGCGTTTTTTTTAACGCCACAATTTTTGTATATAGACATTTTACGAGTGATGCATAGTTCCGTATATAATAGTTCGTATATGAGAGGAAGTGTAATCAATGAACGCGTGTTGAAGACCTATATTACAGTTTCGATGTTTAATTACCTGTATATAGAGTTTCAAATATCCAACAACTCTATATATTACATGTGTGTGTGTGTAATATGTACCGTATATTATAGGCAACGTAATTATTGAAAAATAAATATGTATCCACAAATATCGGACGAATCGTTGCAGCAACCGCCAAATTGGAGAATAAATAATTAAAATCGATATAGGTATATATATATATATATATATATATTATGTATGTGTGTGTGAGCATAAACGTCTATCGATACATATATATATTCACTTACATCTAGTTGCAGCGGGATTAATTTGTACAAGTTTTTTTTTTTCATTTATTTTTTTCAATTTTTCACCCCGCGTTTTCCGACCGAGATTTTCTTTTCATATTATACACGCTGCTATTTTATATCCGGATATTACCTTCCTATATACCTATATATTTCCCAGAATACACCGCAGACATTTTCACGTACGAGAGCTTCTGATTTTTAGTAATTTTTCTGTTTTTTAAAAAAAGAAAAAAAAAAAAATGGAATGAAAAAAAAATAAAATATAAACGAACAATCGTTTTATGATAACATAATGTCGTACTACCTGACGTGTAGGTGTATAGAAATAGAAGTGGTTCAATCCTCAGAAGCAAAATTCCATATAAGAATAAATTGCTACATATGTACATACGTACAGCTATAGTTGAATTTAATATTCTATATGACAGTACTATATACGAAAGACATAAAGTGGCAATTTTCTCTGTAGTACGCGGTCTGACGATATATATATATATGTATATTTTTTCCTTTGAAAAAAACCCGGAAGTCGATAGACAGGTACCTGTACCTATGTACCTATACCATGAAGGAATAGAATATTGCGATTAAATTATCTTACTTTTTTTTTTCTTTATTTTTTTTTTTTATTATTACTGTCGAGCAGCTGCAACTTTGAGTATAATATAGGATTTGATTACAGACCAATTATATTATATAGTATAGAAGGGGGGGATACTTGTTATATATTTTATTTGCAAAAAAATTATCTTTGCCGGATGTTACCGCGGGGATAACTATCACTTCCTTTTCTTCGCTCAATTTGCGAATTAAATTTATTATACAAGAAAAAAAAAAAAAAAAAGTTGGACGCTGTCTGATTTTTCATTCACGTTTTATGAATTTTATTAATTATTATTAAGGATTTTAGCTAATAAATATATACAAATTCTTCTTTTGTTCTTTTTTTCCTTTTCCTTGTCCTTCGTTGTTCAACGCAGAGTTGAAAGAACAAAGAAAATTCGAGAATTACGAATTTTCCGAATTCCTTTAAGACGATTTTGGATTTTTTTTCTTTTCAAATACGTCAAAGTTTAGTGAATCAAAATTTCGTTTATTTTCATTTCTTTAACTAATTATTGTACGGATTAGTTATATTACTATATATCACAACATCCCATCGTATAGCATCGCTCTTGGGCTAGCTAGGCCTATATAATAATTCTTCCAACTCTGTTCTGCAGCACCTGTCGCCCGGACGAACGATACGGACAAGCGATTATAAGCGTCAACGGGCGTGACGCGCGTTTCGCAGGAATAATTATTCATACTTTAAATGAAATTCTGTAGTTTTTCATTTTTTTTTTCATTTTTTTATTTTTTTTTTTTGTATCTGTATCTGTTTTTTTTTCTTCTTCTTCTTCTTCTTCTTCTTCTTCTTCTTCTCTTTTACATAAAATATAATGATCTGATGCGGCCGACTTTATAGTTTAATCATTTTTTCCGTACAATTACATTACAACAAGACGAAGTGGAAAAAGAAAAAGAAAAAGAACAAAATAAAAAAAAAAAAAAGGAAAAAAGGAAGAAAAAAAAGAATAGAGAAATTCGAGTGACTATATTATATACCTATAGAATGAGTCGAGAGTCAAATATATTAAGGATCGAGGATTGGTGTACATATATACATGTATATAGGTATATATATATGTACCTATAGGTTTATATGGGTTTTATTAAAGGTAAAAGGGAAAGGGGGGGGATTTTTCGGTGACTATAGAAACACCTGGCAACATTAAAACGTGGTGTGAATTGTATAGTTTATTATAACATACATATATAAATATAAATATATATATATATATACATAGGTATATACTATACGTGTATATATACAATTTTGTTGAGAGGAACCCATACGATTCAATTTTTCTATATGGTCTATTATTACTCCTCTTTCTTTATTTCTTTATCCCCCTATATGAGCCGAACAACCCTTAGCTTCAAACCCTTATGGAACGAAATAGTGTATATTTAGGGTACGAACCTTTTGCTCTATTATATATATTCTAGTTAGTTTTTCACTCTGCTATTGCTCTCCTTTTTCTTGTTGTTGTATTTGTTGTTTTTTATTTTTTATTGTTATTATAATTTAATACGATATTACCACCCTTGTGTAATCGTACCATCAAACCCCCTTCGGAAAAATAAAATCACCACCCTTAATATACCTATGGTACTATTTTTACACCCTATTTAAATATATATATATATATATATACGTGATTTTTCTGGTCTTGCTCACCTCAAATCAACCCTCTATAGCCATCAATCCATACTGAATCACGAAAGAACCGTAAATTATTCCCTGATTGTCTAAAAATTCCAAAAAAAAAAGACAGATTTTTCAAAAATTGTCTCATTTAATCCGAAGAATTTAATTCGAAAAGTCGAGTATCATAATATGCAAGTTTATTCGGTATTGAATTCTAAATGAATATATTAGAAACGATTATAATTTCGTTTGAAGTTATTTCTTGTATTAGATATTCCAACGATGAGGAAATCAAGCAGCTATACTATACTGAAGGGGTGAGTGAAACTGGAGTTAAAGGAGCCGTAAACACTTTCCTCGGTAACGAAAGACTTTGTACTACAATAATACAACCCCTTGTTTAGTAGTGTGTGTGTGTGTGTGTATGTTCTTTGGTTTATGTATAGGTATCTACGTGCGGGTGTAGTTAATTATTTAAATTTCGCTTTGCCACGGCCGCTTCTACTGCCAGCTGCACGTGCCATCCTCTATTTACGGTGCCATTTGCATCCACTGCATCTACATCTACATCTACATGCACATATACTATACATACGTAGAGATCTACGTACATTTATACATTTTTCAGGGTATGGTGGGACAGAAAAAAAAAAAAAAATTAAATATATATATATATATATGAATAAGAACAACAAAAATAATCGTTAAAATATGTATTAAAGGTTTAGGGGAAAAAATTACCCTTGCTTACACCCTTTTTTTTCGACCTTTTTACTTACTCGCTATTTACTTTATCAACGTTATCTTCGGATCTATACATTTATCGAAATTCAACCCATTACAAAATCTGTTAAAATTAATCTGGCGCATCTTTTTTGTTCGAAAAACCTTGTCGTATGATTAACCGTTTCTTAGATACAAATTAATTTCTATAATTATCCTCAATGGTTGGTTTCCGTTGTTTTTTGTTTTGGGGGATTATCATCGTAGATATTCATTTTTCGAAAATTTACTAAGAACAAACATTGTGCCGATTAATGTGACGCATCTTTTTTGTTCGAAACTTTTTTTCATACAATCAATCATCGCTTTGATATACATAAATTTGTAATTGGTAAAATAAAGTACGTATTTGATTTATTATTTCTCAATACCCAACTGTATACACAGTTATACACAGAAACTATAAATGAATATTAGTACTATTTTGCAAACCATACAGAATATAGACGCATGTATGTAGTAACTACCTACGTAATTTCGACAGCTGGTTTTAAAGCGACCCCCTGCATTAGGACTTAGGCTGCAGTCTATAATAATATCACATCTATAGTTGTACGGTCGATCTATTTCGTTGTATTTTAGGGGGTTGCACAGGAAAATTTAGATCATGGGAAAAACTTTATTTAAGGGTATATCGACGTAGAGACTTGCAGCCACACAAAATAAGAATAAAGAAAAAAGGAATGAATGAATTTTTCTTTTTTATAGAAAAAACAGAGATCAGGGAAACATTCGGGGCTGGGGTTGAGTTCAAAATTTCGAAATTATTTGATAATATTAAATGTGAATCGTTTCAATGAGTTATAGAACTGGTGCGGATTGATATGTTATTTTCAAATTTATAAAAAAAGAAAAAAAAGAAATTAAGAAAGTAAAAAAATAAAAATTGATAATTATATAACGTGCGTATAAATTATATATTATATCAAAAGATTGACAGTATGATATTTAATCGAGGTGAGATATATCGATGCCTGTGTATATGATAAGCCTCCAATTAAAACAGAAAACGCTTTTGTCGTGGGTTAGCTCAGCCCTGATCCCCGCGGATGGAAGAGTCCCAGGGTTGGTGGCATGCCAGTAGTTGCCCACTCTCATGAATATATTCAAACCGATATAAGCCTTTGTATCCCTATCCCTATCCCTATCCTATATCCCATATCCCATATCCTACCTCTCTCTCTCTTTCTCTCTCTACATATGTACATACCTATATACATAAGTATTAGGAAACATATACAAGTCTGTATATATGTCAAAGTTTAGACAATTCATTTGAATTGGTATGAAACGAAGAATGAAAATGAGATCAAAAAAATTTTCTACATTTTTTTTTTTTTTTGTGAATTATTACATACATCATGATTCCATATAAAAAATAAAAAAAATTATTCTCATTATCTTTTTCTTTTTGATTCGGATTGACGATAATATTTAAAAGAGAATTGAAAGGGTGCGTTCAGGGGTGGTAGGTGGCGGATGTCGGTAGCAGAAATTCCATCAAATCCCTAAAGTTAAAATCAATTAACGATAATCAAAGCGTTGGTAATGAGTATCTGCTAGCGCTATAGTAAACCTATATATAATCGAAATTTAATCTCTCAAAATATGTATACATGCGTGTATATATATATATAATATATATACATAGTAGGGTTTATGTCAGAGGAAAATAGGGTATAAAAGAAATGAGAGGAGAGAAGAGCCGATGAGAGACCAGGAGAGGAGAAAATCCGCGGTTTTAATTAATTATATTATTATAATCTGCCTATATACTTTCAGGCAGTATATATAATATATGTATATTATATATGACGATGTACTTAATTAAAGCTTGACAATCAAGCCAGTATATTAATTGTATACATAGTTTAATAGCTATACGTAAGCCCTCGTTATCGGCGAGTAACAGAAGCCTGTATAAGATTTTCATCGCAAATATATATATATCCTGTAAAAAAAAAAAAAAAAATTAAGGGATTTTAAACAAATGAGTGAAAAAAAATAATTAATCACCCTCGCCTTTTTTTTACTCCTCGAAATATCAAACATTATCCCATATATATATATAATATATATTTTTGTTTTGGTATTAAAATCCGCGAAATAGGGATATGTAAATATATATTTTCGAAAATATTCCAGGAACGGAACTCAAAATTTTTGGAAAAATTCTATCAACGATTTACGATGAGATTTTTCTGATTTTTTTTCACATTGCCCTAAAATTAGAGATAGTTTTCATGATCTATATCTTAAATCTCATAACACGTACCCTGTACCCTATATATACCCTATATCCCCTATACGCTATACGCTATACGCACTGTGCGCAAGAGATGAAAGAGGGATAGGTAGGTCGAGGTGTGAGAAGAACATTGCGAACAATTTATGTTTACACCGTATCTTATATAGCATTCTCCCGTAACTAAATAGCAGCTTGAACTGTCTTATCTATAATTATACTAGTCGCCATCTGGTTAATTAATGCCCAAAAACACTACGGCAATGGTGAAGAGGAGGATGCAGGAGCCCCGTATTTTACCTAAATAAATTTTCAACGACATATACAGCTTCGTATATATACATATAGTATTATGTAAGTTAATAGGTATACGTATTCTATATCATTTCAATAATTAACTTTTTCTCTCAATATCGTCTATTGATGAGAAAATGAGGTGAAATGTTTTTCCATTTTTATCCGCCATCTTGAATTTTTCGTCGAATTTTTTACATTTTTAAAGCCAGATTCGTAATCAGCGAGCCGAAAAACCGTCGGAAATCGATTTTCATGAAAATCGAACAAAACTTTTGAATTTTCTTCCCCCATTTTGAATTTTTGAATTTAGATTCGAAATCAGTGATTCCGAAGATCGTTGGAAATCGATTTTCATGAAAATCGAACGTTTTTGAATTTGCTATTATTAAGATTCGGCGTCGGCGATTCCGAAGACCGTTGGAAATCGATTTTCATGAATATCTTGTAAATTTTTGAATTCTCAGACGCCATTTTGGTTCCGCAATTTTAAGGTTAGATTCGTGATAAGCGACCCCAAATCCCCTGTTCCGGTATTCTAGTAAATTTAACTCGACTCTACTCCTCCAGCTCCGTCCTGAAAGGTTTAACCTAAAAATTTCATACGCACCAGCCTACCAACCTACAGAATTATGATTATACACCAGACTTTCCGGTTTTTTTTTTTTGTAATTTATTTTTTTATCATATTTCCGGGTTCTCGGTTAATGCAGAAGTGGCGCAGAGCAAAGTAGACAGGTATTCATGAATACCAACGTATCCGGTCTTCTATAACTGCCTAAATATTCTCCTTTCTTATATCCCATGACGTAGTCTCGGTCCTCGTTAGGTTGGCAATGCCGTTGGCTACTCGATCTGGACGGGTCATTCCCCCCTTTTGATTTCTCTGATTCTTTTACGGGGAGGATTTCCCAGGTTGGTCGATTCCCGGGGCGCTTCAGGGAACAGGGAACAGGGAACAGGGAACAGAGAAAAGAGAACGAGATGGCACAGGGGGGGTGAAACGAGAAATGCGCGGGGAGGGAGGGACGCACGGGACGATGGCTCCCTAAGGGCTCACTGTAGCCCTGCGCCCTGACGCTGAGTGAGACGTCACGTATCCCAAAAACGAATGTATGTATTCCAACCGTGTCGCACGATTCTAGTGTCTACCGCCGCCGCTACCTTGCCTTCCCTTGCCTTTCCTTGCTTTACCTTGCCTTGGCTTCCCGTCAATTGGTGGTGGTGGTGGTGGTGGTGGTGCTGCAGCAGCACTGCACGAGTTTGCGCCCAGGGCGCGGGTTGAATTTTTACATACATATTAAACCCCCCTCGACAATATCACAGAACTCTTATACCTACCGTGCGCGTTTTTCACCAAACTGGCCACTCCCAACCGACCTACCACACTCATATCCGCATATATACGCGTATCTTGTAGGATAAAAATTCAATCGTTTGTAACTCGGTAACGCTACGTTTTAGCGTTAAATTGTAAAGGACAAAATCTTTTCGTATTTAGTTCGTCTTTAAGATATAATTTATAGAGAATTTTCGTATCATTTTATTCAGGTGTTTTCGACTAAAAAGAGAAAAAAAATGTGAAAAATAATCAGAATTTTTTCTCTGAAACATCAAATGTTTCAAAATTTCATATAATTTATGGAATTTGGATAAAGCATTAGATTTTTGAACCTCGATTTTCATATCGAATTGAATTACAGAATTTTTTTTTGGTTTTTATTAAAAATTAAAAAATTCACACCAACCCAGAGACCGCAACTATTCACGTATATTTGTATATGATAGTATAATACGAACTGATTGTATGATAGATATATATACATTGGGAGATAAATTTCTTTCTCAGTATTTCGTTATCATTGAAGCAAATAATCATCACCGTCTTCTATATATGTATATCGCACAATGTTATATACCTCTATACATTATACATACGTGTTATATTACTCACGAAATAATAAATAGCTACAATCGTACTAGATATTTTATAACTATTATACTTATCGCCCTTTCATATATAACTAATCACCGACCATTACATACATATCCCATTAGTTTTTCCTGTTACCTTTAATAACGTATATATATAGTATGTATACGATAAAAAATGATTTAAAAAATGATAAAAAAAAAAGAAAAACCAATAGAAAATACTCCATAGTCGTTACCTATTCTCTCGAAATAATTACATGCATAATAAAAGTCGTAAAAACGTTTAAAAAAATCACAATATCCAATTGATTCGAGGAATAACTTATAAAACTAAAAAAAAAAAGATAATCTCTGAGCAGGTATGAAGACAGAGAAAAAAGAATGAAAATTTTTCATCGCATCGTTATCGTTGAATCAAAAAAATCGAGAAAAAAAAAAAAGAAAATTTTAAAAAACAATATCGAAGATTCCGAACGGCAAGGACGCTCGACTCTGTTAGAAACATCGAAGGACAGAGATATACAGGCGTACAGACATACAGACAGACGGAATACCGACTAACGGTTTCCTTATACCGTCGAGACCAGAAGACCGGCCACCAAGGAGAATAAGGGGAAGTAAGAGGGGGTGGGGGGATGAGGGTGGGGGACAAGACATAGCCCCAAGAAACGCGAACGACACACATTTAAACAGAGAATATAGAGAAGGGAAGCGCCGGAACGAGCGAGTATACACATACGTATTACATATATATTCATCGTAGAAGCTTCGTGGGAAGTAAGTATAGTAGATGTGAGGTGGTGGTACCTCGCTAGCCATCGCATCGTATATACGAAAGGAACGCAACGCGGCAGCAACGTTCGCTGTTCGCCGTTCGCTGTTCGCCGTTCGCCGTTCGCGGTTCCCCGTTCGCGTTCGCGTTCGCCGTTCGCGTTCGTTTTGTAGCGTAGAATCGGAGGGGAAGAGAAATAGAGAGAGAGAGAGAGAGAGAGGGGGAGGGTGAGAGCGGAAGGGACGTGAGGGAGGGTATACGTCGGATGGATGATTGTAGCATAGTGGGGGTTGGTAGGGGAAAAATTAATGGTGGGGGATATACGAAATGTTATAGTGGTGGGGAAAACCGGTGGCCTCAGATCCCCACCATAGTTTAGTTTCTCCGCAGACGCCGTGAGCGACGAGTCGGTGGTGTACACATCGTCTGCGTTCGCGTGTACACTTATTAAATGTTACAATAAATACCTGAAAAACAAAAAATAGGGTATAATATACACACATATATATAACTACAATACAATAGAAAAAATAGAAAACAAAAAAAAAAAAAGTATCATCGTCAGACAGTGACGCAAAATATTATCTAATACTGATAAATAATCAACAATTCGATTGTTTCGAACAAATTTCCTTGTTTTCCATCAAAAAGAAGAAGACAAAAAGAAGAAACCAACAACAACAGATTCGTTTTGACATTCGGGAGGGGGTAGGGAGTCTTTTTTTTTTTTTTTTTTTTTTTACACCCTTAATTTTTGAATCTATATTTGATATTTTTTTTTTCGGTTTTTCACTCGTTCTCGTCGTTGTTGTTCGATAGTTTTTCTTTTTGTGTTTTTTCTATAACTTACGGGGTGAAATTGTGCATATGTTTTATACATATGTATATATTATATTTATATATTTATATATATGTATAAAATATAATTGTGTGTATTCAAGTGAATTGTGAGTAATAAAAAAAAAAAAAAATTAATAATAAAAATTATTTAACAGATATATATACAACGTTAATAGAAGAGATGTTGCGTTAGCCGCGGGCAATCCCGTGAGCAAGAGTCTGATCATTACCTTCTTATTCTACTTGTTATACTGGTCATGGAAATACGCGAGACTCGTTTAACTACGGCGTCTTGACGATCGTGGTAGTGACTACTGGCTGTAGCAGCTAAAGCTAAGGCTGAGGCTGAGGCTAAGGGAAAGGGCAGTGGATAGCAGTGTTGGATAGTGTTTGGTGTTTGGTGTAGTGGTGGTTTTTTTTTTTTTTCTTATTATTATTCACTAATCTCCGAATATATCAAAGATCTTCGTAAGTTGCTTCGATATTATAGATATCGTTGATGATAATAATATATATACGAAAACAAGCGGCCGACTATAACACACCTATTCTACTCTACTCGACTATACTAAACTAAACTAAACTAAACTACACTTAAACTTAAACTTAAACTTAAACTAATATACTAAATTAAACTTGATTCAACCATAGTGCGTGTATTCGCTATAATGCGAATATAAGGGCAAACCCACAAAAGCGTGTTTATAAATTATAGTATATAAACAAGATACACGATATAGTTGACGCGATTATGAAAAGTCAAAGTGTAATAATTAGTGTTTATCGATTACATCAGCGCAGTGTGGTTTTTTAAAGTTCCTTTAAACGATAATAATAATAATAATAATATAAATATAACAAAAAGAAGAAGGAAAGAGAATATAATATAATATAATATAGAGAATGAATATTCTTTATTCTCTATATCTAATCTTCATTCAGTTTTCGTATTCGCAATAATAATAATAATAATAATAATAATAATAATAAAAACAACAACAACAACTACTCAGTGCAGTGTGAAAGAAGAATAATAACTAGATATGAATATTAATGTTTCGAATACGATTGCGCATATAATAAATAATGTTATATGATAAATAATAATAATAATAATAATCTTAAATTATAGAGAACAGAAGCGAAAAATCTAATGAAATAAAAAATAGAAAATAAAGGTAATGAGGATTATATATATAAATATATATATGTATATATATATAATAATGGTTAACGAATTTATCGAGTTCCTATTAACTAAAACTTAGTGTTATATTTGTGACAGTGATATAGTTGTTAATCAATGTAATCGTCATCAAGTGATCGAGGAGGGGAAAAAAAATTAATAATAATAAGTGTACAACAATTGTTTTTTTAAACAAAAATAATCATTAATTTTTTTTTGCTGATTATAAACACAGATACCATTCATTCTGTCAATTATCATCATTTTATAATTTTATTCTCACTACACGTTTATATTTCTTTCTTTCTTTCTTACTTTCTGTACATATCTGTACGTCAGTGTGTTTGTGTGTGTGGGTGTGGGTGTGTGTGGGCCACAGTGCCCGACTATACATTCGCGAGTGTGTTGTTACGTTTACGGACTACGCGGTATTACTTGGAAATCTACATCACTCATTGAGTAAGTAATAAATACTTATGTGATATACCGATATAAATAAGTATTTACGGATTTGAAGAGATTATAGGAACTTGGAATGGGCAAATTTCATTGATACAAGAACGGTTTTATGTTTATGTAGTATTATAATCATTAGGAATTAGGAATTATGAATTATATCGTAAATAAACTTAATTCGAGATGCAAGGTCTCGTATATATATGCGATCTCTACGATTATATATAGTTTAAATACCTACTTAATAAGTTGGCTTTTTGTTTAGTATTAACGTTTAGTATAGGAATTTACATTAGTAACTAATAGCACGATATATCGTATCTAGAAACTACTATGACTTAGGATTGCAGCGTTATACTACGATACAAATGACGCGCGATTTCGTCTAGCAGAATTACTCTCGACGTGGGTCTCGCGGTTTTCGTTATACGACCTAGTTTCAGGATCGAATCTTGTCGTAACGTAATACCGCCAAAAAGAATTCATGTACTTGGTACACTATGACTTTTCACTATTTTCCCTACCTGTTTATTATAGTTTAAAGAGCCATATTTTTAGGGTAGATTCCCAGCGATATTATGAGACTAAATTTCCTTTACCGAAAATGTGTGGCACTAATAGTTTCCGAGTTACGGAAGATCTAAGTTGAACAAATCCCGGACTGTCGCGCATAGACTGGGCATCGCGCAATGCGCAACTTACGCTCATGGCTTACCTAGTCTGAGTCACTTATGAGTTCCGCGATTATTAAACTAGGATCTTTCATAACTCGGAAACTATTGGTCACTCGAATTTTTGGTAAAGGAAATTTAGTCTTTAAATTTCGCTACAAATCTATCATCAAAATATGAATCAACCTGAATAACAAAATTCGTATGAAAAATTTACGTCTTTCACAACGATCGAGGTGAATTTATATTAGGTATTCATACATATATATATATATATGCATGTGTATTCATTTTTATTCAAACATCGATAATAAGAAAGGCAAAAATTATATTATATATATATGCTGTTTCAATCATACCCGGCGCTATACGAAACGAAATGAAACGAAATGAAACGAAATATGTACTAATAAATAGTTGATTTCCTGCTCCATCTTTCTCCATATATAGCTATCTATGCCATACTATCTATCTCTTTCTCTATTCTCCTTATATGATGAACTCGTGAGAGAAGGTTGGGGCTAATAGAACGATAGTAGACAGGTAGAAAACTGTATAGTATATAAACGTAGTAGCTAGAGGAGATATAATTTTCCGTTGGTTTTCTCCGCCGATATACAGAGTGATACAAGTTTAGAATAGCCCATATTTCGAGGGTAGATTACGCGTGAAATTTTACGAATAAATTTCCTTTACTAAAAATTCGTGGTACCGATACTTTCCGAGCTACGGAAGAAGTTCTCGGTTTATCAATCGTAGAACTTACAGGTGAATCAGACTGGGCCTGGCCAGGACATGGGTGTAAGTTGCGCAGTGCCAAGTCTGTGCGATCTATACGCTCCGCTATTAGATCTCAACCAAGATCTTTCGTATCTCGGAAACTATCGGTCCAAAAAATTTTCGGTAAAAGAAATTTAGTCTTAGATTTTCACTGGGAATCTACCCTCCGAATATCACTCGCTTAATCTGAATCACCCAGTATATATATACAGCCTATTATCCTACTCTATACGCGTACGCGTCTGATAGCCTCTTTCTTGCTTTTTTTGCTTTTTTTATTTTTGTGGTTTTTTTGTGTTATCGTTTTTCTTGCTCTTCTTCATTCTTTTTCTCTCCTGTATTACCTATACCCACCATAATGAACCATTTGTATGATTAATAGACCGCCACTAACCTCCATCGGACTGCCTTCGATGATCCGAGGTGTGCCATTATCATAATTGCGCACCAGGACCAGCGCTAGCACCCACCATATATATATATATACCTAGACACACATCTATAAGATTACAATGCCGCGCCGCGCGCTACTAGTCGTCGTTTTTCATTGATTTTGGAAATTTCTCTCACGGGAATAATATTTTCAAAAAACGATCTTTCGTTACGAGAATCGTTTGGTATTTTGACGAACGAAGAGCGAATGATAATGAAAAAGTTTGAAAAAAAAAACCAGAAGGCTGAAGTAGTACTTTTTTTCTTTCTTTCTTTTATTATTCCATTTTCTTATTCTTTTACGATATGCTATATATTATGTATACATCTATATAGCAAGCTTTGATATTTACGTGCTGTATAACTTGTATTATATGATAGGTATTACTATATTATGTATATAAAGCCTGTCCTATAATATATTCGTTGGTTTCCTTCTTCTTCGTCTACTTCTACTTCTACTTCTTATTTTTATATTTTTATTTTTATTTATTTTTATTTTTTCTCGGTAGTTTCGCGTTTTCCTTTTCAACCTACGACGTTTTATTGCTATATATAGTTATATATATAGGAGTAGTACATATATATATATATATATATATATATATACAGCAATATAATATGGCTCTGTTGACACGCACCTAAACCCACCCCTCGTCGTTCCCTAAAACCCTAACTCTTCGTTCATTGTTCGATGAAAAAGACAAGGAACAAAAAAAAAAAAAAAGGAAACAAGAGAGAAAAGAAAAAAAAAAAAAGAACAAAAAGGGCGAGAGAAATAAAATAAAATAAACTTACGAAAATAAATATGAGAATTAGAAATCTTTATTATTATTGTATAGGTGTATATAGAATTGTTGGTACCCCCAGATTCTGAAATGACAACAGATATTCGATTTTTAGTGAAAAAAAAAAGGAGGAAAACAAAAATTGAAAAAAAACGAAATTAGAAAAAAAAATAATTGAAAATCTAACAGAACGGAATTTTACTTTATTTTATTTTTATTCGAATCGCGTTTTCTTCGTTTCTATATAATAATATAATCATGTGAATATGAATGAATGAATGAATGAATGAATGATTAATAAGTAGGCGAAGAAAAATCAAGTATATATAATATTGTGCTTTTAGGGAATTCCGATGAAAAAAAGAAAAGTCAAATATAACAAAAATAAATACTAGAAATAGAAAAGAAAAGGGTGAGTAAAACAGAAACGAAAAAAAGAAAAAAAGAGAAAAAAAAAACGCAAGGATAAAGAAAAAAAAACGAGCTTTGGGTATATAGAAGGGAAATAGTTTTTGAGGCAAGTTACCGCAATGAATCAACCTACGTGTCGCTCGCACGCTCGCGTTCGCGCTCGTGCTCTCATATACACCCCAAAACCCCATGAACCAAGAATCACGAATCACGAGTCTGTTGGCTACAGGCTGGGGGTTGAACCGGGTCGCTAAAATTTATCCCGCTGGTCTTTTTTTACTTTTATTCCTTTTTTTTTTTCCTCGTCTTTTTTTTTTTGAATATAGACATACTATAAGTACACGTATGTATGTATGTATCTACACATATCCTTATATATGAAAAATATAATAGAGTAATGTGGCAGTGATGTGCCACAGTGCAGTGGTAGCTATAACGCAACGACGACTCTTAACGGTGACAGTAGTGGTGGTGGTGGTAGTAGAGTGGCATATATGTATAATTTATGTTTATTTTATGATTGGAAAAAATAAGGAAGCAACTAGTTAAACTTAGGCTTGCTTATGCCGGCGTTGTCTATGTACATCTATCTATGCACACACATGCACGCATATATTATATATATCAGGGTGCTTCGTTTCGGAGGAACAATTTTTTTTTTTCTTTTCTTTCCTTTTTCCCTTCATTGACGATAATATATTGTTGAATGGACTTGAAAATAACTTCCCTTAAAGTTTGAACCCTTAATTGCAATCGTATTTTTTTTTTTTCCCCTCCTTTTCTTGTGTCAATTTTTGTTTTTCTGTTTTTTTTTTTTTTTTCGACTTGTGTTCAATAGAGCATGTAATCGCACTTGCACGGCATGCAGCGGTCGGAGTTCGTATCTTCCTCTTCTTATTCTTATTCTTATTCTTCTTCTTCTTTCTCCCGCGTTTATCTCCCTCGCAGGTTTTCGACGATAACTATTAAAGAGCCGAGAATGACTTCATCCAATTAGCTTTGCGGTACGTATACCGTATACTCTGTGCGCCCCCTTTTTTTTTTATTTTCCCACAGGAAACATATTCCGGCTGTATAACTATACTATATACATTATACATACAAATATATATAGATATATATATATATATAAAAAACATAAAAACCTATACAACGTGCTGAGAGGTTAATATTCAGATGGATAATCATCATCATCATCTATATACCATCTAAGCTATTCCTCATTCCTCATTTTTCTTCTTCTATTTATATTCTTAGCATTTTCCATTTCTATTGACACTTAGGTATGAAAAGACTAATTAGAGAAAAAAAGAAGGAAAAAAAAGCGTTTATTAATTAAGAAACTCGCGTAATATTATCACTACTATTTTAATTATACCTGGAAAAAAAAAAAATACCTTGCCCGGGTGTATGAATGGTTTTTATTTTTATTTTTATTCGATGAATTTATTGCCTACAATATATATATATATATATATATACATGAGGGTGAGATTTAAATTAAGGGTGTCTTATTCGGAGGATAAATTACCTAGTGAAATTTTAAGACTAAATTTTCCTTTACCGTAAATTCGAGAGACTGATAATTTACGAGTTATTGAAGATCTTTGTTGGTCGACTCAATCGCGGAGTGTATAGGTAGCAAAGACTAGGCACTGCGCAACTTACACTCATGGTTGGGCCCAGTCTGAGTTACGTATCAGTCTAGCTATTGGTAAACTAAGAAATTTCGTAGCTCGGTAACTATTGGATCTACGAATTTTTGGTAAAGGAAATTTATTTTTCAAATTCGACAAGGAATATTGTCCGTTAAATACAAATCACCCTGTACAGTGTGTACACCTAAGTAGGCACGTTTCTAAGTAACTATAGGGAAAATATCCACACGATAGTTGCAGCAGAAGGACTTTTCTCTTCATTCTTCATTCTTCTTCTACTTCTTCTTCTTTGTATATTATTATACCTATATCTAGTAGGTACTCGGACTTATGGTTTTTCACATTCAATCTGTATATACCTATATATATTTATTTTATGTACAATTTTACAGTAGGAACTTTACGGGTGAATGAATGAATGAATGGATAGATGGATTGATGTATGGTGGGTAGTATATAGTTGTTTTGGGAACCCCTGCTAGTATACGACTTTAAGCCGATTACCTTTACTTACATACCTGGGATTTACCGTTTACCTATATACTATTTTTTTTTTCTCTCTCACTGCGTATACTATATATATACAACTAACGAGAGGTATACTACTACTTGTACAAGTACACTATGTACGATTGAAATTTGATAGAATTAGAAATTGCAAAAAAAAAAAAACGATTATTTTTTAATTTAACAACCACGTATGTACATATGTGTGTGTAAGTACCATGTATATAATCAACCTGGGACCTGAAACACGGTGTAATTTCATCGGTCTTCCGTTTCTGTGTATCCATTTGTGTGTATAAATGCAGGTACATACATAGGTACATAGGTATAGGTAGGTAGTTAGGTACCTAGGTAGCGTCCTTCTCAGGACACCTTCGCATGCTACCGTCGTATTAATCATTGCCTTGTGACATGTCCGCGCCCTCCGACGCCGACGCCGACGACGTCGACTACGTCAGCACCTAAAGAATTCCTTTCTCTCTCTTTCTTTCTCTCTATCTTTTCCTTTCTCTTTCTCTCTTTTTATTCCACATTGTGACAATTTTTCTTTTACTTTTTTTTTCTTACTCTTCTTCTACTTTTCATATTCTTCTTTATATTTTTTTTCCTTTCACTATTTTTGTCGTTATCGATTCTCTGTATAGTTAATATGTACAGAGAAGAAGAAGAATTATTAGTATTTTTTTTTTTTCTTTGAAAATATTCAAAGTCTAAGTATAATCAACATCATTCATAATTACCAGCATCCCTATCACAGTGGCTAGCCTCTGCAACGAGGTAAGATTGAAAAAAAAAAAAAGAAAGATATTCAGGGAAGAATTATCACGAATAAAAAAAAAATAATTAAAAAATGCCTTACTCTTCTAATTCTTCTTCTTCTTTTTTCTTGATTTTTTTTTTTTTTTTTCACTCTCTCTCTTTCTCTCTCTCTTTTTTTTTCTTTCTCTATACTTACCCCGTTGCTGGCTAGAGGTAAGACGAAAGAGCTCGTTAAGAGCCACAAGTCAACTCGCCTTAAGTCTAACGTATAAGTCTAAAGTCGACTAAAGTCAAGTCAAGTCAAGTCAAGTCGAATCAACTCAAGTCATATACTGTGAGAAATATAATGGTATAAAGCACTAGCTTTGTAAAAGCGCTTTATTTCAATATTCTGTCTTCTAAATTTGTGTTTAAAAATAATTGTTAAGCTTTTGGTTTTTTTTCATTTTCATCTCTTTTCTCTTCTCTTCTCTTCTCTTCTTCATTTCAATCTCTTCCAAGCGATCACAACGCACATAATCGTTCGCCAATAGACTCGAGTCCGCTATATACATCGATAGGATGAAAAAAAAAAAAAACCTAAAGAGATAGAAGAAGAAAAAGAAAAAAATCAAAATTAGTAATTAAATATTTTTTTATTTTCTATTTTCATTTCTCGTATATGTTTGATTGTTTCACGTTTCATTATTATCCTAAATGAAATGATTACATACGCGAGTAAAAGAGTGATTCACACAACGATGAATAGCTTACGTCGCGTTTTGGGTCGCGGCGCACGAAAGGGACAGATGCTCTCTTCGGTAGTTACTACTTCTATTTCCTTAATGAGTTGTAATTAATGGTTTAACATACATCTCTAAAAGAATTACTGCTGGTCACTGCAACAGGCCTTAAAACCCTCTTCTCTTCATTCCATTCCTCTTTCTCTCTCTCTCTCTCGTTTTTTTTTTTTTTTTTTAAACTTATCCTTCATCTCCATATCCCTCTCTCTATCTCTTTCTCTTTCCCTTCTTTTATCTTTATCTTTCTCTCAGTCGTCACTGACGTCACGTCATTTTCATCTTCTTACTTGAGACAGTTACTTACTACATATATTTATACACCTATATATAATATCCTGAATGCAGCTGTTCTGTATACCATATACACTGTGAGAAAATAGAAAATTATGTTGAAGGGGGATGAAGGGGTGAAAAATCAAATAAATCGAATTTCTTTCTTTTTATTTTTTCTATTTTTATTTTTCTCATCTAGTATATATTCACGATCATCTTATAGAAAAAATGATGACGATTTTCAAAAAGTAAGGAAACAAAAAAAAAAAGAAGGAGATTGATAAAAAAATTTAAAAAAATAAGAAAATTAATAAATAACGATGAAGACACTAGGGGTTTCTTTTTTCATATATTTATATTATGATATACAGCATCCTTACAGGGCAAATCTAAATAAGGTAGATAATAGTTAGTTGAATTGTTTAAGTGGGTGAAGTGGTTTTGAGGTAATTTGAAAAAGAGAAAAAAAACTTCTTTTTTTTCAACGATCAGAGGGGAGAGTTTGATCAAAAATAAAGAGTATGAGAATAAAAAGGATAGAAATATGAAATAAGTTTAAAAGAATAAGATGGTAAAGGAGAGAAATAGAGATAGAGAGAGAAAAAGGGAATAGGGGGGAAAAGAGAGATAGAGTAGGAAGAGAGAGTCGTCTATGGCTAAATTATTTTAATTTTATAGCGGCCATTGTGGTTGCCTTTAATGGCCGCTTCTCAGCAACCCATCCCTCGTGTAATTGCAGTTTTAATCTATCCGTTACCCCCCCCTACTACCCTACCCACCCCCTGCCCTTATACCTTTATCCAAGGCTTTCTCCCTTATACCAGAAGCGATTTATATATATATATATACCAACCAACCAACCTACCACAACCCCTACACCAACACCAACACTAACACCATTCGTACAGCGACCTCGAGATAACAAGAAGAGATATTTGACTCGCTAATCTATCTCTTTTTACGCTGATTAAATGTTTGGGAATTTTTTTTTTGTTTTTCTCTCTCTCTTCTTTCTCCAATTATATGTATATTTATTTTTTTTTTGTTGTTAAATTTACTTCAAAATTACATATATCCGATCATATAAATTCATTGAGAAAAATTTTGTACCCCAACTGTTCCGGAGAATTTTGACGATGTAAAAATTCAAAATGGGGGAAAAAAAAAAATCGTTTAGGGAAGGAAAAAGATGGGAAATAACTAGAGAGGAAAAAAAAAAATTGTATGACTATTATTATATTGTATGTCATATAGGTAGGAATATATATATATCGAGACATGGAGTTTGATATAGGAAAATTGAGTTTTGCGGCTATTGAGTCACCCGGTATAATACCACCCACGACGAATCAATAGTCTCGTTTGCTTTAGCCAGCAGCCCCCGGGTCTGACATTCGCGTGTTTCCGTTTGGAATTTTAATTATTGGAGAGATACGATTCAACAAAATTATAATACACCAAATCCTCGAGAGATCTTTATATATATATATGTATCTATTTTAAATCTGTCTATCTATAATCTATACCATTATAGCGAAGGAATAGATTTTTTCGCTATTTAATCATAGGAGGAAAGAAAAAAAAAAAGAAAAAAGCCAGTTTCCTTCCTCATCATCTTTTGAGTTTGAATTTTTCCGAATTTAAAGAAAAGAAAATTTCTTCGATTTTTTATATTCTCCTCATCCATATGCCGTACGAGATTTTCTTTAGCCAGGGGGGGGGGGGGGGGGGGTTGGCGACGGGGAGGGGAAGGAGGAGTAGAAAAAAAAAAGGAAAAAAAATGGAAAAAAAATTTTAAACGGACGTTCACTAGCGCAACGGCAAAGGGCGGGGGTTCGCAGGATGGATGAAAAAGATGAAAGGATCTGTTTCCAGTGCGAAAGACCCTAGTGCGTTACGGTCCGGTGATCACGTGCCGTTGCAGCTTCTGCTTATGCTTTGCCGCTACTGCTACTACTACTGCTGCTGCTGCTGGTGCTGCTGCTGCAGTTGCTTTCGACCAATTGCACATTGCAGAAAAAAAGACGAAGAAAGAAAACAGGGAAAACAGAAAGAAAGAAAGGAAAGAAAAAAAAATAAAATAAAATAGAAAAGCAGATATAAGCGGAATAAAAAAAAAAGAAAAATAGAATGAAAATCGAAAAAGAAGAGGAAATACTCTGAATCGAACCGGAAACTTGATTTATCTTCTATTTTATTAACTCGAGGGTTTTGATTTAGGAAGCGAAAAAAAGAAAAAATAAATGGGGAAAAGACAGAGAATTTTTCTTTCTTTTTTATCTTCTTTCTTTTTTACCTTTAACATTCATTAACAAAATATATTGAAGATTTTTTAATAGAAGAAAAAACGAAAAAAACAAATTTAGTAACACACAAAAATAATTGTTTTTCAATTGAAATCAATTTTTCTTCGAGATATTATATAATACCACCCCCGATCCTCATTAGAATACGTTGGTATATATATATATATACACATATATGTATCCGTAGCTTTACAAACTTTTCTATATTATTAAGTAGGTAAAAAAAAGAAATATAACAAAAAATAAAAATTTGTAATCCTTTGTGTTCCAGACTTCATAGCTGAAGTACCCCCTCAGGATGGAGTGCCGTTGGGCTCGGCGGAAAGGCCTTTTTACAGGTTGCATACTTTTCACCCTCCTGCTCCTATTCGTCAGTAGTCACACGGTCGCTGCGAGAAATACCGGTGAGTCAATTTTCACGTAAACAATTGCGAAGAAAAGTGTAAGAAAAAAAACAAAAAAAAAAAAAATTGCAAAATTATTTGGGATCCCTAAAGAGAAAAAAAAAAATTATGTAACTCTTGGCGAAGGACGATATAACCAAAATGTCCCTGACTCTTAATATTTTTTTGTTCCTTTTTTTTTTTGTACTTTTCCACTTTTTATTCTTTATTTCGTCTTCTGTTTCCATTCTTTCTGTTCCTTTTTTTTTTTCCTTTTCTATTTTTATTTTTATTTTTATTTTGCACCCTTGTCGACCCGAGGGTTAAAACCAACGACGGTGAGATTCGCGGCCGTTGTTGCTACTACTCCTGCGAAATCGTATATATAGTATAGGGTGGGTACCTACCTACCTACCTACCTACCTACCGCCAGAAGCCGTGTGTTACAGAAGATTTGTGTAACATCGGTAACACATGGTGGGCAACAATTTACTGTTCGGGTTGCCTCACCTTTTCTGGGGGAGGGGGGGAGGATTTAACCCCCTTTCCTATATCCTTTATCTTTCTCTCTCGGGTTTCGGATAAACTTTATACACGTCTCTGCTCTGTATATTTATGTATACCCATGCGGTACCCTATACTACATACCTGTACCTACCACCTACGTTTTTTTTTTTACTTTTTATACCTATATATATATATTGCCCAACATATATAACTACAGTGGGATTCAGGTTGAGCGTGGACATATTTTAAGGGTTGATTTCCAGCGAAAATCTAAGACTAAATTTTCTTTACCTTAAATTTGAGGAACCGATAGTACTTCCCGAACTACGAAAGTATATATGTATATTAGGGTGGTCCTTAAATACCAACTCGAGGAGTGAAGCATGGCAACCTTCAGACAAAAAATAAAAAAAAATTGTCCCTAAATATTAGATTTTAAAAAAAATTCCAATAGGTGCCTAAAGAGGTTTGAAGTTTTTCGTTTAAATAACATTGGATCTTATGATTTTTTTTTCTTCCCATTCGATTTTGGGTCAATTTTGCTCCAAAAAATTCCACTATATAGCAAAAAAATCAAGGAAATTTTTTCGGTCAATCTGTCTATGATGTTAGCCCCTGAGCCTGATTTTTTTTGCACAATTTTACGCGAAAATATTAGAATTTTCGATTAGCACCCTTACGATGGGATTTTTTTTTATATTCTGAAGGTCGTTTCCGAAGTAAAATTTCACGAGGAATGCAGGGAAATTGAAAAAACAAAGAAGAAACGGGAAAACTTCAGGAATCTTTAGGCACCTGTTAGGATTTGAAAAAAAATCTAATATTTGGGGACAATTTTTTTTCAATTTTTTCTCTGAAGGTTGCCATACTTCACTCGTCAATTTGGTATTTAAGAACCACCCTAATGTATATATAACTTCCGATTTATTTTATACACGATTTTCTGAATCGCGGTATTATATACAAAATATATATAAAAAAGAAAAAATCGGTTTTTGAAACTTATACAACAAGAGACGGATCTTTTGATCGAGAATTATTTTTTTTTTTCTTTTCATTTAATATGAAAAGGTGTTCCTGTTTAATAAACTCTAGTGACACACATTCAATCGAATATATTTATCGAAATCGTTCAATCGTTAAATAAGATTTTCCAAAAGTTATTTCAAAGCGTGGATTTTAATAACATCAAAACGATACCAAGTAAAATATCAACGAATTTTTTAACCCGGACTTATGATCGTTTTAATAGAACACTGTGCTAAATATATACTCGCAAATTATGTAGCTCGGTTTAGTCAACATTCCATATATATATGGAAATGGCGGGTATGTAAAAAATAGTCGATTTTTTCAAACTGGGACGATAAAAAAGTACAGAATTTTTTTAATTGCTACTCTCAAAAATATGAAAAGCTTTTGTAACTATACGTCGACATATTCAATTGCAAATATATCTCTCGATCCTGTCAATCGAACTACGATTTTCAAACGTTATTACGAAGCGAATTTTCAATACCTTCAAAACGATACCACATATAATATAAACAGATATTTTTTTATCCGTAGTTATTACCAATTTGAATAAATATACGCGAGCAATTTAACTGCCAAGTGTATGTAGTAGCTCGGTTTTTGTCAACCTATATATGTACAGATTTTCATATATAAATGCTGCCTATATATACATATACCTATAGAACTAGGTTGGTGGCAGTCAGGGTTGTACACGGATATGGGTATGTGGGGGTTGGGGGTTGGGGGGGATAAAACCGGCGCCACGAACGCCATAATGTGAGTAATTGGAAATCCCACGTGCGACGACTTTCATCCCCTACGGATTTACAAGTTCAATGAGTTTTACGGGAATTAGCTAACGAAACATCTAAATTTAGGGTTCTCACTTCATCTCTCTCTCTCTCACATCTCGTTCGCTTATACAGGCGTTGATCTGTAACAACGTCGCTTCGACACGACACATATAATTTCGTCTCATCTTCTTCCGGTTCGTTTCTTTGACGAATTAAATCTTAAACCACCCCTAGAGGCGCCCCCATCGACTTGTTTGATATTACAAATTTTGTTATTTATTTTATTTTTTTCGACAAATATTTTTACACCTTTTTCATTCGAATCGACGTTATTCCCCCTCCTGCCCCTTTTTTTTTCTTTTTTTTTTTATCATTTTTCTTTTCATTTATACTTTTAGTAAAAAAAATTCTTTTTTTTCTCTCTCTTTAAATCTCTCTTTATCTCTATCTTCTCGATTATCGATCATCGAATTTTGAACAGCGTAGGACGACCCCTCTTTAGCTTTTTTTTGCAAAGGGCAAGAAAATTGGGTCAAAGATTTCGTAACTTCGATTAGTTTTATATAGTATATATATATATACCTAATTAACTTTCTATATAATATTATATAGAAAGTTAAAAAAAAAAACGCTTTAGTATATATACCATATAAAAAATCGTGTACCAGTTACCCTGCCCCAATATATCTAAAACCTAAAACGTGAAAACCGGTGGCGAGAAGAGAAACGGATCGTTCATCACTCATATTCACGTTATTACGCGATGTATAGACGAAAAACGATCCCCCCCTTCCTCTAACAACCCAAAGGCTGCAGAAGGATATTTTTTACTTCGCGATTGACGTTTAATTAAAAGTTCCTCACCACAGAGGAAATGCCACCTTTTATACCTATATGTATATATATAATATATATACACCCTTATGTATACCTAAACCTATACATATATCTATACTTATACCAATATACCCCGTTCGTCAGCTAATAGCTTTCTTCTCTTTTCTTTTATTCCTCGAAAACCATTTCCACCCTTATAAATCCAACGAATCATCGTTTTCTCAGGGATGAGGCAAACGCTAATTGTACCCTTGTATAAATAAATACAATTATATAATATCGTATTACACCGATCCAATCAGGAAGGTAAATTTTTTTTTTCTTTCTTTTTATACATCCTCTTCCTCCTTCTTTTTTCTTTTTTCTTATAAATTGAAAAATTTCAGGATTCAAGTATTTCTTTCATTTCTTATACTTGATTTTGTCAATTTCATATATATACACAGGGATATATAAGGGTTGGGGTTTCGCGGGAGGGGTATATATGGGGGCGTAGGGTTCTATCTAGGAGTATATTAGATGAGGGGAGTTTATTGTCAGGACGTAAAGATCTGCTGAGTTGCATTCCCAGGAGCAGTTTCCGATAGACTTGGTCCGGGTCACTTGGAAGGCGTGCCTCGTCTTATGAGGGGTAGGTGGTGGGTAGTATAAGTGTCGGATCACCGACTTCCCATTTTCTTCCTTTATTTTCTTCTTCCCTACTCATTTTTATTCCTCGCCCATACCAAACTCTCATTCTCATTCCCATTCCCATTCCCATTCCCATTTCCCACCCCCTTTAGCCCTTACCACGATTTTCTGTTCCTCTTGTTTCTTTGTTTTTTAGCTTTCGCGAAAATTCTCACTCTGGCAAAAATTAGGCAAGATCTCTCAAAATCAAAAATCGTTTCGCATTTATTTATAAGAAACTTGAATTCGCGAGACTTTGAGGAACTAAAAACAATTTCTGAGGGCCTTCTTCTAGGGGTGAAAATAAATCAGGAATAGAAAATAGTGAAGACCGTCCATATTGATTCAAATCATTTAAATTTGATCGAAAAATTGCTGTAAATGACAAAACATCAGCTAGAATAGAAAAAAAGTTGTGCATTCTGATAGTTTTTTTCTTTGAAAATCCTTTAAGGGTGCGAAATACATGACTATAGATTCACATGATACACGAACGATCAAAGAATCTCGCCCTCTGCCTCCCAGTCCGATTTCTCTTTCTCTTCATCCCTATAGCTCCCTTATAGTCCTTCAATAAGATATACCTTTCGATAACTTTGTTCATAATAGAATGCCAGCCAGACCAGGGCAGGGTCAGACTACTACTTAACACCCGGACTAGGGTTTTGGTCTAGCATTGGCTCCGACTCTGATTTCAGTTTCGGTTTCAATTCTAGTCTGGTTCTTCTCGCAGCTATATAGACTTCTTATCGCTAGTCCTGCAACCACAGCCACCAATTTTAGTGAGACAGACTAGGGAATGAGACTGGGTAGGGTTGGGAAGGGGGGGAATGACTGGTATAAAGGGTGGGGGACGCGCCTTTCTCAGTTCCTTAATGGACCTCGCCGCGTTAACCCACATCCTCTTTACCTGCTTTACACTCTCTCTATGAGTCTCTGATGCTCCATACCGAATACCGAAACTAATCTCTCTTTCTCTCTCTCACTTTCTCGCTCTCCACCACGGAGATCTTATCTCGTAGACTATAATAGTCAGCTATTTCGGCTTATCTTACTACCCTATACCCATACAGGGTTATTCACAGGTTTAGCAAAGGATTATTTTGAGGGTAGATTCCCAACGAAAATCTAAGACTAAATTTACTTTACAGTAAATTAAAATTACCTATAGTTTACGAACTACGGACGATATTAGTTGACCTATCGCAGAGCGTTATAGATTGCATAAGACTAGGTACTGCGCAGCTTACACTCATCGTCGTCCCAGTCTGATTCACCTATCAGTTCCGCGTTTGTTAAACTAAGATCGCCCGTAGCTCGGTAAGTATTGGTTCTAATAATTTTTTGTAAAGGAAATTTATTCTTAAAATTGAACAAGGAATCATCCCTTAAAAATTATATTGTTTTTTTTTTGCTCTATTCTTACTCATTATTATCGTCAATAATTAATGAATATTAGAATATGATAGATATATATTTAAACGATATTAAAAAGTTAGAAAAGAAGAAGAAAAAAAAATTCAAAAACGAGGTAGAAATCAGTAAGGCGTGGAAGGGAGTTATAATATAAGAAACTAGGGAATATTTCTAAAGCTTGTGCTTTTAAATCTGTTAATAGCTTTACAAATGTTCCTGCAACTAAACCCGGCTGTAGCGTTCTTCTGCTTATACTCTTCTTTTTTCTTCTTCTTCTTCTTCTTCTTCTTCTTCTTCGTTTTACTCATCCTTCTCCTCCTCTTTGCGGCTACCATATTTTCTCCGTTGCCGAGTGATTTGTGAAGGCGAAAATATACCGTCGGGTAAAATACGAGGTTTTACACACACACACACATATATATTATATACATATATACATAAATCCTATATACCCTCTCGTGTCTACTTCACTTACTTATGTGCTAGGCGATGTTTTCCAGGCTGACTGACTGCGGCTATTCTCACTTTCTTTCTATATACATACACACACACACATAGGTACATATGGGTCTTTCCATGCTAAGTCATCTATAGCCTATGACCCTAAACGTTCTACATTTTTTTCATATTTTACTATATAATATGATGATTATCATATTAAAAACCACAAAATTAATCAATTTTTAGTCATTTTTTTCTCATTATTTACGATATTGATGATAAGTAATGATGATAATCAATGAATAAAATATACTGTCAAAATCTACGATGCGAGCTGAAACTGTCATATTTATTTATTTATTTATTTATTAAATTATTTATTATATCTGCGTGTATATATATATACCTATACGTAACATATATATATATATATGATATACATATCTATACATATGTATTAATTTATATTGTATACGTGGGGAATAAATTAACTGACTAATAAATTCTGAAAGCTTTGACAGATGTGTGCAGACTACTGTTTTGGGGGTTGAGAGTTTTAGGGGTAGGTTGGATGGATACCGTATATATACCTACCTATGTATGTATTATGGTAACATCAGCAACAGCAGGAGAGAATTGTGAATTTTGTGAATTTCGTGAATTTCGTCTACCCATATATACATATATATATATATATATTTTAAATACCTAGTCGTATATGATTTAGCTGAAATTTTGTCAAATAAAATAAATTAATCTATCACCATCATTATTCATGCTCTTTCATTTCGACGCATATATATATATACATATGTACTAAATACATCTATCTATATAAAATATAATATAATAATAATAATAATAATATCTACTGCATATTAATATAAATGGGGAATGGGAAAATATCGTTGGAGAATAACTAATTGTTATTAATTTTTCATAATCAGTTTAATTATATGAATGATAATAATAATAATAATAATAGTCGTATGCAGTAAATTACAGAATCTAAATTTCGTTATTATAATCAATGAATATTTATCCATAAACTGTTCCAAATTCTTTTCTATTTATTTATTTATTTTTTCCTACTTTTCTTTCTATTAAACAAAAATTCAGATTAATCGAAGCTATAGGTAATATGCGATATATAGGAAGTAAAAACTATTAATACTAAAAATAATGAAAATCGTGTGTTATTTAAATGAGGGAAAAGTTCGAAGATTTTCGATCAGTAATTTAGAATAATTTAGATAGAAAACCTGGGGATTTGAATAAAAAAAAAATATTTTTTTTTCTATATATATTTGGAGACGTTCTGGCTCGTGGAAGCATAGAAATTCGAATATGACCGAATCGAGGACCACCCTAATATATACACACATATGTATACATGTATATATATATATAGTATGTCCATATACCTACAACTTAATTAATGTCACCGTAATAAATTAAGGCTTCCTCGTTAGAATTCCACAGTTTCTCGTTCCTCCGTTGCAATCGACCTGCTGCAGGCCCTTTGCTTCTCGGATCTCGATGTTTCGTTGAGTTATTTATTGATTTTGGGCTCGCGTGTCAATTATCTCTCCCAGGCTCGTCGGACCTGTACAAAAAGCAAAAAAACAAAAAAAACAAACATTAATAAATAAAAACAGAAAATTACGATTTCTATTTTTATGTTTTCTTTATTTTTTCCATTTCTTTTCAATTGATTAAAAATTTTTAGTTTCATTTTTGTAAAGTAATTTTTATCGTCGCTCTTCTATATACCCGTTATAAACAACCCCCTCACCGCCCCCTCCACCCCCCGCACGGTTTTATTTTACCACCCCAATACTTTGGACGGGCTTCAGATATTACAAGATACGGGAATGACGGGCATCTATTATTTCTCCCTTCTGATCCCCACCCCCCCCCCCCCCTCCCCCCTCGTCGTACTTTGTTATTAATTACTAGCCATTGTCCGTCAGTACCAGGGTACGACGTATAAATTACATCCTCGAACGCCAGGCGCGGGATGGACGTCGTATCGTCATAGTTAACCGAGAATTTGCAGCTATTGCAGTTGAAAAACGCGTATTATTAGACTAATATAACATTACGCGAAATAACAACGCGATCGATGTTAATCGATATTTTCGCCTCTTTTTATTATCGCGAATTTTTTTTTTTTAGCTCAGAGGATTATTAACTCATTCATGATGGGATCTTCAGATTTATTTTACTGGACTTCGAAAAAAAATTCAATTCCGTTATTTGACGAAAGTTTTTAGTTTATTCGGGGTTTTTTTTTGTTTTTTGTTGTTTTTTTTTTGAAAACCGTTGGTTTTATCGATATATTTTATAGAATATAATAGAAGCGTTTCATCAAGTACTATACAACTTTGAATAGAAGAATTTTTTTCGAAATATTAACGCAGTCGCGTTTATAAATGAGAAAAAACAATTAATTATAGATATTTATACAAACATATGTGCGAGATGAGATTGAGACAAAGTTCTGCTTTTTTAGTATCTCCCTTAGGTATATACGCGAACCTGAAACTTGATCAAGGTCTAATTTATCGTATGTGTATTTAAAAAGGTGAATACCTATACCTACTTCGAAGAAGTAGATCGAGCGAAGTGGTAGTCGTCTTCGTCTTCTTCTTCTTCATCTTCTTCATCTTCTTCATCTTCGTCGTCGTCGTCTTGTTGTAGAAATAAAATCACCTTCTAATTAATTACAAAGGACATTGTGAATTTTTTTTTTACAACATACGTCGTACGTTTACCTTCCCTTAGTTTTATTTCTGAACAGACCACCTGGACGTTCGAAGTCTTCCTGTAGTTTGTCAGAGAAAAAATGAAAAAAATGAAAAAAGAAATTAGCCTTAAGATTTGTAAAAAAGAAAAGATTACAAAATAAAACAAAAAAAAAACATCATGCGTGAGAAAGTTTAGGTTTAAAAAAAAAAGAAAATAATTTTTAAACGTTTCCTGAAATACTCGAATAGCTTTTTCATACGATGATATATTTAATCACGCAAAGAGACCATGCGAGAAAGTAAAAACTATATAAGCAACGAAAAAAAAAAAAAAAAGGGTAAAAGAAAAAAAAAGGAGAAAGAAGAAGAAAGGGAGAGCGAAAGAGGGAAACGCTTTGTTTAATATTCTCACAAGTTAAAACAACAAACAATAACAACCCTGTGAACAGGCTCAACCACCAACCCAACCATCAACCTACTAGGTATAGCCAGCCATGATGATTTTTCCATACACGAAGCATTTTCTCTACTCTTCGTAGGCGCTCAGCTCACCATGTGCATTTTAATTACTACGTTAATTCTGGTGGTCTCGGTTGACAGCCCTTCCGTCTCTCTTTCCAATTCTCTTCTCTTTACTTTACTTTTTTCTGTTCTTTTTTCGTTTTTTTTTTTTTTTTTCTCTATCCCAGCTGCGGCCATGGCACCAGCACTCATCGTCAACACCAGCAATGCAATGCAATGCAATGCAATACGCAGTGGTTTATAGGTTTGAGGAAGAATTTTTTAGGTAGTAGTGAAAAAGCGTCAGAGTACTTCTTCTCTTCTTTTTTTGTTTCTTCATATTTCATTATAGTATAGGTATACGAGTGTATCTAAACAATCGGGGGTAGTTTTTGAACAAGTCTGTAAAAACAACCCTTAAATATAATCCCAATACTTTACCTAACGATCGATTTATTGTTCGTTTTGTCAGTAATCTGCACTCCCCCATACGTATGGAAAAAACCTGTGACATTTATATCAACGATTTAAAGTATCAAGAAGGGTGTATAAAGACTGAAATTTTCTGATTTTTTGGTTTTTGGAATCTTAATGTACTAATTTTTGAAGGTTTCCGAAAATTTGAAACCGCCTGAAAGAAGTTCAGAACTTTTGAAATGACTTTGGGTGAACCTGGAAGGCAGTTTTTGCTTCTTCGCTTTTTTTTGTATTTTTTTGTTGTAACCGTAATATGCGACATATTGGAATGAAAAATTGAAAAGGTGAGAAATCCCTACCAAAGCAACAATAAATAAATATGTTTCAGGTATAACGTAATACTAGGGAAGCAGCTGCTTAACAAAGAGTCGAAGTGAATTGAATTGAATTGAATTGAATTGTATTGAATTGAATTGAATCCTCATTCACCCCATGGATACGTGCCCAACCATTTATGGTTCCTGGTCAGATTCCAGTCAGAAGTCCTGTAAATAGAGAAACCTGGGGTTTCGTATTTCGTAAAGTTACATTTTTTGATGGCTTGGGGGTCTGGATTTCTATACCAAAAACTGAATACACCGTAAGAAAAAAATCCATTCCATTGTCTACTTTCGTTTAAGTATAAGTCTAGGTATCTACTAAGTCTCGAATATATACCTTTCATAGTCGGATGAACGGATGCAATAAGTTGCAGCAGGCGTGTTACGATCTACTATTTTCCACCCTAGATCGAAAAGCACGGAAAAACTCCGCTGCTCTCTCGATCCTGTAACAAAATATTAATTTTCGATCTAGTGTGACAATCACACGAGTTCGAGAATATCATGTTTCGCACGTGTATCGAACCTTATTTTTTTTTTAACATACCACGCATTAGGTTGAATTCGATGAAAATTGAACTTTGCGCACGGCGTGTGGAAAAATTCTTTAACATTGATGTGCCTAATGTGAATTAAATTTTTTTTTTTTTTCAAAAATGTGACAGAGAAATGAAAGCTGAGCTAGAAGATTACGAGAGGAAAAGAAATTTTTTGAAAATGATGGCCTTTCTTTACCTTATTCATATTATATATGTTCATCTGTGAAGATGAGACTTTGAAGCTCTCTGGGTACCGTTGGCGGTATTCCTTTGTATAAATGCAGCAGCAGCAGCAGCAGTAGGGAAGGCGCCATGCGCATCCCATCGGTCCTGCTCTACTGGTTGGCACCATGTGGACAACCGAATGGTCCAGAGCACAAGAACACCAAACTCTTTGTTTATCTTAGAGCATAAAGACTTGTAGGGGTGGTTTAGCCACCACGCGGGGTCTTCCATGTGCAGGAAAACACGTCCGGGTCTTTTTATTCATTTCATTTCCCTTCTTTTTTCTTATATTAATTTTGTTTTTTTTTGTTTTTTGTTTTATTTGTTCTCAAAATTACATCTCAAAATAGATAAATCGACGCTCTTACTATTGACGATTCAACAACGATCATATAGAATTTGAGATATTGCAAATTGCGAATTAATTCGTATATCAAAGATGGGTAAATTTTCAAAAATTCATATCTTCAGATATGTTTGGGTTTTAAATTTTGAGAGAAAAAAAAAGAATTGAATTTTCTAGTATTCTAGCTTGAACCTACCCATAAAAATATCAGTTATTTATTCATGCATACGGTAAACGAAACATTCTATAATTGAGTTTTTTTTTTTTTTTTTTGATCCTGTATAACTATTTTATTTTATTTTTTTTCCATTTTTTCTTCTTCTTCTTCTTCTTCTTCGTTTAGTTCTTTTGAAGAAAAGAATTACTCTTTGTTGTAGTACCACTTGTGTGGCATATCGACCTTTGGTGGTAACATATACGAACAATTCACACGTTTCGAGGGAACGAACAGGGAGGCGACTGACTCGTTCCTTTAATGCGCGATCGGAATAATAAATTATTATTAGACTCCATATATTTGAGTCTATATACCTGAATATATATATATATATACACATATAAATTTATGTACGTGTATTCACGTTCACACCGACCATTTATATCCTTTCAAAGCCCGGAAATGACGAGGATCTCATTACGTATTCGAAACGTTTCATCATTTTCATTATTTCCTATTTGTAAACTTTTTTCCAATTTTTTTTTTTTTTTTCTCTCTCTCTCCTTTTCTTTCTTTCTTTCTTTCTTTATATTCACGCATGTTTGTCAAGGCATAGGTAAAAAACCTCGGTATATAGTCGAGCACTTTTCACTCCTTTTTTTTTTTTTTTTTTCTACATGAAAAATGATACCGAAAACGAAGTAAATTCGATTGAAAAGATAAATGAATAAAAAAAAAAAAACGAAAATGACTTTTTTGTTGTTCAAAAATCCAACCACCGTGCGATGAACTTAAATTAAAATATAAATACAAAAAAAAATGAAATGAAATGAAGAATAACTGAAAAAAATATATGGAAAAATACAATTCCGTATTATAAAACGTGAATCAATGTAACCGCGTTGGATCTATAATTTATATTCTTCCGTGTTTTTCTTTTTTTTTTTCTCTTTTGCTTTTTTTTTTTTACTTTTCTCCGCTTCTTTATTTACCCTATTGACGTATTACTGTATATTATACTGTCTTCGGTTGTTGTTAATCAATTTTATTAACCCATTATTATACTCTGTTTGACCGATACGCGGTTCAACTACTAATAACGCGATCATTTATCTTCACAGAACAATGAATATTTTATTTCCTCCATAATGCGGTAGTGGTATATACATACCTATATACAGGGTGAATTTCTAACGTCTGAATACTTGGATTAGTGGTTAAGGTGGCCAAGAGAGTCAAGCGTCAATAATTGTTTCCCAATTTTAACAAATAAGAAAGCCAAATATCAATATAACAATTAATTGACAATTTTTAATGGTCGCCACCTCAACGCTACTCCGAGTCTTCAGACGTTACGAATTATCCCTGTATATTATAGTATATACGGATTTATTCAGGCCTAACGTCGGAGGATAGATTCCCCGCGATAATATGAAACTAAATTTCCTTTACCAAAAATTCAAGGGACCGATAGTTTCCGAGTTATAGAAGATTTTAGTTAATAAATCGCGGAGCGTATAGATAGCACAGACTGGGTACTGCGCAACTTATATTCATGGGCCCGGGCCCAGGCCTAGTCTGTGAGTCACGTATGAATTTCAACGATTGGTCAGCTAAGATCATTTATAATTCGGAAACTAATGGGTCCTCGAATTTTTGGTAAAGAAAATTTAGTCTTATAATTTAGCGAGGAATCTATCCTGAAAATACTATGACTCGTTTAATATGAATCAACCAAATAAAAATATCAATTGGTTTGATTCATTTTGGTACTGATTTTTTTTTTTTTTTCTTGTTTCAAACCAAAAGCTCACCCCGCGTGATATATTTCATGAAAAAAGCGAGAAAAAATCCCTGCTTTTTCACTCTCTGCCCTGCACTTATACAGCCCTCACTCAAACTCTCTTATGCTCTTCGCAGCTCTGTACAGGGTGAGAGAGAGAGGGAGAGAGAGAGGGATATAAAGACCCTTTCTAACTGATTTATCGGTTTTAATTTCAGCCTCGTTTCGCACAGTGGTAACAAAAAAACAAAAAAAAAATCAGAGTGAAAAAAAAAATTTGAAAAAGGAAAATGAAAAAAAAAAAAAAAAGAAAATGAACAGGAATATAATTTCAGGCACACACTCGTACCAAGCGAGTTAAAGGTGTGAAAAAATAATAAATTTATAGAACCCCCCTCGCCACCCGCCGCCCCAGTAAAAATGAAACCAAAGAAACGTTTGTTTGTTCTTACTTGTGGTTTTTTGATGTTTTTTCTAATAATTATTTGTGTAAATTGTATACCCTATAGTGATGATTATACGAAGTGTATATCTATGACGAACATTGACACAGGTATTTTGTGAGGAAGGTAGATATATATATATTAAATAAATAATGCGAGTTTAAGACCCACGGGGCACCTCTTTTTATCTTTATCCTCTTTATTCTCTGCTTCAGTATGTAAATATGCATATAAGTCAAAAGAAGAAGAAGAAGAAGAGAAAAAAAAAAAAGATTAAGGAGTAGGAGAATGAGAAGGGTGAGGTATTAAAATGAGACTTTCTTTCGACGTCAAACGACTGCTAATGAACGACCTTGACTTTAGTAATGCGCAGGTTATTTGTTTGTTCGTTTACCTTTCTTTTTTTCATGATGATTTTTTTTTTTTCAAACGGACCAAACGAAGAAACTTTGTTCCTTTTTTTCTTTTTCTTCTTCTTCTTCTTCTTCTTATTTTCTCGTTTTATTACCGGTACATATACCCCACACCCACCTAATTCTTCTCAAAGAGAATAATAAGATATATATGTAGAAATTCTCTATTTCGCTTTATATCTTCTGAAAAAATAAGAAGAGAAATAAGAGAAAAAAAAAAAAAATGAAAATAATAAGAAAAAATGAAAAAAAAAAAAAAAAAAACTAAAGGAAGGAGTCTAAATTATTCTGAAACCCAGTAAAAGAACCTGCATTTTTCATCCCTTGCGTTTCTCTCAAGCGCAGATCGTTTATCGCCCCGTGAAGAAGAGAATGAAGAGATCGTATATATATTCGAGAAAATTGCACAAAATATGCTATCGAATGAAAAAAAGAAAAAAAAAATCGAAAATTTCGATATATTTCGCGAAATTGGAAGACAAAGACCGAAACGTTTTGTTTTATTCGACCTTTTGGATCTTAGAGATTTGGAATTTTTTTTCAAACCTATTATTTAGAATTCCGGGTATATACCTACTACTACTACTACTACTACTACCCTTACCGGAAAACTGTCGGTCGTTAATATTAAAATTCTGAATATTACGAAAGAAATAATAGAAATTGCAGAAATATTATCTCCTAAAAATTTCCTCCCATCTTTTATTATTTTATTTTTTTCTTTCTCTCGGATCGATTTAGTTCATAGTTCCCCGTTTAGGAGTCTGAGAGTTCACGTAAAGGGGGATCCGAAAAGCGCTAGGGGACGCTTTGCTTAATACGCATGTCAGCTCCTTGATGGTCATAACTGTCAGTTGAGCTTTACGTGCCTCAGCGTCGTTCCCCATCCATTTTCCTCCCTCTCTCATCTCTCTCTCTCTCTTTCTATTTCTATCTTTATCCCTCTCTCTCCCTCTCTCTCTCTAGGAGCAACTTGTAAGACCCTTATCGTCCTGTGCCACGCCATAGCCTTTGTAATCATTTTGACACATCCCCCAAAAACCCGGTGGGGGGGCTCAGGTCCGAACTCTGTCTAGAACCTTATATATACCTCTACTCACTACTACTTTCTGGACGTTCGCGTTTCCTTTATTGCCATAGCACAGCGGGAGGTACGAAAATTGATTCAGATATAAATCATAAGGGATGAAAAATAAAACAAAGCCCTACCTTAAGTTTACTATTACTTTTTAGCCGTTGATTTTATATCTGCTTTCGCTTCCTAATTTTGTCCGAAATAAAATTCCCAAAAAATGAAAAAAGCTGGATATTGTATATGTGTGTTTTTTTTTTTTCCTGGGGTGCTTGGGGAAGGAATCTTATAACTCACCTGGCACCCGCAAAACCGTTGCTTTGGTATAAATTTACTCGGTTGTACTTGAAATTGCGTAATTTATATTTCCACCCTCTCCACCCGTTCGTGTGGAGCCTTCAACCTACCTTCAGGAGGTTATAATTAATTACATTAAAGTTGCCAGGGGTTACGCTCCTGCCCTTATACCTTATACCCTTTCCGTCTTTCCGTATCTCCATCCTTCCTTCCTTTCAACAACGACGACGACGACGACGACGACGACGACGACAAGGATGAGAAGCCAGAAGTATAACGTATAGATAAACTCACGAACCCTAAAATCCTGCTCAGATCCTTCTCGAGAAATTTTTTTTTTTTCACCTTAATTTATTACCCACAAACCCGAAATCGTGAAAGAAACGAATCCGTGTTATCTAGAATCTGTACACCTATCTTTCATATAAGGGTGGTACGAAAATCACTACCATTTCACCTCTTTTGCGAGAGGGATTTTTTCTTTTTTATTTTATATTCTTTCTTTTTTCAAAATTCATTAACTTGCCACCTCTGACTAGCGCGCGGTTATTAGACACGTAGGATTTTTATTCTATAATTTACAATTATGCAGGGGGTAGGTATGTATATATATATATATATATAAATTTAATTGGGTGGTAATTTGAAATTATTTCCACACTGCAGCATATTATATAGAGAGTGCAAAAGTCTCTCTCTCCCTCTCTTTCTTTCTTTTTTGATTCTTTTTTCTTTTTCTTTCTTCTTCTTCTTCTCTCTCTCTCTCTTTCTTTCTTGCTTTACCTCCACGTGCTGCAATTTAGAGAGAAATTTGCTCCGGTTGAAGCAGCCTGAACCTTCTGCTACAAACTCACCAGGGTCGTACCTTTGTTGGTTTAGAACCTCGCATCTCACTCCTAAAAGACATCGCGAGGTTTTACCTGAATTTAGGGAAGAAAAAATCTAGAGCACAAATTCATTCTACCCCCCGAAAAGAAAAACAAAAAAAAAAACGGACATTCGTGATGATTTTTTTTTTTTTTAACAATCCAAATGCATAAAAATATGGTTTTTATTTTTCATTTTTTTTTTCCCTTGATTGATTCCCTGGTACATTATTATTGGTAAGTCAAAATCGCGTAGCTATTTAACTCAGTGAAACCAGACTGTGTCTCGACGTCACTGAGAAAGAGATGAAAAATAAAGAAATGTATAAAAAGAGAGAGAGAGAGAAGGAAAGAGTGGGAAAGAGGGAAAGGGATAGACTCTCTTAGAACTCCGTTAGTGTACCAGAGAGGGTCGTGCACAGCAAGAGATGGGAGAAACCGGTTTCATGGGTAACTACTCAGGCCAAGAACCAGCCAGAGAATACTCTGGCAAGACTCTTGGATTCAAACTCACCCGAGCCAACCATCCAACCATCCAACCATCCAACCATCCAACCATCCAACCAACAGCCAGAGGTTACTACAGGCCATCACCTAAAGTCCAAAGCTAAACCAACCCACCCTTTTTACTTCTCATTTTTCCTTCTTTTCGATCAATTATTCATTCATTTTACTTCATAGTTCCATAATTCCATCATATGCATTGCCACCGCGTCTGGGTAATGAAAATCATATCTTTTCATCTCATTATAATTTTCAATCTTTATAGTATCGTGCCGAGAAATTTTTCTCCCATTTCATTTTCCATTTCCTTTCATATCCACTTCATTCAAATTTCAATTTCAATATCAATTTCAATTTTATACCATTTGATAAAAATGCATTTATCGCGGTTTGTTTTATATGACCATTCAATAATTTTCGGGCTTATCTTCTTCGATACGAAAAAATTTTTTTCTCTCTTTCTATTTTCGTGTCGAATCGGGGGTTTTTATTTTTTTTTGTTCCCTTTTTTTGCTTTTGAAAAAGCAATTTTCATCACCGCTCATGTTTACCCCTCGATCACGGTATACAGGGGCTCGTTTCGTTCGTTAGTACTACTCTACTCTACTCAACTCTACTCTGATATACCACATACAGTGTACAGTGTACACTGTACTTATTCTCTGACTGTTTTCCTGCGCACGTGTCAAACGGAAGCTTCAGAGTACACCAATAAGCGATAATCCCTACCGAAGAGTGCACGGAGGGTGGTAAATCGCTATTATCTATAGACTACGGGGGTTGGGATACAGGGTTGAAGTACTGAATTTCAAAACCTCTGAACGGGTAAAAAAAAAAAAAAAAATACTTTGAATTCGTTCAAAACAATTTTCAATTTTCAGATACTTATACGTTCAAGTTCAAAAAGAAATAAAAGAAAAACCTCAAATTTCGGTCTATTTCTAAGGATGTAAAGACAAGAGATAGTTTAGTCGAATCGAGGCCCTCTTTACGGAAAACCATAAAAACCATAAAAACAAAAAACAAAAAAAAACCCAGTAGTTTTCAGTGGCACAAATCTAAAATGAAAATTGATCAAAAAATTTTTTTAAAAAAATGTATCTTTGATCGTATTAGCTACCTACGACGACGTTATGACGTGTGTAGTACCTACATGCCTATTCCTTGATATAAACGTGATTGTGTTCATATACGATATAGCGTGTTATATCTAGGTATATATATGGGGGAATTCTATACCGGAGTATAAAAGAATAAGAAACGGTCAGGGGCCTCTGACGTTGCGGAGTTTTAATGGTGGGAGAGAGTCCCAGTCCAAAATGGCCTCTGCATTCCTACCTGAGCATAGCAGGCAGGTAAGCAGGTAAGCAGGCAGGCGAGCAGGCAAACAGGCAAACAGCCAGGCGAGCGTCAACACACATGCGCAACGCACGTACGCGTGCAAACCGAACAGCTACGACGACGACGACTACTACGACCTGGAGAGTTCAGTTCAGTTCCTTCTCCTCCTTCTTCTCATTCCCCTTTCCTCTCCCCTACTATTCCTTCCTTTGCTTCTTTTATTTTCCTTTCTTATCCTCGAGGAGATATTACACTCCGAGCAGCTCAGCTCACAAAACTTGTTTCTCGCTAAGATTCGTACTTGACAGACAAGGTGAGAATGAACGAAAAAGGAGGAACTAAATTTCGAAAATTTTCCCATTTTTTTTTTTTTTTTAATGTCTATTTCGGATCTCACAGCTCCTTCTTTAATTCGTCAGCAAAATATTGATGAATTTTTATCGTCTTCAAACATTCCTAAAAACATACGGTTTTATTTTACTTTCAAAAACCCATGGACCAATTTTGATAAAATTTGATACCCGAGCTTTTCATTATCAAAACTATCTGGAAGTCGAATTTTTTTTCGAATCCGTCCATCCGTTCCAAAGTTCTTATTCTTGAATTGAAAAATCGAGAACAACGATTGATTGATCAGTTCTTTTTTTACATCTGTTTAAACTGGCCAGCCACATTATTTAACGAAAAACTGAATTATGAAACGACATGATAAAAAATGAGCGACTGAAAAAACGAGCGACTGTTAAACCCGAGGGATCGGGATGTAGGATACTCGGTTATCACCTCACTTCAAATATTCTGGAATTACACTTTCGGTTATTATACTCTTCTAGGTATATAGTGAAGAGTTTAAAATTTGGTTATAAGATCTGCGAAGGATAGATGAATGAGGAGGTTGTCAGTAGGTTTTTTTGAAAAGTGATTTAGAACATCGTCCGATTTATGAAACCGATTTAAATGTTGAGGAATAGTAAGAGGAAGAAGAATGAGATATTTTGAACGAGTTCAATATATCTGCGGTTGAAAGCTCCGGGAGCTTTTCATCGCCTAAGAGCAGGAGCGACGCCCTGGTATAGCCGTTGCCACCCCAAAAGCCGAGACACTGGTGCTGGTGCTGGTGCTGGTGCTGCTGCGGCTATACCTACCCCTGAATCAATAAATTGCGAAGCTAAGCCTTTTGCCTTACCTTTACGACCGAAGCTTTCACGCTTTCGCAGGAGATATTCTACGAGACAAAGAACCCGGAACCTCAGGAACAACGGTTAATGGAAGAAGAACTCTCGGTCCCTGCCAAGGTCTGGGTAGACTACGGAAAGGGAAAGGGAAAGGGAAAAGGCAAAGGCAAAGGAAAAGGAAAGGAGAAAGATGGATGTCATTCAATTTTTGGCTTTTTCCGGAAATCTAAAGTGATCCTAACCCACCAAACGACTCCCGTTTGTCACCCACCAGTTTTCCACCCTTCTCCTCCTTCTCCTTCTTCTTCTTCTTCTTGGACATGGCGTGCAGTGCAGATCCAAAAATGGTGCTAAAAAAAAAAAAAGAAGAGAAAAGAACAAATAAATAAATAACGAACAAGTATTTGTAGAAAAATGGTATCGGCCTCGGTGTTTTATTTTCTTTCTTTTTTGTTGTTTCATCAAGTGACTGACGGTCAGGAAGCAATTCCGAACGTTGTTATCGTTCGTTTTAACAAGCGTCTGAGAATAAGAAAGAGAAAGATGCTGCTAAGGAGTAAGGAGTAAGGAGCACAAGGAGTCGTGACTGGGCGTTATATTATGGAGCGCAAAAGGCTGATAAAAAGGTGTAGGGAAAATGTTTCCTCTTGGTGTAACTGTCCCTGTTTACGATCTCAGTAGGTACTGGTTGTTTGACGACACGATGAACCAGCCCGACCACCGTGCCGCAGCATCCTGTCGCCTCAGTTATCCCAAGGGAGGTAAAGAACCCGGCAGTCTTTCTCCAAGAGATGGGGATTCGCTTGCGATTCTCGTTTACCTTCGTTTCCTTGGATTGTAGAATCCCGGGGTGACCTGGTGCTGCCGACGCGACGCTACGCTACGCGACGCGACGCAAAACCGTAAAGCTAGGTTTATAATCATGTTATCCTCTCACTCACTCACCCTACCGTCACTACTACCACTACCACCAACACCACCATCGCCATAGCCAACAACGACATTCGACGGTAAATTTAGGTACTAATACCAACGTACCAACGAGGGAGGGAACCAGTCGGACTGACTGCCCTGATTGTTAACTCTGCTTAGTTACCGTAGAATTTAAACTGCCTACCCCGAGCTATTTGATATTGTCATTCCAACCCCTGGAATTGCGTATAACGCCACGTTATGTATTCTGAACTATTTTTACGACCTGTTCCTAGATTTTTGAGTACCTACTCGATGGGGGCCAATTATCAGACACTCATTTTTGCGATCAAAAAACAAAAAAACAAGAGCTTTTAGTTTTTGTACGCTTCTATAACGATGACGAAGGAGTTACGCTGGTTCCTTTGACTTTTGTAGTATTCAAATGATGAGCTTCTAGATTTTTTGAGGCATCCGCTTGACAGGAGACAATTATTAGAGACAGATCCTTGACGGGAGCGAAGAAAAAAGGAACGGAAGCTTTTTTTTTTCGTAACCGTGATATCTTTGATACTACTGAAAAGATCGATCCCAAATTTGCACAGGCTACTTTAATGGAAGGCTGCCTTGACCCGATGTCTTATGAAATATTTATGTCATGATTTCCGAGAGATGTGAGTACCTAGTTTATTTATAAATTGAAAAAACGAAGATAAAACTATCGACTCGAAATTGTTTTACTTTTTTTGGAGTACAGACCTATTTCGAACTCTTTGAGATTATTTAGAGAGATTAGAGATTATTTTCCTAGATTTTCGAGTACCCACTTGCCTGGTATCTCAAAATAAATTTATTTTTTCTTTGTGATTATCAAAAACTACACGAAAATAAAAAGTAACATTGCTTAATATATATTTTTTTTTCAATCTTCCATATCTCGAGAACCACTGAACCGATCTGCTTCAAATTTTGTGTGTACATATCTAGTATAAAGAGCTAAATTTCCTCCAATTTTCGTGTTGATAAATGAACCGGAAGTAGCAGTAGACCTGTGATAGTTCGCGAAGTAATGAAGGTATCGATCCGAAAATAAAATTTCGCTACTTTCCAGGAGTCAAAAGACACGTTTTCGAGTAAAAAGAACCGGGATCTCCACCGTCCGAATATCCCATTATCTCAGAATTGGGTGCTTAATTCACAGGCGTGCTCGTGCTCTCCTCAATTCGGGCAAATCCCACGGGTTTCCTTACGCTTCGTCATCAACTTCGAGATTTGACAGTGACGGAGGAACGCGTTGATCGATCGAATGAGCGCGCGCACACACCTTTTCGTCCTTTCTCTTTCTCTTTCTCTCCTTCTCTTTCTCTTTTTTTTTTTTTTTATCTCTCTCTCTTTCTCTCTCGCCAGCTCCGATCTCGACATAGGTACGCGTGGGTCGTTCAAAAGTATAGGAAAGCTGGCAGAGGCTGATGCCGATGCCGATGCCGATGCCGATGCTGATGCAGAGAGAACAACTTTGTACCCTGAAGCTAGATCGGCGGGAGTCCTTTGACGCTCACATCCCACGAAATTTCAATCATTTTCTATAGCCTAATAGACGCGTATGATCCGATTCTTCGAGTACTTAGACAACCAAGTATCCCGTTGAGTTCCGCCCTACAAAAATCGTTTGATGTTTTCCGAGAATTTAAACATAAATTCATCTCGTTTATACAATCTAAGTAACTAGCTTGGTAATAGAAAGAAGAAAAAAAAAAAAAAATAGGAAAGGAAAGGAAAGGAAAGGAAAGGCAGCATATAACACATTCTCTAATTTGTGTATCCAATTAATTAGCTCAATTAAACGACTACTAAATAATCACCTCTCAACAAATATCTCATACCAAGAAAACACACTGTTAAGTATTGAAATTAGAATTAGAATTAGTATCGTAATTAGAATTAGAGCTAAATTAACGTAGGTAAATTTCTGTAACTAAATATCATTCAATTAATTTCACGCGCTTAGATACTCCCTTAAATTTTTGAAAACGATTTAACTTCCTTTATTCCGAAACTTGATTAATTAATCATTGCTTTCTGACGCCCCGATTAATTATTTGCGTAAAGCCATTTTTCAGCTTTTTAATTCCTACCTTTATTATAGTTTTTTTTTTTTTTCGCTTTTTATCTATTCTTTTTTTTTTTTTTGTTTTCCTTTCGTTTCGTTTTATGGGGGCGAGGAAAAGGGGGAACAAAAATCTTTCTCCCATGGGAAAGCACCAGCAGCAGCGCGTCCTTTCATTATTCTCAGCACTGACGTACAGATAATTCAGTGAAAAATGTTTGAAAATTTTATTCGCGGTATAAAAATGAATTCATAAAATATATTTGAAAAAAAAAAAAATGATGTACAGATTTAATTATTGAAAGTAGGAAAAATTCTAGGAACGAAAACCATTCTCTACGGGTATATAATATATATATATATATATATATATATATATATAACTTCCGGTTCGGTAGCCCGTCTACTTCTATTCCTCCACCTCCTCATCATCCTCCACCACCACCACCTCCTCCTCCTCCTTCCTCGGGGCATATCACTCTCTCTTGTGTCCCAAATGGAATTGCTAATGGGATTTAAATCTGAGCTAGCTGGATGACGGTCAGAGTCTGGTTTTCGAGCCTGGTTAAACTTGCCTAGGTTTATAGTCCACCTAGTCTAGTCTACAGGCTTCTGGCTAGATTTGCTGGTTTGACTCGTATAACGATCCCGAAAGCTCTGCGGTAACCACTTCTTGGATGACTGACAGACTAAGGGATTATCGTATAGAGTGTGTGGAATACCGTGCATAAAATTATTTCATTTCGTCTGAAAGTCATCGAGTCATTTAAAGTTTCGCTTATTTTTATATTTATTTTCATTATATTTCTCTCCGAGGGTAGCATAAGTTTCATTAGAATTTTTCTTTTCTCTCTCTCTCTCTTTCTTTTCTTCCTATCTTCGTCCTCATCCTCCTCATCCTAGTGGTACTGATGCTGTTGCTGTTGCTGATGCTGATGTAGAGTAGAGACGTGCTTTTATCAATATTTTAATATTAAAACGAACGGGAAACGGTTTTCTTCTACTGAGGAGAGGGAACAAGGAGTGATGGACGAAAGATGAGACGAGAAGGAGAATACGAACGAAATATTTTCTTATTTATCATAATAACGACGCGTTGACGTAAATATATGAATAATGATCAACACTTCGATGGTTCAAACAGTTCGGATTTCACCAGTTTGTGAAATTTGCAGATTTTTTTGGGAGGGGATTTCGGGGTTTCAATTTTCTGGATTTAAACGCCTTTCAAAAAATCCGTATCGTATATAACGAATTTGGAATTTTGAAAAATTCAAAACCTCGGGAATGTGACGATTTATCATCCATACCTGATCCAGAAAAAAAGAAATTCTTACATTTCTCTATTTACCTCGATTTAATGTACACCTACCTATATCGTGACCCTGTTTCTTCTTTTCGTATCTTCTCGCGTATTTTTTTATATATATATATCGAAACCCTCCAACCCTCCAACCCTCCAGCCCTTCAGTTCTCCAGCCTTTGGCTTTCTGGGTGCCTATACCCTCGCCACACATTTTTCCAAGTCAAGAAAAAACCTCTTCTGATTTATCGAGGAGAGAAAACGTAGAGAAAAGCATAGAGATGATAATAAAAATATAAAAATAAAAGAAAATAAAAAAATCAGGTAACACACACGTGGAAGAGATAATTCGTTGTTAACGTGAAAAAGAGAAAATGAGAAAATCTATACGTGCGAATTTTTCAAAGTCATTTATGTATTTCGCACTGATTAAAATCTTGGGAATGTAAATTTTTTCCTCATATTTTCAATCCTGTAATCAAAAATGCAAAAAGTCTATTCGCTGCGCTTTGATCAGAAAACAAAAAAGATGAAAAATAATTACTTTCAAAGAATACAGATTTTTTAATTTTACTTTTTTTTTTATCTTTTTTGATTTTCTTGTAATGAGACTCGCAGCGCGGTATGTAGCTAAGTAACGAAAGTGAGATCAGAGGGGTGTGTAAGAGGCTGAGGCTGAAGCTGGAGCTGAGGCTAAGGGCAAGCAAACCCTGGCAGGGGTACATAAAACTTGGGCAAAAGAGGAGGTACGCTTGCTGGTAGAGAGGAGAACTGAGGAGAGTAAATTTCCCTTGAAATGGGCGATAAAGTATAAACTTTGAACATTCGAGGTGTGTTCTAGAAGGCATTAGCACAATTCCGTCATCATTTCGCGAACTAAAGTTCCTCATTCCTCTTTCCTCTTTCCTCTACTTTACCTACCATGGTCTTCTTCTTCTTCTTATTCTTCTTATTCTTATTCTTGTTCTTCTCTTTCCTATGCCACCTAGTTGGCTGACTACCTAGCGACACCTCAGAAAGTAGTACCTACCTACATTTTAAGTTCAAGGAAACTTTTCGTCGTATTCTCTCATCCCTACGTCTAATCATCATCATCTTATCTTCATATTCTTCTTTTTACAATTTTCATTCGATTATAAACGACCACAAATTCGTCCAAAAACTTGTTCTTATAATCGAAAAACTCGTTTCTGAGCTTTTTTCTTTTTTTTTTTTTTTTGAGGGTGGATTCTGAAAACCAAGGAAATGGAAGAAAAGCACATATCGTATATTATCGAAAGAATTAGCGTTGGGATTTTATGATATATTTTTTTGATTTTTTTTTAGTCCAATTTCGTTGAGATTCTGATAAGCAAGAAAGGCGAATGAGAAAATAGCAAAGCACAGATCGTAGTATTGAAAAGCTCGTACTAGTATTGAAATTTTCGACAAAAATTATCTTCGCGATTTCTGGATAGTTGAGAATATAAAATCGAAGAAAAATGAATAAAGGAAGGAAAGCGACGAGACGAGAAGAAGAATAAAAAAGAAAAAAAAAGTGATAATAATGAATGATGAGGGCCGATAGGTATAAGCGAGAAGGAATAGACGTAACCAAGGTGGATGAATTCGACTAAAGCGAGGAAAGATGATTTCATAATCTTTTGTGGGAGTTTTGTGGCGGGGGCTGAATATAAATGGGAGAAAAATGAGCTTTTATCAATATAGAGGAGAGAAGAGGCTGTGCTGGGCTGGTAGGACGACAGGAGAACGCCTGGAGAGCTGTGTGCTTCTCTTCTCTTCTCTTCCTTTCCTCTTGAATCAGAAACCGAGAGAGAGAAAGAGAGAAAGAAGGAAATAGTGGAGCTGAGAGTTTATCAAATGTCATTTTCGTTTTTCGATCATAAATACTTCTGTTACCTTTATGAATAGCGAGTAGCAGCACCGAGTTGGAGAATAACCGAGGCAGAAAGGTTGTCCATCATAAATGCGGCGGTGTGCTCTGCTCTCTCGCTCTCTTTGCGGTACGTTCTTGAAAGTGGAAAATTCATGAATTTATTGTGAACGAACTTTTACCATACCCCGAATAAAAGGAAGAATAAAGTAGAAATAGAAGTATTAGAATAAGAATAAGAATGAAAAAACAAAAAGAGGGAAAAAGAATATCGAATAATTCAAATTTTCCTATATACGAATTGCAGTCGAATCTACGACGTTTTACCCTACCTAATTTTATCACCAATTTTCGCATTCCTTTTTATCTAAATCTCATCCCTTAGACGTAAATTAAGTACAACTTTCCTGAGGGTTGATACAACCGATTTTCAAAGACTTTGAAACTAAGAAGAAGAAGAGAAGAATTACTGAATTTTCCACACATGCCGTGAAATAGATCGAAAATTTTCCGGAATTTCGATTATCTGAACTACATACAACGTTTCTCAGAATTTAGAATTCAGAAATCGTGAAACTTATTCACGTAATACAATTTGTGAATAAAGAAATAAAAATAAAAAACAAATCAAATGATAAATAAATGGTAAGCAAATAAATTTTTCGAAAGGTTGGTCAGTTAAGGAGTTAGACATAAAGAGGTATATGTTGTATAAGGTATGAAAGAAAGGAGCAAAGAGTGGATGGGAACTTGTTCGACCGGATGATTAGAGGCTCCTGAAGTCTCGAGGAATGCCCAACTCGTCCTATCCTCTAATGGCCCTTCGAGATAAGAACCGGGGATGCGTCTAACGAAAATTTAAAATACCAGACATCCCTCTCTCATTCGTTCTTTTTCATTTTTTTTCATTTTTTTTTTTTTTTGTTTTCTCTTCTCTTCATTTTCGGTCGAAGTGCCAGAGTGGATTGTGTCCCCTTTGGTTATCGCTTTAACTCAACAATATATACATTATACATATATATATTTCATCTGTCACCAGCTGTTCCATGGTTTGGTAAAAAAAAATCGAAAAAAATCAGATTCGATTCATTCCCAACAAAATTACATCATGAGTAACTTTTTGTTGTTGTTGATATCTCTGTAAATTTGCAATCGTCTTAAATCACGATTCCTCCCCTATTTCTTTATACCCCCTTTGGATACCCGAAGACTAAGACATTGCAGTAGATTTTAGTACAGAGTATATTACAGGGTTAAAAAATAAATAAAAAAATAAAAAGAGGTTTACTAGAATCTAGATAATCGATATCATGGTTAATCTACGTGTCGATGGTATCTGTTCATTGGTCTACGAACCATGAGAGCCATGAAGATACGTTATTCCTATCTAGCATTATCTAGGAGAAGAGAGAATGAAGCAAGAGGAAGAGAAAAGAGAGAATCCTCCCTCTGTATAGTTAGGCTTTGAAACGTTAACTGCTGTTGTTAGTACTGCACTGATCGCTGATAATAGTTTCACTGCATTTACAGTCTACCTCCAATCTTCTCTCACTACTCCTGTAATTTTTCTCTTCATTTTTTACCTCTTTCAGTTCTCTGATCAATATATCGATGGCCTAAGTCTCAAATGTCGTAACCCACAAAATTTCGGAAATTGACTTTTTTGGCTCTTTCGACTTTTTTTTGACTTCTTTGACTTTTTTTTTACTCTCTCTCGGAAAATCTTTCATTTGTGGGTTACGACATTTGAGACTTAGGCCATCGATATGGAGAATTAGTGATCGTAATTCAAATTTGAATTCGGTACACTTGGTTCGGGTTGTTTTTTATGAAATCTAATCCGTGACACCGTTATGAACGGATCATCGGATCATTTGATCATTAGAATCTAGAAGAAAACTAGAATTAATCTTCACACTAGCTTTGGTCAGTTTTTTTATCACTGATATTCTTCTTCGTAGGATTGAAATTTCTGCGAGGGACCTGAGTTCCTTCTTCTTCTTCTTATTCTTCTTCTCATTCTTCTTGATCTTCTTATTCTGTATGCATACATGCATAGTTGAGGGTTTCGATTAATTAGAAAGAGATAAGGAAGACTACCAGCTTCCACTTCGAACCAACCAACCATCCAACCATTCTTAGTACGTTTGTGTGCTCGCATGCTGGTTGCTACTCTGTTATCTCAAGAGAAACTCTCATCGCATTTTTGCTCCTATTCTATGTAACCAAGAAGCATTCAGAGTCGAGAAATACAGATATATATATATATAGATATATAGTAAGAATAAGAGAAAGAGAGAGGAATGGAATGGAATGGAATGGAATAAAATGGAATGGATAGAGCCGAGGTTGAACCCCATAGCTGGTAGGTAAGACCGGTAATTGCAATAGCTATAATTAATTAGCTGAGATAATCCTGTGGCTGTATAGCTGCACTTCTCTAACTTGGTGGTTGGTGGTTGTATGTGCGTGACACTTTTTACAATCCTTTTTTTTTCTTCTTTTTCCGTTCTTTAGTTTTTATTCTTGTCTAAGCCTTTCCTCTGAATATAAAGATGAGCCGAATCCGTCTGTTTTACATTTTTTTTTTTTTTTTTTTCTACCCTTCCTACCCCAAATTCTTTCATATCTTTGTTTTCGATTTTTGATCTAAATTTGAGATCCGGTTGTGCTGCGTTCGAGACGTTTTTTCTAACCGAATTTAGGGTGAGAATGAAAAAAATGAAAGGAAGAAGAAAGAAAAAAAGAAAAAAAAAATTGAGGGGTTCTATATTCGGGGGCTGCCACGTTATTATAGAAATAGTGAAAAAAGGGTGTAAAGTATACATTATGCATGGAGTCAGAGAGGCATTATACAAGGCCCTTACACGCCTTATACCATTACCGATGTATGTATGCAGATCGCATAGTAGTGGTTACCCTCCAGGCTACAGCCTCCGGCCTCTTCATACCCCTGCAACATCCAGGTTTTACGCGATTTCTGTTTTTTTTTTCTTTTTCTTCTTCTTCTTCTTCTTCTTCTTCTTCTCTTTTTTTCTATCTTCACACTCACTCACGAAAAAACCCTGCTAACATGTAAATATTCCATATATAGAATTTCGATTTCAAAACTCTTCGAAGAAATTCAGAGTCTCTAACCCTTAGTAACGGGCCCCACCTATGAACTATGTCTTTAAAGAATAGAAGAAAAAGAAGAAAAAATCGAAGTATTATGATATAGGATATGATTTTATTTCGAAGTGAAACTATATATAGTTATTATAGTACCTAGTCGTTCTCGCAATGAATTTTTCTAAATTTTAGGAAAACTAGGTTCTTTCATTTATTTATTTTTTTATTATTATTATTATTATTATTAATTCTCGTGTGAAATTAGTGAAACTGGGTTGTTTACCTACTTTCATACGTTCGTTGCTAAAATAACAAACATAGTACATCGTATGTATAATATACCCTACCTGTGCACCTGCACCTATACGCGTAGAAATTATTTTCACGCCCCCGCATCAAAGAAGAGAAACGAATTACCGCGTGCTATTAAACTGTGTATACCTGATATCGTACGTGTACTACGCGATTACGGAAAAAAAAAAAAACAAGAAGAGGGGAAAAAAAATAAAAATAAAAAAAAAAACGGTACCCACGTAGCTCTACCAACGACCTTATGGCACTTTTACATGCGAACTCTTGATTCCATCTGGCGCCACACCTTTGCACGAACTAATAATTAGAGACACCTATGCTCGCCTGCCCTCCGCCTAAACTCTTTCATTATTATTATTATTATTATCATTATTTATTACTACTCCTATCATATTTTTTTTGTTTTTTTTTTTCTGTTGTTTTTTTTTTTCGTTTTTCCATAAGTTTGAGAATTATATAGGAATTTACTCACGAGCTGAAAAATGGAATGAAAAATGTAAAGAAGAAGAAAAAAAAAACGCAAAAAACGAAAAAAGCTTGAAGAGCTCCGGCGCTAAGTGACGTTCGATTGTTACTCTTGTAGAAAAATTTTACCTCTCTACTTTTCTTGTGAGACTGTGTGGATGCGATTGCGATTGTGTCATCTAAGCCAAGCCGTTTATCTTACTCGGTTAGGAAATAGTAGTAGTGGAAAAAGATAGCGTAACAGTGTAGCCATTAAAATCGAGGAGGTAGAAATTTTTAGCCCTTAATTTATTTGATTTTTAATTTTTTATTTTTTTTCACCTCCTCGTCTTCACATCCTAAGAAATAGATCTAAAAAATTTTGGTAATTTATTGTTTTTTATATTGTTTTGTTTCACACCCTTCGGGATTTTTGTACTTTATTCAATTTATTTAAATAAGTAGGAAAAATCATTTCCAATCAAAATGGAAATAAAGAAAATTACTTTATCTGGTTTTGGAATATGCGGCTATAAATATAATACATATTGAAAATGCGGGGGGATGACGATAGGGGTAAGTGAAACGACGTTTTTGAATGGGCAGCTCGTTTCCCCTAACTAAACCCCAGACTGACGTTACTTCCTCACAGGAATAGCGGGTAAAGCGGAAACGAGAGAGGAAGAAATATCAACAGTAAAGTGCTAAAATTAACGAGGCATATATATATATATACGTACGGTGATGAGAGGAGGATGAGAAGAGAATGAAATAGGGGTTGAAAATATACCGAAATATTTGATCGTACAATTAGAAAATTGATGGATTCATTTTTTATTAGAATAAATGTATTTTTATTTTTCTCTTCATTTTTTCATTCTTTTTTTTTTTTGTAGATTTCATTTTGATATTAGATTAGAAAACGGTTCTAAATTATTTCTCACTCTTTTTTTTCTCTCTATCTCTCTTATTCCAAACTTTCACCGCTATTTTTTCACCCCTATAGTGCATTAAGAAACTTGCAGCATCTAACTTTCGCGTAAGCTTAAATCCAGAACGGGGAACCCCTGATCGAACCTAATCACCATATGCAAATTATGGGGCTACTGTAAGGTGGGGTGCATTTATCTAATCGATACTTATTCGGGTCGATACATAAGCTCGGTTCTCGTCCCATTTGAAACACAAAAAAACAGAAAAAAAAAAAACAGAATTATAAATAAAATAAAATAAAGAATAAAATTATGATGAAGATAAAAGCGTGAAGTTGAAGTTTGCGAAATGCACTCGAGACTGCACAACGACTCTGTTATCTTTATTTCAAGATATACTATAGCCACCCTCTGTTGAACTACCCCTTATGAAATATTGGCCAGCAGTTTCAGGCCAAGGCAAGTCGTCTTAGCTTCTTTTATTCCCCTTATACCTTACGGTTTTTACCTCCCTATTTCATCCCCTTACATCCCCCTTTGTCTCCTACTCTTTTCTCTTCATCCCCGTCTTCATTTATTCACAGTACGTATCGAAGTTACTTTTAATCGGATAAGAATGAAGAAAAGAAAAGATGAATTAACACGGTTATCAAGTATCCAGATCTTTCAGTCCTTTTTCACACCACGAATGTTTGAAATCGACTATACAACAGTTTAAAGATTTAATTTACCGATGAATGGGGTAGTCGTTTCAAAAGCTGAAAGAACGCCCTTTATTTTGAGTACCATGATCGCTATTCTTACTCTAACCGTTTCGAATATATACGAGTTCAAAATCCGTTGAACATTTTTTCTTTTTTTTTTTTTGTTTTTTTTTTTCTTTCCGTATTTTTGTTTTCTTCCTTTTCTTTTTGGGCGAGGATAAAGAAACGAAACAGAATATGAGTTGAAACAGTTAATTTTATACCAAAATTTGATTATTTTTTCTTTTTTTTTTTTGTAGTTTATAAGACGTATGTGTATTATATATACAGCAGACCCGGAAATCGCTGACTTTGCCCGGGATTTTCTTATTCCCTGATCCTACTTCACCTTTTCCTCTTTCTCTTTCTCTTTCTCTTTCTCTTCAACTGGCACCTTGCAACACACAGTATAACGCGCGAATGCGAATGCGAATGCGAATCGCACCGGAATAGAAAGAGAGAGTAGAGATTGAGGAGGGGAATGAGAATGAGAATGGGAATGAGAATGGGAATGGGAATTGTGGAATGGGGGGAATGGGAGCCGCGAAAAGCGTCGCCATTGTGCTCAACGACGATTTAGTGTGGCCAAGCCAAAAAAGCGAGGAAGTGACAATGCGATCTTCGCCTCCGATATGGAATTGCCAGCGTTCCTTGCTGCCGCCCTGTGTATAATCGACGGAGAATCAGCATAGTTGTTCTTCTCATCTCCAACTTATTTTATTCCCATCTTCTATCCGTTGTAGTAGCGAATCTGGATCCTAAAAATAATTTTTTTTCATATTATTATTATTATTATTATAACAAAATAGAAAATCAATAAATACATACGCGAATTTCAAGTTTCGGAGGTTTGGCCCTTCGAATTTTCAGATTTCGCAATTTTGAATCCCTGGTGTACTTCGTTTGAAAGTTTTTTTTTTTTCAAATCGGCTATGTAGACTTTCGGGAAAATATATTTCCTAAAAACTGTAAAATGGTGATATTCAAATTCGGAATTTTCACCGGTCAGGAGTTTTAATACTCGCAACTCAAATTTGGAAAAAAAAAAAAAAAATATATGCGTTGACTGCATCCCTTCGCAGGATTTAAAGAAACGATAAACTTTCGAGGGTTGGGTTGTACCCAAGCCTCCATTGATACAGAGAAAATTTGATTTTCCCTCGTCGATTTTAGGGGTGAAACCGGGCGAAACGGGGGTAGAGTGAAGTGGAATGGGGCAAAAGAGGAAAAGAGAGGGAAAAAAAAAGGAAATATCCCTAGCTTATCTCCATTGCCCAGAAATCGAGAATAAATTTTAAAAGGGTCTCCTGCGGTGATTCAGTGCGTATATATATATAATATATGGGGCATTTTAGCTCAAATCACAGGATCATCGACCGGACCCCTGTCGATTTTGACAACGAATTTTTTTTTTTTTTGGGGTCTTTCCAGGCCCAAAATTGTACCTCATATTTTTTTTCCGTCTCATATCGCTGAATAAAAAAAAAAACGTCGTTTTCAAATGAACGAAATTTCTCTAACATAAATTAGAACAGGGCTAAACCCCGTTTTGGAAAAAGGTAACATATTTATGGTAAAGGCTCGGGTCAAGAATGACTAGAGTGTTTTTAGCTCCAATTTGAATATGAATTTGAAATTAAAATTGAAATTAAAATTGAAAATGAAATTGAAATTTGAAGTAGGAATTTTATCGCGAATTAAATCATCTCTCTGCATCTCTGCTCTAAAAATTAATATTTATTAAGTATCTGGCTAATTAACCTGCCTTTGTCAATTATTTTCCCACATATGGCCACGTATGAAATTGCAAAAAATTTAATAGCAACTAAATATTTCGACTTAATTTTCTACCCCCCAAAAAAAAAAAAATAATAATAATAATGCGAGTAGAAAGTTGAATTTTTCATAAATTTTTGTTATTTGAGATAAAAAAAAAATAAAAATAAAAAAAACGTTAATACTGATCCTTTTTTCTATAATTTTGTTTTTCCAGAGAGGTATGACACGGCTTATGAATGCGAAGGAAAAACGCTTAAGATTGAGTGCGCGGAGGGTGAACTGATACATCTGATAAGAGCTAACTACGGAAGGTATTCCATAACGATATGCAACGAACATGGGAATACCGACTGGAGCGTGAATTGCATGTCGACGAAGTCTCTGCGAGTCCTTTTCGAAAAGTAAGTGAAAAATAAAAGAATAGAATTAGAATTAGAATTAGAATTAGAATTTATTTAAATGCCTATGACAATGTTAGGCAACCATGATAAAGAGAGAGAGAAAGAGAGAAGAGAAAAAAAAAAATACTATATTAATTATTACAATTTTTATTTTCGTTAAATTAATCAATAATTTATCTATAAAATTAATAAATATCTATTATTTTCCCCGTCCTTTTTCAAAAATCCAAAATAATTATTCAACTTTTTTTACACTTCGATCTTTTTTTATTCGATAATTAAAATTCAAGAAAAAATAACATTATTCTTATTTTTAATCATTGAAAATTTCAAATAGTAAAAATTCCGGAAACTCACACATTCGAAGATACGAAAATTTGTACCCTTTTGTACCATGGAAAATCATTCTATATGATTTTTGTATTTTATTTTTATTTTTTTCCAAAACGTAAAATTTCAGAAATTGATTGGTGAGATATTTTCAAATTATTTTTCTGGTTTTACAAACTGATCACTAAACTCGTCTTAACCGTATGATCAGATAGAAATTATTTTAATCACGTGGTTTATCCTTTTTTTTTCTGTTTTTTTTTTTACTATCTCCTCTTTTTTGATCTCGATGATATTAACGGGGGTTGAGGATTAAAAGAGTCGAGTGCTTTGTCAGCGGATATTCACCCTGTATCCTATCTGACTTTACTATTTTTTTTTTAATTTTTTTTTATTATCTACCCCCATACCCATAATCAGTTTTGAAATTCAATCGATTTCTGTAATCACTGTATACAATCTTGAATATCTCACCTACCCTTATACCTTCTTATAGATACACCTTGCATTTCCCCTTGATATTCGTACCCATAATCTATAGGGTGATAGTTTTTATATTTAACATTTAAAGTAAAAAAAAAAAAACCGAAAATTACAGGAATAATAATTTTTTTTTGGTTTTTTTATTTCTGTTTTCTTTTTTTTTCTTCCTTATTCCGCGGTCATTTGTTCAAATGAAGATAAGAAACAGTAATTTTTGAGAAAAAAATTTAAAAAATTAATACAAGGCCAGTTGATTTGATTGTAAAAATTTGAGTTTCTATTTTTTATTATTTTTTTTTTGTTTTTCTTTCATTTTCTGAAAATAATATACTGTATACATATTATATGTGCTTTGTGAAAATTGCCTGCTAATGCAGTTTATTTCTTTCTACTGTATATGTCCGTCTATATATTTGTCATATATATAATATATGTGTGTCTCCACTCCCCTAGTATTATTAGTTGACTTGCCTTTTTCACGTTTTTTATATGTAATATATTTTTCTTGTTTTTTTTTATCCTTTTTTTTTTTATTCATTAAGAATGACTTCATCTTTCTTGTGTGTCTAGTATATGTATAAATATTTTTTTTCTTACTTCCTTTTACCTTCCTTATTTTTTCCCCTGAACGAAAACAAAAAAAAAAAAAAAATTATTCCTCCCTCTGGTTTTCTCGAGTTTTATCTCGGTTCTGGTATATATAGTATATATATTTTTTTTTATGTATATAATCAAACTTTTCATTCAATCATATCAAACGGGAAAATAACAAAAAAAAAAAAAAAAACATATCAATTCGTTCTCCGACTTGTTGGAAATTTCTTTTTCTTTTTCTATTTTCTTCGGTTTTTTCGGAAACGTGAATCTTCCTATGTATATATACAGTAGATTTTGTCGAGGTAATGTAATAAAATATCAACGAAAAAGAAGAAGGGAAAAAAAAAGAAATAAAGGTTTGGAAAACAAAAAAAGAAGAAAACAAAAAAAAAATTAAAAAAGAACGTAGAACAGAAAAAAAAAAAAGAATGGACGAAAAAAAAAAACGATAAAAATCTTTCCTTTACTTCCCTTGACGCGATTGACGTGCGCTCTCGGTATAACGATCAGTGACTGACGATGTGAAAAATTTCCAGGCTACGGATCGAGGATTGCTTTCCTTTGAGAGAAGCCTTTGAACTCTCGATGGAAAAAGAATATTCAGACTATATACATAAATATATATATATATATATATATTTTTATTTTTTTATTACATTTTTTTACATTTTTCACAAAAAAAAAAAGGATACTGAATAATCAAAACCCGTATAATCACGTAACCAATGAATGTATTAATGAATCAATTGATTTAAAAATATATGAGAGGATTTTGATTATCCTTCGTTTTTTTTTTTTTTATTGCTCTCTTTTTCGTTTACTACTAATCGGAAGTAAAATAAGGGTATCATCATCCCTGCTGAGCATATAAGTAATTATATATTCATTTCCGTAAAGAACCGAGATTCAAAATCCAAAATCCAAAATCCAAAATCCAAAATGCATGCTGATTCCTTTATATGTATTAATTTAGTTTGGTGGTATGAAAATGGTTACTATACATCGTTTTCGTTGACCGTGTATATATTTTTCATTATTTTTTTTTTACCTCCTAATGTTACTATTCTTGATTTTCAATTCTTACTGAATTTGTTTTTAATTTATTTTATTTTTCACTCATTCATTTTTAAATATCTTCATTTTCTGCTTTTTTTTCTCGTTTTTTTTTTTTTGTCTGAGAGAAAAATTAATATGTATGTATATATATAATATTATATACGTAATTCAAAATTTGAATACATAATATAGATATATATATACGTACGAATTGTTATTTATATTATTATTATTATAATTGTTATTATTAAGTATATAATTAAATTACAAATAGAAAAAAAAAATAATAATAATTACCATCGTTTGTACTGTCATGAATAATAATTCTACTGCTGGTCCTTATAATGATAATTTGAAATATCGAGATTGAAAGAGAAAATCTACTAAAAAAGCATGTATATTTTTTTATTTTTTTTTTTTATTTTTTTTTTTCTACTTTTTTTGGTTTTGATGTGATGAACTGAGTTTTTGGAGTGGAAAAAAAAAAGATACAATGATATAATAAAAAGGAACGGTGTTGTGTTGCTGCTGCATCCATATATATACATTATATATGTGAAAAATATCCCTTGGAATAAATTTCCCATATACAGGCTTTTTATCTGTGTTTTTGTGCAATTTACGTGATTGTTGACAAAAAAAAAAAAAAAAAGAAAAAAAATCAAATAACGAACAGAGAAAACAATGGAAATCGTAGGGGAGGAAATAACAAAATTGTGAAATTGTGTCCATCGACTTATTAATTTTTCATGCTTCGTGATAAACGAACAGTAGAGGAGTTGACCATTTTTTTTTTTTTTTTTTCGCGAATTTTGGACATTGCGAAATTCTGAAAAAATCTTGTGAAAGATAAACAAAAAAAAAAAAAGTCCAAAATCGATGAAATTTGGGTACGAAAAAATTATTTAATTTTTTTTTTTCTTTAAAAAATGGTCGACTACTTGATAATTACGTTAGACCTCCTATATACCTACACATACGACAATATATACATCATATGGCTGAAAATACAGAAAAACTTGATCCACATACTACCACATAACAAAACGTAACATAACATAAGGTAAAACTGTGTTTACGCATTTCCCATGTTGTACAGCTATACTCTGTTCTGCTATGGTGTGATGTGTCAATTTGTTTTTGTCAATACTGTCACTAACAATTATATAAGTCACTCTACTTTCAAACTTGAGACGAGCTACTTCATAAAACTACTCTACTTTATTCTACTCTAACTCTAACTTTACTCTGTTGAACATCACTCAGAAAAAATTTCTACACAAAAAAAAAGTCGAGGAGATAGACGTGATCGAGCATTTTTTATTTTTTTTCATTTATTGTTATCGAATTCGAAAATATATTAGCCACGTTAAAAATATTTGCGAGAAAGAATTTTGTTCTTTGTATCTTTTGTACATGTATAATATATGTATATGTAGATACACCGATTTTATATACATAACGATTTTCAAACGAATTTTCGATTTTTCCGCGATTTTTTTCAATTTTTTTTTTAAATGTAGTGGAAAAAGGAGGGAGGGGAGAGAGAGAGAGAAAGAGAGTAAACGAAAGAAATAGAAATCTCACTAATTTTACAATCGCAATCGTAAAATTTGGCACAAATTTCGTAAAAAACAATTCGCCTGTGTATAACTAGAGAGAAAAAAAAAACGAAAAAATGAAAATACTGAAAGAAAATTAAGTTTGTCGTTGAAAAAAAAAATAAAGAAAAAAGAGAATTAAATTTGAGAAAGAAAAAGTAAAGAAAAGAAAAAATTGAAACAATTTCCAAAGGGATTTTTTTCACTGAACGATTACAGGTGTGATGGGAGAAGAATTTGTATCGTGGATGTTAACAGCACAATATTTGAAGACCCGTGTCCCGGTACTAGGAAGTACATAGAAGCTCAGTACGGGTGTATAGGTCAGTTTTGGTATCTTTTTAAAAAAACAAAAAAAAAATTTTTTTTGTTTGTTTGTTTGTCTGTTTGATTTTTTTTTTTTTTTTGGCGACAGGAGGAAGAACATTATTTTTTTTTATTTTTTCCTTTCATATCGTCGACGCTTTTTTCTTATTTTTTGGCATTGTTCGCGAAAAAAATCGACTTGGTGGAATTATTTCGCAAAATTCATGACAGTACACTCGGGGTAAGGTGTGTCTGTGATTGAATTGAAAAACAAAAACCAAAAATACGCTTTTTTTGTGTCGCTATTTTAACCAGGTGTGATCACAAACGGAATTGCAGTATCGTTGCGTCGACGTCACAATTCGGCGATCCATGTCCGAATACTTTAAAGTATTTGGAAGCACATTATCAGTGCTTGTCCGGTAAGTACAAGTTTTTTTTTTTTTTTCAATTTTCTTCTGATTTTTATTCAACATCTTCTCTTCACATTAATATTTCATATTTCGTCGAATCTCAATATCGAAATAAACTGAAACGTGAATATTCCCGTCGAATTTCATACGTAAAAATTTTACAAAATTGAATCAAGAAAAAAAAAATTAAAATCAAAAAAAATTTGAAACGCGTCAAACGAATCAAAGAAAGGAGAAAACGGGTTGCGAAAAAATGCATCGTCGTGTTTATTTCGGAACAGATGATGGCCATGAGATTCTATGGTCATAAAGTATCGGGTGTCTAGGGGATTCACGTTATCGCAAATCCGTTCAACGAACGAACGAACCCTGGGCTAATAAACCGAGGAGAAAGAATTCAGTCGAAGAAGAAGAAGAATAAGAAGAAGAAGAAGAAGACGAAGACGATGAAGAAGAGGAAGAGGAAGATAGGTCGCGAAATGTCCGAAGACGTTCCATTCTCGGATTAAATCTTGAAACCTTCAATAAAGTAGATTTTAACCGGTAGATAAAAAATTCACGTGTAGTACATCCGGACATGAACATCTTTCTGCATTTAGTCCGTCTTCAAACCACTTTTGAGAAATTGCATATAGTGGAATCGAGCAAATTTTATTTTAATTTTTCAAAAAAATTGCAAAAAATAAAAGATCGGTTCCTTTCAAACAGAAAAAAAATAAATAAAGTACAATACTTACAATAAAGGGAAAGAATTCATTTGCAAAAATAACAATTTTCTATTATTTTTTTTTTTTTGCAAATTTTTCTAGTCGGCAAAAAAAGGAACTTTTCAAAAACCGAATCGTTATTTCGATGAAATAAAAAAGTCGAATTTTTCAAAAAAAAAGCTTCAATCATGTCGAAAAAAAAATCAAAGAAACAAGTTTTGCGTTTCACCATCGAAAAATTGATATTTCAGTTTTTCTATAATTTTGGAAAAGAAACGAAAAAGATAAAAAAAAACAACAACAACGGATATTCGTTTCTCATGTTTTATATAGTATAAAAATGTATGGGATATTGAGAATAATAAAATTGTGCATAGAAACGAAAAAAAAAAAGAAAAAAAAACGTAGGGAATAGAAATAAATGAATGAATAAATTGTGGAAAATAGTTTTGCGAGGCAGTAAAATGCGGAAATTTATTTTTCAAAAATTTTTTTACAGCAGCTACGACCACCACTACTTCACGGCCCAGTCCTCCGTGGCTCATAACTTCTCAGCCGAGTGTATGGAGTACCGCTAAACCGACCGTCAGGCCACCTTCGAGAATTACGGCTCCACCAGTTCAACCGCCACCACCTCCTGTACCACCGACGCCCGCCGTCTTGCCAACTACCTTGCCAAGGTATGTGTCGAGGGGCGGGAAATGGAACTCGTTCTACAGGGTGTTTCGTTTCGGGAATTTTTTGAACAAAAAAAAAAATTAATTTTCTTTTTCATTTTTTGTTTTTCATTTCGTAATTATGTCGAGTTGCGATATTTATTCAGTTTTTGCTGTTTTGCAGAAAATTTTCTTTTTCAAAATATCTGTCTGAAGAGAAAAATAACAAAAACATAATTTTAAAAAATGAATTTGTTATTGAAAAATTCAAAATTCTCAATGATAAAAAAAAAAATATATATATATATGTATATAGAAATGTCCTTTCTTCTGCTTGAAATAAGAATTATTTTTTTTTTCCAGTCCTACAACGCCTGTATCGAAGAGCGTCGACGTCTTCCTCGAGGCTGATCAGTCCCTAGATAACGATGAAGGCGCCCCGGTTCCTCCACTGATGTCAGAAACCACCCAAATATCTCCGACCACATCCAACCCCTGGAGAACAAGTCGCAGAACGACCGGTGGGTATTATTTTTTATTTTTATTTTTTTGGTTTTCTTTCAAAAAAAATTGTTTTTCCCTTTCTTCCTCATCTTTTTTTTTTTTTGTTACTTTGCAAAAATACAGAAATCTCATCGGTCGTTAATTTATTTTTCAAATATTCATCTTGTAATCCTTTCCGACTGATTTAATTTCTTTCTTTGATTTTTTGTTCTCTCTATTTATTTTTGTGTTATTAATTTATTACAGAAAATATGCAAATATTTCATCCTCTGCAAAACGTCGGACTCGTCCAATTCGTTTCAACAAATTTTCTCTGTGCTTTGATATTCCGCAGATTCTCTGTTGCCCGGATATTTTTATTTTATTCAAAATTTCTAATTTTTTTTCAATGCTTCACACAATGATGAGAGAAAAAAAAATTCGTTTCTGACTAATTGAACATTTATTACTTCGTTTCGGAATACAAAAATTAAAAATAATAAAAAACCGAAAAAAAAGGGAACAAAAAATCGTTGATTATTGCACTAATAACTACCAATTTATTAGCTCTTTACAGACTATTTCATATGCAGTTTCGGTAGGTTTTAAATTAATAAATATTCAGCTCTTCCCTGCGTGTATTCAATGAACGTTTATTTCAATAAAATAAAATTTTCGCTTTTGGAATATTAATTTTTATCTGAAATGAAAAAAAAATAAAATGAAAAATGAAAAAAAATTACCTTTACAGTAAAAATTTCAGCACGTAGTTGAGGGACATTGATTTAAATATTTGAAAAAAATTTAAAACATTACAAAATGATAATTATTATTATCGAAAGTATGATTTAGTTGAAAAGATAGCGATCAATGTATTCCAAAATCAAGAAGAAGGGATAAATGAATCGTAAATTCCTCTACTCAATTCCTCAATTCAATTCCTCAAATTTCAAAAATCAGACAAAAATTAGTTCTTCTTGTAAGAAATCTGTTCAGTCAGTCTGAATGTTAATAAGACTAGAAGCAATAGAGATGGAAATTGAAAATGTTCCAAATGCATAAAAATCGAACACATTGAATCGAATCTTACCAAGTTCTTATAGATCAATGAAAACGATTTTTAGTATGGAAGAAGAATTTCAAAATTTTCGAATTTTGTTTTTACAGTCCCGAGTACCTCATGGCCAGAATCAAGTTCGAATGGTCAATGGCCAGACTACAGTCGTCACATATGCATGCCGATCCAAACACGAAATTTATTTTGGAATGTGACAAGAGCAGGAGATATTGCGGTCCAAACTTGTCCAGGTGGAGCGACTGGTCTAGCTAGATGGAGGTGTGTTGGTCAGGGAGAGACTGCGGTCTGGTATCGCGGTACTCCAGACCTAAGCGAGTGTCGTTCGGTCTGGCTAACTGCTTTAGAAAACCGAGTGATCAATGGGGATCTGATATTGAGTATAAGCAGCGAGCTCTCCCAAGTGACAAACAACAGCCGAGTACTTTACGGCGGAGACATGATGATAACTACAAAGATAATAAAAAATATGGCAGAAAAGATGAAAGTCAATCTTCGCACCTACACAGATTTAAAACAGCAGGAAGTTGCCGTTAAAGAATTACTCCAAGGAGTTATAAGGACGGGTAGCAACCTGTTAGACAAAGCTCAGCTGCCATCATGGAAGGACTTGAGCCATCAGGAGCAGATGCAAGTCGCTACATCCCTGCTGATTGGATTAGAAGAGAACGCCTTTCTTCTAGCCAATGCTTTTGAGCAGGAAAACACCATCGTACAAAGGGGGGAGAACATAAGTTAGCATAAATCTTATTCCATCAATATTGATCATGGGAGTTAGACGCTCGTGCTAATATTTACTTTTTTTTTTACAGTCGTCTCAGTCCGTGTACTTGAGGCGAAAAATATAGAGGCAGAACTGGAGGTATTTCCTAGTCAAAAATTGCCCAAGGAATGGACGGTCTCAGACGATCATGTGGAACTGACCAAAGCCTCTCTCTTGGAGAACAGTGAAAATGGCATCGTGCGTTTGGTCTTCATGGCGTTCGACAGACTCGAGGAGATCCTGCAGCCTCAAGCAGAGATTTCTTCCATAGTTTTAAGCGACGGCTCTCAATCGGTGTCCAAAAATACGACCAGGATTCTCAACACTAAAGTTATTTCCGCTTCCCTTGGCAAAGGGAGACACATACAACTCCCGGAACCGGTTAAACTGTACTTCAAACATCTCACGGTGGAAAACGTGACCAATCCTACCTGCGTATTTTGGGATTACATAATGAGGTAGGAAGTACTTTTCGGCCTTTTAATTCTAGTTTTACAACCAGTTTTATCATCTCCGATCTATTCCATCCACAGCGCATGGTCAGAAGAAGGATGTCAGATACATGCAACAAACAGCACTCACACAGTATGCGAATGCAGTCATCTGACTAATTTCGCTGTTCTAATGGACGTTCACGCAGTTAAATTAGACACCGCACATCAAGTAGCCCTACAAATTATCACCTACATTGGGTGTATCATTTCCGTTATTTGCCTGGTCCTAGCGATACTCACTTTCCAACTATTTCGGGGTCTAAAGGTAACTTTAGGCGCGCTTTTATCAATTCTACCGAAATCAACTACTCCGTCAAAACTCTAATCCATTGTCTCATCATTACAGTCGGACAGAACGACAATTCACAAGAACTTATGCGTCTGTCTACTGATAGCAGAAGTTCTGTTCGTTTGTGGTATCGGACAGACAGATCAGAGGATCGTTTGCGGAGTAGTCGCCGGATTGCTACACTTCTTTTTCTTGTGTGCATTCGCGTGGATGTTTCTCGAGGGTAATTTCAATTTCAATTTCAGACTTACAGAAGCTTGTGAAATAAAGTTTTAACCATTTTATTGAATTGATGTCCAGGATTTCAGCTTTACGTTATGCTGATAGAAGTTTTCGAGGCTGAAAAGTCTAGACTCAGATGGTACTACTTGGTAGCTTACGGTGCGCCGCTGCTGGTAGTGGCGATATCATGCATCATAGATCCTCTCAGTTATGGAACGGATCGTTACTGCTGGCTGAGAGCTGACAATTATTTTATATTCAGTTTTGTGGGGCCTGTGATACTAGTCATTTTGGTAAGAGCTCTTATCAGTTTTACAAAGCTTATTTTCTTTCAGTATTAGAATGTGAAAGACTGCGACTGAATCTCATCGTCGTATTAACGCTTCCATTCTTCAATATTTTTCAGGCCAATCTAGTATTTCTATCGATGGCAATCTACATGATGTGCCGTCACGCCAATACAGCAATATCTATGAAGAGCAAGGAGCACTCGCGACTAGCTAGCGCAAGGTAAGAAGTCTATTCTTAATTCACTAAGTATTTTTTTATTTACGATACGTTTTTGATAAACTCGTGGTACGAATTCTACCCATATTTGTAGTTCAGATGCTTATATATATATATTTGTTTTATTTCATTGTTCAATTGCTTGAAAGTTTTCAGTTTTTCGTGTTTGAAAACTTCTTTTTTATACCAAGTTTTATTGCCATTATTTGCATCTTTATCGCATCGTCTCTGCAACTCGATGATTTTCTTCATAATTTATGCATTTTTTTAAACCGAGCAAAGATCAAAGGATAAGAAACAAACGATAAAAAAGAGTTTCTTCGACTTTGCCTCCGTTACTTTTGGTTCGCAGTCTTCACAGATACACTGAATTTCACAATTCCGATTATCGCTATGTCTTCTCTCTTTGATTTGTGCAAAAAAATACCGAAACTATGACAAACAGCTATTTTTTTTTCTCATTTCAAAATCTAATTTCGTTATTATTGGTGTCGGCTATGATATGGAGAGGCAATCGCGATTCGAATTACTAAAGTTCATCGCGGCGAACTTACATACATACATTCTCTATTTATTCTCTAAAAATATACCTAATCATTTGCAAATAGACTCGCATCTGCTATTATATGACTGCAGTAGTACGAATCGAAGAATTGCAACCCTTGAATAAGTTTATTGATATAATAATTAATGGTGTCGGTATACAGTCACTTAACTGCGCAATATTTTTTCCTTTTTTTTGTTATTAAATCCTCTACCCACTTCTGTCTACACTTCTCCACATTCTTCTGCATGGCGTGGTTGGTTGGTAGTGGAAAGGAAGAGAATGCTCTTCCCAACAAATTGCAAGCGCACTTGTAAGATATTTACCATTTTTATTATTACTCTCTTCAAATTCTACCCATATATTATTATTCCCCGCCAAATCCTCGTAGCTTTCATATTATATTGTATAGAAAAATAATTTAATCACACTAAACGCCACGTTGTACCCTCTTCTATATCTTAGTACACAATATCGCGTAACACATTAATACACAGCAGACCTATAAAGAGTCTGAACCGTTCGAACGCATGACGATCATACGTAGTTGATTATCGTTCAAATGATTGAATATCTTGTATTGAAATGGGTAGAAAAATGATATTAGAAGTCCAAAGATATAAGAATCTCTGAGCTAATAAAATGATCATATATTCGACCAGGGCCTGGCTACGCGGAGCAATAGTTCTAGTCTTTCTACTCGGACTGACGTGGACCTTTGGATTATTGTACCTAAACCAAGAGTCGGTCGTAATGGCTTACATTTTCACAGTCCTAAACAGCCTCCAAGGTCTGTTCATATTCGTATTTCACTGCGTCCAGAATGAAAAGGTAAGAATAATGAGGGGTTTAGTCTATTGCACGGACTTCAGCGCAGAGCTCGATCCTAACTTGCCAAATATTATGGGATAATTTCAGGTGCGAAAGGAGTACCGCAAGTTCATAAGGCGCCATTCCTGGCTGCCTAAATGCTTGAGATGTTCCAAAACCGTGTCTGGTAACTCGGCGGGATCGTCTGGGACCAGTGGAGGGGTCGCAGGTACGAACGGAGGGAAGGAATTCGCGTCGCATAACACGTCGTCGAATCCGTCCGCCCCAACGACGGACAGTTCTGGACTGTCGCCTCACGCAGCAGCTAGTGTGGGTACCTCGCCGAATAACCAGAACAATCTGACAGCGACGTGTAACAATACGAATCTTTCGATTAATGTCAACCTGAACAATCTGTCGCTGCGATCACCGGTCGGAACACATCCTATGCACTTGATGGCCCCGAGCAACCACAATAGGCACGCTACTCAGCAAGGTATCCAAATACCGCTTAAATACACCAAACCAGGAACAAGAAATATTGAAAAATGAAAAAAGACTATAAAATTAAAAAAAAAAAAAAACAGATATATTGAAACCACCCTCGCTGTTCAAAGCCTCTGACGTTATTGCTTGATAGAATGATGATACTCGTTTCTTATCACTCTGTTTATTTAGATTCTTTTCGTTTCCTTTCACTTAGATCTTGTTAATCGTTTCAATAGAATCGGCTCTTTATTAGACTCTGATGTTCTACGCAATACCAAAGAAACATGGTCTCACTACGATGATACGTGTGCGTGTGTCTTTGCATTAAACAGAACTCAGTAGTCCGTTATAAATACTCGTCTCATCTGGCTTTGGTAAAATAAGTGAATTTAGTACAAAGGCTGTCTCTCTTCTTGCTTATATATATATAAAATTAGACTCTTCTGTCTCAAACTCGACTAATTATCTAATTCCGATTTCCTTATTATCAATCGAACAGTTTTCTTAATCTGAAAAGTTTTCTCTCCCCATAATAACGTCACAGTCGCTACAATATATAGAAGCTCCTCCCCTGCAAGCCTAAAGACCGGAATATAAAAATCGATCTAAAAGAAAGAGTTGTATGTTTCTTTCTTTCTGATGTTTTTTTTTTTTCTTTTTAAATCAAATAACGAAGGAAGAGGCCCTTTCATTTTATTCACAAAAATTTGTTGCAGGACATATTGTATCTTATTATTTTTTTGAAAAAAAAAAGGATGTATACATCTCGCATGTTTTATTTCTCTCTCTCTCTCTCTCTCGAATGAATTGTTTATTTATTTATTTATTTATTTATTTATTTAAAAATGCACATTTAGATACCCGTTTCTTATTTCTATCAGCAATAAAAGGGGCCTCGCACTTCTCTATAGATACATATATATATATATATATATATACGAATATGTATATGTATATATATACCCAATTTATCTATTTTACTAACAGCGGTGAATATTCTAAAGTTGCTTTTATTTATTTGTTATTTTTTTTTCTGACGGGGGTTTGGTGTACGCGGTTGCTGGCTACTTTGTCTAGATATACATACACATAGAAAAAAAAAAAAGAGATAAAGAACACACAATATAATTACTTATATATTTAAACTCTCTACCTATGCATGTCTTTATCATTATTATTCTACTACAACACGCAAAGTTCTTTAATTTTCAGATACTATACATACATTTTTTGCGTTATCTATTCACATATAATAATTAATAATGAATTTATTAATAATAACTATCCTAACTAGGATAAGGTATGTCATATATGTTGAAAATATCCTCTGAAATACGAGGATGATAAATATTGATAAGATATTTGAAAGATTCGTAATGTTTCACGCTATTATATCTAGACCTTAGATCATAAGACACACAACTATCAGCACCATTTCATCAAATAATTAATACTAACTCTTTTACCATCGTCCTAAAAATCCGAAAGAATCATCTTCCGCCAGTCCCATTCCTTGCGAGAAGGTCTCTCCCTGTGATATTTCATAAACAGCTTTGAAAAATACATGAGAAATGTGCGAAACAGGGAGGGAGAGACTCCAGGTAGCATTTACATTGGATAGAAAAGAATAAAAGAGAACGATCGTACTGTCGTTTACAGTACTTGGTGTCTGGCCGCAGCTGGGTAACTACTGACAGACAACAGCAATCGGCGGTTCTGGCAACAGCCAATACCACCAATACTCAGCGCGAGCCTTCTTCTTCTTCGTCTGAGGCTCATATCATTGCGACGCTGCCTCACGCCCGACACAACTTTCCTTCAGCTCCTAATATCCCTAAATCTGCCACCGCCACTTGGGGACCTCTTAACAAAAACCTCATGTGGAAGGTAATTACTAATAACAATCTCTATTCATCGCTTGGGAAAAGCCTGCTTCATTAATTATCATTTACTAATTAATTAACGGAGAATTAATAAAGCTAGAGCCAAGAAAAAAAAGGTAACTGATCGATTCTCAAAACGGTTTATAAGATAATTATCTTGGGCTCCAGTTTTCTTTCTTCTTCATAGATCATTCGAACAGAAGAAACCATTTCTATTCAAATTTCCTGCACCCTTTTTTTTTTTCTTAACGCTAACTACTGTGCAACGGTACCGTTGCGTTGTTCGTCTGACTTTTATATCCCTCATTGCATTTAGTTTTAGTCAATATATAGACTTTCTGAAATAGGACTGATAAATGAACTGAATAAATGGATGAAAGTTCGTTAGAATTATTCCGTTTTCTTTGTGAAAATTCATTCAGATCTTATTAACAATCCGTTTTCTCTACCCGCAGAACATTTCTTTTAAATCATGTTCGCGTGATTCTGGTCACGGAGGATCGGAGCAAGAAGATTCACCCCGAACTCATAGTACAATGACGTTGGGTCACGGAGGACGAACCCGCGAGCGTAGAATAACGGGTGATATAAACGAGGCTGTTTCAACGACGACAACACGTTCTGGAAGGCGAGCGGCTTCTCCCTACAATCACACGTATACAGAGATCAGGGATGGCCGAGGAGGTCATCACCAGTTGCACGCCCACCACGGTCAACACGTCCACATCCCTAGAGGAGAGGACGACCCTGTTTACGAAGAGATTGAAAGAGGCAGCGAGATCCAAGTATCTGATATGTCCGACGAGGACGGTAGAAGACAGAGCGATATGAGCCGGCAGTCTTCGCGTAGCTATGGAGATCACCGTCCGCTAATACCCTACTCGCCAGCAAACGACCGGAATTTCATTCACTACGGTCAGACGATAGACAGAAATACTGTGTCTCAACACCAGCAGCAGCACCAGCAGCATTGTAATACTTCGGAGTATAGTCCAGCGCAGGATCGTAACGCTGCTAATAATTGTTGGGAAAAATTACGTCGTCATCAGGCCAGGTACGAACTAGGCGAGCTGCCTAGACTATCTGGTAATTACGGTCTGCCTCAATTACAACAAGACCATAGTAGAACCGTCGCAGTTTTGGACGGACATACCGTAGTATGCCATTTACAACCACAGACGGATTTATATACCGGACGCAACATGCCTCCTCCTTCTTATAGCGAGTGTTGAGCGGAAAAAAAGAAAAAAAGAAAAAACACCTAGGAGGGGTTTTTTGTTTTTTTTTTCCAAAAGCGAGATAATCATTTTTCGTTAAGGAGAGACGCCAAACTTTTGTAGATATATTGTGTAATTAGTTTATGGCGTTTCTGGGAACAATTCTCCTGTCTGTATAAAAAAAAAAAAGAAAAAAAAAATAATAATCTCGATATTTAACAAAATAACTAAGGGATGAACTGTATTTATCGAAGAACTGTAATTATTATTATTAATATTATTATTATTATTGTTATTATGTGATAATAGGGAAGTTGTTTAATTATTTTGCTTTTTTTTTTTTTTAGATATTATTATTATTATTATTATGATATTAGTTTTTCGTACATATCTGTTTTTTTTTTTCTTCTTCTTCAACGCTAAATCTTATCATTATTATATATACTTAGCTCCGATTAGTCAATTTCCCTATTTTATTAACGAACGATGATACGATGTAATAGTACGATCATTCAACGTATTAGACGAGAAGAAGAAGTTAATAAGTATATATATAAAGCAAGTGGCATTCATTGTTTTCTATATTTTATTCTATCTTCTCTTTTATTTTCTGTTCAAAATTGTTTTTTTATTTTTTTTTTTAATTATTTTTTATTATTATTATTGTTATTATTATTTATGTACAGTGACAGGGACGAGTGCTAAAAGACTGATTATAGCTCAAAGAAAGAAAGAAAGAAAGAAAGGAATGATGAAATAAATAAATAAATAAATAAGGAAAGAAATAAAGAAGCGCGTCGACTGATTAAATAGATTCGTTGCTATCTGCTGTAGTCGAGGTGTTTTTTTTTTTTTTTTTTTCTCCTTTTTTTTTCTATCTTCATTATTATTAATTCTTTCGTTACAAGTTCTGAAGTGTGAGAAGGCGAGAGAGAGATATAATAATAGAAATGATTATTTTTATGTATCAGAGGTGAATAATAAAAAAAAAAAAAAATTATGATATGGACATAATTTAATTATGGGGCGAAATGATGAAGACAAAGAAAGAAAATTCCGTTCGGATTTAATATGTGCAACGAGAATATAAATAAGTGCAGCATAGGAACGAGAAATGAGAATGCGAAGAATAAGAAGAAGAAGAAGAAGAAGAAGAAGAAAAAGAAAAAGGAAAAGAACAATTTCAAAAGAAGGAGAAAAAAAAAAACGAGAAGAAGAAGAAGAAGAAAAACCATTGTTTATAATATTCATTATCGCGTTGTGTGTCTGTGATTAATACACCGAGAAAACTTGTATAAATATTATATTGATAAAAAATGAAAAAAAAAAAAAAACAAACAGAAAAAAGAAGAAGAAAATTAAACTGCATAGTATAAATGAAGAAATTTGATTGAACTATTATTATAATAATAATAATAATAATTATTATTATTAATTGTAAGTAAAGTAAAGTAAAGTAAAGTAAATTAAATTATAATTATTAAGTAATTAAGTATAAGTATAAGTATAAGTATGTAATTAATTAATTAATTAATTAATCAATTTTAATTAATTAATTAAATGAGTAAGTAAGTATAAGTAGTTAACGAATCGATCGATGAAGGAGAAGAAGAAGAAGAAAACTAATAAAATACCTAATAAAATATATTAGATATTCCCCCCTCCTACCCCCCTCGCCCTTTTAATGGACAAATAATAAATACCAGCTAAATATTATTATTATTATTATTATTATGATTATGATTATGATTATTATTATTATTATACAGAGCGATGCGGACAAATCATATATAAATTTTTTCATCAAAAATATCACTAAATTGATAAGCGGTATTATTAAAAGACAAGAAATCTATTTGAAAAGAAAAGAAAAAGAAATGATTATTAAGAAACTAATTTATATACACTATATAGATATTAATACATATATAGGTAGTACATATATATATATTATTGCAACAGTCCTATCGTCCTATTTATAAAAAGACTATATAGTTTTTAGATAATTATTCGGACAAGACAACAACAAAAAAAAAAAACATTTATATAGGTATTATATGTTTATTATCATAGATAAAGACGTGTGTTTCAAATTATAATTATAATACCGCGCATGATATTATTGAAAAAATGAAAAGAAAAGAAAAGAAAAAAAGAAAAAGAAAACAACTAATTCGAAACTATAAAACTAAAATTTAGAGGAAAAGTTCGTTTTCATTTTCTTTTCTTTCTTTCTTTCGTTAGAAAAAAAAAAATACAATATCACACAGTATTTTAGTTTTCCAGATAAATTTTCACTGACGATAATGAGAAAAAAATATTTAAATTAAATTTATACATACACCTATCATTCTTAATTTTTTTTTTCATTTTCTTTTATATATACGTTGCGCTTGATGAGATATTTTTTTTAAAACGCATATTCAATAAAACTATAATATCCCAGAGTCTAGATAAATTATCTTCGATCTGTGCAAATTTCGAAGTCTAATCTGTTTTTTTTTTTTTTTCTCCTATTATTTGCCAATTCTATTTCGTTATTTCATTAATTATAATTAATTGATTAATTCATTCATTCAATTCACGTAACATTTTTAAACCCTTCAAAAATTGATTCATAATCGTGTTTATTAATATTCGTGAATAAAAACGTAAATTTTCTTTTATCTATATTCTATATTGATATCATGGAGAAATTTGCACAGTAAGATTATAATAATAATTGTCTCAGCAATACGTGTACGTCAATTCACGTTAATCGTTTGATATGATTAAATTACTGAGAAATAAAAAATGGGGGATAAGAGAAAAAAACAAGATTAACAAAATATATATACATATATATATGTATTAAAGAAAGTACAGTGAATATAAGCACCATTTTTCCATATAATATACATATACATACATATATATAATATATAAATTCATAAATAATTCTATAATAAATAATTGAAAACAAAAAAAAAAAATGACAAAAAAATTAACAAAAAAAATCAATACCTAATTAAAATCTTAAGAATGAAAACACTTAGTCACTGTTTTTTGCTATTTTTTTATATACAGTATACATAATTAAATAAAATGTATACGTAGACGATATAATAGAGCGATGTGTGTGTATATATATATATGTATACATGAAAAAAAAAATACCTATAATAATTATCGCAGTTGTATGGAAAAAAAAAAAAAAAAAAGTTTATTATAATAACTTACCGAATAATTGTGAGCTATTTATTTTTTATTAATCGACCATGGTATGTGTTGTATTATACAATATAATATAATTATTAATATGCGGTAATATGGAGAAAAAAAATAATACCAAATTAATTAATTAATTAATATGTAACAAGAAGAAAGAAGGAAAAAGAGGAAAAAGTAGTGGCTGAAGAAAGTTTATAATACATATTTGAATCAATTTCAAAATTATATGCAGTTTATAACAAGAAAAAAACAGAAAAAAAAAAAAAACAGAATCTTAATTACTACTACGATATTTATTTGAAGATTATTAAGTATAATACTTACGTCTACCGGAAATAAGATCAAGATGAAGAAGATAAATAATGATAAATGAATGAATAAATGAATGAATAAATGAACAAGGAAATAAATAAAAAAAAAAACGAAATATACAACAAACGAAAATGAAAGTAACAAAAATAAAAGAATAAAAAAATAAAAATAAATAAAATAAATAAATAATTTTTTTTTTTTCTTTTTCTTCTAAATGATTATAGCAATATCGAGAACATCATTAATCATTCATGCGACAAAGATACATATTTAATTAATAAATACGATCTATATAATACTATAGCTTATATAAATAAAATTTACAAAAGAAACTGGAAAAAGAAATGAAAGAAAAAAAAAAACGAAAAGAAAGAAAGAAAGAAAAAAAAAAAAAAAACCACTATAACTGTATTAAATGTATAAATGTACCCCAGATAACAAAAACAATTGAAAATATTATTGCTGTTTATACCTAAAGTCGAAGAGAAATGTTAGATTGAAGAATAAAGTCTGTTTTTATTATATATTTCATTTTTTAATTTTTTTTTTTTTTTTTTTTCTCTCTTCTCAAAGAAAGAAATCGTGTCAATAATAAAATTATTATTTGAAAATTTTCGAAATGATTTCATTTTCTATTTTTTCTATATTTTTTTAATTTATTTATTTGACAGTTGGATACATGTAAAGAGTATATATGTATAATATAGATATATAAAGAGAGCAAGAGAGAGAAAGAGAGAGAGCGAGAGACGCGATAGAAAAAAGAGGAATTTTTATTTTGAAATGGTAATGATATTTTCAAAAATAATCAAACAGGTTTTTCTTTTTTCTTATTATATTTTATATTATTTTTGCAAATATATCGCGCATTATCGGTTACACTATACCTTATACTGTGAAGAACAAGAGAAAAAAGAAAGAAAAAAAAAAACGAAATGAAGCAAACTAAAGAAAAGAAAAGAAAAGAAAAGAAAATGTTATTTTAACGAGTGTCAAGTAACAATATTTTGTCTTTATAATTGTAATTATAATATTATAACAAGAACTGATAGAGAGCAGCGTTAATATTACAATTCATTCGTTTATGTTATATTATTCTAACGATTATAATTAAATCTATACAAATATATCTACGTTATTATTATATTAAAATAAAAAAGATGAGGAAGAAGATGGATCAAGAAAATGACAAAGAAGAAGAAGAAGTAGAAGAAGAAGAAGAAACCGAAGGAGAAAAAGAAAAAAGAAGTAATGAAAGAAGAAATAAGAATAATAAGAAAAATCAAGAATACGAAATGAAAGAAAACTCTTTTTGAATCTTTGTAAATAGTGTAAATAGTGCTTTGTACATGTTGAATACTATTGTAATATGTAAATGAAAACCGAGAGGAATATTCCTCTCACACAATAAAATGAATAAATAATTATGTGAAAAATTCAAAGTATACGTATTATATTATAGGTATAATGAATAGCAAGCAAGCAAGCGAAAGCTAGAGAGAGAAAGAGTGATAAAGAAAGATAAAGAATTGACGATGATTAGATTTTTCAATAAATTGTACGGAGAAATAGCAAAGGGAAAGAAAAAAAAGATAAACAAATTCTCCGAACTCGATATTTAAACGAATTTTATCATTCCTTACATTATAATTGCGTTATTTCTGTTTGATAATCGACGATGTCTGACTTTCAGTTCATTCTGATATATCAAAAATCCATATAGTATAAACATGAAAGTAACTAAATTCAAATATTCAAATTTCGAACGATTTAATAACATAATTTTTATTCACGTTATTGATGTATACGTACACATGTATAAATAGATGTAAAAAGAATTAGTATCTGCGTGATAGTTTAATCAATAATAATAATAATAATAATAATAATAATAATAATAATAATAATAATAATAGGTACTGTAGTTTCCCAGTCTAATTCTTCATGAAAGATTTCAGAACTTCAACGGCTTTAAATTGTTTGTTTTTTTCGGCCAACATCAACGGCGTTATTCCAAGCGTTGCGTGGGAGTCTAGATCAGCTAATTTATTTTCTAATATAAATTTTATCATATCAATGTTTCCGGACTGTGCAGCAAAGTGTAATAAGTTTTGTCCCACGTTGTCAACGGCTTTAAAATCAGCGCTATAATTAATTAAGTGCTTTACGGTAGGGAGATCCCCGCTTTTTACAGACTCCAAAAGTGGGGTGGATCCGGACGAATCTCTCGAGTTTATTAAACCCGGTTCTATCGACAATAGGAAATCAATGATGTCTCGATGTCCGTGAAAAGCTGCAATAATAAAGAAGAACAAAAAAAAAGTTAGTCAACGAATACGTTCAATTCACTTATCCCGTTCGGAAAAAACGAAATATGAATTACCAGCAACGTGTAACGGACTACGTCCGTTTTTACTATTTGAAAATATCGCTTCTCTACCGGGTAATTTTTCGGTAAGAATTTTAACAGCATTTATATTTCCAGCGCGACAAGCTATCATCAATGGCGTCCAACCGTCTTTATTTTTAAAATCTGAAGCTGCGCCGTGTTCCAAAAGAGTATGGACGCACCGCGTTGCTTCCGGTCCTGTTTTTGTACAAGACAACATCAACGGCGTCCAATCTGCACGCTTCAGAGGATCAACCGCTGCGCCTATTACGCATGAAAATGTGTTATATTCCTTGCCTTAAAGGTTTAATACGTTTAGAACATCTCTTAATTTCTGATTAAAAAATATCGAAGCGAACCTAAACCCAGAAGATATTCCAATACATTATATCTGGCGAACTGAGCCGCATCGTGTAACGGTCTCTTCATATCTTTGTTAGCAACTTCGGTCTTGTAACACGGCTCGAACCATGCCTCGCACAAATATTGAGTCACCAGTAAATGGCCTTCTCGCACTGCCAAGTGTAACGCAGTATCTCCTGATACTACGTGACGATAAGTTGTCCAGTCTTTTATATTGTGTCTCGATGAGAGGTCTTTCAGCCTTTCCAAATCACCTTTTTGACTAGCTTTGAGAAATTCTTTGCAAAGGTCAGAATGCCTGGTATTATTCATATTTTTTTTTTTACTGATTTCTCCGTTTCTTTTATCCTCAAGACAATGAACAGTCATTCGATCCCATTCATCGTTATCCTGAGACGACAGGGACTTAATCGTATTATATATTGTTGTAAAGATGCTCAAGCGAGTGAGTAACTTACTATACGTACATGTAAAGTCAGTTTTCAACTACGAGAGAAGTATAACTAAACACGTGTTCGACACCATCTTGATGATTAATGCGCCTTGTTATAGGCAACTTATAGTTCATCATTTAGATGCGAGAGATAGCGCCGCGAATGTGACGGCGGCAAGCGGGAAGATGTTATGGATATTGATACAAAAGTTTTAAAAAAAAAATGCTGTTTTGCTATAAAAGCAATTGAAATTACTGTTTTATCTTCTCTACTTCGTTAATCGTCGTGAAACGAAGACTTTGGATTCGAACAAAAGGGCTGTAGTTCTTTGAATAATTATTTGTCTTCGGCGCCTTGTTATACGCAATGTGCAAGGCATCAAACAATCTATCAACTCTGCGGAATTAATAATATAAATAATATTTGATGTAATATAAATCGTCGAATATCCATACATTTAGTCAATATACAGGGTTAAAGTTATGGGGCTACAACTGACATGTGATATTCTTATTTTATTTATCCTAGAAAGTAGATTGAAGCGATTAATTGAATTAGTAGGGCAATTATTGTTGCAACGAAGGAAAAAATTTATCATAAGTCATTGTAAAAAGGAATTAAGTTGTGGGCTAATCTCGCATCTTTAACCAGATGCAGGAAAATAGCATACGCCTTATTATACACAACCCGCGAATCTTTTGTGCAATTTGAGTTCTATAGTTGCCTAGCAGTTGGCGCTATCGGTGTAAACAGACCTACGACAATGGCGTCCCCCACCCCGCACCAATTGTAGGTAAGCCAAAAAGGCCGTGCGCAATGTGGAAAAGTTCAGTAAGCGGCGCGCCATCCTCGAGGGAAGATGGGTGATAGGAGTCAAGGAAATTCGCGGCTCGGAAAGGCTGACATCAACGGAGGCACATTGGACATGAGTGAGTTTGAAATATTTCGATCAATATTATATGACGGCAATAAATTATCAATAATTTTCAATCTCGTCGAAAACAAGTGAAATTGTATTCAATACTTTCCCGACAAATTTCAGGCGTCTCGTATTTTAATCGTCGAAGTGAGTAACCGTTGAATTGCTGCCAGCAGGCTTTGATTATAATTGCAGATATTGTTCATTTTCAAGTAAATTCTATTCATACCAGGGAATAAATGTGCGAAAATCTAGACTTCTTACGAACATTATCTTTCAGACCTGATTTTGAATACAAATGTAATGGGCGAGAGAGTTTCGTTTGATTAGTTCGCGATAATTATCATCCCCCATTATATTATTGGCATATAATTCCGGGACCCCCGCCCTGTAGCGTCGTTTGTTCTACAGGCGTATTTCGCGACTCCGAAGGGGAAACTAATTTGTCGTGTTATTTCGAGTTGACAAGTATTTTTCGGGATAATACTCGTTCCCCGATTTATTCTTATATTCGATTCTTTGACAGCATTATCGGTCGACGCAGATGAGAATGAACATCGCTGATACTTGAAATGCATAGATCCTGCGTGCCACTTGGTCGGAGATGGACGCCAACCAACACTGCCGGGCTAGTCCTGGATTGACGGTCGACCAAGATAATGGTGAGCTTTGTATTATATTAGCCAAAGGCCTAATTGAACTATAAATGTATGTCCGTAAAACAATCATTGCTGAAACATACTTCGCGATCCGATACAGATCTCGGACAGATTACTTTTCCAAGTCTATGTACCACAACACTCATCGGCGAGGTAACCGTGACGCTCACCCTGGATCTATTACTCGATACTGGGGCCTCCGGCTTGCCTCTGTCTTGCCGTATACGCCAGAAACTTTCAGGACAACTCGGTTTCACTCAGCTGCAAGGGATACGATACAGACGCTCAATAATATACCCAGAGGTAACATATTGTCCATCTCGTTATAGGGTAAGCCTAGGAGAGAAAGCACACTTAATTCTTGGAAATAGCAATAAATTCTCTCTTTTTAATGACAAGCTTGGAATATGATTGATAGATCTCGAGAGAATATGTTTACCTTATTGAAATATAGTAGACTCACCTCGTAGTAGAGAAATATTTGAATAACCAGGATCAAAGTTTCAAGGTTTGAAAATAAATAGAAGGGTAGATTGCTGTAGGCCTAATTAGGCATCACATTTATTTTTTAAACATGGAACATAATTCAATATTGGTGATAAATTACTCCAGAGTCTCAAGTACCAGTCATAACGATTGAAATATTGAAAAATCTATTCATGCATGCAATAGTAATACTAGCTTATTGACATTCTTGATTCTGTTGAAAATAGTTAAAAGTTTATATCAAATTTAAAAATGGTTCAGGCAGCCTTACAAAATCAATCATAAGAAATATTTTATAATAAATTTCATACAGATGTATAATCACAATTAGAAATTCTTTGGTACTTAGTTGAGAATGTTTGCTTGAAAAACACATAAACTTAATCTATCCAATGTACCCTATGCTTATCTAGTTTTTATCTTCACAGGCGTTGTTCACCGAGGGAAACTAGCTCCTGCCTATCCTCAACAAAACCTCTTCAATATTCATCAGGACAGGGGATTCACACCAGGGAGTGAAGCAGTCCAAGCGCCGGGGGAATGACCGCAAGACGACTCTGCACCGCGGAGTATTAATAAAGTAGCATCAGCGAATGGTTCGTAATTACAGTTCCTTTTGAATCAGTTTTGATAAAATCTCGCATCTGGTCTGGTCTATAATTATTTTAAATTACTTTACTTTATAATTACTTTGACTAATTAAATCGAGTTCAATTACACATTACCAAACTATTGGGTAATTGAATAAGTAATTTCATTAAAAATTTAATCAGTGACTCGTCACGCTGCAAATATCCATGTAATAATAAGATCGTTTATGCAATAAACATGTATTATTATAGTAAATTGGCGCATTCTTGAATAAATATCTCTTGAAATTGTAAATCATCTATCGTTGAATCATTTTCCTATGTCCTTTCCTTGCCTATAAGTCGAAAATCATGAAAATTGCATGATTTCATAAAGCCCCGAACTATTAATAGCTTAATCATATATTAATAATTATTAATATATATAATAATAAATATTAGTCCGCCTTGCCATATGCAACCCGCATGCCATTCGTGTAAACGACAGGGCCCATGTTAATTTTTGTTGCCTATTTGGTGTTTTCCGAATGCCTATATTCAGGCGAATTGTAGTAACGTAGAAAAAAGGTCGAAAAAAAGGTTCTGGCAGTTGATACCTCGATTTTAGTCGCTTTACGATGAAATATCTACTGCCAGAAAATCGACCAATCAGGAGGCTGCTTGAGCCAATTTAGGCTCAATTTCTCGAAATGGAGCCTCCTGATTGGTCGATTTTGAAATTAAATCAAGTTACGGCGCTACAGAGGCTAGCCATCAGCCAAATTCTGGATTTCTGGCAGTGGCTGGATTTTCACGGCAGCAATTTACTCCGCGGCGCTATTCGTTGTTAACCACGCGGTTTACCTACGCTATTCGTTGTTAATCACGTGTTGCTGCCGCAGTAAATTGCTGCCGTGAAAATCCAGCCACTGCCAGAAATCAAGAATTTTGCTGATGGCTAGCCTCTGTAGCGCCGTAACTTGATTTAATTTCAAAATCGACCAATCAGGAGGCTCCTTTTCGAGAAATTGAGCCTAAATTGGCTCAAGCAGCCTCCTGATTGGTCGATTTTCTGGCAGTAGATATTTCATCGTAAAGCTACTAAAATCGAGGTATCAACTGCCAGAAATCCGACTCCTTGAATAAGGTATCAACTGCCGGAACCTTTTTTTCGACTTTTTTTCTGAATGACTACAATACGCCTGAATATAGGCATTCGGAAAACACCAAATAGGCAACAAAAATTAACATGGGCCCTTCCGTTTACACGAATGGCATGCGGGTTGCATATGACAAGGCGCATTATTATTTATATTATATATATTAATATTGTTATATTTATATATATTAATATTGTTCGGGGCTTTATGAAATCATGTGATTTTCATAATTTTCGACTTATAGGCAAGGAAAGGACATAGGAAAATGATTCAACGATAGATGATTTACAATTTCAAGAGATATTTATTCAAGAATGCGCCAATTTACTATAATAATACATGTTCATTGCATAAACGATCTTATTATAACATGGATATTCGCAGTGTTACGAGTCACTGATTACATTTTTAATGAAATTACTTATTCAATTACCCAATAGTTTGGTAATGTGTAATTGAACTCGATTTAATTAGTAAAAGTAATTATAAAGTAAAGTAATTTAAAATAATTATAGACCAGACCAGATGCGAGATTTTATCAAAACTGATTCAAAAGGAACTGTAATTACGAACCATTCGCTGATGCTACTTTATTAATACTCCGCGGTGCAGAGTCGTCTTGCGGTCATTCCCCCGGTGCTTGGACTGCTTCACTCCCTGGTGTGAATCCCCTGTCCTGATGAATATTGAAGAGGTTTTGTTCAGGATAGGCAGGAGCTAGTTTCCCTCGGTGAACAACGCCTGTGAAGATAAAAACTAGATAAGCATAGGGTACATTGAATAGATTAAGTTTATGTGTTTTTCAAGCAAACATTCTCAACTAAGTACCAAAGAATTTCTAATTGTGATTATACATCTGTATGAAATTTATTATAATATATTTCTTATGATTGATTTTGTAAGCCTGCCTGAACCATTTTTGAATGTGATACAAACTTTCAACTATTTTCAACAGAATCGAGAATGTCAATAAGCTAATATTACTAGTGCATGCATGAATAGATTTTCCAATCTTTCAATTGTTATGACTGGTACTTGAGACTCTGGAGTAATTTATCACCAATATTGAATTATGTTCCACGTTTAAAAAATAAATGTGATGCCTAATTAGGCCTACAGCAATCTACCCTTGTATTTATTTTCAAACCTTAAAATTTTGATCCTCGTTATTCAAAGATTTCTCTACTACGCGGTGGGTCTACTATATTCAACCAAGGTAAATAACATATTCTCTCGAGATCTATCAATCATATTCCAAGTTTGTCATTAAAAAGAGACAATTTATTGCTATATGCAAGAATTAAGTGTGCTTTCTCTCCTAGGCTTACTCTATAACGAGACGGACAATATCTTACCTGTGGGTATATTATTACGCGTCGGTATCGTATTCCTCGCAGCTGAGTGAAAGAGAGTTGTCGTCAAAGTTTCTGGCGGATACGGGGAGACAGAGGCAAGCCCGAGGCCCCGGTATCGCGGCAAAGATACAGGGTGAGCGTCACGGTTACTTGGCCGATGAGTGTGGTGGTACATAGCTTGGAAAAGTAATCTGTCCGAGATCTGTATCGGATCGCGAAGTATGTTTCAGCAATGATTGTTTTTGTAGATTGTTATACATTCATAGTTAAATTGGGTCTTTGGCTAATATAATACAAAGCTCACCATTATCTTGGTCGACCGTTGATCCAGGACCCGCCGGGCAGTATTGGTTGACGTCCATCTCCGACCAAGTGGCATACAGGATCTATGCAGTTAAAGTAACAGCGATGTTCATTCTCATCCCCGTCGACCGATAATGCTGTCAAAGAAACGAATAAAAGAATAAACCGGAATTATATGCCAATAATATAATGGGGGATGATAATTATCGAGAACTTATCAAACGAAACTCTCTCGCCCATTATATTTGTATTCAAAATCAGGTCCGAAAGGTAATGTTCGTAAGAAGTCTAGATTTTCGCACATTTATTCCCTGGTATGAATAGAATTTACTTGAAAATGAACAATATCTGCAATTATAATCAAAGCCTGCTGGTAGCAATCCAGCGGTTACTCACTTCGAGGATTAAAATACTAGACGCGTGAAATATGTCGGAAAAGTATTCAATACAATTTCACTCGTTTTCAACGAGCTTTCAAAATTGTCGATTATTTATTGCCGTCGTATAATATTGATCGAAGTATTTCAAACTCACTCATGTCCAATGTGCCTCCGTTGATGTCAGCCTTCCCGAGCCGCAAATCTCCCCGACTCTTGTCACCCGTGCTTACTCGATGAGGCCGCGCAGATTACTGAACTAAGCCACCTTGCACACGGCCTCCTAGGCTTACCTAAGAGCGGATCGGGGTGGGGGACGCCGGTGGCGCCATTTACTACGCAACTATAGAACTCAAATCGCACAAAAGATCTGCGGGTTGCGTGTAATAAAGCTCACCCTCTACTATTCTGTTGTTAGCGATTAATTAAGTAATAATCGTTTATAATTAATTAAGTTTGTGGCGTATACGTAATTAACTTGGACATTATGTTAACGTGACGCTATCGCTTTCTTGTTTATAAAAACCGATCGGCGTTTGGCGATTTATTGCTCTAGCATTGGTACAATCGTTTTCATTGTCGAAGTTATGTAGAATTAGCAAATTGTAATTGATTCTGAAAAATAAATATCAAATATAAATTGTTCGAGTATTCGCTTCCTGGCATAGAAATTGTCATAAAATAAACTAGGTCCATATTTCAATAAGATCCTACTTGATATAATCAAATTTACAACGAAGAACGAGTGTTACAATATCACTGCGTTCGGAATATTTATATAGAGTCACGTTTACGCAAAATTTCGCATCGTAAATGAGAAATAGAAGAACAGAAAAATCCACGGCCACAATCTGTGGCTACGATTGCGTGGATCGAATCTCGACTATACTACGGGGCGATTCCTCGCTTACATCACAGTGATTTGGGTTGTATATCTGTACAACTCTAACAACTGACGGTTCGCTACCCACATCACTGAGATGTAAGCGAGGAATCATCCGGTATACCTAATAGTCGAGCGGCGAACCTGATAATTTCGCGCAGATGTTTATCAGCCGCCTGACGATCCGAGACTTGCGGTACCGCGATGACCCTGGAATATCACCCTGTAGAAAAAGAAAAAGAAAAAGAAATAGGAAGAGGATTTTCAATTTACAATTTGAATTTTATTATAATAGTTTTTTTTTTTTTATTTATTACTTTCGTTACAAATAATTTCAACCCAAAATGAATTCCATTTGATCGTATTTATTTATTTATTTATTTATTTATTTATTTATTTCACTTATTTCTCATTTACCTATATTTATTCATTGATTTTATTTCTATCTTCTCTTCTCGCGTTTAATTAAGAATTTTCCCGTCTATAATTCATTATCAATATATCGATATAATAATATTATATTATTTTATAAAGAAGAGAAGAGAAGAGAAGAGAAGAAAAAGAATATACAAAAAAAGAAAAAAAAAAAAACCTAATTATTATTATTATTATTATTATTAAAGAAATAAATAGTGAAGATTGCAGGTCGTGTTCTGGGCTAACGTGTGCCTTCTTTATCTAAATAGTAGTATTATTTATACCTAAAGGCAAATGTTGTTTTTTTTCTTTTCCTTTCTTTTTTATTACTCAAAGTTGGATATTACCAAATGATCGAGAGACTTATGTATCACGTGAGCTTGCTCTTTGTTTTTTCTGTTTTTTTTTTTTTCGTTTCTTCTTCATATCAACGCGATATAACATTATATATCAATATCTAATCGAAAAATATACCCAAATATATTCTTTTAGATAGGTAATTGATATCATTCATTTAACTAGGTAATTATTTAGTATTATAATAATTTTCATCCAGGTATTTCGAAATATCAAAGTACTGTGTATTTTTTATCAATGTTTAATAAATACCAGCAAAGCCCACGTAAAAATCCTCTCTTTCTCTCTCTCTCTCTCTCTTACTAGTTATCTGCCTCTATTATTATTGTTATTATTATTATTATTAATATTAGGTATTATTATAGTCATAATTATAATTATAATTATTATTATTATTTATATTCATATCTTTAATTTGAGAAAAACAATTTCGACTCGTTTATTACAGTTTAATCAAATTAACTGTTATTCGATTCGGTCGCGTTACCAACCGTGTCACTGGTCGTCGCTGCAGATGATGGTAATCGAGATTGTTTCAAACTGTCCAAATATTCTTGTTGCGATGTGGCCAATACTTGTGAAAGTATATCGCTGTCTTCCCAGTCCGTTAAACCTGTGTTTTTATTTGGGTTTTTTGTTGTTTATTTGTTTTAAATCAATAAAAATTATCAAATACGAATCTTTCAGATGTCTTGTTATTATTGTAATATCGCTCATTTATCCAATTATCACAAAAAAAGAAGTTTCTTACCAAAAACCTCAGGCGGTAGACGATTGAACAACGATATATCCGGAGATGCGTGTGTCTCCTTACTGCTACCTGGTACAGGCTCTTGCGGTGTTGGCGGAACGCTGAATTCGGATGATAAATGAGCGCCTCCTTGTCCCTGGGATGATTGATGCTGTGGAGATCGCTTGCTGCTATACCTCATAGAGTCAGTTACCTGAAATTATGTATTTCATACATTTTCAACTCTGTGCTGATGTAGTAGTACTACATTTTAAAATAGTACTTTTTTTTAGTACTAATAATAAACACTCAATGTGATCTTATTTCACCTTTGGGGAATTGCGGACAGATTCTTGACTGGATTGGGTTGTAGTTGGGGACGATGTTAGCCCTCGTGTTTGTCCACGACTTCCGTGCGTATGGAAATGATTATGACTATGTTGGGCGCTGGTCACTGTACTGGTACTGCTGCTGCTAGCTGACCGCTTAAACAAAAAGTCAAGCTACTAAGCGGAAATAATCAATTCATCTATGATTACGATTAAAGAATTCTTTTATATTGATAATAGAGATTGAAATTATAGAGATAAAGCCATTACTATATTCACAAATATATCATCATTTCAATGAAGAATAAGCTTATTAAAAGACGGATTTTCGGTGTTGAAAAGAAGTAGATTACCGTTAATCAACATGATGCAATGTCGGTCATCATCTGACGGCATCATACTTACAGCTTTACGCATTTCATTGTCACGTAACCACTGCAAGTAACTTTCTCTTGCGACTTGTTCCTCGATTGCTTCATTAGTCGCCTCCCAATCGGTCGCTTTTATCTTGTCTTCAAGCATGGTCTGTATAAATGAATAATAATGAAAGTACTTGAATGAGTTTAAGACCAATGAAAAGTCTCGGATAAGAGAAGAATAGCAAATTTCAAACGACTCCGGACCTGTTCGATGTGCAATTCTTCGCTTTGCCTAACAGCGTCAGAGACCAGAGCTCTGTCAGCTGCCCCAGGATTATACGATGGAAGGCCAAGGCCGACACCGATAGTCGCTTTGTAAGGGTTTACGATGCTGTTGTAGTGGCTTGCTCGTTGATAAGACAACCGAATTGGTTCGTTATCGCTCTTGTGTACTCCGTGAAAGATATTTATCGGTTCTATATTGAAGAACAAATTATTTATAGAGTTATTCAATCAATTTCATACAGATGATAAAGAAAAAATTAGAAAACATCCGTACCAGTTCCATAACAGAAGAGTTCAACACTGCGATTATACATCTCTGACATTGCCTGCATTTCTATGTGATTACCATGTACATATTCTTGTCGTTTTCTGTCTACATAAGTGGAGAAATCCTCGGCTACAAAGTGCGAAAAAAATTCCTGATTAGCAGCCTGAAACAGAAAAGAAACATTGTTTGAATATAAGTCATTGGTTTTGACGTTGAAAAAAAATATCATAGGGTGTATATTGACCCCTATTGACTCACAATGTAATCCATACAATGCTTTCGTACAACGCTATGCATTTCTTGATCTCCGTAAACCTGATCTGCAACAGCTCTAAAAAGACAAGCACCATCCTCGCCCATTTTCTTAACAACGAAACCCATTTTTCGCATACGTTTCTCGAACCATCTGTCACGCTGTTGATTAAAAAAAGGGTTGAATAAATGATAAAAATTGTTGATAATTTGAAAAAGGAAAAACAATTATTTCATTAACAAATAATAATAATTGCGAACCTCTTGCCATTCGGCAACAGTAAGATTGTTTCCTGTACGCCCTGTGTACTCATCGCCGCTGTTATATCCGTTTGCTAATTCTGGCTCAAGGTTTGGAGTACCAGCGACAATTGCCATTCTATTATTTCCAATCACTGTAGTATCGGTGCCTTTATATGTATGGGGTATAAAAAATTGATATTTGTTTTTTTTACTCTCTTTCTCTACACTTATTATCATAATCATTATTAGATGATAAGAGTTTCATCTCACCCTGCGAACCGCTGCAAGATGCAGTCGGTGGAGTAGCTTGTCTCTCTCGTTCTCTTTCCCTCTCGCGACCCCTGTCTCTCTCTCTTTCTCGCTTAGAACGAGACGTTCTACCGATACAACTGCTGTAATAAAAATTTCAAAAATATAATATTGAAGGCATGAAGGAGTTTGAATATTCCTAAAAAAAAAAGGGATTCTTCCCCCCCCCCCCTTTTTTGCTGCCCTTATGAAATGTGTTTTGAGAATGATGATGAGAATATCTACCTATGAGGACTGGCGCGTTGTCGATGTCGTTTACCATGGCTTGATCCGCTCGCCTCTTCGAAGTGTTTCTCTTCTCGTCGATCGACGCTAGTCTGTAAAAAGATTAAGATATGAATTTGGATTTACGGGGTAAGAAAATGTTGATATAATATGTAGCTAAGGTAACGATGACTCTTATTTGAAGAAAAAAAGGCAAAAAAAATAGGAAAAAAAAAGTAATACAAAAAAGTCGGTAAAGCAGTTATTTCTCCTCTCCCTTTCATCATCAAAGTAAGAAATTTACATGTGCGTTGATCGTCTATCAATTGGTGTATGAATTTGGGTTGTAAATTGTTGAAAATATACATCACACACAGTTGCATATAGGTGCAGAAGATAAATAGTAGATAAATTCTGATGAAGTACAAGATGATTTATTTACAAATATAAATTAAACTATCTAAATAGTAAATATAGACTAAAAGATTCAACCATATAGTGGAACAAAAGAATTACGATATAATTAACTAGTTAAAAAATCGTTAATTAATATAGTTGTTATTATTGAGATTAATGATAGGTAGAAAATAAAAAAAAAAAAATTGTAAGAACCAACAAAAACAAGAACAAAGAATGCTTCTTTAACTTTCTCATCATTACTATTATCATTATTATTGTTATTATTATCGTCTAATTAATTCTAATCTACGTAAATGCGAGAGAAAGAGAAAGAGTGATAAATGATGTCGTGTCCTTAAGGCCTTTGTTCTAGTAGGTATACCTGATAAGAGCTATTCGGAATAGCGATTGGCCCAGTGCCGTGTTCGACTTGTACACCATGGACATCAACTTCGGTCCCGCTCCCTGGCTCTCGTCTGTCTTTAGTACCGTTTGGTTTCTTTTTAGCTAAAATAGTCATGACGACTCTATATCTTATCAAGTTTAAGAACGAAATTACTCCACCAAACTTTTAACTTAACTTAACTTCACTTCACTTCACTTTACTTGAATAAACGATATTGTAAATACACCTATCGCGTACGTACATATGTAGTTGTTATAGTCTGTGACCAAGTATACAGTAGTCAGTTTTAGTCAGTAAGTAAGTAAGTAAGTCATTTTCTATCTTTTTGTCCGCACCTTGAACACCACACCACCTTATAGTTGTTGAAAAAATATATATATTCTATAAAACACTAGTTTATATAGTCAACACAGTTGTTAAACGATTGGATTTCATACAATGAAGGTCACAGATAGATAGATAGATATATAATCTTTAATAGTATACACGTATATGAAATGAAATGACGTAAATTTATTCCAGTATTAGAGACGCATAGCTATGTCAACCATTAATTATTTTTATTATGTATAATAATAAGATACGCAGCGGAAAAACGATCGACGGACTCGTGCGCGTTTTCGTTTAGAATTTCGAAAGATAATTATCAACGATATTATAGTATATTATTATACAAAATTAATCGATACTTTGACCGTTTATATATGAGTGATTAATAATAGATTTTATTTATTATCCCGTTATCGTATTATTCCACAGAATATCAGAGACCACTGTTGTTTTAAACGCTTTGTGAAGCCGCCATGTTTCCACTATATCATCATCAGCGATTGCAAGTAGGCATAGAATCAACGTAGACGGAACACTTTTGGTAGAGGAATATAATACTTGAGGATATCGACTAGGGCGACAATGTGGTGGATTTGGTAAAACCGTTGTCTAACTACAGATATTATCACTGTCGGTAAAGACGGACTAAACATAGTCGATAACAAATGGTGTATTTATTTCTGTATTCTTGACGTACAGAAGAGCGTATAACAACGGGTCTTTGCAAAAGACACGCTCATCCCTCATCATTTTTCAAGAATGATTATCATGGAGTGGGGATATGATATGGACGTAGCATTACAGTCCGTGAATACGTACAGTGGAATTCCTTGAAGGAATTGACGTTGATTGGAATTGTTGGGTACAATAAATTGTTATTAATAAATTGTTCATCGTTTGAATTGCGATTGTCTTTAGTTCATTGACGAGGAGGTCTGGTACAGACGGGAAAGGAGACGACGGCGATGATAATGGAGTGAAGAGAAGAGGAGAGGAGAGATAAGATATACTAAAATGGATGAATGGCATGAGCTTGCGTAATTAGAATGAGAAGAAGGGACATTCTTGGAAACAGTATAATCGTCTGGGCAGAATTGAATATACTATAGAATATTGCGTAATACACATTTCTTTATCTGTGGTTCAGAATAACGCTACCCCTAACCGAAACCCTGGCTATGGCTTTCATGAAAAGCTGCAAAACCCTCTTCGCGACACACCAATGCCACCGCCAATGGCTCCCTCTGGATTTTCGAGCTTTTACTTGCTTGCACAGGAACGAGGGGGGATGTTTTACCACCCCTACAACATCCCTACTATGACTCTCCCTGATCCCTACTACGATACCTTATGATACCTCCACCACTGTCTGGGCTCTGAAAGTGGGGGATGAAGGCGAGGCGACGCGGTAGAAGGGAGCCGTTTTTTCCACCCACGTAATCAATAGCAGGCCTACAGCTTCTACTGAATGGACTTTGCCATCCCTGTACCCTCGACGCCTACCCAACCCCCTGTATTGATTACTACGACGTAGGGGGGCTCTATCGACCCACCCAGCTGTATTACACTTCATTCATAAATTTTCGGTTTTCATTCGCAATCGGCGAATATACCTTGCGACTTAGTGCTCATTATTTATATTTGTTATATCTGTGGTACTACCCCGTCTGAATGGTCAATGAACGTGAGTATAACGACACCCCCTTTGGTCATGGATTTCGTTGTATAATCGTTCAGCAAAAGGCCATTCATAGACTGTATAAATATTAACGTGTTGCTTAAATTAAGGAAGAAATTCCATATTCGAAAAATCGCTGTACTTTTCTCTGTGGTATTAGATCGCGACTAGTCATCTTGATTGGATTAACAGGAAGTCGTCTCGAAAGACCTTATCGTTTGTCGTTGGTCATTGTTGGTTCAATCCATCGCTAATATCTCTTTCTCTCATCGTACGAATTGGAGTATCTTATACTGACACTAACGTAAGAGATCGATAGATGAGAGACGAGAGTATCTTTTAATCATCCCCAAAATCCTGGATAATATGGATGGTAAATCAATAGTACAAGATTAATATGTGATGACGCCAGTAGTACGCGTCTTCCTGTGACGCAATAGGAGCTGGCTACGACATGCGAACAGAGCGCGGTCTCGAGACAAAGTGAAATACAAATTCCAGGGAAACTCACCCCACTTTCACTCCACTTCAACCCAGTGTTGTCTTTCATGATTAGACTCCAGGTCTGACTCGGCCACAAGTTTCGTGAAAACAACAGCTTGAACGACACAAAACGTAGACAGTAGCCAGAACTACGGTCGGAATCTAATATTAACGTGGCATTCAAGATCTCTAAGGGTTGATAGCGAGCGATGAATTGAAAATTCACATCAAACCATTCATTTTAAATTCTCTAATCCTTTTTTTTATTCACCGAAAAAAAAAAAAAATAGCCAGAGTTCTACTCGACTCTAAGTGAAATCGATTTCCGTTTTAGTGGAAAAAGAAATTTCCTCCCTGCATTGTGACAAAATGCATCGGCTTTTACTGCAGTTGCGGGCACAGAACGCCATTTCTGGAATAAACAAAAAAAAATAAAATAAAATAAAATACAATACTACTGCACATTGTTAGTTTCGTGCTTGTCGAGGTGTCTACCCACTTGAAATACGTGGATCAATCAAGAAAGGAATTGCTCTTCGGGGAAGGATTTCCTATACGAACAGATGGCAGCTATTCAACAACTCGTTCAAACTGTGAATCGATTCTAATATTAACATGCCATCATTGTGTATATTAATATTTTTTGTGTAACGATAATATTAGAAAATTGTAATAAACCTATTATCGAGTATATAATCTATTTTATCAGTTCATCCCATTCATCTATATGCTACCGTTCTTTGAACAACGAAAACGGTCAACGGTTTTCTAGTTATCCACAGCTGCAGTAAGAGCTTACATCGCAATCTAAGCTTACTACATTTGTCCGAGTGAAAGAGCTTGAGTAATGGCTGACAATTAAATCAGACGAATGCTCACGGTATTGAATTGGGAACCATTCCTTATCGGTAGATTCGCAGCTGTGAAATGCGACATAACGTTGGATATCAACGAGTGAATATAATATACCTATTAAGTACAATTCTATTATATGAAGCGACCGAAAGCAGCTTTTCAAAGTAATCTAATAGCAAATATATACATATTTATACAGGGTGAACCAGAACTCTCGCACTACCCTGAACAGGCAGATTCATTATCGAATTCTGAGACGAAAGTTCATTTACGAAAACTCTCTGAGGTCAACGGTTCTTGAGTTATTAAAAAATCGCGATTGACCAATCAGAGCGTATTTCTAGTCAATCGCTTGATAGTTTCAACGTTCCAGGTCGTCCGCTCCATAGTTTTTGGCCGTCTAGGTCAACCGCTCCATAGTTTTAGCATGCCAGGTCATTCGCTTCATAGTTACGGTCATATACCTAGAGTCTTCAAGAGTAACTTTGAAGACTAACTTTATCTCAGTATCTTTTATACAGATTTCATTTGGAGACTTTTTTTCGTGAAAAAAAAAGAAGAAAAAAAAAAAAAGGAAAATGAGAATAAAGGAGAATCTAGATAATTTAAAAAGGCTCTGTAGGTAGACAGGCTCCAAGTTTTACTGTCTGCACCCACGCAAATTATCCTTTCATCCTTTGGATGCAAAATTGGTATACGATTATTTAAAAACGATTTTTTGTAACGAGTAAAATATCAAATAGTATAGAAACGTGGGGTTGCAGTTTCATGTAACTGTAATTATAACTATTTGGATAATAATTGTGCACCGATGTATGTTTCGAGTAGTTGCAAAATGAGGTGTTAACCCATTTTAGCACTACTTCCAATTTGAATCCCTACGCGAACTGGGGCACGCGGGGGATGCAAATATCCTCGATCAGGTTAATCACTGCGGGGATATAGGACTTGTGCAAACTGTGGTCCAGCATGTTTAATTCAGGAGGGTCAACTGACGGATCAATTTAATCAGTACGGTAGCACGGTTTTGACGTAGTTAATTGATTGGTCGGTATGACACATAAGCCCATGTATCACATCCCAATCTTTAAATTTTTCCATAAAAGATTTCAGCTGTAATAAATTTTTACCCCTACAATCGTACAAAGAATTCAACAACGAGAAAATTCATTGCGGTGATATTTTCACCCTGAGAAGAAACCCAGGCATGCATACACGGCGTTTGAAAAGGTCAAAGTGAAAAATAACCCGGCATCCGTGAACAAAGATCTAAAATTCAGTAACCAAAAAAATTTTTTTTTTTCTAGATAAGGTAATACTCCCACGAATCCTGCCTCCTCCTGGCCTAGGGATTCATCATAAGAACGAGTCCAGGATCCGTAAACATTTTCAGCTTACTCATCCGGGCGGAATAATTTATTCCATTGTGCCTGTGGAAACCCCGTGCTTCTCTAGTTCGGTTGAAAATTGTTTGAAATAATAATTTTTGAAGGCACTTCGTTTAATTGGAAGCTCTGCTTCTTGTTCTTTTGTAAATTTTACTCGTTCGACACTTTTTACATTTCTTTTATCACACCCAGGGTTAAGGACTATTCATTATATACCCTTCTTGAGTGGATTGAAGTGAGCATTTACTCAAAATTTTATTTAACAGTTCGCACATTCATAAATGGGTTTAGAAACGTGAAGACCGTTCAAACCTCGATTCCCTATCACGTATATCAACGTCCATCCCCTATGCGATGCATCTATAGAGCTAAAGGCTCTAGGAAATCCCGGTGACCATAAATTGGATTTTTCCATTGCTCTTGCTGCTGATGCTGCAGCGAAAGGACGCAAGCTGTGCTAAACGTCAATTTCTATTTTCGGGCTTTAATGTAAGTTTTATGCTTGTTCAAGAATCGCAAAAGCTAGCTCCATCATACAGAATTCCTTTAGCTACATTCATATCAAACAGCGACCAACAGTTTGCCGCCTTGTGATTGGCTGACTGCCTCGCCCCTTCGCTGTCTATTTTCTACCCCTAACCAGCAGATGTGGTATATTATAGCACATATTACTGTATATCGATACCTCCGCGGAATAACCGGCTATCTCAGAGTCCGTTTGAAAAAGCGGCTATCTCAGAATCCACTCCGAAAAGCGGCCTGTGCCCATATGAATAACAAAGGCAAAGGCTGCTTTTCGGAGTGGATTCTGAGATAGCCGCTTTTTCAACCGGACTCTGAGATAGCCGGTTATTCCGCGGAGGTATCGATATACACAACTTCCGAGAAGATATGCTGAAGTCAAGTCAAGTGACTCTTAGAAAAAACGACTGCGTTCTGTTACTGATATTCATAACCCATATAAGCATTGAGCATATTGAAAATTTATGTTGAAATTATATTTCAGTTAGAAGATACTGAAGAAGAATAAAAAGTAGATAAATAAGAATAAGCAAGTATGTACATTGTTTGGGGAATTGAGAAAGCCAACATGATTTTGAGTACAGTGCAAAATTTACTGTGCAGTACGTTACGCAGGCATGATGATTGATGGGTTTTCTTTAATTTAGTTTCATCTCGTTTGCACATAAATTAAAGAAAAAAAAATTAAAAAGAAAAAAATATGGTTTCAGAGACGTTGACAAATAGCAACTCGTCCACAAAATTTCTCAAAGAAAACTCAAGGCGCAAAGCCTTTTGCCCAGGGAGAAGAGGCTTTTTCGTTCTTCTTCCTAGTACGGTACTCTGCCACTTCCATGAGCTTTCCGCCCCCGCAACCCCCGCTACACCCCCCCCTTAACAATCCCCTACCAGGATCGTTTCCACCCCCACCTCGCACTACCACTACCATCGTCATTCATCCCCACCATAAATTCGGGGAAGGGATGAAAGCCACAGCCTGCACGTAGACAGAGAGACTGTTCTAGCAGAGGGTGGAGAATTTTCCCCGGCGCGGGTTAGGAGCGGGCTAGGGGTGGTTGGAATGGAATGGAATGAAATGGAATGGAGTAGAGTGGAGCGGAGTGAAGGCGGTTGCGTTAAGGGGGGTGGGGGGTGAAAAAGAGAGGCGAGACTGGGGAAAATGACAGCTATATGTGACTTCGGGTAGCAAAATTCCAAAATCCCTACGTAAAGAGCAGAGACGCGCAAGCCGGCGTCGTCACATCAGTAGATCCACGGTTTCCGGACTCTACGGACAAACCAGGTGAGTTGGTAACTTTAAAAAACAATAATTCATAGAGCTGAGAGCATTAATCCCAAATCCAATTTTATTAGTGCCTCTAAACAACGCGAGTTCATAGATTTTCTAGCTCATTTTTCTCGCGGTATTTAGTTACAGTTCATCTCCATCATCATCATCATCATCATCGTTATCATTATTTTCTTTTTTGTCTGTTTTTCTAATGAAAATCATTTGTCTCTTTTTTATTCACCGTGTATTCGCTCGAAATTCTTTGCCCCTTATCTTTTCTCATCCCAATTCAATTTCGGCTACTTCTTATCCGGCTACTACGTGCTTAGATTACGATATCGCGATTATTTATCAGACGTAGAGTAATGCATAAATAATTATCGTCATTGAGATCATACCGTACATTGCACGATCAGAATTGTATTGTATTGTATTGTTTATTATTTAATTTATTTTTCTTTCTTTCAATTTTTTTTCTTCAACTGTTTGTAATGGCTGGAAAAAGTATCACGGTATCGCATACGGATCAAGCGCGAAACTATATACGCAAAGTTATGAATGGACGAAAGCTAGCTGAGGGAGATTCATTGATTGACAATAGAACCAAAGGGAACGTAAGCCACTTGTTGCAACCCAAGATGTGACATTGCAGATGCCTGTTTGATAGTGTGAATTACTATAATGTGAAGTTTAAAAATTTTTTTTGATAATCTAATTATGGGGATGATAAAATAAAATTTTTTCCCCAAGGTATATAAACGAGTCTGTATCTGTGTGTATGTGATAATGATGAGCGTTAAACATATCACTGTGGTATTTCAATATTTGACCTCTCAATTTATTTATTCCTTGATTAAATTATTAAATGGTACAACACAGCGGTTAAATGACCATGACAATATTTTTACCCCACGTAAAATCGATTCGGTTTTGGTTGGTTGAAAAATATTACCGTGAAAATTTCACCTCACCTCACCTCAATCAATGGTTAACGAGCTTTTTTTTTTGCCCCAGATTTATTTCTGCCTTTAAATCACTTTGGACCGAATTTCCCGATGGAATGAAAATTCGCTAATATTTTTCTATCGTTCATTATCAATCATCCAAAAAGATTTTTAGTTATACTTTCGTAACAAAACTTATTGATAATATAATTTATTGGGAATAAGACCCATTGCTTTGGTTTGTTACATGAATTTCGGATTTTATTAGTCATGTTAATTCCCAAATACTCTAATCCAGTGATGCTCTAATTCCCGTCCGCATAACCATTAGCACTTTACGTTAAACATAGCAATATCTAAAGCCTTTCGAAACTAATATATCGCACAGTTAACGGTTGATACAATCACGTATCTACGTAGTTTGTATAATCCTGTTACAACCAGCAACCTGTGCCAATAGCAATAAATTACCTCAGTTTACCCACGCTAGTGTTACAGTCTTAAATCACTTTATATAGCGTTGACGGTTCTCTGGGGAATACTATGCGACAAGAGGTACAAAATAAAAATCTAATTTATATAAATAACGTGACATTTTCGACGGTATAATATATAAGTATAATTCTTTCATCAGACGATATAAAGGATTAAGAAATTCTTGATCCTCGGACTGCTAAGGATTTATACCTTTGATCACAATATAGTTCTGAAGCAATAAAATATGAATCAAAATTAAACGTGGAATATTTTTGAAGAAAACGAAAAAGAAAAAGGAACAAAAACGATGTTTTCGAAGTATTTCACAAGAGATTTTCATCTCAAGTTTACAGATCGTTGTTTCTTATGCGATTCAATCTCTCATACTTCTGAGATAAAGTTAGGATAAGAGTTGAGATTGGTCTCAAACGACGTCTAGCTAAGATACCTTTTAAGTAATCCGGCATTATCACAAACCCACCCTTATAGTCGTGGACGTGAGGTTCCCACTTGTAGCTTCGAATGAACACGACAATTTTAACGGACACTATAGGACAATCGTCTAGAGCAGGGCTCGGCATACTCATTAATCCAAAGAGCCAAAATTGTAAATCCACTTAAACCATTCACCTGTACTAATCCTTTTAACGCCATTTATTGGATTTTTGGTAGTTTTAGGTGGGGGGATATGAAGGTATGAAAAGACCCGGACGATCAGAGGCAGTTTTTGCTGTCTTAAATAGACCGTACACCCCATTAGTTCCTTTTATTTCTCCTGAACGCTACCCCTACTATTGAACTTCCCGGTAAGGACAAGTGACCGTTTTCAGATAGACCAAGGGAATTAACAGCCCCAGTAATTGACGCTGAGAGCCCGGCTGTGCCGTTTCCTGTTCTGGAGTAATCTTTAGTTGTTTAGCGCGGCGTTTAACCGTCTGAAAAAATGGTGACAGCGGTGGGATCATCGCTCTTTGTATTTAAGACGTTTTGAATATCGGATTCGCTTCTTCTACAATAATGATAATGAACATAATTCTTGTTCTATAATTGTTCTATTATTTCGGAACGTTTATATATATACTTATCGGAAAATACTGTGAGAAAATAAATAGAAAAAGGTATCTTGAGAATAGATTAGGGGCTATAAGACTTGACGTCCCTACAAGCTTCTGTATTTTTCTTTGGTCTAATACGGCGCGGTTGGATGGGTTACTAATTGAATTCGTGAGATGGGGACTTGACGAAACTCATCGAAACCTCGTTTCGCGCGTGAAATAACGTCTTTGGGTATATATATATAGACAATTTTCACGTTAAGATTATTATTATAGTTTTTCTTCGTAACAGATGAGAAGAGAAAAATAAAAATCTTTAATAATGACAGGTGTTATATTTTTTTCTTCTTAGTACTAAAAGATGAGTTTTTTTTTTTTCCACACATAGTAGATAGAATATGGATTAGTACGTTTCAACTGCAGGTATATAAATCGTTAAGGTTTTTTTTTTTCTCGTGTTCTAAAAATAGATAATAAAGATTATATATGAATGAATTTAAAACTTTTTTTAAACTTTTTTTTTTTTTTTTTATTTCTTTTTCGTTGATTTGGGGCGAGAACCTCTCGCGGCTATGCTTCGCATTTGTGTGTCGTCATTTGTCAAAGCTCCTCCGTGACGTCAGCCACTTATCGATCCGCCGGGTCTTCCCCGATGGGCAAATAATAACTAAAATATTTGTTGCTTTATAGAATTATTATTATTATTATTATTATTATTATTATTACTATTATTACTATATATACCCGAAGTTTATTTCAATTAATTTCATAATAATTTTTATAAGCAGATGTATATATTATAATCGGTTGAGATTTGTAGCCGAAAGAAAATATAATAATTTTTCGAAATAATATTATTACGACAAAACGAGCCCTCGTTTGTCTTTTGTTTTTTTTTTTTTTCTTTCTTTTGACACTTTCCTAAATCCCTGATTTATATATATAATACGGGTAAAGACGCGGAGGATAATAATAAATTTAAATTAATGAATATTTAATGAAATTTTAATATTAATTATCAAAAATTAAAATTTTCTTACCGTTTGTTTTCTTTTTTTTCTTTTTTCTTTCTTTTTTTGAATAATATTTTTACTTAGCCTATAATTATAATCTATGCAAACACAGTTTCTGTTCTTTTATTTTTTTATTTTTCTCTCTCTCTCTCCTTTCTTCTCAATTCTCCTCATTTCACATCATAAAAAAAAAAAAAGATTTTTAAAATCAAGTTGCTAAGATATTAAACTTTTTTTTTTAACAAGTTTGTTGTAATACGAGAACTTTCGAGGTTTTTTTTATTTTTTTTTTTTTAAACTTTTCAATAAAATATATATATCGCGACGCGTTGTAAGCGCTTATACAGGATGACCCAGAACTCCCGCACCACCTTGAACAGGCAGGTTCCTTATCGAATTCTGAGACGAAAGTTCCTTTACGAAAACTCTCTGAGACCGACGGTTCTTGAGTTATTAATAATCGCGATTGACCAATCAGAGCGTCTTTCTAGTCAACCGCTTGATAGTTTCAGCGTTCCAGGTCGTGCGCTCCATAGTTTTTGGCCGTTCACGTCACCCGCTCCATAGTTTTAGCCGTCCAGGTCATTCGCTCCATAGTTATCGGCTGTCTAGGTCAACCGCTCCATAGTTTTAGCGGTCCAGATCATTCGCTCCATAGTTATGGTCATAGAGAGACGCTCTGATTGGTCAATTGCGATTTTTAATATCTCTAGAACAGTTGGCCTTAGAGAGTTTTCGTAGAGGAACTTTCGTCTCAGAATTCGATAAGGAACCTGCCCGTGCAAGGTGGTGCGGGAGTTTTGGGTCACCCTGTATACAGGTGATCAGAAGAAAGTTTCGAAATCTTTCAAGTGGGGAGGGAAAAAGAAGAGAAGAAGAAGAAGAAGAAGAAGAAGAAGAAAAAATAAAAAAAAATGAAAAGAAAAGAGAATTTTCTCCAGGAACAAATCATGCCTTGTTGTTACTCCGATTCTCAGGATATCTTACACTCGAAAAGTTTTTCTTTTTATCCACCCGTCTCCATTCTTGAAGAAATCGGGTTTTATTTCAATTCAAAGAGAGAGAGAGAGAGAGAGAGAGAGAGAGAATGTAAATTTATTCTATCCTGGAGCAAGGCTCCCTAAGGACCACAGGCATCATTCAATTACAGACAATAAAATAAAATAAAATACAAATACAAATACAAATACAAATTATTATAACAACAATAAGAGAACAAAGCGAAAATATTATCATAATACTTATACAAAAAATAATAATAAATAATGATCGGTGGTCAATGAAGTCTGTAAAAAGCGAACAATGCAAAAAAAAAAAAAAATAAAGGGCAAGGATAAGGGAAGAGAGAGAGATAGATAGATAGATGTGCTTTATTATACCGTGATTTAAGTATAGGCCAAAGGGCAATCGATAATATTACAGTAATTACAATATTAAAGACAAAGAATATAAACAATAATTAACAATCATAAATATTAGATAATTAAAGAATAATTAACTACAATTAGCGTATATACATTATAGAGAGGGCACGGTGCGCACACATGACTAATACATAAACCAAAGGCAATAAATAGATAGATCCTAGCATTAATGACAGACAACAGGTAAATAGTACATCCCCTAAGTTGCAGAATTTAGGACTGCGAGTATTTAGGAGTGTAATTAATTTTATAAAAATAAAAATGTATGTAAGCGCACTAACCGGTGCGCTAATTGCTAATTGAGATTAAAATTCGGTATTAAAAGTTAGTGCGCTAGTCGTTACGTACTAAACACTATGGCAAACGCCACAGTTCAATATTAAATTAACTTAATATATTAGAAAGAATAGAATAGAATAGAACACGGGGCCCATGCAGGTCAAAGAGCAAATTAAAGATTACAAATTATTTAAACATTACAGTATACAAGACAGTCGAGACAGAGAGAAAGAGAGAGAGAGACAGGGAGAAGGAAAAAAAAAAGTAAATAATTCTTTCATTCAAAGTAATTTACCCACGATTTTAGACGGTATTAATATAATTGAGGGAATCCCCTTCGTCAAACATTCAATGACGCTTTTTTTCTTTCATTAATATGCGCATTAGGGTGGTCCTTAAATACCAACTCGAGGAGTGAAGCATGGCAACCATCAGACAAAAAATCAAAAAAAATTGTCCCCAAATATTAGATTTTTAAAAAAATTCCAATTTAGGTGCCTAAAGAGGTTCGAAGTTTCTCGTTTAAATAACATTGGATCTTATGATTTTTTTTTCTTCCCATTCGATTTTGGGTCAATTTTGCTCAAAAAAATTCCACTATATAGCAAAAAAATCAAGGAAATTTTTTCGGTCAATCTGTCTATGATGTTAGCCCCTGAGCCTGATTTTTTTTTGCACAATTTTACGCGAAAATATTAGAATTTTCGATTAGCACCCTTACGATGGGATTTTTTTTTTATATTCTGTAGGTCGTTTCCGAAGTAAAATTTCACAAGAAAGCCAGGAAAATTGAAAAAACAAAGAAGAAACCGGAAAACTTCAGGACTCTTTAGGCACCTGTTAGAATTTAAAAAAAAATCTAATATTTGGAGACAATTTTTATTTTATTTTTTGTCTGAAGGTTGCCATACTTCACTCCTCAATTTGGTAATTAAGAACCACCCTAATGCGCATATATCATGTATGGAATATCATTATATGCTTATAGTATATATTATATAAAAGCGAATAATTAAGTGAAAAATGAATCGTGTAACGCTATTTATATAAAAAAAAAAGTTCAACTTTTTTTTTGTCTAGGGTATCAAACGAACTAAGCCAATAGTTAAACAATTAGCTATGAAAGTACTGACCTATCAAGTTCGCAGATTGAAATTTTTTTCTCTCTATGCTGCAAACAGAAGAGAAGAGCGAAGAGAAGAGAAGAGAAGAGAAGAGAAATAGGGCAAATCCTTCGAAAGGTTAATTGCTTTGCATGGGAATGAATAAACCTAAAGGCAGTCCTTTACATTCCTTGACTAGAACTAGCCAGCTGGTTTATTACTTTTTCAAAGAAATATGGTAGTACGCCACAGTTTTAATATATTATGCAAAACCGTTAACTCTTCCTATATGTATTAACAAATGAGTAGATGATAGATAAAGCTCGTTGAATATTCTATTCGTTTAGTTCGTTAACGAAAAAAAAAAAAAAAAACAATTAACTCATTCACTGGTATAAAATTGTCTATACATTAACCACCGCATATCTTCATCCCCTCGTTCGAAAAAGAAGAACAAAAAACAAAAACAAAAAAATGAAAAAGAATTGCAATATAAACCCTGAAGAGTGTTTGGCGACTTTCGATTGCTGCAAGCTCCAAGGGTTGAATCATTGACGGTGGTTAAAGGGTAGCTTAATTGTCTTTACAAATTTCTATAATATGCTGACGGGATTCTGTTCATTCGAGCTTTCATAATCGTTTTTTTTTTTTTTCATTTCTCATTTCCTCATTGAATTCATCAAAGAATTCAAAAAACCGATCTCAGCCTAAATCATTTTATTTGATTGATTTAAACCTGATCTAAGGACGTTTCGTATGGATCTATGTTTCAGGTATATCCTTTGTGTTTCGAAAGCACTCTCATCATTTTTTTAATGAAAATTAATTAGTTTACCTTTGAGGTATATCGCTGCTTGAAACATGACTAAACTATGTTGATATAACTCAAAAGCCTATACCTAACTTGATACCTTCTGCTCGATCAAACTGAGTTAGTGACCAAATAGCGTTAGTGTTCGTTCTAAAATCTATTATAGCTAAGGGTTGAATTGCATTTATCATTAGCTTATAACTTTACCGATAATGTAAATCATCTTCGATATTATATTATACGAAAAAAGTTTTCACCTTGTGTAAACTAAACAAGGCGATGAACTGGTTTTCCCCTGATCTCGTCGGTTTTCAGAATTAAATTCACCCCCGCCGAGGTGGTCCCGGTGTACTTTGAATAAAGATTAAAACAGAATCCGGTTACTTTATTTCCTGATTAATTAACACCTATACTTTATTATTTCACATTATATAATTATAAAAGCTCGTTAATATAATACACTGATCGTTTTCATCGAAAAGTTTAATTAATTAATTAATTAATTAATTAATTAATTATTATAGACCACTTTAAGGGTAAAAAAAGATATCAAATTTTTTTATTATTGCAATTTTACTTTTACCCATCAAACTATACCAATTCATTATATACCCAAGCTACTTAAAACACTTTGATATAACTTTTGCTCCAATTTAAAATCGACCTCGTATATATATATTTACACAGGATTTTCTCTCAGGTTTAGAAACGAAGCTGTTATATAGAGAAAATTCTTCGCTGCCCTAGAAGCTATCGATCCACTAAACTTTTGAAAGCATATAGGTAGTATATAATATGATGTCTCGCGAATATATATATATATATATACACACCAATACCTAATAATTCAAATTCACAAGTCTCGACAGATTTGAAGAGTTTGCCAATTTTTATAACTATAAGGGTGAAAATTTGATGATATAGTTTAGATACCAATTTCGCAAATCAATTTTTCTCGATTCGGAGTACCTATATTCAGTACCAAGTTGAATATTTGTATTTTTTTTTTTTTTTCTCTTTAGTTAAATAGCAAGAATTGGCTAAACGTAAAATTGAAACCATATACTAATTCTAAGATACATATCTATGGGTTATTGCGTCCGTATTATTTCATCCCCCTCCCCCCCCGCCCCCATAAAGGGAAGTCGGTCAAAAGTAAAACAAGAAATTTTACCCAGAAACCATCTCCCCGGCGTTTCGCGATATGTATGTGTATGTGTATGTGTATTCCTGTGTGTATATATATATATACTCTGAAATGTATAAAAATAGCGCTTCCCTCCCATTCATCTCGTTTTTTTTTTTTTTTTTGCTCAATGCCTCGCCTCATATCGTTGGTATGAAAATAAAAGAAAAAAAGAAAAAACGAAAAAAAAAACACCATAAACGCCCACGCTACTAATGCGTATCAACATCTTCTGAGTTCATTGATTAAAATATTGTACAGTATATAGGTATATATAATATCTATAGATACGAGATAGTATACCAGTATATAGAAACGATTTACTAAAAACAAAGAAAACGAAATAGCTAAAAGCTCCTAAAGCTTTTGGCTATAAGTGCTTTATACGGGTATTACAGTCCATCGAACGTTCTTGTTTCGTTTTGCACTAATCGAAATTCGTAAAATCGTTTCGAAAACTGCAATGCAGCTATAAACTATTTAAGTGAAATAAAAGAACACCATTGCAGCTTTATTTTTTATTTATTATTTTTTATGTGATATATCTTATATATATAGAAAAGAGTTTATTTATAGTTAATAAACGTATATTTGTATATATATATATATATATATATAGCAGTAAATAAATATTTATTCATAGTTAACAAATATTAGTTGATCTAAATGATATTGGATTGAGTCAAACAACGACTATATATAATATATATAAATAAATATATCTATCGTTTAATTCCGGGACAGAGGTTATAGAATTTATATATACAACGCATGGTTTTGGGACATCAGTATACTTTGGGGACTGGTCTCAAATCATCCGGGTATCTAACGCATGGTTTGAGGACAGTTCCAACAAACACGATCCTGGGGCCCAAAGTTACTTTGTATACTGATCGCTCACTTCGGAGACCATAACACACACCAACAAATGCTAGAACACACCCGGTGGTTGTCACAGGACCGTGACTAGGCTCCCAAAGAGTCGATGGTCTCAAAATATCTGCCTCACACGTTTATATATATATATATATATATGAGTTCACTCAACCAACTATAAATAAATATTCATTTGCTTATATACAAATATACGTTTATTAACTATAAATAAATTCTTTTTCTCTGTACACGAAACTTCCATATATTCCATATATATATATTAGTTTAATTTTGAATCAGTAGTTTTTCAATCGTAATCCTTTATAATTCTATATAGATACTTATACCCAAACTTTATAGTTTATATACAAAATCCATATATAACCTGCAGTTACTTATATATATATATATGGGTCGATGCTTTTATTTCTACTCGCGTAGCTGGTTCAATTATCATTTTATCGCTCACCGCGGCACAGCTAAGGTTTGACGTCACCGAACGAACACCCCCTTGGTCGATGGTTATTCTTGTTATTGTTCGAACCATTATTACCACCATTAAGATATCATTATCATTATTATCATCATCATTATCATTATTATTATTATTATTCTATCAGGGGTTCATAATCGGTGAAAGATAATCGTGCAGATTCTTAATTGAATATATCGAAAAAATATAGTGAAATTTGACTTTACTTCAAAATTTTACTTTTTATTCGATTATTATTATTATTAGTAGTATTTTTGTGGTTTGTTTTATATATATATATATATTAGGGTGGTTCTTAAATACCAAATTGACGAGTGAAGTATGGCAACCTTCAGACAAAAAATAAAAAAATATTGTCCCCAAATATTAGATTTTTTTCTAAAATTCTAACAGGTGCCTAAAGAGTCCTGAAGTTTTCCCGTTTCTTCTTTGTTTTTTCAATTTCCCTGCCTTCCTCGTGAAATTTTACTTCGGAAACGACCTTCAGAATATAAAAAAAATCCCATCGTAAGGGTGCTAATCGAAAATTCTAATATTTTCGGCGTAAAATTGTGCAAAAAAAAATCAGGCTCAGGGGCTAACATCATAGACAGATTGACCGGAAAAATTTCCTTGATTTTTTTGCTATATAGTGGAATTTTTTGGAGCAAAATTGACCCAAAATCGAATGGGAAGAAAAAAAAATCATAAGATCCAATGTTATTTAAACGAGAAACTTCGAACCTCTTTAGGCACCTATTGGAATTATTTTAAAAATCTAATATTTAGGGACAATTTTTGTTGTTTTTTTGTCTGAAGATTGCCATGCTTCACTCCTCGAGTTGGTATTTAAGGACCACCCTAATATATATATATAAGTTATATGACAAGCCTATAAAAAATCACGTTGATATAATTTAACGGTAACACAAATCATAACGTTGTGTTATACTTCGGAGTATAAAGATGAACAAAACTAGGGGAGACCCCAAGGGACGTGCAGGCAAGACGTCTATTCTAAGATCAGCCTGCTTACGCCCACACAGCTGCGATACCGTTTCCTTAGCCAGCTTATCCTCTCAGCTTCGGACTCAGATACTGTACAATATCAGTTTTGGAGCCGTGGTAACGAGCATCGAGATCCCATCGTGGTTCTATGGGCTCCTTAAATTACTTTGTCGCGATCCTCTTTTCGTCTCCGAATCTGATTTTTCTATCTCACCCCCAAAGGTACGATAATACACTATTTTATCATTATATACCTATACATATGGGGAAGCTGCAGACACTGGGTAAAGAATTGGTTAAAAAATTATCCACCCCCGTCCTTGGCCCCTTGAAAAAAATATATAAAAAAATAAAACAACGAATGAAAATAAATAAAAAAGGAATATCACTTCTTATTTCTTCGATTTAACCTTTTTTTTCTTCTATTTTTCTGACTTCCTCCTCTTCAATCGCGTTGACGATGCAATTTTTTTTTGACAATGGACTCCCCCTTCCCCTGCCTCCATCCCCCTGCGTTTTATAGCTCGTAATTATTTCATCTGATTCTGATGTACTGTATAGAGCAAAAGAAAAAAAAAAAAAAAAATGTTATCTGTGAAAAAAAAAAAAAAGAATGGTTTCATCCCCTTTTCTTATTTATTACAGATCGTTAAATCACGGTGCATATCTCGCAACATATCTGTAGAAACAATATTCAATAAAGTAACGTGACGGCTTGCGAGGAAAGACTGAAAAACAACACAACACAAAAAAAAAAAAAAAAAAGGTTTGTCAAACTTTCTTATCATTTTCTTATAATTAATTTTATTTCTAATTTTTTTTTTTTTTTTAACTGTGAAATAATAAAGGTTTTGTGATGGGGAATTGCACATGTGCATTAGTCGCGTAATGTACTGTATATATATATATATAATAACATCTGGCGCAAATAATAATATATATATATATATTATGTATATAATTATTTGGCAAGAGGGTGAAATTTATGGGATAAACTAATCCGCTTATAAGTGGAAAGGCAGGCAGGCAGTCAGCCAGGGCAAGTAGTAGCATACACATGACGCTCGAGGGCTAGTAATATGCATAGGGGTTTATATTCGATACAGAGTAGCTTACCTATCACGTAGTTTCAGCCTTCAAGTAAACCAAAGTTAATTAGAAGTTTGAAATTTCTATGGATCAGTAACAAAACCCTAAAGTATGATAAAATCTAAAAGTTTATTGTAGGGTAGCTCTAGTGATTTATTCTATAGATTTTCTTCTCCGTATTATGATACGTCGAGTAAAACTACCCCTAGTACCTACATACTTACTTACCTACCCTACACCTTAAACAGATCACACTCTAGCCTATTTGAACTTCTAATGCAAACAAAATTGGACTCTAAAGGATCCAAAGTGAAATGCAATTAACGTTGTTCAGTTCAAAAAAGAAAAAAAAAAAAAACGAGAGAATCAACTATCTATAAACCCGTCGTTGACGATCGGAAATGAAACTAAAGCGAGACATTTGAGGGACCGGAAATTGGCACTGAGTGTATATTCCCATCAAGTATTACGAGAAACCAACTGAGTAATTCCCTGATCCTTAAACCCTTCTAGTGATCGTAAACTCGGATCGAATTACTCGCATGAATAAAGACTGTGCAGTTCTATTTTTTTTTCTTTTTTTCTTTCGTTTCATTTCATTTCATTTATACGTAGATTTATACTTTCAGAGAATGCAGGTCATTGTCGGTTTGGTTAGCTTTCACATGTTGCTTGCAAGCAACATAATGGGAACTAAAGGTCAGCAATACGATGTCCATCAAATGAATCCTGAAATGCGTATTCCCATTGGAGGATTTAGTGATAAACGAGGTAATATGGAAGAACCATCTTGCGAAGAATTAAGAGCAATGTGGAGATACAGTAAAAGGCAAAGTAGGGCAGCTGAAATTACCAACGAAATACCAACCTACCGTGATCCTTTTTCATACAACGTTTGGGAACCGTATCTTGATCGGGCACAATCATCCCTTGTATATCGAGGTAAGAAAATCATACTTGGGACTTGAAAAGCGTTAAACCCTTAGAAGCATGGTGGTAACCCACGTTACCACCTCGATTTTCTTGAATTTTTCTAATTTATTTACTTTTTAACGTATTCAGATCCGGTTTTTTGCACTTTTCAGTTACTTGAGTAATAAAAGAATATAAAAATACAGTCCAATTAGCATGATTGTTTATAATATAAGATTGATAAATGAACAAACTAAACGAAATTACGTTTTTTTTCGGAAAAATTCATTTTTGGAGAATCAATCCGAAGAAATAACTTGAAATTTCATACATCAGGGTTTTTGGGGTCGCTGATGACGAATCTGGAATCAGATTTTCGAAATTCAAAATGGCGGATCCAATATGGCGGACCAAAAAATTAGAAATGTCGCTCGAGCTTTGAAATTTTGTACATTGGGGTTTTCGAAATTCTGATTCCATATTCGTTATCAGCGACCCCAAAAACCCCCGTGTAACAATTTTCGCGATCATAACATCATTCAAAAAATGTATGCTTCAAAGGGTTAATCGTAACACTGCAGACTTGAAAATTTCACACCAACATTTTACGAAAGGGATATAATTTTTCCTGTTCAAATTGTTCAACTAGGTTCTTCAATAATTTCTACTTTTAGGAGACAACATTCTATTTATTCTAATGATCCTCTTGAAAACAACCCTCTTGATACTTTTCTGTGCTCTAGCTGGATCAATAAAAGGAATGTCATAATATTCTGCTGATAATCAAACGTCAAAAGTTTAATCCTTGAACTTGGTATAATTATATGATAGGATTTTTTTTTTTTTTTTTTTTCTGTCTCTTTCTCTCTTCATCCCTGACTCTTTGTCTTTTAATCTTTAGCGCAGAATAGTGAACGAACGAATGAACGAACGAACGAACGATCGTCGATTACTAATACTTAATGAAAACCTTTTGTCTTATGGTTACAAAGGACCTACAGGACCAGCAAGAGCAAGGGGAGCAGGGGGTGCACCGATCTATGGTAGAGTGATACACAAAGCTCCTGCAGGTCACAAACTCCGTAGTGGTATGCCAGATAGAACTCGTGCTTTTGAAGAAGTAGCCCATCATTATGGTACTGTTAATCGTCATCAAGCACAAACGCCTAGGCATCGTCAAACAAGTTTTCGTATTATCGGTGGAGCATCACCATCGTCAACTGATACCATATCAAACGTACCACAGGCCGGAAGTTTTCAACATTTGAAAGAACTGATACGCACCGAAAGAGCCAGAGAGCTTCAGGTGATACTCATCATCCCTTTTTATTGATCAATTTTTTTAGAATATGAATATAATAGAAAATTCTTTAGTGTTTGTATTATTTTTCACCCTATTACTTTACGTACTGCCAAACCCTTTGACAACTAAGTCTCTTAGTATGGGGGGGTTTTTTGCAATGGTCTTCACTGTGCAAACTCCAATGGCTGTGGGAAACCACTTCTTAAACCACTGGGGAAGGGGTTGTGCTAAACTTTTCCTCTGACGAACTAACAGGCGTGGGTTGTTCGGAGTTCAGAGGCTGTTGGATCTTGTGGTAAACAGAACGGTGCTTCGAACTCTCTCTTTCTTTCTCTCTCTCTCTCTCTGATCTCTTCCTTCTTCACTCTATAATGTCAACAAACTCTGAATCAAGTTTTTGAGTAAATAATAAGTGAATACCGTTCATCTAAAGGAGCTTTAATTTGACCACTAACGTCACTGTCACATAAGGGAAGTCCAAATCTCTGATCAATCAAACATTGAACAAGCTATTATTTTTTTCTCTCTCTCTTTCTCTCGCTCGTTATCGCTTCTGCAGTATTTGCGATTTGATTAAGTTAATGATTAGATAATTCGATGATTATGAGGGTGGACAGAGTTATCAGGTAAGGGTTATACGCATGAACCCTTGACACCCTTACATATACCTATATATCATCCCGAATATCTCATTAAGTGAAGAGGTTTTACTACCCCCCCCCTCCCTTTGACTTTGTAACTGACGCATAAACTCGGCAATTTGTTAACAGGAACAACGTATTGCTGAAGAGGTAGCAGCAAGGGCTGCGGCACTTAAGGAAATGACAAACGGTCGACGACAAGGTGAACAAGATACTCGTCAACACTACTCGAACTCTCTGCAACCTTATAACGATATGAAAAACGTTAATTACAACGATTACGACCAGGTTCAATACGTCTCGAACGTTGGAAATTTGGGACAGTCTTTAGCGGTGAGTTTTTTTATTAAAAATCATTGAAAAAATATCAAAAAGTACAATTTTTCGCATCCTTTGCATTCTATAAAATTCAAAGTACAAGTGGCGAAAGATTATTCTCGACTCGTTTTATTGTCCCCTGTTGCTTCGCTAATCGGGGGATGAAAAAAAAAAAGAGAAAAAAAAAAAAAAAAAAACTTCACCCTAGTCCGATAATCAACTTCATTTTCGCACTAAGTATCGGACAAAAAAATTACAAAATTACTAAAAACATCGTATATCTATTATATTGTTGAACAATACTATGAAGATACGATAGTTGATATGATAAATAATAATCAAAATTATATATATATATATATTATATGGCTATGATTTTATTCGATTTGAATTTTTTTTTAGAGAGGTGATCAGTACGGACGTGGTTATTCACTTCGTTAAAATGATGGAATGGACTGATTACGTTATGACGACAATATGCGATTTAGGAAGTATATAGTAATCTGAAACTACGAATCCGCACGAACAAGGCCAATTAATAAAAAAAAAAAGTAAAAAGTAAAAAGTAAAAAGTAAAAAAAATTAAAAAAAAAGTAAAAATAAAAATAAAATAAAGGTATTACGATTGTGATCGATGAGAAAAAAATCTGCAGCATATACCTATACCTAGTTATCGACAATTATGTAGTTATTATGTAACTATAATACGTACATATTATGTATAATGAGCTACGGTGAAAATCATATATATTTTGATAACGTCTCCACCTGTGTTACCAATCATATGAGATTAATTTTTTTTTTCGCATTTCTTTTTTAATATTAACACAACCCTTGTCACATAATTATAAATTACGATGATAGGAGATTTTTTTTTCATTTTTTTTTTTTTTTTTTTCCCGCGTTATGAGGTGGTGGTGAGACGCGATAGTGTAACAGAAAACCCATAAACGTAGGTAAAAAAAGAAAAAAATTGTCTCAAAACATTATATATATATGTATATATATATATACTATCGAGTTTAGCGGGTGAAGAAAGTTTTAATCGCAATCGTTTTCAAACACCTTCGCACGGTGTTTAATCCCATCTGATGGGAAAAGAACTTAAGAAATTGGTTTATCCAAGAAAGGAGAAAAGTGAGAGAGAGAGTGAGAGAGAAAAAAAAAGAAAAAAATATAACAGAGAGGATGAAGAAAAAAAAAAACAAACAAACTTGAAACATAAAGAGAATAGAGAGAAAAAGGAAGGAGAAAAAAAAAAAATAGAGAAAAGATTCGGGCAAACACTATATATAATTATATAGGTATATAAAGGACCACGCGCGCGTTCTTGAGGTGTTCGATTGACTCAATCATCCGCTATGCTTGAGATCGAACGTTTTCTTACAAACAAAGATATATATATATATATATATATAATATATTACACATTACAGTAGTATCAGAGATGAAATGAAGTGGAATTTTTTTTGGCGTTGATGTATGGCATGAAAAGAGAGAGAGAAAAATCTAATATGCATATGCGCGGCTAAAGAATTTTACAACATATATAAAGATGGATTAGATGAAAAAAAAATCAAATAACAAAAAGAGAATCTTTATATAGAATAACTGAATCAAAAAAACGTGCGGGAAATTAATTTTTTCACGATTTTCAATTTATTCATGTATAGAATGCGGTTAATGAATTTTTTTTTTTTCAATTTCACATATCCTTTCTTTATTCGTCTTCATATTTAAGGAGATTAGCCACTGCTGACTGTAACTTTCAATTATTATAGAAACTAAGCCTATTAATGTTAATACGTAGGTATACTATATGACTATATTATTAATAGTGGGAAAGAGACCCTTGCGTTGAGAGAATAATTTTATATGGTTTTTTTGTGTTTTTTTTTTATTTTTTTTTTCAATAACTATTCACTGAATCGAGTTTTTATTTTTTTTATTTCATATAATTATTATATTTATTATTATTATTATTCTTATTATATATGTTTAGAAATTGTTGCTATAATAGCTATAACGTATATAATATAGTATATGCAAGTAATGCAGCGTTTATTAAACGAGAAATGAGACTCCCTCGACGCAAGTTTCTTGACTGTATCGAATTGATGAAAACATTCTGACAATAACATGTAGTATTATCAATATATAGGGTATAAGAGGTAAGAGATGAAAATTTTTTAAATTATATATATATTTCAAAAGAGATGAAAAAAAAACAAAAACAAAAAAAAAAGATACCTAATGAATAAATAAATAAATAAATAAATAAATATAAAAATAATAATGCGATCTCACTGAGCAAACCATATAAATATATATATGTATATCAAAAAACGTGAGTATCTCGAGGTTTAATTGCCAATAATAATTAAAGAAAAAAGAATAATAATAATATCTTACGCTTCATTATAATTATAATATTATATACAACAGAAAAATAAAATAAAATAAAAGAATAATTAAAAATTTTTAAATTTAAAAATTGATAGAAAAAAAGAAATGAAAAGAAAAGAAAAGAAAAGAAAAAAAGACCCCTTGACAATAATGAACAATAACTTAAATCAATGTTCGATACCGTTTCAACATTTTATTATAAATATAATTCGATTTTGGTAGAGAAACTCGAGAGTTAACGATGCATGATTTATTTCTCACGAGTTACGTTATATAATTAATGTGATCATCGACATTCAAGAAAATATATACTCCAATGGGGTTTATATAAGGGAGAGGGTAGGGCAAAAAAAAAAAAGACCAGTGAAAAAAAAAAGAAAGGATTTATTGATTGATTGAAAAAACTTGAGTATAAATATGAACTTTTTTTGCCCCCCAAAAGGGATCCATTTTGCCCCACCCTACCCTATATACATCGATAAATTAATAACAACCACAATAACAAAAAAACAATAATAATATAACGTAACAAGATCATTTTACGTGAGAAAAAAAAAACCCATATGGTAGTTATATTTTGAAAAAAAAAATTTTTTTGGCAAAGCTAGAGAGGCAATATTTCTGTGTTAAAAATGTACGGCACATTACCGGTTCACGGATCATTTATCAAAATCCATATTATAACTTATTTAATACTATACTATAAATTGTAATATTATATATAATATAAAAAAGGGTGAAAAGAATTAAAATAAAACAAAAAAAATTGGATTAAAAAATCTCCAACTATATTCGATTGAATATTTAATTTGTAAAAAGAAAATAAAAAAATTCAAGATATAATTTTATGTGGTAAGTGCAGTTTAATCAAACGTACATTTTTAACGCAGATAATAATAATTATATATATATATATATATGTCCTCGCCTAAGGTAAAATGTGTCAGACAATAATATGGCTTAATATTGTTAATGGTCATTAAGCCTGACTAAATTAAATTTTAGGTATTACTATTATTATATTAAATAATATTATAGTATTACTATACATATACATATACATATACATAATATGATATATACATAATATATTATATATTAAATATTATTGCATTAGTGAATTATCCGATGAACATTATATTCAATTATATTCGATTTTGATTTTTTTTTCTTTTTCTTCTTTTTTCCAATTGCAAAAATGATCTCGCTTAAATCGTGAGTGCAAAAAAAAAGAAAGAAAAAATAATAATAATAATTCAACAAATTCCGAACTATACATATATATATAAAGAAAAATAGACATTGAACGTTTGTAAAAACTAAAGATATACAGAGTGAGTCTTTCCAGAATGTCTAAAATGGGACTTACTTACGGTAATATAGACTCACCCTGTATATTTATATTAATAATAAGAAACCATATACATATATAAAACAGGAAAATAATAAAATACGGCCAGTACACATATCCTCAGAATTGTCATATGATATGATATTTAAATTATTATATTATTATTATTATTATTATTATATTATAGTTGGACGTATTTTATCGTAATGATCATTAAATGAATAATTAATTTTATAAGAGATCTATTAATACTATATATTATATATTATATTATATATTCTAGCGTAAACGTGTTCGATCATATATTATAATATTAATAATTATATTATAATCATTATACGTCATATTAAATACAGCAGCTAATTTATTTTACGCAATAAATCAAGCCCTTAGGATTCAATAATTCATTAAAATATGATAAAAGCGTCATTAATATATACAAGAATTTAAATGACGAAACGATAAAATTATTCGAAATTATTATCCTACGATAAATTTAATACTTTGCATTAATAACATTTTTTTTTCCCATTCGATATACGAACGAGAAAATAATTCTATACCTATACGTATTTAAACAATGTGCCCATCATCGATGATTTTCGTCATATTTCACTGATTCAAATCTTCGTTTTTTAATTTTTAGATCCGACTATATTTACCTACCCTAAATATTATATACCTTATAATAAGTCCGATAAAAGAAAGAAAAGAAAAAATTTAAAAAAAAATGAATTAAATTCTGATAATCAATTGATATATTTTATCTAATGAATTAATAAATATTATAATTGACTTATACGATTAGCTGCAAAAAAAAAAAAAAAACCCTGACGGTTATTTATATTTTATTTATTATTCGCTCTCGTGGTTGTATCGTGATATATCTGATATACCCTACAGTAATTGTCTACAAGAAAAACGAAAAAAGAAAGAAAGAAAAGAAAAAAAAAAAAAAATTCATAAAATATCATCATATCGCTGTTATATCTATAGTATATCGATATATTACGCACGATTTTGAATATACGTTTAATTTGAAAGAAAAAAATAAAATAAAATAAATAAAAAACAAAAAATAAAAGAAAAATTATGAAAAAAAAAAAAAGAAAAAAAACTGTGTATATCTGACAATAACTAATTATATATCTGATACTATATATTATGTATATTCAAACATGATAGAATAATCGAAATTGGAAAAAAAAAAGAAAAATAAGAAAAAAGAAAGAAAAAAAGGAAACCTCTTCTTTCAATCGATATATAAATAGCTTCCTATTCTACGTATATGTACATACACAAGCATGTGAAGAATCACGTATTGCACATAAATATGCGCATATATATATTGATAAAATGATATATATAAATCATTGTGTTTTTAGGTACTATATATAAAAAAAAAAAAATAATTAACTTAAGCCTACTGACTGCATGTGCATTTATTCAGGTAATTTTCTGCTCTTCTTATATTCGTGAACAAAATTACATTTTTCTTTTGTTCTTCTTGTTCTTGTTGTTGTACTTGTTGCTGTTGTTGTTGTTTAAAAGAAAATTAATCATTTTAATTATTATATCATAATATGTTAAACATATCTATATTGACTTTTATCGCGATAAAGACATATCCGCGCAGAAGTTTGTTAAACAGATAAATTGCGTTCAAAGTCTACATTAATATCCATATCCATATATATATATATAATACTATAATAATAATAATAATAATAATAATAATATTCATAAAAAATGGTTTTATGTTTATAAGTGTATTTAAATAATTGATGAAAATAAATAAATAATATATATATAATATATATAGTTCACGAAATAAGAATTGTAGAAAAATAAACAAGCCGAAGCATTGACAATAATTAATATTAAAGGTAATTTAACGTTATACTATATTATACATACATACATACACACATACATACATACATACATACATATACATATACATAGATATATATATATATATATATACTATATTAATATTAATCAAGATTGTATTATTTCGCTGATGGTAAAAAAAAAAAAAAACGAAAAGAAAAAAAAAAAATACAAATACGTAAAGTGTCTTAGCAAGTAATTTGACGTATTTTAATTGAAGATAGATCGCGCATTAATTGCCGCTTATAAACGGTATTATAAATATAAATAATTAATTGAAAATAATAAAAAAAATAAAAAAAATGAAGAAAAATCATTATTCAATTAAATAATTATGATATCGCGATTATAAAATGATTAATTTATTTAAATATATATCTATACTGTATAACTATATATGCATATAGAAAATTATTCTGCACTATTCTATCATCTGTAACATATCAAGAAAAAAGAAATAAAAAATAAATAAATTAAAAAAAAAAAACAAAACAACAACAATATTAATTAATTAATAATAGCGAAAGAAACAAGAATATTTTACCGATAAACCTGCAGCAGTGCAGATATACTACTAATGTAAGAGAATAAAGGAGATAACATACATTATCTGTTTTTTTTTTTTTTTTGTTGTTTTTCGCTTTTCTTTTGATTTTTTTCTTTATAATTATTATATTAAAATTTATAACTATATAATAATAATAATAATAATAATAATAATAATAATATCGAACGTCAACAATCAATACAACATATCCCAGCTTTTTTGAATAATATAAATTGCTTACAGTGTATAATAATATTATACCGATTGTTAATGTGACGTTATACAGGATGAGTTTTTTATCCAGGGTCTGAAAAGGGTGGGGTTTTAAATCGTCTAAGACCTTACCTCCTACTATTCATACTTGTTATTATCAAGAGAATGATAATTGCTGATAATTCTGACAATGAGTGAGTGAGAATTATTATTATTCTAAAAAAAATACAAGTATGAATATATAAGGAGGTAGGGGTCTCAGCTGATTTAAGTCCACACCCTTTAAGGAACACGGAAAAAACTCACCCTCTATAATAAATGATACTATAACGTCAAATTTTTATGAAAATTAAAACTATTGGTAAAGAATATTTGAAATTATTATTACGATGAAATGAATAAAAAAAAAGATAGAAAAAAAATTTCTCAATATATTATATATTCGACTGATTAATATCTCTATCTGTTATATTATTGTTACCTCGACAGGTCGCTGTATCGATTATTAATAAAAATATATATATATATATATATTCTATAAATAAATATAAACAAAATGCGATAATATCCCTGCATAGCATATATAGAGTATAAAAATATGAAATATATTTAATTGATGTAAATTACGAATAACGTGTATACCTATATTATTATAATTTAAGTTTTTTTATTTCTATATATAGTTATAATTTTTTCATCACTTGTATTATTGATTATTAATCAATTTTTTTTTTTTTTTATTTAAACTAATACAACTGAATAAGAAAAAATATAATAATGATAACGTAAATTGCTATATAATTTAAAATTCCGACTAAGAGACAAGTAAAGCGGAACCAAACTATAGGTAGAGAGATGATAATCATATTTCTGTATCAATAATTATGATACAGAGTTTAATCAGACGGAAATAATTTATTGTTCTAAAATTAAAAAACAATGAGTAATAGAATTGAGAAAGATATATTATAGTTGCTCTAATATGCATATTCAATAATGTAATTTAAACACTATATTATATATAAAAAATATATTATGTCAATAGTTATAACGTCCTATACTAATCCTATGCTAATTGAAAATAGGCTATTTCTTATTATAAATTAGATAATGAATAATTTTTTTTTCAATTTCGTTAATGGTATAATTGATGATTTATTATATAACTATAAAATATTGATTAGAAAAATTCATAACAATAACTGACATAATTTCATCATAATATCTAAATATAAGAAAATTCAATTATTTATGAAATTTTGTTATTAATATCAGAATTGAATGATTGAATAATTGATAGTTTTTTTTATTTTTTATTATGGGATCGAAAGCAGGACGATATAATTATTAATAAACCAATGTATCTGTGTATTATATTTAATTATAAAACAATATTTTGTTTTTTCGAAAAAATATAATATATATCTATGTCTATCATCGAATTTCTATTGTCGTTTTTATTATAAAACCCTGTACACATATTTTCATATTTTGATTATCATTATCGAATGAATTTCGATTTCGCATTGGCGTTTATTGAGTAATATACAGGGTGTTTCAGAACTGAATACAGAAAATAAAGAGGGTAATGAAGGGCTCGGTGTTGTAAACGGTATCTGAAATACCGACTGATATTTACAGTTTCACGTAACTGCAAGCTGACTTAAGGGATAAATTGAGGGCGAAAACCTAAACTTTTCGTCCGCGAGGATCGAAGGATCTGAAAGTTCCTGTGTAACAATATTTCCAATCATTGTTATCACGTATTAAAAAAAAAAAAAAAAGGATGCCTTATTCCAGGAGAAAAGTGATAAGATAACATCATCATCATCATCATCATCAAATTTGTTTAGACTTGTATGCATTTATGTTACATTTAGATTTCATTTAGTTTTCTTTCTGATTGATTGATGATAAAAATTTCATTAGATCTCAGAGATTTTCAATCTGAATCATATGGTAGAAATATACTGTTAATCAGTGATCCATACATTTGCACTTCTTCTTATCAAATGAAAGCTCATCCCTTACCGCGAAATTGCGTTTAAAATGACCGACGATTACTGAACTATAGAATACTTCGTCGTAGATATTCTGGAATTAGATTAATAACTTGATTTATTACGTTCTGAAATGCTAAATCGCGTTCCCTATCGATAGACGTTTCTTTTTTTTTAGAGCTTAAAGTTCACATCATTGATTTTCCATGATGACTGAAAAAGTGCACGCCTGAAAACAGACAGCCCACATATCGCTTCTATATAGTTGGCTGCCTAAATACAGGCGCTGCGAGGACTTCGACTATACTGTATCTCGGTTGAACCTACTAATATCATCTCTTAAAATTAAAACACTCGAGAATTTTAACGATTATAAAATATTTCATTCTTAACAAATTATACAACAGGTGTGAAATTAATATAATTTGTCGAGTTTGGTGGACTTCAATGATACTCTTAGTTATTTTCTTTTGTTTATTATTAATCAAAAAGTAATTTTTTTGACAAAAATTAAGAAACTTAAAAGAAATAAATAACTTCATGGGTCGTATGTATTATATTGTTATATGTAATTCAGAATATATTTACATTATATACAATTTTAATTGTTATAAAAGTTTTTCTCTCTCTCTTCCGCTCTTTCTCTCTTTCTTTCTTTCTTTCTTTTTTTCTTTCTTTATCTCTCTCTCTTATCGTTGCGGGAACACCCTGCATATTATCATTATAATATTGAAAAAAAAAAAAATTATACATGATGATTCAGGTGAAGAGATGCGATACATTGAGGTCAGATACCTCGTGAAATTCTAAGACTAAATTTCCTTTACCAAAAATCCGAGGGTTTAATAGTTTCCGAATAACGGAAGATCTTAATTGACCAATCGCAGAACTTATTAGAGTTGGCTATATGAGCGTGAGTTGCGCAGTAGCCCTCGCCATGTGACCCAGACGCTCTGCGATTGGTTCAGCTACGATTTTCCATATCTCGGAAACTACAAGTCTCTTAAATTTTTGGTAAAAGAAATTTAGTCTTAGTTTTTCGCGGGGAATCTAGCCCCGAAAATTTCGACCGCTCAATCTGATTCACCCTGTATAATATATTAGGCAGTGATTTTATAACGACGTAATTAAAACATAACTAACAATTAATGATAATTATAATCAATGATCAATAAAATAATGATTATTTTCATATAGTATTATACCTATGTAGATAAAAGTATATTATTTCATTCATATTATATATATATACCATGTGATTTGATGAAATGAAAACGAAAGAAAAAAAAAAGAAAAAATTAGAAATATTATTTTGAGCATAATTCTTCATTTTCTCTTTGCATTATATAATTATATTTGAACAATCAATATATTTACTTATAGTTATTATAATATTATAATTTTTTTCTAGAAAATGTTTTTTTTTTAATTTTTTTTCTATTTAAATATTCTGTCATTTATTTATATATAATTATAATAATAGTAAATGTATACTGTATAATTTTCTATACAGAATCGATTCTATCCTGTTCTTCTTATTATTATTATTTATTAGTTTATAGTTATTCATATTTATATAACTATTTTATTACATAAGAAACAATTGACTATTCATTGTTACTCATAATGATTATTATATATTATATTATATACATATAATAATTTCTTCTCTATCATAACATAGTAGATACCTATATATATAAGACAACTAGTTGTATACACCTATAACAGTAAATATTCATTATCAATTTATTTTTTATTTTTTTATCAATATTACAAATATTTTGTCTTATCGGTATTATTATTATTATTATTATTATTATTATTATTATTATTATTATTATTATTATTCGTTAAGGTGGATCGGCTTTTACATAAAAATTCATATACATATCTATATGATTCAAGTGTGTATTTTTTATCTTTCCTTCTTCTCGCGTTATAATGACTGTGCTATTTTATCATCATTATTTTATATAATCAATATGATAATATGTATATACCTATATATGTATGGGGTGATTCAAAAAAAAAAAAAAAAAAAAAAAACCTTCACACATCACAGGTCATCGTTGCATTACATAGGTACCTACCTATGAAAATCTAAGATCAAATTTACTTTCATAATAAATTCGAATAATTTTCTGTTTTACGGAGGGGGTCTTAGTAATTGATTAATTTTTACAGAACTTTTATACACGTCGTTATTATAGGACCCAATCAAGATTATCAATTATAATCAGTCCATGTAAGGAATACAGTGTTTAGATTTAAATCTTATTCCTAACCGAGTACCTCTGATTCGGATATAGCTTCCCATAGATCATTCACTGTGTTCAGTTCTTCCCCTTTTCCAAAATCGAAAAATATCGCACCCTCGAATTTCCGATAAATTAATTTTATTTTTCGATTCTTTTCATTTATTTTTATCAGGAATGTACCCATGACCTGTGATACGGTGATTCTGAATCACTCTGTATATATATACAATTATACATAATACATATATACAGGTATATAAATCAAATCGCGACACTTTCTTATTTTGTTCCGATGAGGACGTCTCTATAGAAGCTTCATCAATTTTAATTATCATACAAATATTTCTCTTTATTTGTTATTAATATTATTATTAATTATTATTATTATTATTATATTATTATTTTATTTAATTTAATTAATTATCTCTATGTAAACCACGTTAATGCAGAACAACATTAATTTATAAACATATAATAAATATTATATAAATTATTCTGCAGCTCAGGTATATTCTTTTTTCGTATATAGGTATATACCGAGGAGTATTCGTGGAAACGTTTCATATAGGACGCCTGCGTACAGGCAACTCATACATCAAACGATTAGGTCTTCTTTCCACTTACGATTAGCCAATGGGTACACGCGATATGCAAAATAAAACCAAATCGTTTGACTTCTGAGTTGCCTATATGCGGACGTTTTTCACTTTCCTATACGAAACGTTTCCAAAAATATTCACGGTATGTAGTATAATGAGTATATCTATATAAACAATTTTCATTTAATTTATTTTTATAACGACACTATTTTTATACATCATCATCACGATCTATAATTTAATAAGGAAAGAAGAATAATTAAGAAAAATAAAAAATAAAAACAACACTCATAAACAAATCGAAGTTATCCTTTTTTTTCTCTCTCTCTCTCTTTCATCTGATTTTAATAATCTATCTACACATTATACATATTTATAATTATTAACCAGATTTCGAGGATATTGATTATTCATATAAATTCAAATATATTTCAATATCGATAACAATAATAATAATAATAATGATAATTAATAATAATAATAAATTACGTGCGAGATATATGAATTCCGTATTATATATATTATCGGACATAGTTATAATAGTTTGCAATTCCAAGTTAGCATTTATATACTTATATATATGTATCTACATTCTACACGTATTATTAATAAAGGTACAAATTTTACGAATAATTCTACTTTTTTTTTTTTCTTTCATTTTTTCATTACTGTTATTATTATTATTATTATTATTATTATTATTGTTATAATTATTATGTCAATACATCGAGTCTATGTGCATTGCATACTATATACTATGTGCGGGTGCTATATTTCGATGAATTATATAATCTCGATTATAATTATATGAATCGATTATTTGTATATATATTTACACTATTTCTTTTTTCTTTTTCCTCTCTCTTCGATATAAATATTCATAATTAATATCTTGTTACAATACGTAATATATAATATCTTTCTATATATATATATATATACCTGTACTACCTATATAGCTATATAATAATATCTACCTATTTATAATATTGAATAGAGATCAGTAATTTAATCACGTCCTGTTTAATAATTCATTATTATTATTATTATCGATAATAATAATATTCATAATAATAATAATAATCATGATGCACAATTTATTATATATAGTTATATATCTTTCTATCATTATAACAAATCTTGTTCTTCTATTTTACAGCCATTATTATAATTCTTGTTGTTGTTGTTATTATTATTAATATTATCATTATCATTATTATTATTATTGTTACCATTATTTATTTATTTATTCATTTATTACATTCATTCACGATCATTATTATATATTATACTCTTTTACCTAGATGTTATGTATATATAATATATATATATATTTATAATTATTATTTATTATCAAACTATACTATATTATGAAATGATAAATCAATCATTTTATTCTGTACAGTATCTAATAACAACTACGGTGCTTATATAATATATTAATAATTATTATATTGTTATATCCATAAAATATGTACAAATTCTAAAAATTCGTAAAATAACACTTAAAATAAGAATTCCACCATGTTTCCCATCCGTTTTTTTTTTTTTTTTTTTTGAAAATCAGAATTCAGAAAATTTCCGATTTAAATCATGTCTAAAAAATTTCCGCTCGGCTTATCTCCAAGCCACAGTTACGGTTTAAATGAAATTTGAGTATTCTTTTTCATTATTTGTGCACTTCTTCATTATGTTACTCTTCTATTTTTGAATTGAAACTTTTTTTTCATTCTTTTAATCATCTCGTTAATTCAACGAGATAAGAATTCATAGAAAAAAGAAAAAAAAGAACACAGAAGAAAATTACGAAAAATTCCCAATATCATTCCATTTTTTTTTTTTTTGTTGTTTTTTGTTCGGTTTTTATTCTCTTTTCAAATCAGCATCAGTTATAATAATAATAATAATAATAATAATAATAATAATAATTTTCTATTTATACACATAATTGAACTATACACTTCTCTTCATTTTTCGTCTCATTTTCTTCTATTTCATCTTCTTCTTCTTCTTCTTCTTCTTTCAAATTCGGTTGTTTATTTATTTCTATTAATTAATTTATTCATTTACTTGTTGTGTTATTTATTATTAGATAAATAACAAAAACGATGATTAATTCCTTGGGCGAAACTAATCGGTCGCCGAACGATCCTGCAGTTACTTGATTAGGGGCTGGAGACGGACCACCCTTTCGAGTATTTGCTATAGCAGAATCGCTTCTCCAACGCATCACGTATTGAGGAGCTGTTCTACTCAAGGCTTGTAATCTGAAAAAAATATATCACGTGTTTTGTAAAATAAAAAATACAAAATACAAAAACCCATCATTTTCTGTTTCTTTCTTTTTTTTTTCTTATGGTTTTTATCAAAAAAAAAACCTCCCTCTCTCTCATCTCGCCTGAATTGAACAAGAAGTTATTTTATAGAATTAATTTCAATAAGAAAACAGAATGAAAATAAAAGTAAAACTTACCGAACCACAACGGTGTTCATTTTCCAAGGGAGGGTAAAATTCTTGTGTCGATCTCTCGAACAGAACGTATGTAATCTGGGACCGGCTGGATCGCCGCTGTTACTGTACTCGTGTATCGTGAGATTCCATGCTGTACAAGGTTCTGTAAAAAAAAACGAAAAAATAAAAAAATAGTATTTTTTTTTATTTTTCGTTTGCTATTTTTCGAAAAAAAAACAACAAAAAAAAAGCAATTTGCTTAGAATATTTATTTTTATTTTTCTACATAAAAGTTTCGGAATATAAAATTTCAAATTTTTCTATAGAAAAGAAAGGAAAGAAAAGAAAAAATAGATATTGATTGTTAATAATTAATGCGAAAATAATGATATGAATAATAGAACGTGAATTTGATGTGATAAAATATATGAATATTAGGATTAAGGATTTGTATAGAATTTTGCGGGGGTTAGTGAACTTCCGTTTTCTCTGTATTCGCGTATATAGTTATATAATAGTAACAGAACCTGAACCTAGAGAGCGTAACATTAAGCTAGAAAAGCTTCGTCGTCTCGTTGTGTCGCGTCGCCAAGACTCCCGGAACCGGAAACGGGTTTAATATACTCTGGTTTCTCGCCTCTCGACTTGCGACTCGGGGGATTCCCCCTTGTACCTTAAATATAGTATACCTATACCCATATCTACATTTACAGTACCAGTATAAAGTCACGGAGGCAACCTCTGCGAGCTTTTGCCCTAAGAAATTCACCCTTTCATCTACAATCTTTGTCTTAAATCTCAAGTTTCACCCCTATTATATATATATATGTATATATATATATATAAACCGAGATATTCTCGAGTTCTGCAAACCCTCCTACCTAAAGCCAGCTGCCTGATCATTAATTACCGAAATAATTATGCTACATATATTTTATTACATATTACAAACCTTAATGACGATATGAAAATTCTTAAACTGAAAAGTGCAAAAAAACCGGATCTGAATACGTTAAAAAGTAAATAAATTAGAAAAATTCAAGAAAATCGAGGTGGTAACGTGGGTTACCACGATGGTTCTAAGGGTTAAAAAGCGCAATAAATCGAGTGCATATGTGTGAATAATTTAACGATTTCTCTGATGATAACTGAATCTGTAGAAAAAAATTCGAAATTATGATAAAACTTTATAATAAGCCACTTTCTGCTAACATGTAGCAGTAATCCCAGAAGTTTTATTTCGATCGGTTTTGTGGTATGGGAGAAATTACGAATCGCGTTTTCGAGGTGATCACTTCAGCGTGCATCGCAGCCATTTTTTTTTTTTTTACATAGAAATCGTTTATGAATGTGAAATATCGTAAATTTGTGATTTACTTATTATAAAAAAAAAAAAAAACATATTTACAACTCATTTCACTCGTTCTACTTACTGCTCTGATTCGATTCTACTTCAACGGTGAGTTGTCGATCGGTTTGCGAATCTAATACCCATGTACAACGTTGTTGATAAAATCTGTTTAGTTTAACAACTTCATTAGCAAGATCACCGCTGTTTACTTCGCCTTCGGGTTTTGTGGTAGAATGATCACCGCAAAATGCATCTTCGGCAAATTCATACGTCGCTTTAAAGTCTAAACCTGATCTAGACGATCTTGACCACTCGATTGAAACCGGTGTCCAACTCCTTACTCCCACTGGTAGCCAGTCCTAAAATCAAAAGGATTCGATTTGGATTCGCTAAATATTTCATTCCGTTAATTTTCCTGCTCTTTTCTTTTCTTTTTCATTTTATTAATTTTCTTCACACAAAATCTGATTTTACCAGATACAATTTTTTTTTTTAACGAATGAATAAAATTTTCAGAAATAAAAAAAAAATAAGGGAAGGTATCAAACTCACCTGATAGCTACCGCAAAGGCAACTAACTATGTGTCCAGTTTCTGAAATAAGTTGCAGATGATCGATATCATCCAATGTTCTATTAGCTGAGCATCGACAGCCGCTGTCTCCGCATTGCGTATAGCATGAGCTGTTTGATATTTGTCTATTGGTGGTCTGCAGCTGTGAGAGTAAAGGAAAACCAAAAAAAAAATAAAAAATTATAGAAAATTTATTCAAATACTTGGAAACTAATAAAAAAGGAAAAATGACTCACAGTTATTATAACCGACTGATTAGCCGCTGGGATGAAATGTTGACGACATTTCAACGGTCCTTCCAAAGAAAATAATCTATGCGGTGCTGGATGAACAACAGAACCATTTTTCGGTGAACTCAAACCGAAATATTCAACGTCACAAATGCTAGCTGGTTGTTGGGTGCCACCTTCTCTTTCTGCAGGATATAAAAAAAAAAAACGAGTTGGATTTATTTTTTATTAGATATCCGAAACTTTTCGTATGCTGGTAAATTTTTTTTTTTCTTTCTTTTTCTTTTTGTTTTTTCAAATTTCAAATACTGAATAATACGGAAAAATTGGTAACATATAGTAGTTCGAAATTTGCGAGAAATAATATTTTCTCGGTTCTGAATTCTAGGTGAAACGAAACGAAAAAAAATTTCATTTATGTTCGCAGTCTCATTTTTCTGTTTTTTTTTTTTTTCTTTTTGTCTTTCTTTCTTCGGTTTTTCTTTATCTTTACTTATCTTTCTTTTTTTCTTTCTTTCATTCTTTCTTTTTTATCTTGAATATACAAATATCGTAATACATTTGTATATGATCAAAACAACCGGAAAACCCCTGGACCTTAGTAAAGATCGGAAATTGAAACGTATAGGACGACTTTGATCCTCCGATGAAAATACAAAACGCTATGCATTTTATACTTTGTTCAGACAGCTGGTTATAGGTATATTATTTGTATTGAAAGCGATTGAATATATTTCCGATGAGACTTTCTCCTTTGCTTTTGCAACTGTCACGACTAGGACGGATCAGTCAATCTTATCCGTACCCACGTCAAGATGAAAATAAAAAGAGAGAAAATAAAATATAAAATATATAAAAGAAACGGGTAAAAAGAAAATAAAAGAAAAGAAAATTAGTTCGCGTATAATTAAGTCATTCAAAACAAGAAACAGAGTTCGTGACGGATTAACATTTATGAAAATAACGTTTTTAGACACGAAAAATAGTGAAATTTTAAATATAATAGACAAAAATTGAGAAGAAAGCAGAAATAGTCGTTTTTGAATTTTTTTTCACTTCCGCCATTTTGAATTTCGTTAATTTGAGATCAGATTCGTAATTAGCATTCGAAAAAACCGTTGCAAATCGATTATGATTGAAATCAAGTGATTTTTGAATTTTTGTTCGTTATTTTGGATCCGTGATTTGGAATTTCGAAATTTAGTCTACAAATTCGTAATCAGCGGGCCAAAAACCGTCTAGTTATCAATTTTCACTAGATTCGAACGACTTTTTTTTGTATTCTAATTATTTCCGGTTCATTCGTCGTCCGCCATTTTTAATTTCAACGATTTTAACCTAAAATTTTATGAAACAAATTGCAAGATACGCTATCTGTAGGTGCAAGTCGTAACGATCCAACAATATAATCGCGTAGTACTCCATTACACGTCTGACACAAATGAATGATGATGGTATGATATATATACCTAACCTATGGTCTTCGCGGTAACGCATGAAAAGTTTAACAGCCGTTGCAATTTGCTGTCTAACTATAAACGAACCTACACCTACACATACCTAACCTAACTAGAGTTTGAAACTCGTTCTATTCGCAGCGGTTTAAAGCTCGCTGATTAAATGCTCTGAGGATGAGGGGAGGGTTGCGACTTTGCGAGTCTCGGACAAGTGCAGAGCATTTACCAGTTTGTGGGCTTTACCTTTGCTCATTGTTTGATAGATCAAGTTGCCATGGGATAGGCTAACCTAGCTTGGGTTTGCAGTATATGGTTAACTAGTTCAAGCTTTGACATCGATATCAAAGCACCTTCGAGTAGTAATTAGCTGGTATTAGTTGATGTCTACGTCTGTCCGGTTGGTGGTTGGTCGGTCCGTGGGTAGGTATCTAACCTAGATCACAGAACCGACGAGACCTAACCGCAAAACTAGGCGGCGTACCCCTTTGCTAATGATTTTGTACTATTCCCATTGTAACTACTACGTATACACATGCGTTTACCCCTATCTTCCCTTGATCTCTATCTGTTGTTTTGTTCGTCAAATAATGCAATTACATAATGACAACGAGAGGGACGAAAACAAAGTCACGTATCTCGCTTCCGGTTCAAAAATGGCAGACGTCTGAACTCTAAAACAATTTTTACTTCCGTCTCATTTAAGATAACTAGATAAAATTTGAACCCTAATATTTTGCCATCGAAACACACGTTTCAGAATTTTTTCACAATTTTTCGATTACGAAATTCAAAATTACAGCCAAAAGCGTTTTTCATATGGTCTGTTCCCATGATTTTAAACGAACCGGTCCGCCCATTTGGCTCAGATTTAGACAGAAAATCGTTTACTCAGTCACGATGTGCCAATAAGCTTTTCAAACGTCCGTTACTTCCGGTCTGATAATGGCTAACATCCAAATTCTAAAAAACTGTGTTACTTCTGCATTTTTTTAGATAGCTGAATGAAATTTGGGATGGAATGTTTTGCTATCGACACACACGTTTCAGAATTTTTTCAGAATTTTCCGATCTCAAAATTCAAAATTACAGCTAAAAGCATTTTTTATATGGTCTGTTTTCAGGATTTCAGACGAATCGGTCAGCCCATTTGGCTCAGATTTGAACAGAAAATCGTTTACTCAGTCACGATGTGCCAATAAGCTTTTCAAACATCCGTCACTTCCGGTCTAAAAATGGCTAGCGTCCAAACTCTGAAAAAAAATTTGTAACTTCTGCGTTTTTTAAGATAGCTGAATTGACTTTAGGGTCCAGCTTCTTGCCATCGCAGCATATTCTGTAGAATTCATTTTCAGGATTTTACAATCTCGCAATAATATCAAAAACGTTGATATTTTTCAACAAAACTCTAATCGCTAAAAAATAAAAAAACAAAAAAAAGAAGAAAAGGAAAATTACTATTCTGATTAATTACCATCGTGAAAATAATAAACAATATCCATATATTCCTCGTCTCTAGGGGTGTTCGAGGCTCGCCTAAGGACCACGGTCATGTCTCGTCCAGTTGAAGAGTATCTCTCCGGTTCAAAGTGTCTGAAAAACAAAAAACAAAAAATGATTATTATCATTAGTTTTTCTGTAAATATGATAACGATGAGGATAAAAGAAAAGAAAACAAAAACAAAAAGAAATGAACATAGTTTGAAAATAATGAAAATTAAAAATGCATATTTTTGTCTGCGAAAAAAATGAAGAAAAAAAGGAACGAAATATCCTGGCTGGAATTTTTTTTTGTTTTTTTTTTTTTTGCGGTTATTGAGAAACGATAAAATGCGATAAAAAATAAAGAAAAGAAAAAAGAAAGAAAAAAAAAACAACAAGGGAGGTAAAAAAAACGTCTGAGGGGATTGAAGATACAAGGATTTTCGGCTGTTTAGAGAAGAGCCCGGTATCTACCTACTGCAGTATGTAGTAGCGCTTGAATTTGGTGTAGGAAAAGATGAACCGACCTAGTTGGCCTCGGGCCAGAGATTTTTGGGTATCTATCTATATCTATATATACGAGACTGACTTGTTTCCGGCGGATTTAACTTGACCGCAAAGTTGGTATAAAATATAAAAATTCTGTGATTGGAAATTCGGGGTTTGGTATTTTTATTTTATATTTATACCAGCAATCGGGTATACATGACGGTGTTTTTAGAAAAAAATTAATAGCCAAGATATAAAAATAAAAAAAAAAAATCCTCTTCCTTTCCTTCCTCCTCCTTCTTATTTCTTTCTTTAATTAGCCAACTTTTTCTCTACGTCTGCCAAATAACTTTTATTTTCCTACGTTGGATATTTCCACCAGGGGTGTGAAAAGTTTCGAATTTCTTTTACGCAGGTCGATAGCCAGCGGATTCGGCTGTTGGTTATAACCAACGGAATATAATTTTTCTCTATCTAACAGTCAAAAAGCGGTTTTTATCGGACGTTCTTTTTTTTTTTTTTCTTTTTTCTCTTTTTTCGGTAATTCTAAAGCCGATAAGCTTTAATCTAGGGGTCAGTTAAGTTACGCGATTTTATTCGATAAATCAGATTCTATGATTTCGAAAGTTTTACAAATAATTTTCATTCGAATTTCAAAGATTTCAAAATGATTTTCAACAATATAATTATGCACACTAAATCTCAATAGTACTTAACTATTCTGAGTCAGTCAGTAGAATATTTTCTGATAACGTGAAACTCCAAAGAATTACTATATGTATAGTATTTTCTAAAAAATGAAATAACTAAAAAAAAAAAACAAAAAAAAGGTATGATAAGGGTGTTTAAAAACCGTTGAATAATAAAGTATAACGGTCATAAACTCTGAATATGAAGTTTTCATTCTTCATCCCTTTCTTGGTAAAAATACAAAAAACAAAAAAAAAACAGAAAAAAAAAAATGAGCTGCACATGACCCGGAAGGAATAAATGCTCTAGTAGGTAGGCTTTTGTCAAAACGTTTTATCCGCATTCCCACTCTCATAAATATATACACATGCATATTATATGTATGTATACATACATACATACATACGTGTATAGTATATACCTACCTGTACATATAGTATTTACGCATTATAACACAATATGGTGGTGTGCTAAAGGGAAAGGAAGAGCTAAGCCCACATACCTATATATACTAAAAAGCTGATATAGATGTATATACCGGTATACGTCTACATATATTTATGTATATGTAGTACATACGCAAAGTTGAGGTAGCATAAGAGAATGAAACATGGGCTTGGAGTTTACATGAATTTTTACGAGATTAGTAGCCATAAAACACAGCAGCTTCGTAGGCACGTATGGCTTGGTTGGTTGGTTCGTTGGTTGGTTGGTTGGTTGTTCGGTTGTTAGAATAGGTATAGGTAGAGGATACCCTGTTTCACCATTGTTACGAGCTTTTTCCCAACCTATATACCATCCTCTTTACTTTCTGGAGATAAATTATTCCCAGTCTCACTGCTAAAATAGATTAAAACTATTCCCTCGAACAACTGGATGGACACAATCGTCGGTCCAGGTATTCTCTAACTATGTCCACCCCGAGCTTTCAGAGGTAGCTTATACTACTCGGCTCTTTGTTACCTCAGATTTTTTTTATCCAATCACTCAAACATAGGCTGATCAATTATCTCTTCTTTATTATCCTCATTTTATCCACTTGAATGCTTAGACAGGATTAATAAAAATTAAAATACGTGCAAATTAAGGATCAACTTTGACGTATACAGATTTTATATATATATATTAGGGTGCTTTTTTTGAAACGATTATCTTTTTTTTTTTCAACTCCCCATTGAAAATCTTGTAGAAGACGTCGAAAAGAGAATCCTGTCCAATTTTTAGCTCTTAATTCCAATTCTAAGTACTCGTACTTTTCTTTTTTAGTTTTTCCATGTTAAAAGCATGTAAAAATTACGAATTTTTCTTTCGCCGCGCACAACTTAGCCGCATTTTGATGGATTGTTCCCATCCAAGACTCATTTTACAGAGAATTTAGTGTTCTTCAGAAGTGCTTCAGGTAGTTTGGCTGTGGTTTCAACCGCTGCACCTGTGTGAGCCTTCAAAGTCGATTTTATGCATAGTTCTTCTTTTTCACTGTGGGCGAATGAACAGTTGTACTTGGAGAAAAAAACTTTTTGACAATTTTGTAGGAAATTTATTTCTCTACAAAAAAGTCCTATGAATAAAGTCTCTCGAACCAGTATTTCAAAGGATATAAGGACTTTGATTTTTTGAAATATAAAATTCTAACAAAATGTCAAGTTCAATATTTTCAAATAAATCAAACTATCATGGGCATTTTTGAAGACCATTAAATTCTCTGTCAAATGAGTCTTGGATGAGAACAATCTATTGAAATGCGGCTGAGTTGTGCGCGGTTGAAGAAAAAGTAGTAATATTTACATGCTTTTAGCATGGGAAAACTCAAAAAGAAAAGTGCGAGTTCATAGAATTGGAATTAAGAGCTAGAAATTGGACAGGATTCCTTATTCGACGTCTACTACAAGATTTTCAATGGGGAGTTGAAAAAAAAAAATAGTTGTTCCAAAAAAAGCACCCTAATATATATCTATATATAGATATATATAATAATGACATGTATTTATTTGTTCAGGGGTTTAGGATCGAGTTCTGCATGAGACAATAAACATCAAGTTTCGCAATATCGTTGGATATATCTCCGTAGCTGTGGTTCACTATACGTATCCAGTTACTTACTTACATACCCATACTACTTGGTATAAAGTCCGAACGATGTCTGACTAAGGCAGATCCTTACTACTGACTGACATTGGATTAGAGTGGATGTGTATCTTCGAATTGACTGAAAAGTGATTACAGTCGTGGTCGTATCCGGCTTACGAGTTACGTTAGCTGGCGACTTTACTCTACTCTATATTACTCAACTCGAATTGTCTCTTGGGTCACAGACTGAAGATAAAAATATACATTTTTAAAGATAAATTTAAAAAATTTTATATGAATTTTATTTATTTGTTCATTTATACTTTTTATCTGTCCCTTCATCCCTATTTGAAAAAAAAGACAAATTATTCACATAATTCATACATTAGGGTCGGTCGTTATTTCGGATTTCGAATAATTTTTATCTACCCCCAATTCGTTTGCAAATAAATTAAACGAAACTCACTGAAATGAATTTTATAATTTTTATTTTTAATATTTCAATTCTGACCATTAATGGGATGATATTTTTTTCATTTAAAAAATAAAATTACAAACTTCATTGAAAATAGAATAGAAATAAGAAATAATAAATCCATTCACGTTGTTTTATATTCATTCTGTTTTTTTTTTTTTTCTTTTTTCTTTCATTGTGCTGGAAAATTTTCTACTAGGCTCATCTTCTTTTTCTCTTTTCTTCTATTTTTGCTTTGCTTTTATTATATATAGTATATATATATATATATCTCTTTCTCTTTCTTCGACGTCGTTGTCGTCGGAAACTTCTCCTTCTTCTTCTTCTTCTTCTTCTTGATTTACTGCTATTGTGAAATTCACTGCATTTTGTACGCAGTACAGATATTTCTGCTACCTATATGTATACATACATGTGTGTGTATGTGTGTGTGTGTGTTTGTGTGTATCAAGTTTTGAACAAGGACAACGTCTACCTACCCTAGAACCTAGAGTTTGTTCGTTCGTTGTCCCTTTGAACTGACTTGGCTTGACAAAGAGGACTTTGATGAGACCCTAACGTAACTTTTCAAAGCCAAGATACATTTTATTGAATTTCAAACTTCCCTAGCTCAGTTTATCATTATTATTATCATCATCATCCCTATTTTGACAAATCTAAATTTCTCCGTTCGTATATTATTTTTTTTTCCCTCTTTTCTCTATTCTTCTCTTTATATTTCGTTTCTTGTTTCTTTCTGTTTTCATCAATCTTTACAAAACTTACTTATAAAAAAGAATTAGATTAGATTAGAGACAATTAGATAATTTCTTACTTTTTTTTCGACTCCATTTCTCGTCCCAATCTTTGCGATGGACTGCAAATTCTTTTTAACGATTTTCCACTTCCTGTTGTCCCGCCTTCGGGTGGACCGTCGAAAATCTCGATCATTGATCTACAGGCTGGAGCACTGTAATGAGTAAAATAAAAACAACTATTCATTAATACGAGCGAGTTGATAGGAAGAAGATAAAAAAAAGATCAAGCGAGAATTTTCTTTTTTTTCTCTAAAATTTTGGTATTCGAATAACTCGGAACTTACACAACTGATCAAATTCAAATTTTGATCAATTCTACATCGAAACAAACGCCATCGATTGAGCCTAGAATCAGCAAAATCCGTTGATTAGTTATCGAAATATCATCAATTTTTATTCATACAATTTTTTTCTACCTAAATAGTTTGTTTTCCGAATAACTCGAAAACTATTAAACCGATCTGATCAAAATTTGAACCTATTTTAATTTGAGAATAATCGCATTTATCGAATACCATAAATATAGGAATCTGTTAATTTTTTTCACGAGTTATCATCGTACATAAAATTAATCGCCTATTTATTTATTTAGCTATTTTTTTTTGTTTTTTTTTTTTCTTTGTTTCCTTATTTCCAAATATCTAAGGAATAGGAAATATACTATAATGATGAAATATTAGCTGGTTATTAATTATATAGTCGATCTTACGGAATTTGAAATATTCCATTATTAAATCTCCTATATATATATATTTATATATATATATATCTTGCCTTCTACTACGAGGAGTAGAAGCACGACTTCATCTTATCTTTAACATCCGTTATAAACTCGGTTCTATCTAACGTTTACCTAGTCGATAGCGGAAATTGATGTTATAGGTAGATACATATACCTATTCATATAATATATACATGTACAGTGCACACAGGTACATAAATACATGTACGTATTTACGCCACGATTTTATTCCCGATGGAACTAAGTAAGTACCTACATGTATATAATTCAACAGCTGACTTCAAACACTCCGAAAAGTAATAAAAAAAAAAAATAAGAAGAAGAAAATAAAAAAAAAACGGATTGTACCGAAGACGAAAACAAAAACAAAATTTCGATAAACAGTAGAAAACATCCCCAATATCTAATATATAAGTAAATAGAAAAAAATAGAAAAACTTTGAAAATTATTTTTAGAGAGTTAGAAGATGATGCGAATACGAGTATGGTTTTTCTGGATAAACTAGGATATAGAATAGATAGACGAGTGAATAGCGTAGAGTAAATAGATAATATAAGGTATATATTTTATACCCATAACTGCATCTGAGGTAAAAAATGAAGGAAGAAAAAAAAATAAAAATAAATAAAAATAAAGTAAGAAATGATGATAGAAAGTAGTGGTTAGTATCCGGCTTGTGAGTATTTATTCTCTTTTTATATAGGGGTAGGTAGAAAAGCAGCTCCTGAGATGCTCCTGCCTTAAGCAGCAGCAACAGAAGCAACAAAAACAGCAGAAGAAGCAATATAATACCAAATCGAATCATATTCTACCTTTATAGAAGGTAAAATGGATTGATATACTTTATTTATACTTCAGTTAGCAACCCACCCCCTTCGTCTCCCATCTTATTCAACCCCCAATCTCAGATAGATAGACAGACGTAGTTGCGTCTGTTTGTTGACCGTCACTCTATATATATATATTTTATTGTATGTGCAGAAAGGGGATGATGTAGACAAAATAAGTCTGCATCAAACATAATATCAAATATTTACAATTTTCGAGATTTTTGCAATTCCGAATATGATGTACGTTATGTATAGTGAATTGATAAAATACATTTTCAAAAAATATAAAAGCAATAAATAAATATATACGAATTCCAAGTAATTTTAATTTCGAGTTCAAATGTCTTTTTGGGGGAGTTTTTAATATACCTTCATATTGGCAAAAAAATGATGACATTTTATTTACTCTGAAAGTAAATACATAGATTTAAGAGCTATAGAGGAAAAAAATAAATAAAAATTTATAAGATTTTTTCGAGCTTTTTTATATCCGATGTTCCCAACAATTTTTTTTTTGTTGACAGTATTTTCATTTTACTGGGGAAATATTTCCAATATCAATTGCTCTATAATATAGCTTATTAAATTCTGCTTTGGAAAGGATGTGGTTAATACGTTAATAACCAGATTCCAGTATTCAATTTTATTTCAACTCTTGGATCAACCGAAAATTTCAATTACGAGCTTTTAATAATTACAATCGAATTTATTGCTGGATTTTTAAATCTGGCTTTTGAAATAATGGGGTGTTAAAAAATATTCTAGAATGTGAAGTGAAGAATAATTTGAGCTTTTGATCATTTTCATCTGATTCACGCAGCTTTTGTTTCACTTTCTTTAAAAATCAAATATTCATGAAGAGCTTTAAATTATTTCGTTTGAAAATTATGAAGAAACCGTAAGACAAACGACGTCTTAGTCTTAGTAAAAAAAAAAAAAAAAAATTCAACAAAGACACATGAGCTTTCGATCATTTTTTTTACAGCTTTTGTTTATTATTTCTGAAGATAGCTTGCAATTCAATTCGATGATAGAATTGTAAAGAAACAGAATACGAACAACCCTTCAATCTGTGAGGAAAATAAAACACATATGAGCTTTTGAGAATTTGAATCTGTAGGTAAGTTGAAAATCTTCACCATTTTGATTATAGACAGATGATATAAATTGATAATAACGACGAGCCCTTAATAATTTGCTAATGGTATATAGAGCGAGGGTTTAGAATCCTCACCTTAGATTATAGCTGGCCAAAGCTACGTGGACAGAATCATAAGACCCTCCTCTAAGCACCAATCGACAAGCCGTAGATTTCGGTTTACCTCTGGTGTCATGATTTCCGGTTCTAAAATCATCCCCTTTCACTTCAAGGTCACAACTATTTAGTCTTTGATCTCTTCGATGATCCTGAGGATCTTTTACATTGTGACTACTGCTGCTCGGCGACTTGATCATTTCATCTAAAAAAAAAAAAAAACGCAGAAAAAAAAAGGGAAAAAATGACAAGATTTTTTCGAAAAATAAAAAAAAATAAAAAAAAATCATTATTCTTACTGCTTTTACTCGTGCTTTCCATCGTCACTGTGGTTGGTGATTCGGTTGTGATTTCAACGAAAGTAAGGGTGGCTACAAATCCGTTATAATCGAAGGGTGGAACTCCTGGTCCAGATCTGTAAATGAATGAATAAAAGCTCGTCAATTGAGGGTTGCGAATTTTTGAATAGACAATGAAATTGTCGATGTATAACGTGATCGAAAAAATCGTTTTACCTAAATTCAACCAAAAGATTTTGGCCCGTGTGAGTAACCGAGCTTTTTTTATTACCACAAAGCATTGATAGAAGTGGATTCGACGTTGTGGTACCAGAATAAACGGCAATGTAGTCGCTCGCGCAGTGGCTGAAAAAAAAAAAAGAGAAAAATATAAGAAAATAAAATTTAATGAAATAAATATTGCGCAAATTTTTTTTTTTTAAATCTTCATACGTTCTCGGGGGTTTCTGGTATACGAAAAAAATTAAGACCTTCGAAAGATCTGCGTGCGGAAAGCTCTACGAATCATTTAAGATACTAGGGGATGAAGAAAAAAAAAAAAAAAAAATCCGAAAATCGTTCCGTTTTTTGTCCGTTGATTATTTGTGTCTTTTTTTTTTCGAGTATGAGTAAAAAACGGTTTATTATACCTAAACCTAAATACGAAATAGAAAAGCCGGGTGTAAGAGACTCTGGGACTATTTTATTAAATAAATAAAACCGCGGTAACTGGCGTTCGTAACGTTTTTTTTCCCTGAGTAGAATAAAAAAAAAAAAAAAAAAAATGGAGGGAGAAAAAGCGGGGTAAAACTGTAAGGTTTATCTTAAAAGGAGAGAGAGAGAGAGAGAGAGAGAGGATATAGTATAAAGCCTCAGAGAATACCGAGACCAAGAACCACCCTACGAGTAGGGGTAGGTATGGAAGCGTTATATTCCTCAACTCTCAAAAAGTTCCTTCAGGAGGAGGTAGAGAGGCAGGGAAGGCGAATGTCTTAAATAATTACAACGACTCCATTTCTGTCTGGGTTTTACTCAGCTCCCTCTTCACCACCGCCACTCTTCTTCTTATTTTATTCATGCAGCCAAATTTCCCTCTTCTTAATCCTCCCCCAATTCCTCTCTCTGTCTTGCTTTATCTCTCTGTTCCTTCGGGTCTGGGCAGCTCTTCGTTTCACCAACCGCCCCCCCCCCCTCTTCGTCCCACAAAAAAAAAAAAAAAAAACGTTTTCGAAGAGTCTTTTTTTATGGTATTTATACGACGACAGTTATAGGTACTAAATAAGTACGGTATACCTCTTGATGGCGATTATTATGTTTCTTATAAAAGATTCAAAATAAGGGATGAAAAAACAAGAAAATAAGAAGAAGAAAAAGAATAGAAATAAAAGTCAGATATTTCAAGATCTTACGGAAAATTTTTGCGGTTTTTAAACACTTCGAGATTCACCCTTATTCGTTTTATTGTGTTACGTTTTAAAATTAATTTAGATATTATTCAAAATGATGAACGGAAAAATTAGATAAAAAAAAATGGTTATAGTTTGTTTTTTTATTTTTTTATTTTTTTCTCAAAACGAATCCAATTTTCTTAGATCGTTGATTTGTTGCTGTTGAAAATTTGGATCAATATCGAATTTCTTCTTTTATAATAAAAATATTTCGGTGGTTTTAAATTGCGTCTAAATTAAATTTATTATTATTTTCCGTTTTTTTCAACCAATAAGCAACTGCAGGGTTCAAAGTGTTTGGTAAAGCACAAGGAGCAGTATAGGACCAGCAGGAGCAGCTGGGCTTTTGGATTAATGGAAGATCGCTGGATTGGCGACAGACAATTTGACAGGCTTCTCTTCTTCTTCTTCTTCTTCTTCTTCTTTTTCTTTTTCTTATTTTTCTGCTCATTTTCTCAGCTCGTTTATATATATGAGGTATTTTCCTCTATGTTCAGAAAAAAAAAAATAAAAAAGAGAATGAAAATGAACGAAAAGATCTCATCTCACGATGTAATAATGGTTTGAAATTCAACCATTTGAACATGTATATATATAGAAAAAAATAAAAATAAATAATAATAACAAAAATTGGAAACATTCACATAGCTTCATTTCAATTTGCTATAATGACAAGAAATTAATTGTTAAGAAAAATTGTATATAAAATGTTGAAGGGTCCGGTTTGTACCACTTAATGCAGTATTTGAGGATAATACCTTATGTATTTTCAATCTCGTTTTTCCCCCTTTACTGACATTATTAACCCTATATATATATACAGTTTCTTCACCGTAGTTATCGCGGATATATCGCGATTTCGATCCGTGAAGTAGAATTACCAAGTTGGGAAATAAAGAGAGAGAGATATATAGTCCGACTAGAGAAAATGAGAATGTGAGACAAGAAATGTAGAAAGAATAGAAAAATAAGGTAAGAAAACGTAGCTGCTACAGTTATATATATATACCTATATCGATATAAATCGCGAACGATATAGGGTATTGTCGAAGGTAATATCTTATTCTAAACGATTTTCACCGTTCTTTTTATCCAGACAATATTATCCCATATATATATTATATAGAGAGTGATTTAGAATTCGCGACGAATCTCTCGATGTGTTGATCCATCTCGAAATTGGGATCGAAAGTTCCTCAACAATTTCTTTTCCTTTTCTTTTTCTTTCTACTATATCATTTGTCAATTTTAAAGAATCCCAAAAATGATGCCAATTAGTTCTTTTTTCTTTTAAGTTATTAGAGAAATTTTTTTCGTTTCGAAAAGTTTCTTATTCGAATATATCTCGATGTAAATCCAAATTTTTGTCCTTTTTATTATATTTTTGCAGACGAAAAACAGGAAAACCTGATGAATTATTATTCTTGTTTGTTTGATTGTTTTTTTTTTTTTTTGTTTTTTTGTACAATTTTTCTTTTCCCTTTTTTTCTATATACTTAGTTTCGTTTCTTCTCAAGGATGGCAAAAATAGCCTATATACATATATATATTATTTTTCTTTAAGAGAGTATAAGGATTTATACAGAATTTTCTTTTTATATTGGTCAATGGCTTGAAAGTGAATTACGATAGGGGTAGTAGTAGCTAGTGGTGGTGATGCTGCTACTGCTACTGCTACTGCTAGAATCTTAGACTTTTCTTGAAAAGTTATGTTTGTCATTCAGTATAGCTATGTATAGTATTGGTATATATATATATATATATATACATCGGTTTTCACAGGATATCGAGGGTGCACCAGTATAGTAAAGTGTCGAGGATGGTTGGCTCTTGGTTCCTGAGTAAAAACCCATAAAAAACACCACCATACCCACATCTACTAGCTACCAACGTATATACCTAATCTGCCCACTTTGTTTTTTCTATTCTTTTATCTGTTTCTTTATATCTACTTTTTTATTTTTTTTTAAAAATCAAATAAACGAATAACTGAAATGAACGAAAATTGAATATAAAGAAGTGTACGAAATTGAGGAAAAGAAAAAATTGAACGAATATTGTTTTTATAGTAGATTTTTTTCTTTTTCAATTTATAATAGAATTTTGAATCTATTTAAATATTCACCTAATTTTCGACTTTTCGACTTTTCGACTTTTCTTCTCTTTTTTATATACATATATCATAATATCACATCGTTTGTTTGTTGCACGTGGTCGATTTACCTCGATGTAGTACAAGCGGTATAACACGGTTCACACTGTGCACGTATTCCTATAATATAGGAAAACACTTATTTTCACCTATATCCCTGGGGAAAACTGAGAGGCTAACAGCTTATATGGGAAAACGATATATATGGATACTTATGTTTAGAGGGTGAAAGATGAAAGGGTTACCCCCACATCGACTTGTTTATTTCATTCATTCATTCATTCATTCATTCATTTATTTATTTACTGAACTGAATAACGAATTTTTCTCTCTTTCTTCTTTTTCATTTATCCTCTTTTAAAGAAAATTTGGTGAAATTTTACAAGGCTTGATATTTAGCCATGTTAAAAAAAAATTCATATTTATATCATATCTCTAAAAAGTAGCGATTTTTGGGTATAGGCTTTAACGACATAGAAAGTTGGCTGATCGTAAACGAAAGGTTTTCTTTCTTCTTCTTCTTCTTCTTCTTCTTTCTTCTTTCTTATCCTCCTACCATCCCAGTTTCAGATCAACTCACTCTTAGACCGAAGAACTTTTATATCCCGGTAGAAAAGTTTTTGGAACAAAAAAAAAAAAAAAAAAAAACTAATCTTAAACTACGTGCGATAAAAGATAAAACGGTGATACTATATATCACCTTCTTGACTGTATATAAGGCATTTCATACGTCAACTCTAAACCCATTTGAAATTTCGATTAAGTATGGTCACTGACATTTTTTTTTCCTGATATTCATCGACTGATCGTTATGACTTTTTTGGTTTCTTATTTATTTTATTTTATTTATTACAAATTTTTATCTCATATAAATCTCAAGGTAATTAATTTTCCGAAAATCTACTAATATATTCCAGATCCAAAAATCGTAATTGTGAATATCTCCAACTCTATTGAGTGAATTTTGAAAAAGAAAATCAAAAAATGCACAAAATTATTTCGACTCGCTTAAAATATAAAAATACGACAACGTACATTTTCGATAAATTTTTTTTCTCATCGAATTCCTGACGATAAAACCAGAAATTTCAACCCCTATTTGATCGGTCTAGATTTAATACTAAATCAATACTATTAATTTCGATCGTCAATTAATATCAGGGAATTTATCTTAACGGTTTAAAAGTGTACGGGTACCTATAGGTAAGTGGGTGATCAGAACTGTGGATTTCGTCGAAAAACATCCCCTCTTTAGGGTCGTTTTACTTTAATGCTTTATGGTTGATCGATTTTCTTGACGAAGGAAGAAGAGCTGTGACGAGACGAAGTAGAGGGGCTATAGGGGATACATTTATTATACATCAGTGATTAAATCAAACATCACCTCACCCTTATTTCTAACCAACGTTTGGTAATATCAGTTAATGCATGCGGGCGTGTAGATGATAATATTATGTACCTAAATTTTGACGCAAGTAAATAAATTTCACATTTTTTATCATTTTTAGATACTAAATTTTTGCTCGATTTATTTCTTTCAACCCTTCCTGGTCACCACGAGTCAAAATGACCCGAATATCAATTTTTAAGGTAAGTCCCGGTAATTTCGCGACCGAAGAACGCAAAAAAAATTATAATGCATTGACGTTTTGACGATTTTTTTTGAACATGTTGCCATGTGAATTTTGATATGCCGACTTTTGCTACATCTTCTAGAATGTTTAAAGTATCTTTCAGTATTTTTTCGGTACAAATCGGACCGATGGTTTCCACGAGACAACCGTTCAAAAATGGCTAGGGTCAATTTGACCCGGTGTGACTAGCTTTATTGAAATCAGAGGTATGACCACGATGGGTTAAATAAATTCAATCATTTGATTTTATTTTTATTATTTTTTCTTTAAATCACTTTCTCCAATTGAGTAAAATATATTATGGCGATACCTGCGTGTACTCTACAAACCTCTTTATTTATCTCTTTCCTAAATCGTGCTCTCGTGACACTCATCCATGATTAATGATAGCGTGTAGGTAGATAGGTAGGTAGGTAGGTAGGTAAATGGGTAGGTAACGGAATCCGCAACCCCTACCAGCATCCACATCGCAAGGAACCAGAAAGTAAAGAGCAAAGAGCAGAGAGCAGAAAGCAGAAAGCAGAAACCCATTTTAGTAAGAACACGAGACTCACGGGGTAAGAATTCGCTCACGTTCACGTTCACGTTCGCGTTCGCGTTCACGCTCACGCTCGGGACCGTAGTTATTAGTTGATTACGACCCTTGAACAATCTACCCATTAATATATCATCCGCTTCGAGTCTGCAGGGGCGAAGAGAACGATGATAGCTTCAGGGTTTCGAAGTGTTAGTCTCGCTCGTTCGCAGGGTTCGTATGTAGGTATAGTATGAAACAAGGAGGAGGATAATATAACCAAGGATCTTTCGGTATGCCACTGATTGAAATTATGAGGGATCACTAACGGAATTATGCTAATTTACATTCCGCCAGCTATTGGCTGATGGTATTCGCCGCCAAAATCATCCCACAAGTGTCTTCAACTCGATTTACACCCTTGTTATATCAATCGCGAGAAAAATTTGCTTCTTCGTATTCGCGCACAAATTTTGGGTGAAAACAAATCAGCAAAGTTTTAACAAAATCGTGAGAATCAGACCTAGAAAAAAACAAAAAAAATTATTTAATCACCAAATTTGTATTCCGGGGATAAGAAATTCTGCAAAAAATTAATTTCTAAACCTCTGAACATAGGAGGCAATGATCTGTACCAAATTTCGCAAAGATTGATCGAAGATTGTAATACTTATGAATTTTTTTCTTTCAATTATTCAAATAGAAGCCATTTAGAAACCGGAAGTGTTGGATGTCCGAATTTTGTTTCTGCATAATCAGCACAGAGTGAAAGATTTTATCTCCAAATTTCATACGAATCGGTAAATTCGTTTGTCTGCAATTATTCAGAGTATAAAATGGTGTTTAAAAAGTTTAAGGGCTGATTTTCGTGTGAGAGAAAGAAGCGAAAGTCATTTCAAAAAAAGCTTTCTTCTAAAGCGGATGACAAATGGAAATCGACTTCTCGTAATTCTCTGATTAATGGGCGCCGTTCCGATCGACTCTGTTTTTACTTTTTTTTTTTCGCTTTTTTTCGCTTTTTTTGTTTTTTCTCAATTCCTTTCTCTCTTTCCTTTCAGCTAGGGGGCGGCGAGCGATTCGAGAGCTTTCGAAAATGTCTGCTTTCGAAGGTTGAGGTTCGACAAGAAAAGTGTAACGCCCCAGCTATGCAGAGGAGATGGGATTTATCGGTTGGAATAGCAGCTATGGGGGTAAGGCTAGGTCTTGGTTACTACCAGAAACCAACCCTAGGATACTACCAACTACTCTGTTTAAATTGAGACATATATCTTTGCCCAAGGGTACTCGTTGGTTCTTGGCTGACACTTACACGTACGAATTAATTACCTTAGCCCTCCCCCGCCCCTTCACCCTCTAAGCTCAGCCGAGCGAAAGCTCAAAACCACCAAAAAACCAAATCGAACAAGAATTAGAATGAAATAAAACAAAACAAGAATTTTTTATTATAATATCGAAAAGATAGAAGACGAACAAAAAGTGGGGGAAAGTCACCCAGAAATTCGTCAATTTCGTAAATTTTTTTTTCGTCAAATAGAAGGGAGAGAGAGAGAGACGAGATTAGATGGGTTGTAAAAAGATTTTTCTTATAATTGAATCGCTGAAAATATATGAGGGAGTGATTTTAAAGGGAGCTTTATTTTTTGCTCGATCAATTTCTAATTGTAAAACAAGAGGGGTTAAAAAAGGGGGGTATAAAGGGTTGGCTTGGAGGTCGGAGTGGCTGGATTAAGGGTTGCAGGGTATATTGAACCCGGTTAATACGAGACATCTGGACATCCTCACGTTCCCATCAAAACCTTAAGCTTAGCTTGTAGTCGGCACGAAGCTTATCCCATAACGTAAAATACGTGAGGAACCTACAAACTGCGTAAACCATGCTGTTGCAACCACCTATCTTATATCCATCTCACCTAGAAACTATCCATTCCTGTTCTGTAATACTACGACCTCTTCGAGATGAACTCAATTTTTCAACCCCTATACTTTTTATTTTCAATTATCTTTTTTTTTTTTTTCAAAACATACATAAATCTCATCAAATGATAAATTACCAACCCTTAAAACACAAGAGCAAAACTGTGTCAATTTTATAATTTAATTGGGAACAAGGCTTTCGACAATACTACGTATTTTTTTTTTTTTTTTTCATTTATTTTTGTGTTTTTTACTTTTTTCTTAAATTTCGTTAAAACTGGGTCAAGTTTATTACACTGAGATGAAAGAGGGAGGGTGGTTTTAGATTGAGAGGAGAAATGGGGGAGGCTTTTGTGTCTCGTTTTTGTGGGCTGTTCTGGCTAGATTATCACCTCTAAACTCTCGCTTCCCTTTATTGGGGTTCGTCGCAGAAGCAGAAGAAGAAGAAGAAGACAAGTTCTTGCGGTTATACTAAAAGTATTATCCAAACTTTACTCCTCGAAGTAAGTTACGAAGTAAGTAAGTAAGTAAGTAAGTAAGTTAAGTAAGGCAGTGAGGCAGGCTTGACTCTATTCATTTATTATAATTCTCATTTATTCATTTCTGCTGATTTACTGTATACTTAAAAATTCAAATTCGATGATCAACTATCACAAGCATTTTTTAACACAAATATAAAATTCAAGGGCACACTGTTTAACCATTAGAAGCATGGTGGTAACCCACGTTACCACCTTGATTTTCTTGAATTTTTCTAATTTATTTACTTTTTAACGTATTCAGATCCGGTTTTTTGCACTTTTCAGTTACTTGAGTAATAAAAGAACATAAAAATACAGTCCAATTAGCATGATTGTTTATAATATAAGATTGATAAATGAACAAACTAAACGAAATGACGTTTTTTTTCGAAAAAATTCATTTTTGGAGAATCAATCCGAAGGAATAACTCGAAATTTCATACATCAGGGTTTTTGCGGTCGCTGATGACGAATCTGGAATCAGATTTTCGAAATTCAAAATAACGGATCCAATATGGCGGACCAAAAAATTAAAAATATCGCTCGAGCTTTGAAATTTTGTACAGTAGGGTTTTCGAAATTCTGATTCCATATTCGTTATCAGCGACCCCAAAAACCCCCGAGTAACAATTTTCGCGATCATACGATCATTCAAAAAATGTATGCTTCAAAGGGTTAACACGCCAATAGCAAATAGCTACATACTTAGCGTGTACTTTTCATTTTCATTTTCCTTACTTCGTATTATTTACTGAGGTTGAAAATGTCTTTTTGAAAGCAAAACACTTGGCGAGTAGATAGGTATATCCCCTCTTTTCTAAATGGTTATACAAAAAGACCATTTCAAGAGGTACATACTTGGGGTACACATCCCCTCTTCCACGTTCTGCTACGGTTCAACCCCTCGTCGATATTTTCTTTTACTAATTCTATCGAGCTTGAAGTGTTGAAAAGTAAATATTATTGCATTTGGAATAAATCGGAAGAAATTATAAATCAAGATTCATTACACTTGGCGTGTACATCCCCTTATCTCTGTCTAGCTATTATCCAACCCCCCTTATGCTAAAGAATAAAATATAAAATACGACATCAACTATCAGTCCCGGTTGTTTTTATTTACCGAAAGCTCTCTCTCTCTCTCTCTCTCTCCTGGTGATTAATTCGCATTGAAGTGATGTTGGTGTTAAATTAACCAGAAATTATCAGCAATTAATGATCAGTAATTAGTAATTAGTAATTAGTGACCCTGTGTCGGTTGTTGATTATTGTTTGTTCAATTGCTGATGAGAAAACAGTCGGCCATTAGAAACATAGGGACGATTGCACACCCACACCCACACCCACACCCACACACACACACACATACACTGATAGAGATATGTAAATAGATAGAATATTTGCTGTACACATGCAATAAATATCCGAAACTATTTCACCCCTGATTTCTGAATATCCAAACATTTGGCTTAAGGTGAAAAGGTTCGAGCTTTTTTTCCTCCCTTATTTTTTCGTCTCTTTCTTCTTACTCTTCTTACTCTTCTTACACCTATTTAGCAAAGTGTGATCTCAAAGGATCGATTGACAAGGGCCAAGGGACGAAATCAAAACTTTACCAAAGCGGATAAACGCCTTTGAGAATAGTAGACGTTTCGTATATACGCCAATACTCTTCAACTTTTATTGCACGGTAGATATATATATATATACACACCCTTACATTACTTTACACACGATCTTTTCCCCCGTCTGAATTCTTCCTTTATCAACCTTTTCCGAAATCTCAACTCTTGAGGGTGAAAAACAAAAAAAAAACCCAAAATTCGATCAAACGATTAGCCGATATAAATTAATAAATCAAATTGTTTTTTGAATAGTTGCGAAGTTTTGGTTGATACATATATATTAGGGTGGTTCTTAAATACCAAATTGACGAGTGAAGTATGACAACCTTCAGACAAAAAATAAAAAAAAATTGTCCCCAAATATTAGATTTTTTTTTAAATTCTAACAGGTGCCTAAAGAGTCCTGAAGTTTTCCCGTTTCTTCTTTGTTTTTTCAATTTCCCTGCCTTCCTCGTGAAATTTTACTTCAGAAACGACCTTCAGAATATAAAAAAAATCCCATCGTAAGGGTGCTAATCGAAAATTCTAATATTTTCGCGTAACATTGTGCAAAAAAATCAGGCTCAGGGGCTAACATCATAGACAGATTGACCGAAAAAATTTCCTTGATTTTTTTCTATATATAGTGGAATTTTTTGGAGCAAAAGTGACCCAAAATCGAATGGGAAGAAAAAAAAATCATAAGATCCAATGTTATTTAAACGAGAAACTTCGAACCTCTTTAGGCACCTATTGGAATTTTTTAAAAAATCTAATATTTAGGGACAATTTTTTTTGATTTTTTGTCTGAAGGTTGACATGCTTCACTCGTCGAGTTGGTATTTAAGGACCACCCTAATATATATATATATTTTTTTTTTCTTCTTTTTTTCTGTGGTGTTAAGAGCTGCGGTTATCAGTATAACGAATGAAATATTGATTATTTTGTTAAATGAAGTGAAAAGGGGGCTGTGTCTCAGAGGGTTGTGTCATGAATAATTAATTGAATCATGTTTCATGAGGGCAATTAAGCTGTTCATCAACTAATTCATTTACGAGTTTTGAATTAATTACATTTTAATAACCAGACAGGTTGAGAAAGTTTGACTTTTTGGTTGAGAAATAAATTTTCATTTATTATCCCAAGAGACACAACGAGATAAAGTCTATAACAGTATTTCTTGTTCCGTTTCCTGTGCTGTTCAAACTGATATTTTTATATTACCCAAAATGAAACAAAAAGGTGTTTGAATGCGACGTGGAAAGAAGGAAACAAAAAATGACAAAAAATTAATAAATAAATTCCAAAATCTACTAAACAATTGATGAGCTTGATAAATATTTCTAAAACTTGCTTAGAATTTTTACACTCGATTTTGTTTCATCGAATATATAATATGGTAAAATATACAAAAATTAAATCGTTGCTTTTGAATTTTGAACGCACCTGTAGTTATAGAAGATTGTGTTCTTGGTTGGATGCAGCCTGAGCCAAAACGAAATTCTCGTTTTATTTTAATGCCTGACTGCCTCAGTCTGGTATAAGTGTGCGGCTAGCTAGCTCAGTAAACGACGTTCAACTAGGACTCTAATAAAAGCTTAGTCTCTGGGAATCCCCGGGAAAATAGTGGCGCAGTTATTATCTGGACAAAATCCCACTCTCTGTAATTGCTATGAGTTATACTCAAGAGCTAGACTTTTCCTATGGCAATATAATAATTGTCACTGGTTTTTCGTAGAAAGAAAAAAACATAATGAAAAAAAAAGAAAAAAAGGAAAAGAAAAAAAAAACACAGTACCCAATGGAACCTGAATATTATTTTTTCTTTCACCTTCCACGTTTCGGATTTAGTAGATTTTCATTCAAATTTGAATGACTCAAGTCGACATTACTTTATTCTTCAGTTTTCGAATTTTTCATTTCAATTCAGTTTCATTTCAATTCACCCTTACTTACAATTAGTTAATTTAATTTCATTTAAATTTTTAGTAGGTGCTAATTCAATATTTCAGTTATCTAGTTTAGTAGATTTCACTTCTTTTTAATTATAGTAGTTTTCACTTTCGTCTATAATAGCTTTTTGTTCAATCTAATAAATTCAAATTTCTCATCTAGCTGAATCTCTAGTTCGTATATTAGATTATAATTCTATTTCATAATAGTTTTTATTTTACTTTTAATAGTTTTCACCCTAATATAGTAAATTTCAACTTCAGTTTTGTAAATTTCATTAATGTTGTGGACCAGTATGAATTTTATATAATTTTCTGGGTAACTAAGTAGTTTCTACTTCAGTTTTCTTTTTTCATTTTTTTTTTTTTTGTCTTTCTAATCTCAATCAAAATTGAACTAGTAGATTTTCCGTTTAGTTCGATCTATAGTTTAGTCTGTTACCATTTTTTCATCATTAATTATTGCCTCGCATTAATTCATCTGACATCCTATCAAAATTATTCAAATGTTCTTCGAATCTATTCATCACATTTACTATTCATAAGATTTTTAATAATTAGTCAAAGAAATTTTCACTATCTTAGCCTAGGGGCAAAAAAAAAAAACCTAAGAAACGTACAAAAAGACTCAAAAACATGACGAAAACGTCCAGTGAGTAGCATGTGGCTATAAAATGACACTGATTGGTACAACGTAAACAGCTCAGGATTATGGCCTATACGGGGTTGGAATCCCGGGCTTTTTTTTTCCTCTTTTCTTCCCCTTTTTACTTTTTTTTTTTTTGTTGTATTTTTTTCTATGTAGTACCAATAATCCCTATCCCCTTTCTCACTCTCTCTCTCTCTCTCTCTCTCTCTCTCTCTCTCTATTTCTCCCTCCTCGTTTACCCGGCGTTTTAACCTCCACCTTTTACACCCCCGTCGACAACAACCCTTAAAAATCCGAACCTCGTAGCCGTAACGTAGCTACGAGCCCGTGAAATCGTTCGTGTTTAAAATCTGACGTGAAATTACCATTTACGTTGCTAAGCCTGAGGGTTAATATTTAGGGGACGAAAAGGAGGGACGGGGGGGGGGGGGGTGCGGTGCTAGCGGAGGTAGAGGCAGAGGTAGCAGCCCTCGGGTCATACCCCGAAAAAGTGCTTCCCTTAAGGACTGCAAGAACCGACTACTATAGGTGTACCGCCGATTTTCGTCTGGAGAGGAAAATAACCGAATCTGGTTGGCTGGATGAAGGGATACCTACCCTTCTTCATCCCTTCTCTTATTCCTTCACTGTCTCTACTCTCTTAGAGTTAGTTTCCTAAAGGTCGCTCGAGTCAGTTAATACTCCGAGTCTCTTTCCCTCATCCTCCCCCCCCCTCCCGCTTTTTAACCACCCTTATTTCATCCCACCCTTATATCAAACCCCGAGTTCTATCCCGGTACAGAGACTGCTAAGAGAACTTAAGGAAAAGTTTTTAATTTCTCGCTTGACAGCCAGCCAACCCGGTTCAAGGACAAATGTCGAAGGGAAGTTCTGCAGGGAGGGATGAAAATGCCGGATATCAGCAAGTGACGTAAAGTCGTTTCAGGGGATGACGAGAACAGCTTTACGAATTTATATACGAGCCAATTATTACGATTGTAATGAGGAAGAATAAAAAAAAAAAAATTATTATCATAATATGAAAATCGATCATCCTAATCAGTAGAAAATCAGATAATCATCGGTTATTTTTTTTTTCTTCTTCTTTTTTTTGGTTTTTTTTTCTGTTACTCACTTGTGCGGCATCAAAACTGCTGTGAATTTCACGGTTACTGAGACGTGTGGACCTGATGTTATCAGATAACGACATCTACTATTCGGAGCGTAAACACCAGGGTAGCCTGGACTTGCGAGGATACACTCCTTGTGACAATCGGTATCCTCGTACACCCAGTCGCAATCTGTAATTAAAAAAAAAAGATATAAAAAAAAAAAAAAAACAAAGAAACAAGAGGTGAAACATTTTGTAAAATGATTTTCGATCATTGCAACGAAACTTTAAGTTTTTTTTTTTTTTTTTTTTTTTTTTGGGGACAAGTCGGAGGGAATTTGTATTTCGAATGATTTCAAAGGATTTTTTTTAAACCGAATGACGATTGGTATGAATAATAAATGAGAATTAGCTATAGCTTTATGTTATAAATAAGGGTAAAGGTAAAGTTTCGTGAGAAAATACTGTTTTTTTACGGTATTATTTTTATTTTGAGAAATCATAGTATTGAAATTTCTTACACTCGATATGTAAAGAAAGCAGGAGAAAAAAAATCAATGATGAAGAAAGAATAGAAAAAAAACCCAAAATTGAAGATTCAAGTGAATAAAAGTATCTGCTGCAGTCAGCTGTAAAAAGTGCGGGCGTTTATGCAGTCTGGGAATTTAGACTGAGGAAGAAGAGTCTGGCTATGAGTTTTGTGGTATAGAAGGCGTCGGGAAAAGGAGGAGGAGGAGGAGGAGGAGGGATGGAGGGACGCTGAGCGTCGCGTTTTCTCGCGGCTAAAAGTGGTCGACCGTATCGACGAGGAGACAGTTGGTAACTCTTAAGAGAGAAAAGAAGAGAGGGTCAGAAAAAAGAGAAAAAGAAATAGAAAAAGAAACCGGGAAAATAAGGGATGGCGGAATAAGGGATGAAGGGAAAAGCGACGGTGGCAGTGAGGAGATGGAAGAGAGGGAAAAATACTAGGGGCTAGCGATTCATTCCCTCCCCATCTATTCGATTGATCTGTTTGTCAGGCCTTATACAAAGACTTTATCCTATTTTCAGGCTTTCTCTCACAATTTTATTCTCCACCCCCACTCCCCTCCCCTCACCTCCGAAGGGATGAAAGATTCATTTACCCCAATTTATTTTCACCTCAACCCTAACGGAAATCCAAGTCAAAATTAGGGTATTAGATTTCAATTTTTACTTTCTTCGAATTTAAGGGTTTGCTTTCTTATACTTTTTCAAATTTCTAATCGTCTCGTAATCCCTATCTGTGTAATTCATGAATATATCGGTTTTGTCTTACTCAACTGCAGGTGGTTGTGATAATTGAACTGTGCAGTAAATTTTGATGCATAATTTAAGTGATAGGAATTCAATCCTAAGTTTCAAGCGTTAATATCAAAGGGTTTGTGGATTCTCTGAGCGTTTAATCAGCAGACCCAAAACCCTTTGACGATTTGAATTAGTCAGCATTTAGCAATATCAAGAGCTCACTGTAATTTGTCTAGCACAGAGAGAGAGAGAAAGAGAGAGAGAAACATACGAAATGGCGAAATCGAAATTAGTGTGCTATTAGATTTGGTTGATGCAAGGGGTGGTTGTGCAGGGCTAGATGGAAAACAGTTTGCAATGTTAGGGAAAAACGAACAAAATAATAATAATAATATACATATATATATATATATATATATTAGGGTGGTCCTTGAATACCAACTCGAGGAGTAAAGCATGGCAACCTTCAGACAAAAAATCAAAAAAAATTGTCCCTAAATATTAGATTTTTTAAAAAATTCCAATAGGTGCCTAAAGAGGTTCGAAGTTTCTCGTTTAAATAACATTGGATCTTATGATTTTTTTTTCTTCCCATTCGATTTTGGGTCAATTTTGCTCCAAAAAATTTCACTATATAGAAAAAAATCAAGGAAATTTTTTCGGTCAATCTGTCTATGATGTTAGCCCCTGAGCCTGATTTTTTTGCACAATTTTTACGCGAAAATATTAGAATTTTCGATTAGCACCCTTACGATGGGATTTTTTTTATATTCTGAAGGTCGTTTCCGAAGTAAAATTCCACGAGGAAAGCAGGGAAATTGAAAAAACAAAGAAGAAACGGGAAAACTCCAGGACTCTTTAGGCACCTGTTAGAATTTTAGAAAAAATCTAATATTTGGGGACAATTTTTTTCTTATTTTTTGTCTGAAGGTTGCCATACTTCACTTGTCAATTTGGTATTTAAGTTAACCACCCTAATATATATATTCATTCGCCAATTTATTAATCGATAATTAATTTTATATCTTATGTATTGCATAGTTACCAGTATTGTTGACTGGCTTTCCTCCCTTAGCTGGCCATCCAACGGACGTGCTAGTCGTAGAAGTGAAGCTGAAGTAGGCCAGAAATTGTGATCTGATAGTATTTTCGTTTATTCTAAAACAGGGTAAAAAAAAAAGAGAAAGAAAAAACCGTTAATTTTCTCAGATCTCGTGTTATCGAAAATATTTGAAACTATATAGTATGGCTGAAGTTATCATATTCGGCATGCATGGCAAGTAAAAGGGTTGGGAAAATTGATTTTGAGATGATCTGAACCGGAAGTGATTTTCAGAACGGCTCTAATTTTTTTTTTTTTATCTACTTTACTTTCCTTTTTTTTTTCACCAGCCCCCTTCCTTTCCCCCCACTCTATTCTCTCTCTCTCTCTCTCTTGGTTTATTTCTTTTTTTTCTTCTACGTTCTGTTTCCTCGCTCTCTGATACGAAATGGGGCCAGTTATCCCGGGCAAAGTTCATTGAATCGAAACTATTTTTTCCCTACCAAAAGATTTATTGCCGTCATTTGTTTAATTTACGTATTGGAAATAACGTTCTCTATTCCAATTTTTTTTTTTTTTTTTTTTCTATCTATACACTATTTATCCGCTGCAATCATCCACAGGATTTCTTCACCCAATACACAATTTATATCGATATACCTATAGATCAAATTCAATTAACCATAGAATAAATAAAAAAAAAACAAGTCTAACGATCATTTACCTACGATTTATATGTATGCATCTACGCATTAAATCAAATAACAAAAACACGAACACGTATATTGATTTAAATTTTATCAGAATCACCCATATGTTCGTATCGTAGTCTCATTCTTTGTAAAAAAAATAGAAAAAAAAACTGAAACGAATTGATCTGAGCGAGAAATTCGTGGGTCTTATAGTTTTCAAATGGGATGGATTCGAAATTGAAGAGTAACGGTCACACTGTTTTAAGACGCTACCACCAGATGGAAAGCAGCGCTTGGTCTCAGCCGCGATTGGTCAGAACTTTAACTCGCTACCATTTGAAAACTATTAGACCCACAAATTTCTCGCTGGAACAACTTTGTCTGAGTTTTGAACAAAGAATCCAAAAAACTTTGTCTATAAATGACCAGAAAAAAAAGAAGAAGAAAAAAAAAGAAAGATATATGCTTTTATTCAAAAGACTGTTACGAAGTTTTGGAAAATGTTAATTAACAGGAAGACGAGGCAATAAAAATGTCGTACTTGTTTAGTTTTAATATTTCGTTTATTCCTGGTAAAGAGCACTGTGTTCAAACACGTGTGCAACGTGCAAACAGCTACCTGACTATACGTGTACTATATAATATACCTGTGTATATAGTTTCGCGGTGGAGGTAGTAGCCCATCACGCACTCGGCTGGCTTTAATTTCGAGCTTAAGTCAACCCTTTTTGTCACCAAGCCACCGCCACCGTGCCAACTGAAATTACTTGGTTGTTGCGGTGTTGTAGAGTTACAGAGCGAAAGAAAAAGAGAAAAAAAAAGCGAAAAAGAGAAAAAGAGAGAAAGAGAAACTGAAAGAGGTAGAGAAAAAGGAAGAAACTGCCCGAGGTAATGCTTCGTCACTTCCGGATTTCGTTGTGAGCTTTACTCCTGGGAATTTTTGTACCTGTGTATATATATATACTATATGCATGTATATTCTTACCATATACACACATCTATATTATATACCTAACAAGTACAAAAAGAAATGAGAAACTAGAAAAAAAAAAAAATACACATCGTAGTGGCCAAGACGACAATCCAACAAAGATTTTCTTAACTTTTTCTAAACTTAATTGCAGATCCAGCTGAGGTACAACGCGAAGTAAGAAAAGTGCTTTATTCTTAGATATAATTAATCTCCTGAAAAATCACAAGATGTGATTCTGAAAAAAGCAAGAAAAGAAAAGAGAAGAAAAAGAAAAAGAAAAAAACCAAAAATGGTTTTACTGCTACAAAAATGTATGATGTATGTTCGCGTCAATCTTTCTCCCACTCCTCTACTCTCTTCCTTCTGAAATATAGATTTATGTGTGGTTGATAGCTGAGGTGCTCGACGGTTTGGATTTTGGATGGAAGTTTGCTTGACAGACTCTCTGCGAATTTTTCGAACATTTTTCGCTTATCTGCGCCTTCACCTCCTCTACCCGCTACCCACAATCCACGACACGGTCTCACCGCAGTAAACCCCCACCCCCAACTCCACCTACACCACCACCTTCCCTTTTACTCTTACCCGTCCTACTAAAGCTCGACAAGCTTTTCCCCAACAACCTCTCGCCAGATCCCAAGCATAGCATTTTTACCACCCATTTTACCACCCTAGACAGACACCTTGACAGGACCATAAGAATTCCCTAGATGCAGTTTCGCATCAACCTAACTCAACTCCGAAATCTAGTAGAGCTTCAAAGCTTTGTTTTTCGGTTTTACATAATTTTTTGAACGTTTTATTTTTTCGTAATTACATGTGTTAAATGAATAATTTATTACGATTTTGGAATACTTAGAGCTTTTTTTTCTTAAAAAAAAAAACTGAAGCTTGATGGAACAGAAAATAGAAATTTTTCGAACATTTCACTAGTTCTCGTGTCTCAATTTTTCGAGATTCGTTATTACATGATTTGATTTTTAAAATCTAGCGGAGCTTTAGAGCTTTTTTTTTTTTTTTCTCTCTCTCTCTCTCTAGTATTTCGATCGATTATTTTTTAAATCAAATACCAAATGACAACTCAAATACGGTTCTCAATGCATATTATGACACTTTGGAGCTTTTTTTTTTGTAAAAATAAGAATAAAAATTGAATTTCTCTTCTCACTCAATTGTTGATATCTTTTATTACATTTCCACCCCATTGATACTACACAGCGATAAGTTCTGGTAATTCAAATGTTTTTGTTTTTTTTTTGGATTGCAGGAGGGGGTTAAAAAGTGGAGAAAAAGCTCTCTCAGAAAGGACGTCCTTTATCTACGATTTACGAAACTGGACAACGTCGGTTTACTCTCAATAGAAACAGAGTTTATACCACCGTTAGAAATTCGAGGACGTATTGTGCGGTTTCAGAAAATATTACCAAAGGAACAGGACTATATAACCTTTGACTTCGACCAAAAGGCATTGTATTCGAACACAATAAAACCCTAGAGCCAATGGTTGCCAATGGCCAAAACGACTTTCGAAAACTTATGATCCTCCAGCCCTCGCTTTGGTACCGTAATAGCCTCGAGGGTAGTTTCTATTTTCTTTATCTCAAAGATTTCGTTTTAATTTTATCAATCGTTGTTGGTTTTTTCTTTTTTTATCATCTCGTCCAATTAAGAATAATCGTAAAAAAAAATGTACGCAAAAAAATCGAGTTCTATTTTCTTCTTCCTTTGTTGTTATTTTCCTTTCTGTTTTCTTCTTCTTCTTTTTTTCTTTTTCTCTCTTTCTTTTTTTACCTTCATATTTGCAGGAACGCGGTACTGTGCGTTATTAGAGAGGAAAAATATTGGCGAAGGGGGAAATTTTAGTGATTTAGTAAAGTCGTTAAGGATTTTCGTGTTCGTTCCGCTCTTTAATCTGAACCAGATACGCCTAGAGCCAGACAGGGGATTTAATTGGTTGTCGTTTATTAACAAATCCAATATGGCGACCGATCGAAGCCTGGGCAAATACTACTCAGCTTTTCTCTGTTTCACTCGGTTCTGTTCTGTTCCATTCCATTCCATTCCGTTCCGTTCTAGTCTGCTCCTGCTACTGCTGCTGCTGCTGTTGCTGCAACGACGACGACGACGACGACGACGACGACAACGACGACGACGAGGACGAAGTAGCGGTGGGGTAGGAGAAGTAAAACGAAAATTGAGAAGCTCCCATCGTGTTAGGATTACCAGGAGTGAAATATACGCCAGAGAATTAAGCTTTTCACCAGATAAAACTGCACCCCTCTCAGTTTTCAAAGATTTTTTTATTTTATTTTTTTTCATTATTTCCATTTTTATTTTATTTTTTTTTCTCTCTCTTTCATTATTATGATAAATAGCTACTGGCTTTCCCTGCAGTGCACCCTCACGATTAATCGAGCTACAACTACCACGTCGCAACGCGTTGCTGCTGCAGTTGCCACAGGGAATTTAAAGAAGGAAATAATAATTCACGTGTGAAAAATAATTTTCTACAATTTCGTTGATTTTTTTTTATATTTTTTTTTTTACTTTTACCTTTCGTACTTAATTTTGAACAAATTTAATTTTTTTTTTTCGCACTAAAATAATTGAAACCGTTGAAAATAAAAATCGCTGTAGCGGTAAATATATAATCTCGTTAAATGGGCTAATCCTTATATTGTTTGCTATACACCCATTCCACTAATCAAAATTCTTGGAGGGCCACATCTGCAGGGCTGGTGCTTTTGCTGGGTGTGAAAATCCTTGAGCCTTAAGAAGAGCCCAAAAGCCTCCTGGCTCTTTGGTGTGTTTGCACATAAATATTGCCAAGGATATAGATTCACAGCGTGTTTCAATAGCGGTTAAAACTACGCTTTTATTACTTTTTGCAACTATTATTATTATTATTTATTTATTTTTTTTCACAAATATTTCAAAATTTGCCTCAATATATCGAGAGAAAAAGAGGAAGCGGTAATAAGAATCTATTTAATGGATTATATTCCGCTAAAGAATAAAAAAACGCGAATTTTTCGTACCAAACATTTTGTCGTATCTATAACGGTTCGGAATAAAACCAACGAAGTATGACACTTTGAAGCTACCTGTATATGTTTCGAGGAACGATATCTCTTGACAGGATTGTCTGAATGTTGACTTGTGGCAGCTCGTTGAAATCGTCTCGATTCGCTCTACAACATCTCGTTGAGATAATGCGAGAAAAAAAAAAAAAAGAATAATCAGAATAAAATTTCGTTGGTAAATTGACGGACTTTTTTTTTTTTCTTTTCTTTTGACATTGAGACGTGTCGCCAAAGAATGTACGTTACGTTACGAATCTCACGTGCAAAGCCATTCGTACTTTCCATACATGTCCAATATACCATATATATATACATATATATATCTCAACAAAGAGAAACAGTCTACTCTCTCTCTTTCTATGTGCGCAGGTGTTGTCAGGTAAAACGTGACACGTGAAGAGAAGAGGTATTCCGAAGACTGTAACGCGAAGAAGACTACGGATTATTATTATCATTATTCTCTGCATTGTTATCATTATTCTTTATTCACGGCTCGGTAGCTGGTACGTCGCACGTCGTCAAGCTCCAAGAAGCGTGGAATTTCGTTTACTTTCATCGATCAACTTGAATATTTTTCGAAGCAGGTATGTGTGGGTGTGAAGAAGAAGACGAAGAAGACGAAGAAGACGAAAAAGTAAAAGAAGAAGGTGTACGGGATCTGATTCTGAATTTAATCATATATAATATGAGACGTTTGGTGTTTTCTTTTTCCTTTCTTCCTTTTTTTCCTTTTTTTCCTTTTTTTCTTTTCCTTACTTTCTTTCTTTCTTTCTTTCATCTTCCCAGTTGACGAAGTAAAATTTTTCGGTACGCATAGGGGATGTGGAAAGACTTTATACCTGTTTGACTATATTTGAATAACATAATGAAATAAACGAAGGGGATGGGATGAGAGGAGCGTAAAAGGGGGGGGGATGGGGGGATGAAGGGGATGAAGGAAGTTAATCAAATACAAGTTTGATGAAGACTGCACAGGATGGAAGAAGATTTATTATGAGTAAATACAATTAGAAGTTACGAGTGCCTAGAGTCACCTCTGACCCCCGGCTGACGGTAACCCAACTAAAACCAACCCCTAGTCTAACCTACTAACTAAATAATTGAATTACAACCACTTCCAATCTTCCATCTTTTACCTACGCGTGCAGTTCTCTACCTTCAAGGGTAGCAGTCTATGTAGCTATATACACAAATATATATATTATATATATACCTACCCCTAAAAACATTTTCGAGACAATCTCTTCTTCGTTGTTTGCGGTTAAAATTCATCTGAATAAACCCCCCCTTATACATTCATATATATTAATTTATACCAGCCTAGATTTGAAAAGTCTGTTTCATTAGATTCGATAATTATTCACATTTATTTATTATCATATTCATATATAAAAACGCATAAATATATATATATACCGTGAATATTCGGTGAGACTACACAATCCCCTTGTGCGTGAGGCTCGTTCGGGAGGGGATGCAATGCTACTGGCACCTCATTCAGTCCTAAAAACTACCCTCATGCATGCGGTGCGCTTGTGTTGGTTTTACCATAGGAAGGGGATCGTGTAGTCTCACCGAATATTCACGGTATATTCATTCATCTAGATTTGTATATAGTATAAGAAAAAACATTTAGAATGAATCCTTGCTAGTCATTATCTTATCTTATCTTATCTTAATAATAAATAAATATCGCTTTTCTCGTACACCTACATATCCTAAGAGTTTTAGTTCCATTAACGGCCCTTGAGCGGCATTCGATTCTCGCAAATTAAAATATCTCACTCTCTCTCTCTCTCTCTCTCGCGCGGTTATAACCCAAATATTGGAACACTGCAGACTGCTCATAGTCTCTCGGTTCATTGAGCTGAGATAATCTTATGATACAGATAAGCTTGGTGAAAGGACTTAATTGAGACTTGGAATATCGGACGGATTTTGTACATTTTTTTCCTTTTTTTTTATTTTTTCTTTTCTTATTTGAACAAGAAAGAACAGAAATTCTGATGAATTAATTATTTCAACAAATTGGCTTCTCCACCTTTTCATTTTTCTCTTCGTCTAGCGTTTAATTATGTATTTTTTTTTTTTTTCTTTCTTTCTTTCTTTCTTCTTCAATAATTCTTCGATGAGAATTCAATGAAAATATTTTGAAGTGAGGTAATAAAAAATTGTTCCTTGTTTTCTTTCATTTTTTTTTTTTTTTAAATTGAAGTGAGTTTTTTTTTTTTTTTTTTCTTCCTCCTATTATTTATTATTGGAAAATCTCTAAGCAAATCATTAAATCAACTTGAATTAAATCAAGCTTCCTTTCATGCCGATGATGAGATTCCATCGTCTCTTTTCTGTATAACACTTAGTCCTACCCCCTACCCACCGATATCCTTACACCTTGAAATTTCGCAGAGTTTGAATTCAAGCGTAAGGAAGTAAGGAAGGAGGGACGGAAGGAACTTTGGGTTCCTCATTTCCTTCTTCTTCTTCTTCTTCTTCTTCTTCTTCTTCTGCTTCTGCTTCTTCTTCTCATCGCCGCAGTAATTTCTAATAGCAAAATATCGCACAGCCTGTTAACTAAATAATAATTCCAAATGGAATTTTGCTAATTTATTCCAGAGTGAAGTATTGTCGTATTATACAGAGTGGTTCAGATTAAATGTGCCATATTTTTAAGGGTAGATTCCTTGTGAAATTCTAAGACTTAATTTCCTTTACCAAAAATTTGTGGTACCAATACTTTCCGAGATATGAAATATCTTAGTCGACTTATAATCGCAGAGCTTTATAGATCGCATAAATTTGGCTACTGCGCAACTTACACTCATGGCTGACCCTGTCTGAATCACCTACATGTCCTGCGATTGGTTAAACGAGATCTTTCCTAGCTCGGAAACTATTAGACCCTCAAATTTTTAGTAAAGGACATTTAGTCTTAAAATTTCACAAGGAATCTACCCTCAGAATATGGTTCATTAAACATAAATCAGCCTATATAAGGGTAGGTATGTACTGTTGGGTATATTATATGTATAAAATAGAGAGATTTGACTCATTGTCAAAATAAATTAGCTCATATTATTTTATATAGTATATTCATTCGATATAATAAACGTGTTTCATTCAACAGGCTCAGACTTCATCAACATCTGACGTATTTAATTATCTTACTAAACAATCCCTTTTCTTAATCACAGCTGGATATTATTATCGTATATTTGGGTCCAATTTACGACTAATTGAAAGCCGTATAATTACATATAAAGTAAAAAAGCAGCTACCTACCTCGAAGTTTGTGAGTTGAAAATTTTTGAAAATCGACGAAAATAGAGGAGAGAAAAAAAAAATTGGACAAGTCAACTGAACGTATCTGGTATATAGGGTGAATAAAGAAACTTCAAAAGTACTTTCAAGAATATCATTCAATGATAAATAATCCTGGATAATGAAAGAGTATATAAAGAAAAATCCAGAATTCAAAAATATCATTTAAATGATTAAAAAAAAAAAGAAAAAAAAAAAACCAAAGAATTATCAGAAATCCAAATACAAAGAATTTTGGCGTATGAACCAGATGCACGTGTGATGAAATTTTATTCTAGAATGAAAATAACTCGGTTTACGAACAAAAAAAAGGAAGAGAGAGAAGACAAGAAATAAAAGAAAAAAAAAAGGAAAAATTACAAGAGAACACAGAAAAGTGAAAAAAAAAAAAAAACGTGAAAAAATAAAAAAAAAATCGTTTCGTCGATGTAGATTTTGAGATTCTGATAAAATTCAGAACTCGCATAATATACTATGTAAATATTATACCGCATACATATATCCAATCAGCATGGTAGCTAGGTAGGTAGGTAGGTAGAGGTAATACCTGTATGCGGACTTTAAGCGCGGAGAAAACGAATTCGCAACCGAGCATTTTTTTTTCTTTTTTTTTCCTTTTTTCCCCAGGGGATAAGATTTTTTTTTTCCATTCTTTCTTTCTTTCTCTCTCTCTTCTTTTAGATACGCGACTCGCAGGATTTGAAAATGTTTTTTTTTTTTTTCTTCTTCTGCTTAGTTTCTTCACTTTTCCTCTCTACCCCCTTTTTTCTATCTCAGCAACCAGACTTTTACAACCCCTTATTTCGTTATATATATATATATATAGGTATGTATAAACGTGTTATATACTCATACCTATACCTATCGTTAACCTTGTCTCTGAGATAGTAGAATGGGGCATACATTATTCGTCGAATTTCTCACTCGTTGGGGAATAATTTTCACCTACCCCATCCCCTCAATGAATTCATGTAATCTCAGTGTGATAGCCATAAGCTTAAATAGTTCTTTCTTTTGGTATGACCGAAGAAAGAGAAACTTACTCGTATAAAAGCTTTGTACTTATATATGAGGCATTTCATACCGAATTGGCCTATACCTGACCCTCGAGCTCTCAGATTCGGTTCACGATTTTTCATGTTATCGCCCGAACTCTAAAAAGTACTCAATTTTGTTTTTTTTCTTCAAATTTTTCATAAATTGTCCGATTCACTTATGATTTTTGAAAATGAACACATCGTTGGCCATAATTTGAAAAACTGGGGAAAATTCTATGAGAAAATTTTGTGTCAAATAGGTATACGAAATTTCAAGCTTAGACCCAAAGTTGACCAGCGCTCACGCTTCGTTCTTTTTTTTTTTTTTTTTTGTTGTACCTACTTCTTCGATAAGAAATAATTTTTTTCAAAATTTGAAAAAAGTAAAATAAGTAGAAAAAAAAAAAAAAATTTACACCTTCCCCCAGTATGCCTCAAAGGACATTTTCAAATTTGGGAAAATAACATAAAAAATCGTGAACCGAATCCGAAAGGCCGGGGGGGGGGGGGGGGGGTCAGATCCAGGTCGATTCGGTATGGAATACCCCAGATATACGTATACCAATGAATTTTGTTGTACAAATGCAGCTTTTACAAACTTTTACAAACTTTTATATCTAACGAAATTATTTCTACTTACATAGAAAAATTTCAATTGAAACCAAACTCAAGAACAAAAAAATAAAACAAAAGAAAACGAGAGAAAAGTAAAATTCTACAACATTTCAATTTCTGTTTTTATTCAGTTTTTTTTTTTTTTTACAATTTCAATTCGTTTTTTGATCCTGGTTAAACGCCAGTAGACGCATAAAAAGATCTGCTATATATATATATATATATATATATATATATATATATATATATGGATATTGTATTTATATTTTCACGATGCGGAGTTAGAGCGAAGGAAGGGGGGAGGGGGGGTGGGTTAAAAATAAGGGAAAAATTTTCTATTTTATATAGCTGGTCGTGAAACAATTACCGTGTAAACTGCAGACACGAGAGAGAGAGAGAGAGAGAGAGAGAGAGAAAAAAAAATATATATAGAGGCAGATATATATTGTATAAATTCTTTCATCCCTTGTCTACACTGTGCAGCTTTATACTTGAGAATGGACCTAATAGTTGTATTTATTTTATTTTTTTTCCTGTGCCTCATTCTTCTTCAATTCTTCTTCTTCTTTTTTCCTCTACTTGTATTTTTCAAATTTCATGCGACAGTTTAGGGAAGTGGCTTTATTGTGGAAAAGGTCAGAGTCCTTAAGCCAAGAAAAAAAAACGAAAAGAATATAATAAAAAAAAGAGAGCAAAAAAAAAAAAGAAAAAAAAACGAAACAGAATACAAGAGAGTAAAGGATATAGAAGAGATATAATAAAGAAAAAAGAAAAGAAAATGGAGAAGAAAACAACCCCATTATTCTGAAGCACATCAATTCTACTCGTCGTTTAAAATTAAACGACTTAGTATAATCAACTGTTTTAAAATATAACAGGGTTTTCTTATACTTCACTTTTATATACCTATATATATAGTATAGTGTACGTTATAGTTATTTTATCACACACTGTATTTTCGTTTCTGTATTTTTCCTCTTTTTTGACGTATAAAAAAAAGTATTGGCTTTGGGGCCTGAAAACCACTTCTGATGATTTTCTTTGCTTCGAACGTTATATTTTCGAGATTCTAGTATACAGGAAATGAAAAATCTTTTCAAATAACTAGACGAATTATTTCAGATATTGCGAGATGAGAAAAAAAAAAGAAAAAAGTCTCAAATTCCATATAATTTTACGTCGAAAAATTGACGTCTATCATATGATTCGAAAATTTACTTTATATTAGGGTACCTAGTTCCTAATTTTGATCAGTTTTTAATTTCAATAGAATTTACATAGGAAACTGGAATTTTTATTATATTTTTTTTAATATATTTGGAGACGTGTTCTGGCCCATCGAACCGTTGAAGTTCGAATATGACCGAATCAAGGACCACCCCATATGTATGTACATATAAACGTATAGGTATATAAAAAAAAAAATACATCGAACTAATAGTTTCATCAATTTGAAAGCTTTTCTTTAAGTTCTTCGACTTTTCCATATGCACGTGTATAAAAACGAGTTTCGAAACTGTTTTTATGTCGATTCTTTATATATATATATATATATATATAGCAAGGATTGAAATTTAGAAAACGGTTGTTAAAAACTTTTCGAAGATAAACCGCGCCTCTCTCTCTCTCTCTCTTTTCCTATCCTCGTGCTATGTTGGATCAGATTTACGGAGGAGATACTGTGCCAAAAGATTCACCCCTTTTTTTTCAAATGCTTTTAGGGCTGAACTGAAAATCACTTTTTCCCTTTGACACACGTCAGTACACGTACATTATTATTATACACATATATATATATATATATATATATATATAGATGTACGTATAGACAAATCGTGTTTCTAGTAAATTTATTCAAATGCCAAAATCAAATCAGATACTAAAAAACTGTAATTTTTACAATGTTTTTGCCAAAAATCTAATCATCGATCGAAAAAAAAATAATTAAATAATCAATCATCGTGTCCAAAAATCTTTTCAATTATTCTCATTTCGATGAGAATCAATCTTTAAATACCTGTCGTCGTGTTTCGATTCGCCAGCTGCCAATCAATCGTCGCAAATAAATTGTTATTTAAACTTTAAACAGTATAGAAATAGAAAATGAGACAGTGAAATATTAGAGAGGCGATATTTTAACGTTGAGAGAAGCAGCTTCGAGATTCAGCCTGAATTTTGAGAGAAAAGCGAGTTTATTTCCTTCAAGGATTTTTGCAATACTTGAAGAAATACGAAGCTAATTAAGTGGCGTCACAATTTATTCGGGACGTTTGAAATAGGGTGAATATGGGGCGTGAGAAATGGGGTTGAAGGACTGGTACAGGGTAGAGATTTGTCCTCTTTCCCTGTGTGTGTGTGCTTGTTTGTTTGTTTGTTTGTTTATTTATTTTACCTTCCGTATACCAAACGAGTACGCAATGTACCAGTGAAATAACCACTTTGATCGTGTTTTTTCCTTCCCCCCATTTTTTTTTCTGTTTTTTTCCCCAAAACGAAGGTGTAAAACGTGAAAAATACCCCTGCGGGAATTTAGCCACGAAAAATTTATCAGCTTTTGCCAGATCAGATGAAACAAAACATGAAAAAAAAAAAGAAAAAAGGGGTATTTTTTTCATGCCTCTTTTCATCACATTTGAAATCCATGTAATTAATCAAAATACTATAAAGATTTGTCTCAAAGTCTGTATATCTTGGATGTCGATGATCCGAAGATGTGAAAAGACTCGTTAGAATTACAAAAATAGTAATTTTTTATTTTCTTTTTTACACAGAAAAACTTTGGTTCTATGTATTAAAAAAAAAACAATTTTTTTTTTTAATGCCCATCAATTATGAATACTTACCCCGAAGATGTGAAAATTTTACGTTTAAATCAGAAAAATAGTTAGTTTTTCTTTTTTCTTTGCACTAAAACTAACTAGTTTTCTTGTGACACCACAAGGAGGTGATGAAAATTGATGAAAATAATGCGTGGAGGGTTGAATATATCATTTTTTTTTTTCACCCTTCGACGAAAATATAATCTTTAAAAAACTTTGTTATAAAATATAGTTTAGGATTCTATATATTATAAAAAGGGGTGTGGGGGTGTTGGTGTAAGTTTTATATATATATATATATATATATATATATATATATACAACAGAAACGATGCATACATGTAAGTGAGATGAGAATTGATAAAAGTCTGAAAAGAGAAGAGAGGCTGGGGAGTAGCGTGCGGTGGTTCGCGATTCGCGACTAACATAAATGTGTCAGGGGTGGTTTGAAATATTACAAGTAACGTATACTTTATTCCACTTCAATTCAAGTTTCCCAGCTGACTTCCGGCCCGTAGGATATACACTTAAATTAAAAATAAGATCACGGTTCCTCGAATGACTAGAAAAGTGCAAAAATGCAAGATATATAAGGAGTTAAAAAACACATTATCAATCCCGTCATCCCCCATTTTATTATAAACATTTCAAACTATTTTCATTAATAAAGAAATTTTGAAAGATTTCAGTTTTTCATCATAAAAATTCGATTAATATATTATCAAAGTATTTCAGAGAGTTTGGAAAAGATTTTCAAAAAATTTTATTCAAATTTAACTAAGAATTTAAGGGTATTTTCATCCCTTCGAAATAAAAGATCTAACAAAAAAATTTCTACTATACTATATATCATGAAATCCTCGAAATCTCGCAGTCGATTGCATAAAATTTCAATAAATTATTTTTAGCCCCTTGACAGCAAGAAAATCTTCAAAATCTTGACGATTTTTGCAAATTTTTTTCTTCATTCTTCCCTGGCAGCTGGATCAACCCCTAACATTAATATCAATAGACTGAAATCTGTAGGTTTGAGGGTAACTGTAAGGTGATAAACACTTTTAAGGTCGAAAAAAAAACTGACCATTTTATACCATCCCTATAAATTTTCTACATTTTTTTACTTTATTTGTTATTATTATTATTATTTTTTTTTTTTTTCTTCTCGTGCGCATTTACTACTACGTATATATATATAGGTGCTAGTACATGGGTGATACGCAGATGTAACTATGTCCGGGAAATTTTTTGGGGGCGAGAGATTGTGTCAGTGTGGGTCATGTAATGAATATTTTATGGGACTCCTTAATGAAGCAATTTAGGGCAGTTCCTTTCGGCGACCCAATTAAGAAGCGCAAATAATGGACGCGTCCGGGAATTGGGGATTGTCCCGTCCGCACCTCTGCACTTTCTCGGTTCTCTTTCTCTCGCCCAGTTTCTCCCATTAATTTTCTCCGTTTCTATCCTGTTCGCTCTTTCGCCTCGCTTACTCTCTTTCGCAAAGTGAGCTGCTTTCCGTAAAAATATACCGTATTCAAATTACCGCGACCCTAGAAACGACCTCTTGACCTCTTTGCTGGTAAAACTGTTCCGTTTTCCCTTGACCTTTAGCCAGGGGATTTTAGTTACCATCAATTTTCAAGAAGTAGAACGTTTTTCGGTTAACAAAAGCCGGGATTCTTAAGCTCTGAGACGTTATTTTGCCAGATCCTTAAACACCGAGTGGATGATAAAAGGGCCGTTATCTACCCTGGATATGGTTTTACAGAAAAATTCTTCGGATATAAAATCCGCGTCTTTATATTGTCCACAATTTTTGTACCAATAATTTTTCGATAAAATCATTTCCTAGCGAGATAAATGAAGAAACTTATACAAACTACTCAGGGTACAGGTACTACAGGGCCGTTATCTACCCTGGAAATGATTTTACAGAAAAATTCTTCGGATATAAAATCCGCGTCTTTATATTGTCCACAATTTTTGTACCAATAATTTTTCGATAAAATCATTTCCTAGCGAGATAAATGAAGAAACTTATACAAACTACTCACCGCATATCAAGCGTTGTTACGTTGTTGTCAGAAAATAGAACTACAGGTGGATCAAATCTCTCGTTTCTACCGCATACCCTCGCTCCACCTTCCAGTTGAAGCCAGCCTCCCTCGCACCTGATGGATAATAAATTAAACCGATTTAATTAGCACGAATAAAATTTAAATTCTTTAAATAAACTCATTCAAACTTTGCTAATTGTATTCATCGCTAAAAAACACGACGATATTGTTCAAACAAAAATTTCGAGAGTCAAGTAGTTTTCAAATTATAGCTAATTCAAGTTAACCAATCCGAGCGAGTCGCGTACCGCGACCGTTACAACAAAGCTGAACGGCGATTGGTCGCAACTTGAACTCGCTCTAATTTAAAAACTGTTTAACCCTCGAGTTTGCGACTTAAAGAAATTCGTCGTAGATTTTTACAAGGAATACGATCGTCGATGATTGATCATCAATTGAAAGAAATAATTCTATACTATGTAATAATTCGGTAAGAACTTGTTTTCGGAAAATCTATCCAATATGAAAGACCGTTTACTCTAGCAGAGAATAAACGATTCTAATTTTCGAATTCGACCCACGTTCATGTAATAAGAATCGTGTGCCTTATACTAAGGGTGAAAATAAAGGGAGCCTGTTGATTGTAATTAACTAGAACATATTTAGTGTTCATTAATTAGTGTACGGTCTTATCCCGTCTATTATATTGTTATCGTTATCGTTATCGTTATTGTTATTATTATTATTATTATCATTATTATTGGATTGTTATTTCCAGGTATATTATTATAATTATTATATAATTACGAGACGGATACACGAGAAGCCCTGCAGAGGAAAACTTACCAATTAGTCAGTTTCCTGTTATTTCTTCATCTCGACATGTATATAGGTTCAAGTATAAACACATATATACCATATTTTTACCAAATGTGATAAGAATTGAATAAAAATAAATAAAGTTCAATTTTTTTGTTTTTTATCTCTCTTATTCCTTTCTACATAAATATATATATACCGAAATTCAATTAGAACGAAAAAACGGGATTCTTTATTTCCTGAATTTCTGTTAATTAGGACTGAAAAGAGAAAAGAATTTTTTTCATAATATCCCTGAAGCCCTAAAAAACATTATTTCAATTAACATATCAATTCGTTCGAGAGCCGGAAGTAGGCTTCGTGGATTCCTTTATTTCCAGACCGGTGTTACTACCCCCTTTATTATTATAAACTCGACGAAAATCTTTGACGAAGTCACAGAAAATCCGTGTAAAATCCAAAGCTTGGCTTAGCTCGGTTTGTTTCATTGTTTTAACTCGAAATTAAATTTACTAAGATTCTATAGATGGCTTATCATTTCATATGTAGAATAATTTTCACCCCCCAAATTTCTATTATTTTAAAATCACTCTCTCGTTTTATAATTTAATTACATTAATTTTATGCTAAATTATGTTGAAAAATTTTTCACTACAAAAACCAAAATTTATTATTATACTAAAAAGTGTTTTCCAAATTGAGTTAGGAATAAGTTTAACGAAAATTATATTCCTTTTACTCGGAAATAACGAAGGGATAGGGACGGTTGGGATAAGGGATGAGATTATCGATCGGTTCAAATTTTCATTTATTCATTTTTCATACTTTTTCATCAACATTCTATAAGAGAAATGACTTTTGATCATCTCAGAGAATTTCTTTAGACGTTATTCGTAGTCTAGTATACGGGAAACAGGGTGAAATAGAAAGATGGAAAGTCTGTCCGAAGAACTTAATGAATTATTTCAGAGACTGTAGGGGGAATGAAGAAATCTGAAATTAACACAATTTTTCATACGAAAAATGGGAAAGAAATATTTCCATGTCTCGTTGAATTCGAACGTTTGCTTCCCGTGTAGAAATTGTGCTGTGGTGCTGGCAGGGTCCTAATAAGGCGTGCCATAGTGCAAATGAGGCCCAGGTTAGGCCAAGCTGTTAGGGACCCCGCCGGATGTTCCCGTTTTAGATACCGCGCCAGGCCGGGGGCTAGTCAGGCTGCCAAACTCGCACCCCATTCGCACCCCATTCGCGCCACGATTTGAGCTTTAGCACACCGTAGCTCCTTCACCGTTGTCCCTAGAGTGAACTTTTAATGACGTTTCTTGTTCCTTATTCAATTATCTAGCAACGCATTTTTCGCATTTTTTTTTCGATCCATTTTTTGATTTTCATTTTTTCGATCCTAGTTTTTGCAGAATTTAAGCTTTAGCACACCGTAGCTCCTGCACCGTTGTCCCTAGAGTGAACTTTTAAGGACGTTTCTTGTTCCTTATTCAATTATCTAGCAACGCATTTTTCGCATTTTTTTTTCGATCCATTTTTTGATTTTTATTTTTTCGATCCTAGTTTTTGCAGAATTTAAGCTTTAGCACACCGTAGCTCCTTCACCGTTGTCCCTAGAGTGAACTTTTAAGGACGTTTCTTGTTCCTTATTCAATTATCTAGCAACGCATTTTTCGCATTTTTTTTTTCGATCCATTTTTTGATTTTTATTTTTTCGATCCTAGTTTTTGATATCAGGGCATGTCACTAAAAATTTCTACACGGGTTATAACCGAACAAAAAAAAAAAAAAAGGTAAAGACAATTTATACTTTTCACATAGCTGATAAAATTGATTCGAGTAAAAAAAAATGGAAAAGTACAGGATATTTGATGAAATATGAAACGAAAATTAAAAAGAGAATTGAAAATTGCGAAAATAGTATAGACAATGATCGTAGAAATAGAAAATAGATGAAAAATTCAAGGGTGTTAAACACGTGGTCAAGCAGACAGCTGTAATCGTTTAAATTCGTGACAGTAACTTCGAGTTTCGTAGCTGTGGTAGGGTTGAACTAGAATATTGGAATGCGTGAAATTCGTTGGATTTAAAATAGTACGAAGAAGCGAGATCGGTATTCGACGTATGCACAATTTCGATACAATCGCAGGTGGAAATATTCGGAATTTTTTTTTTTTTTCAAACCCGAATATATATATATATATATATAGCTATATGCAGTGCGTATAGGTATACCGAAATCGTATATAGAAGAGAAAGAGGAATCCGCAATTTCATTGTACCTATACAATCTGTGAGAATAGAATTCGAAATAGAATATAATATGTCGTATGTGATTGGATAATTTTTTCTTTTTTTGTTTTTCTTCAAATTTATGTCACAGGGAATAAAATCATTTTTAACCCTTTGAAGCAAACATTTTTTGAATGATGTGATGATCGCGAAAATTGTTACTCGGAGATTTTTTGGGTCGCTGATAACGAATATGGAATCAGAATTTCGAAAACCCGAATGTACAAAATTTCAAAGCTCGAGCGACATTTCTAATTTTTTGGTCCGCCATATTGGATCCGCCATTTTGAATTTCGAAAATCTGATTCCAGATTCGTCATCAGCGACCCTAAAAACCCTGATGTATGAAATTTCGAGTTATTTCTTCGGATTGATTCTCCAAAAATGAATTTTTCCGAAAAAAAACGTAATTTCGTTTAGTTTGTTCATTTATCAATCTTATATTATAAACAATCATGCTAATTGGACTATATTTTTATGTTCTTTTATTACTCAAGTAACTGAAAAGTGCAAAAAACCGGATCTGAATAAGTTAAAAAGTAAATAAATTAGAAAAATTCAAAAAAATCGAGGTGGTAACGTGGGTTACCACCATGCTTCTAAGGGTTAAGGAAAAATGACTGAGAAACTTTCGATCCTAATTTTGATCACGAATTCTAAATCACCCTGTACATATGTATACAAGATCTCAAACTCGCAGCTAGGCGTTTTTACATAGATATACCTAGAATAATAAAATCAGTGAAATTAGACATAAATTTTATCGCATTATTTTAACCCTCCTCCTACCCCCCAATTAATAAATTAATACTACGCAAGGGGGATGAAATTTGTCTAGTTAAGAGGTAATATTCGATGATTTTAAACCGGCGTATAGTTGAAGCGTGTGATTGACAGAGAAATTCGTTCCTCGAGGCAAACTATTTAATCGTAACTCACATTCTCGGATCTCTTCATGGGTGAAACGAGAGCAAGGGAGCAAGGGAGCAAGGGAGCAAGGGTACAGGGTTGCAGAGTTATTTATATTCGCGAAATACATTTTTATATATGTACATATATGAAAAAAAAAAAAAAAAAATTCATATGTCAGGTATTTCAGATTTCATCTCATATAGCAATTCAAATTTCATTTTTATACCAATTCGAAGTACGGAGTTCAAACCAAACAGACGAGAGCGTTAATACATACTTTTGGCTAGAATTAAGATTCGAACTGTACTTATTTTTTGATCAATTGATTTTTTTAATTAGAATTTTTTTTCAATTTTTGTTTTATCGAAAATAGTTTTTAATATAAGTATAAAATTATTTTTTCATTTCTATGTTTATTACCTATGTGTTGCATACGAATTAAAAGATATGTACAAAATATATATATACAAAAAATTCCAGACTTGATTTGTAAAACTTTTAATCAAGAATACCGAGTAGCCAATATCCAATATCGAATATATCAAATATCGAATATACGAGTTCTGTAACGTATCGAGTTAACAGATCGAGGTATATAGGGGTACATATAGAAATAGGGATGAAATAGTAAAAAAAAATTCATTCATTTTCGCGTAACCGCATAGAAGATTTACAATTTCAGAATATAAATTATTTGCAAATTTTGGTTTCTGAATTTTTCTTTTCCATTTCTTATTCACATACAATAATAATAATTACGATTTCTGTCAACGTGACAGATGAAAGAAAAATAAAAAAATGGACAAAAAAAGGGGGTGAGAAGAAGAAAATAGCGATTAGAGGGAAAAAGAAAAGAAGAGGGAAAAAAGAAAAAATGTTAAGCACTATGTATACGTATTACTGATTTATTTTTTATTTTATACTTTTTTCTTTATACTTCCGTTTGAGGTAAAAAGTGGGCCTGTACAAGGGTAAGTAGACAGATATATATAAAAAAAAAAACCAAAAAAAAGAAGAAGAAGAACGGAAATTCACGAATAGGATAAAAAAAAAATGTGAAAAACGTAAAAAAAAGGTAAAAATAAAAAGACAGACGTGCGGTGGTGCCCACCGTCGCTATACTTCTATCAAAGGGCTTAAATTGTATTCTCTTTAATACCGTTTTTCTCCTTGCAGCTTTTCGTACTTTCTCTTCAATTCTCTCTACTCTACTTTACTTTACTCTACTATACTTCACTCTGTACTCCACTCCATATACCTACATCTACTCGACTAAACTCAACTCAAAGCGACCACCGCGACCTATTCCATAAAGAACACATCGTTCAAATATTATACAGGATAAAGAAACGACGACGATATGGAAAAAAAAATATATATTTCGCGTCGATGAATTTGAAAATAAAAAGTCGATATTTTTTTCTTAATCTTCTCTGAATTGTACGATTAATATACTGCATGTTTTACAGTTTTTTTTTGTTTTTTTTTTTCCCGTAATTAAAAAGAAAAACAAAAAAGAGAACCGCAAGTCCTTATTTTCGAAAATATTCTCATTTTAGAGAATTTTCGAAATTCAAGCCAAACGACGCGAAAGAGAGAAAGAAAAAACGAAAATCAAATTATTATCTATCGATTTATCATTTTATTAATAATAATTGTAAAAATACACATCGCGATTTCTTTCAATTTTTGTCATAAAACAAGTTTTTTTTTTTTTTTTTTGTCTTTTTTCTCTACGTACAGGTTTTTCCGTATCGTGATCAATTTACTTAATTATTTGATTCAATCAAACGGACTAATACGAATGATATTCTCTTTCATTATTATTATTATTATTATTATTATTATTATTATTATTATTATTATTGAAGGGTGAGTGAGTGAAAAAATAATTTCATTCGACGAGCAGGCATAACGTATATATATAATCAATTAGTAACTAATTTGATCTCCGATATAGAAACAATAAATTCTGTATATATATATTTATAATGGATGATTGGGTCAATTATATTATAAATTGTAAACGACTGTTGTATTTTTTTTTTTTTTGTTTTCCAATATAAAAAAATTCACAGAATATATAAGAAAATCATGATGCGGTAAGGGTAGATGGAATCGAAACGCGCCACGGTAAGGGTGGGAGTGGAAGTGGGGGAGTGGGGGGGTCAAAGTAGAAAGTTTCTCTGAGAGGAATATTCAGGAAATTCCGTGCGGCCGATGGTAATCATAGTGAAATTAAGGCCATCCATCAACCCTTAACCATTCTATTCCGTGTTCCACTTGATAATATTTCGCTGAGGATAGTCATTTTCAGCCCCCGCCTATTCACAGTCTCCCACTGCAGGGGGGGGAAGGGAGGCATAAGGGTGGTTCACGTCGTCCGAACAATTTAACTGGCGTTAATATCTCACAAGTTTGATAGTCGTGGTTGTGATGGTTCAGTAGGAAAAGAGCTTTTTTCACTTCTGTATAGCTGTAATACGATCTACGGACAGGGTGCGCAGATTGATTCTCGCCTTTTTCGTCTTTCCCTTCTATTTTTATTCTTGTCACATTTTTTCCCTTTTTTTTTTTTTCCTTCATTTTCATTTTCATTTTCATACTTTCTTTCTTACGTGGTTTTTTTCTTCTTCTTCTTCTTCTTCTTCTTATTTTGCTTTTTTCTTTTTTTTTTTTCTTTTTATTCTGCGTGAGCTTCCTCACCTTAATTCTTTCCACAACGACGCGAACCTAAATTATGAGACAAGGCTTTAAAAATTCTCTGCCTCAATTTCCGAGACTTATTACTTCAAGCTATATACTTTTCTCTTTATTTTGTTTTTTTCCTTATTTTCTTTTATTTTTTTCTTCTTCTTCTTCTTCTTCTTTACTTTTTCTCTTGATCTTACGCTTTTGACTTTTTTTCAAGAAAAAAAGAAACGGTAAACAAAAATTGTAAAATTGAAAACAACAAAAAAAAAAACGAAATGAAAATATAAAGAGGTTGTCTTCCGATTTTCTCTGAAATTCAAGCCCCTAAGACTCAATCAAAATATATTGTTAGAATGTTGTTTCAAGGCTTGATATTTTTAAACGAAAAAAATAATTTCTTTAAACATCCCGATTCTTTTTTGAAATCCGTGAGTAGATAAAATTAAAGAAAGAATTCAACACACAAAATCGATTGAACTATCTATATACAGGTGTAATTAGACAGATTTATTATTAAATATTGTCAAAAATCGTCTATGATCTCCGTTATAGAAAATTCCCCAAATTCTATTCTCTACGAATTCTGCTGTTTCATCGAGAGAAATTTTGAATAAAAAATAAAAAGATTGACTTTGGGTAAACGAAAACGGAGTGCGATAATTATTTATATGAATTCGATACGGAGAGGGTGTATATATATATATATAATGTTCGTAAGAGATTCCCTGCAGGGGGTTGAATATTGTATTGTGACAAGAAATGAGATCGAAATTTTGTAAAGTTATAAATTTTAATGAATATAATATAACGAGATCCGGATGTATAATTCGATTGATTATTTAGTAAAAAAAAAAAAAAAGAAAAGTAACAATAAATCCTTATCTCAAATCTCGATCCCTCTTACTTTTTACATCTCACTTCAACTCTCGACTAACAACGAGCCGGTTGCAGGGGTGGGTTGAAAAATAAATTCTGAAAAATTCCAGACCTCGCGGGTTGATCTCGAGCCGGCTTAATCCCAACTCAATCTTCCCTTGATTTTATTTTAGTCTCGCAACGTGGTAGACCTTTATACCTATATAAAAAAAAAAAAAAAAAACAGAAAAGAAGAACACAAGGGTAAAATCCACCCTTCCTCTCGCCATTTAGTGACGTATTTAAGTTCCTCCAAAATATATTCAACGAAACCACCCGAAAATTTTACCGCGGGCTTGTACTGGGTGGCGAAGATGAAAAATGAACAGATATATATATATATATATATTTCTAATATTGAAAAAAATAATAATAATAATAATATTTGTACTGTTGTAAGTAATTTGAAAATATTTTTGCTTTTGAATTGTCTAAAAGGCAAGAAGGGTATTTGCTGGTCAGATTCTAGACTCGTATGGAGTTCCTGCACTCGAAGTATTCCGAATATTCGGAAAGTCCTTTTGAGGGTAAAAGCCAAAAACGATAGAGTAAAGAATTTGGAGAATTTCTGACCACAACTTATACTTTTCCCAACCCCTATCAGTAATACAGAATATTAAACGACGGACTGTAAAATATTAGTTTAATTTTTTTTCTTCTATTTTTAGTAAAGTAATATAAATTTTCTTGATTTATATAACACTGTGCGCGAACCCTCGAATATCGTATTTCCCAAATCTGTATACGAGACCGCGAAAATTCATCAACAGGCATAGCAGAATTTAATTTGCAAGTGAAATTTTTAGCAAAAATTTTTCGCCCTGGGAAGCGGAAAGTTTCTTTTTTTTTTTCTTTTTATTTCTTTTTTTTTACTATAGGCAGCTGCGAATCCCATGGGGAAAATGTGAAAATGAAATAGCTGATAATGAAAACTGGAGTGAAGTTTTCAGGGCATAGTGATATTACAGGTAGGTATAGGTAGATGTACCCCGTCCGTTGAGGGTAATATACAAGAATGATACGGGGATGAAGTAAGAACCACGTTGAAAAGATTTTTCGAAATTCTTAAAATTTCATAAATCGGCTCAAGCTGTTATCCGAAATACCGGGTGATTTTAAAAGCGCGATAACTATCAAAGGCGTTAATCTAGCGGGACGAACGAAGTACCATTCGAAAGCGAATGAATCAAACTTGAAAAAACTCTTATGGTTGGTATCTGTGAATATGACAGGAATAGAGATATCGAGCTTTGAAGTTAGAATATAAAGTTCGATAAAATTGAAATGAATAAAGTTTTATAAAAATAAAAGAATCCATAATCTCTTGATGAGAGATTGAGATGAAAATAATTCTGAATTATTATTCTAAACTTAAGACCACCCTGTATATTAAAGCCACTCATGTACGACGTCAGTTGCATAGGTTGGAGCTTCGATAGTAAAGCTTTTCCTGGCTTTTCAATATCTAAAAGACATATAGAAAATGTGTCAAAGAATTTTCCATCCCTGAGATATATATCTGTTGGGGCAGATTTTATTTCTTGGATCGAGGAAAATCACGGTTGAAGTAGGTAGCAGGTACGTCGAAGATGTAAGGCGGGTATGGGAGATACGAGAGAGGGTGAGCTTTCTAGAGTTTAGAAAAAAAAAAAAAAAAACGTTGAAGGGTTGGAAGAAACAGAAGGGACAACAATTTTTCTATCCGAAGTGCTGCGGGGCTTTAGGAGCCACCCGGAACTCCAGGAGCGAAGAAGAACGTTTCGTCGCGTCGCGTCGTTTTCTCGGGAGAGTGAAATAGTGACAAATTGAAAAGATCAGGGACCCAAACGTCTGCGGTCATCCGTACAAATCCGCGAGAAGAAAACTTTTTTTATACCATGTATTTCAAAAGCTCGACTACACGAAGGGATGGACAAGACGCGCGTGACACCTTTGCTTTGAATTTTTTACAGCTTCGATTTATACTTTTCCTTAAACTCCAAAAATTAGAAGAAGAAGAGGAAGAGGAAGAGGAAGAGGAAGAGGAAGAGGAAGAGGAAAATGAAGAGGAAGAGGAAGAGCGCTATTCACTTAAATTTAGGGTCTTTTAACCAGTTCTTCGAAGACTCCGAATTTCTTCTCAATTAGTTTTGATTACTTCAATTAATTACTTGCTTCAAGACTTTCAACGATTTTTGATGAATCTCTAAAATTTTCACCTTAATTGAGAATTATTTTCTAAATTACTCATGCCGGTAGGCTTTAAGGAATCTTTTAAATTAAGGGCTAAAATACAACGGAAATAACCCGAGACTATAATACAGTATGGTGAAAATAAATATGTGTTTAAAAAACGCTGGTTCAAAAATATAAAAAAAAAAAACATTTGAACAATGAGTTCTAATAACTCGAAACACTTTAAAATTTTTAAATGATCTCATAATAGACTTGCTATAATAGCGTGAGCTCAAGCATTAAAACATTTTGAAATCAGCTATAAGAAATTAAAATTTGTCATCGAAAATGTCAAACGTAAATTCAAATGAGTTAAATTTACATTAAAATGAGCTTGAACAGATTTAAGATAGTTGAAAGAGATTTTAGACGTGCTGAAATCATCCAGAAAACTTTATTACGTATATTAATAAGAGCTAGAATAAATAAAAACGGTTTATAAGTACTAAAATATTAGCTCAAATGAGTTAGATGTGTGCTAAGGTGATGTAAAACACACTAAAAGAAGAAGAAAAAAGAGTTTCAACTATTAAAAGAGCTCTAAATAATTAGCGAAAATGAGCTAGGACATTTAACCCTTTGAAGCATACATTTTTTGAATGATCGTATAATCGCGAAAATTGTTACTCGGGGGTTTTTGGGGTCGCTGATAACGAATATGAAATCAGAATTTCGAAAACCCCAATGTACAAAATTTCAAAGCTCGAGCGACATTTCTAATTTTTTGGTCCGTCATATTGGATCCGCCATTTTGAATTTCGAAAATCTGATTCCAGATTCGTCATCAGCGACCCCAAAAACCCTGATGTATGAAATTTCGAGTTATTTCTTCGGATTGATTCTCCAAAAATGAATTTTTCCGAAAAAAGACGTAATTTCGTTTAGTTTGTTCATTTATCAATCTTATATTATAAACAATCATGCCAATTGGACTGTATTTTTATGTTCTTTTATTACTCAAGTAACTGAAAAGTGCAAAAAACCGGATCTGAAAACGTTAAAAAGTAAATAAATTAGAAAAATTCAAGAAAATCGAGGTGGTAACGTGGGTTACCACCATGCTTCTAAGGGTTAATAAGAGTGATTAAAGCACCATGAAATTAGGTGAAGAATTTTTTAAACATTTATTGAAATCAGTAAAAGATATGAAAATCGAAAAACCACAAGCTGGAGTGATCTAAAAGAATTTCAAAATAATAGAAAACCCCTGAAACATTAGCTAGATTGAGCTCGGAAGCCTACAAAAACTATAAAATTAGCTCAAAAATAGTAAAACAACTGCCATAATAACGAGCTAAAAAAAAAACACATGAAAAGAATTGAAAAACGTTGAAAAACGAGCTCGAATGATCTATATTTCGGTTATAAACACCATAAAAAGTATATAGAGTATGAAAATGAGTTACAAAACACACCAAAACATGTTACCAATATATCAATCGACAAATTTCACCGATTTTATGTGACTATTTCGAACTTCTTCACTGATTTTCCAGTTTTGAATTATCTCAATATATATTTATAGCGATATTCCAAGCGGTTTGTCAAACGTCTTTACATACACCTATATGTACATGGATTATTACCATTGAATTTATGGTATGTATGTATGTATGTATATATCTAGCTAGGTGTATAACAGTTTTATATCACTTTGCACACTGAATTTTCTATAAACTGGTAAAACTTTTCCAATAACTTTTAACGACTGACTGGCAAGGATCTTTTTTGACCTATGCATTTACTATAATAATAGTGAAATTTTTCCTTTATCCTTATGAAAAATACATATACCTACCTTCCTTCTAATGCAGAAATTTCATTTATTTTTTATTTACGAAAATAATTATCAGTCTTAAAAATAAATTGCTAAATGAATAAATTTCAACTCACATGGAACCGTTGTGTCGTCCAATTGACACAAGTCGATATATCTGTAGCTCGACCCGCTGACCAGTGTCCGGTACAAATCTGTAAGTACATCTTGTGGGTCCTGTCAAAGCCGGTGATTTGATTTGCCCAAATCCTCGACCAGATTTATTGAGTAGCTGTTTACTGTCAAGCGTCATATTGCACACTAGAAAAAGTAGGAGAAAAAGAAGAAGAAGTAGATAGATAGATATATAAAAAAAAAAAGTCAAAAATCAAAATCGAATCTATAGAATACAGATGTAAAATTTTAAAACCAAAAATAATATTAACCCTTAGAAGCATGGTGGTAACCCACGTTACCATCTCGATTTTCTTGAATTTTTCTAATTTATTTACTTTTTAACGTATTCAGATCCGGTTTTTTGCACTTTTCACTTACTTGAGTAATAAAAGAATATAAAAATACAGTCCAATTAGCATGATTGTTTATAATATAAGATTGATAAATGAACAAACTAAACGAAATTACGTTTTTTTTCGGAAAAATTCATTTTTGGAGAATCAATCCGAAGAAATAACTCGAAATTTCATACATCAGGGTTTTTGGGGTCGCTGATGACGAATCTGGAATCAGATTTTCGAAATTCAAAATGGCGGATCCAATATGGCGGAACAAAAAATTAGAAATGTCGCTCGAGCTTTGAAATTTTGTATATTGGGGTTTTCGAAATTCTGATTCCATATTCGTTATCAGCGACCCCAAAAACCCCCGAGTAACAATTTTCGCGATCATACGATCATTCAAAAAATGTATGCTTCAAAGGGTTAAACGAAAAGTAAAGAGCACGAAAAAAATAAAATAAAATAAGATATATATAATGAATAATGACAACGATTTTTCATTTTAGGTAGAAGTTATATCAACCCTTTACACAACCCCCTTCAAGACTATCGATTTAATATAATATGAAGCAATTTGGAAAGGGAGAAAAAAAATAAAATAAAAAATTCCATGGCTTGATATTATCCAGTTTTATCCCCCTCGCCCCCTCGTCCCTCTCTCTCTCTCTCTTTTTTCTCTTTATATATGTACATTTGTATATTATGTATATATCTATATATATATATATATTTCGAGCACCGATGGTACAGCTCTATGCTATACTCTCGGATAATGAATCTTGTCCCATGGCACAGGGAGGTATGGGGGTGGAAAAACTGTTCCACTTCTATACCTACGGTTCGTTTTAAAATTCGGGATGACCCGAATTTTCCTCAGGGAGTAATTTCAACCTGATAGAATGGATATGGAATTGAATCTCTCCATCCTTCCGTCTATCCTACCCTACCCTACCCTATCCTACCCTTACAAGCACAAATGCTCTGGTAACGTTCTCTTCACCCCCATACCTACACGTATATATATATATCTACCCCCTGGCACTGTAGGGGTACCTTCGCCTTTGCTAATCGCCTGGGGAATATTGCGATCAGGGCAAAAGTTCATATTTAAAAAATGAGAAAAGGAAGAGTTTAATCAAAAAATACAAAAATTGAAAAACAAAAAACAAAAATTCATCTCATGATATCGATTACGTATAAAAATATCAGTGTGGTCCTCATTTCAATGACTTTTGATACTTTCTTTGGATACTTTTGCAAATATACAACAACAAAAAAATAAAAAATAAATAAAATACGCCCAAAATTTGAAATCTTAATCCGTCAAAAATCGTTTAAATAAAGACCACTACCCTAATATACATATATAAATTCAAGCTTTGTGAGACGCTTATTTTTACATCAGATCAAGTACAAATTAGATTAGTTTAAAAAGCTCTTTACGTCTATCCGAAAAAATCCAATTTCCTGTTAGAAAAACGGAAAAAAATCGTATCTTAGGGTTTTTTTATTTTTTTTTTTTTTCTCTGTTTTTTTATTCATTATTAACGAAGTTTAATCGATCATACGTCTTACTATATAAATGAATTTTGATGAAGATAATCGAGAGCATAGCAAAGTTTCTGTTTTATTTTTTTTTTAAATTTTTTTCGCCTTTTCTTCGACTTTTAGAAATTGAAAAAATTAATTCATCAAGATATCCCTCACGGGAAAAAAAACCCTCAAATTCAAGGGGGTAAATTCGTACCCCTTAAGTTTTGGGGGTTTACTATGAAAACTCAGATTTCACCCTCAAATTTCACCCCCAAATAAAGGGTAAACCCTGAATTTTCATGGTAAACGCCCGAATTTAAGGGGTACTAATTTACTCTCTTAAATTTGAGGGTTTTTTTCCGTAAGATATAAGAAGAGAGTCTTATTTTTTAATTTTGCCCTTTTTTTTCTCTATCAGACAATACTTACTGTTAGCGCAATTTTGCTCAAGCCCACATTGTGCGCATCTGTGAGGGGACGAATCTCCGCAACTACATCCACCGGATTGAACACAACAGGCGCAATCTGTTCTTGTAGAATTAAAACTGCAGCCGCAACCCTCAGTACTCTGAGTCCAAAGATCAACTTGACCTGAAACATCAATCAGACAAACGAAATGATGAATAAATTAATGAGGAGGATGAATGAAAAATCGGAGAAAAAATAAAATAAAAAAAAATAAAAATATATTTCATAAACGAGAGAATTTCTTCTTTTGAATGATCTCAAAATTACGGACTGATATGAGTGACTAATTTTTCTTTTTTTTCTTTTCTTTTCTTTTCCTACTTTTACTGCATATCGCAATTCCCCTACGGATTTACTTTTGCACAAAGACTTTCGGATATAAATTCAATCGTAAAGAACGAACGAATGAACGAATGAACGAATGAACAAACAAACGAACGAACGAACGAACGGTTTTGCTATAGCAATAGAAAAAAAGTACCGCAGATATAGAGGAAAAAGATAAAGAAAAAGAAAAAGGGAAAAGAAAGAGGAAGAGGGATAATTCCGTGGGCGCTTTTATCGGTTGGTTTCGACTGGCAGACGAAAAGCTCCACGACGAGGAGTCCATCCGCGTCCGTTTGTTTCACCCAACGATTCTACGCTGTTGCAACATGCTTTGAAAGCTTTTAGTATTTCTATAGTTTCACTTTATTTTCTTCTCTCTTCTCTTCTACGTACGATTCGATTTTTTTTCTCTCTCTCTCTCTTTCTTTCTTTCTTTCTTTCTTTCTGTTTCTGTTTCTGTTTTTTTTTTTTTTTCTTAAATTTCTTTATTTCTCTCACTTTGTTCTCACATTGCTCGCTGTACGTTTCTCACTACTTTATTGCTTTTCAACAAGCAAACTATACATAATATATTATATATATACACACCTATGTACAGGTATAGCGTGTGTATAATATATAATATAGAAATATTTTGTGAATAGAAATCGAAGAAGAAAATTAAATTGTATTGAATTTAAAAAAAAAAAAAAAATTATGCAGATTATTTATTAGGACCGATTTCATCCCAAATTCTATTCGAGGCTAAAAAGATTTTTCTTTCTTAAATTTTTTTCTACGATTTAACAAAATTTTCTGTTTTCTATATAAATTAAATTATTAAATCGATGAAAATCATAATATTCAGATCCTGAAAATTGTTATATAAAAATATGAATAGATATTTTACGAAATTATAGAAGTGGAGTTTACTCGAAAAATACAGTAAAATCAAAGAAAATGGAAAAGGGAAAGAATTTTAATGTGGAGTAAAGCGATGATAAAGAAAAAAAAAAAAATAGAGTATGTACAAAGCTTTTAGGTGATTTTATTTTTATTTTTTCTCTCTCTCTCTCTCTCTCTCTCTCTTTATATATCTTTGCGAAATAAGTGATCGAGAAAGAGTAAAAAAAAAATAAACGAAAGAAAAAATAATAATAAAACCGAGAAGATAACTGTAAACGGAAAAAAAAAATAAATGGTATTAAGAGTTGGGAAATAGGTATAGTATATATATAAGACGCTTTCTCTGGCAAGCAAAAGCTTCGATTAGATCCTTATAATCCATCGATTCTGCAGGTCTTATGTATCGCAATATATATATATATATGTACGAACCTGATCGTATCATGTGTTTGAGAAACGAAAATATTTATAAAAAAAAGAAGTAACAACTGTCTAGAAATTAATTTGAAAAGAATTACCTATTGAAATCTCTAATAAGGCTTGAAGAAACGAAAAAAAAAAATAAAAAATAGTTCAGGGATAAGTTGAAGTCCTGAATTTCCATAAAAAAAATCTTCGAATTTCAATATCACCGATTTACAATTTTTTGAGAAAACGTTCTGAGAAAATAGACAGAAATTAACGAATTTTCGGAAAATCCTTCTCGGGGGTATCGAATTTTTGAATTTTGATATTCTAAACTTTCAAACTTTTGTAAAGAATTTAAATTTGAATTCAAAAATCACTTTATAACATCTCTTTACTATATTATAACTAATTGTATTAATATTTATAATTATTTTTTTTATCCTCATGCTTTCCTGTAATAAAACAATGGATTTCTATTAGCGTAGGTAATACTTTTTGATTTTATAACGTATTGGCGTCGACAATTTCTAGTTAACATGGTGGTAGTAGGATCACCATACATTAGCATTTTAATTGGCAAACCCCCCACCCAACGATTTCCATCTGTCGCCTGGGTCCATCCGCATATAAATATGTACATATTTTTAAATACAGGGTGAAACAGAGAAAACCATATTTTATTTATTTATTTTATTTTTATTTTTTCTATTTCTTATATATTTGAAATTTTCTAATAGAATAACTAAACATATCCTTGTAAATTAACAAATTTTTAAAATCTGAATCAAAAAAGTTTGCAAAATTTTCATAACTTTTTCCGACATCGTTATACTTGTGAATATTATTGATAATATTGAAAAAAAAAAATATAAAAAATTTTATTCAAACGAGAGGTAAAATTTTTTCGAATATACTAATATTATTTTTAACAATGAAGTTTGGATTTAGTTATTTATTTTATTTTATTTTTATCCATCTCTTTCTATGTATTCTTCAGCCTGGAGCTTGAAGCCTGGAGCTTGGAGCTTGGAGCTTGCAAAGCAGGAGAGGTGGTTCAATTCCATGCACAACTTATTCCATCTGATTTAGTTTGCCAGAAATTCATGGCGTCCGCCTCTGCGGACATTTGATATATGACGAGCATTGTTGCATGAGCTTTGCTACCCCCATACCACGATATCTTTTTCCCCCTAAACCTTCCCCTCGGAGAAACCCTTGTCCAAACCCCTTTCAAACCACCCCCCACCCCCACCTACTCCCGCCCTTTACCATAGTCTGGCAGCTTTTTAGTCCGGTGCATTAGGAACACGATATTTCACCGTGGGCGAAGTTCCTTCCGCCAAAACCGAAGACGATGGATAAAGCTGAGACTAGGCGTCGTTTTACCACGTTTATCGTTTTTTTTTTATTTTATTTTATTCGATTTCTCAATTATATTCAAATTATAAAATTTTTATTCAAATTGGATCGAATTTTATCCAGCTAGATCTAGATTTTGGAAAAAAAAAAAAAAAAAACAGAGATCTCAACCCTCAAATATCACACTGGGTTACGGTAACCCAGTCCTTTATTCAAACTTCAAAATTTGAAAACATTTTCTCCAAGATTTATTCATATATCTTAAAAGCTATTAGAGCCATTGCTTTTTTCTACAGACATTTTTTTTCCATGATTGTTTGACACTTCGATTAAAAAAAAAAGCATCCAAATCGGTATATTGGATGCCGAGATATTCGCAAGACAAAACGCTGGGTTACGCTAACCCAGTGTGGTTGTTACGGTTGGCTCTGGAAGTGTGGTGTTTGAGGGTTAACCCTTTGAAGCATACATTTTTTGAATGATCGTATGATCGCGAAAATTGTTACTCGGGGGTTTTTGGGGTCGCTGATAACGAATATGGAATCAGAATTTCGAAAACCCCAATGTACAAAATTTCAAAGCTCGAGCGACATTTTTAATTTTTTGGTCCGCCGTATTGGATCCGCTATTTTGAATTTCGAAAATCTGATTCCAGATTCGTCATCAGCGACCCCAAAAACCCTGATGTATGAAATTTCAAGTTATTTCTTCGGATTGATTCTCCAAAAATGAATTTTTCCGAAAAAAGACGTAATTTCGTTTAGTTTGTTCATTTATCAATCTTATATTATAAACAATCATGTTAATTGGACTGTATTTTTATATTCTTTTATTACTCAAGTAACTGAAAAGTGCAAAAAATCGGATCTGAATACGTTAAAAAGTAAATAAATTAGAAAAATTCAAGAAAATCGAGGTGGTAACGTGGTTTACCACCATGCTTCTAAGGGTTAAATATATATCAGAAGATCTATTTTCTTTTTATTTTTTTGTTGTTGTTGTTCCCAAAATTTAGATCTCGCTCGATCAAATTTTATCTAATCCATTTTTTTTTTTTTTTTTTCAAGGGGAACTTTCGACCCTCGAAACATTTAAAAGAACAAAGATCGAGGGTAGTGGATTGAGAGATATCCACAGAACTACTGGGTTAGTAGAAACTGATTTTAGCAGAAGGACCAGCAGCGGATGGTAGAGATGAGTTATTATATAATCGGATTGGACTAATCCTTACTATCCGCGTACAAACGTAAAGCCGATTTTGGTTCACTAGGGATCTTCGGGTTCCCAAACGCACGTCGAGGTCAGTTTCTGTGGAAACCTTACGACAACGAAATGGCTCAAGTTCCGTAACCCCCTTCAACCCTATGACTTACTGCAGAAAGGACAAATTTTGGGAAATCCTCTTGCGCGACTTTTAAGGACTTCATTTTTGCCCAATTTTTTTTCATTCTCTTATTTCCTTTCTTATCATCATCATTTCAATCCAGAGATTCCAAAGATCTCAATGATTTTATCGGATTTTGTAGGAATTGATTTTTTTTTTTTTTTTTTTTGAGCTGCGTTTGAGACGAGTGATCAGAATTTTTTGATTTTAATACTATTTTTGATAAGATTTCACCAAACTATAATATACCAATCAACATGTTAATTATCTAAAACTAATTTCAGTCGTTATTTTTATTTTTTTTTGATTCCAATTTTTCACAAAAGTCATAATCATTCCACTCATAAACTTTTCATCCGACTCTTTGATCGCAGAAGTACGAGTATATTCTCAGTTTCCTTTGACTCGGTGTATGAAAACGGTCTCTCTGAAGTTACTACGGCAATTTCTTGGCCGTTCTGTTACTGCAGCTTGGTGAATGAGCGAGGATTCGTCAATAGAAGAAGGAAAAACGGAAAATAAAGAAATGAGAAAAAAACGTACATAAAAAAAAAAAAAGGTAAAAAAAGGTAAAAACGAAGAAGAAGAAGAAGAAGGATGCTGGAAAATGAAGTCAACAGCTCTCGTCTCGAGTTGGTATACAGTCGAGGTTTAAGCTTTGAGACTAAAAACTCGGTTCTCGTTTCCGGGGAAAAGAATAGAATAGAAGAGAAAAAAAAGAAAAAAAAAAGACAAAGAAAATTTGAAGAAATTAAGAACAGAGGGTGGAGGTGGAGCTCATTGTTCACCAAAACCTGAAAAATAAATTACTGCTAGAGTTGTAATTTCGTCCTAAAGTGATCCTTGATTCGATAATTTTCGAATTTTGATATTCTCCATGGGACTGCATATGTTCAAAAAAAAAATTTTCATTTAAAATCCCAGGGTTCTATCTAAATTCTAAGTATACCGTTAAAAAATTTCAATATCATCAAATTATTAAGAACCACCGTATCAAAAATTCTATGGAAAAACTTTACCGATTTTCTTTTTACGCCTGCACAGGTACAGTTTCGATGATATTTTAAATATAAGATATTAATAGAAGCTTTGACCGTACACGGGTACGTATCGCCATGAAACTTCAAAGTAACTTCGAACGAAAAAAAAAAATTGTCCTTAGAGGGTAGAGGAAAAAAGAAAAAAAAAAAAAGAAAAAGGGCAGGAAGGCAAAAAAGAAAAGAAAAAAAAATAAACAACCACCCACACCAAAGATCGCTTTAAATCTGCAGGATAATATATTATCCGCTTAATCCACCTCTTTGAAGTTATTCTTCTATTCATATTTCCCTTAGACATTTTTTTTTTTTCCCCTCCCCCAACCCCCCGATTGGATCTGAAGGCATGGTATTTGCATCATCAAAGAACTTTTTCTGTTTACGAAATAAAAAATTGTTTATAGAATAATTTATATCCCTTATTCATTCATTCATTCATTCATTCATTCATTGAATTATTTATTTTATCTTTATCTATGGTACGTTCGTTCCTTTATAATTTTTCTTCTTTTTTCTTTCTAACAGTCTTTCATTATTCCCCAAATAGAAGCAATTTATTCTTTGATTAATAGCTTTCAATATCTTTCATAGCACAAGTATCAGATACCTTACCTACCTACTACTTTATATAGGTAGGTATACTATAACGATCATGAATCGCTCCAGCAGCTGCTGCTATTCAAAGGAACCCAATTTAATAGTATCGTGGGTTTCACGGTATTTTCTTATTTTTTCTTTTCGTTTTTTCCTAATTTTTTTTTTTTTTTTTGCTTCTCATTTGACTACACAACGATATAGCAAGAGGTGAAAAATTAAGCTTTTTCGTATCTGTGAATGAATCATTGATTTTTCATACATACCCTTACGTATGTACATACAACTAAGTAGGTATATAACACCGCAACCACCACGTGGTTGAGAACGAGGAAAAAGAGTTGGGAATTAATGAATGAAAGAGAAAATCAATTTCCAAAATAATTGAAACCTATTCAATGATAATAATCGAAATAGGTACCCTGAAGTAAAAAAGAAAAATGAAAATAAATAAATAAATGAAAATATTGAACGATGAAAAAATAGCGTGAGAAAATCCTGTGAAAAAGAAATATATATATATATATTAGGGTGGTCCTTAAATACCAACTCGAGGAGTGAAGCATGGCAACCTTCAGACAAAAAATCAAAAAAAAATTGTCCCTAAATATTAGATTTTTGAAAAAATTCCAATAGGTGCCTAAGGAGGTTCGAAGTTTCTCGTTTAAATAACATTGGATCTTATGATTTTTTTTTCTTCCCATTCGATTTAGGGTCAATTTTGCTCCAAAAAATTCCACTACATAGAAAAAAATCAAGGAAATTTTTTCGGTCAATCTGTCTATGATGTTAGCCCCTGAGCCTGATTTTTTTACACAATTTTACGCGAAAATATTAGAATTTTCGATTAGCACCCTTACGATGGGATTTTTTTTTATATTCTGAAGGTCGTTTCCGAAGTAAAATTTCACGAGGAAGGCAGGGAAATTGAAAAAAAAAAAGAAGAAACGAGAAAACTTCAGGACTCTTTAGGCACCTGTTAGAATTTAAAAAAAAATCTAATATTTGGGGACAATTTTTTTTTTTATTTTTTGTCCAAAGGTTGCCATACTTCACTCGTCAATTTGGTATCTAAGAACCACCCTAATATATATATATATATATATATTTATAAAAAAGACGAAAAATGAAATAATAATGTATGTAATAATCGTCTAGTTAATTTCAACGTTAGATATTCAGTATACGATATCATTAAACTGATCGAACGAAACGATAGTTTCATGGCTAGTTCAACGTCGAATAAAAAGGGTGAGATTTAGATGGTGGTGGTGGGGTGGAGGTGGGAATGCAGGGTGGTACATCGAGGGTGAACTATACGATGTAAACCTACGAGGTGACGGTATTAGTAGTGGTACATCGAGGGTGAAGATGGGGGGTTGACGGTGGTATGATAGGGGGTAGGGGGGCAAAGGTTATGAATTATTAATACGACGTATTTCATAAATCGTACACGCGTTCAAGCCCGAGTAATATTTTTATGCCCCTCTCTCACTTTACGATAACTATTTCCACCCTATTCCATAAATAATTTCACGTATTCGCCTCAGCCCATATACATATACCTACACATAGATATATATATATATATAAATATACTGGGCATATGGGTGTATACTTTTATATACCAACTTTTTTTTTCTATGTATACCAAAAGTTTCATATAGATATATAGTTTCCACCGATTTACATTGTCAACCCTAACATAATATGTATAATTATAAGGGTGCTTTTTTTTAAAACGACTAATTTTTTTAATTTTTTTCAAACACCCCATCGAAAATCTTGTTGTAGATATCGAAAAAGGAATCGTGTTAAATTTTCTTAGCTCTTAATTCGAATTAAAAAAAATGAAAAATAAAAAAAACCACCCTAATATTTATATATGTGTATTTTGAATTTTAAAATATTACTATAAGCCCAAGAAATTTGAGTAAGATTTAGATTAATTATAGAGCTAAGTCACGTTTCGATGAGCGTTAATTAGGGTGACGTGATTCTAGTAGAAATTACGTATTACGTAGACGCGGTCTCGAAGTTGCTCGGATTATTACCACAGACTCTATATATACTGTACATACATATACATACATACATACTCAGAAGCTATCTACATACATATATTTTACTTAGATATTACTACCTAGCTTACAAGCGTTTTACTACTCGTGAAATTCTAATCTCTACAGATATTATAGTATATACTATATAATATTATATCATAACGAATACATGAAATTATATCACAAATTTAAGTACATAACATATAATATATATAGGATTAGGTTGGTCTGTACCAAATTTTTTCATCAAACCACCACCACTACCCCTAAAATCTGCTACAATTATAAATATTAAGAAACTCTGTCATTCATTCAGATTTTTTTTTCATTCGATAGAAATTTATTTTATTCAGTAATTTAGTTGAAGTTGATTTTGTTTTTTTGGGATGAGGGGGTGGGGTGGGGGGGGATCCTTCTTACTTTAATTTTTTTTCCTTACGAAAGTTTAAAGACGAAAATAATTTCTGACATTTAATTACAGAAATTGTGGAAATGAAAAATAAGTTTCGATAAATTCAGCAAGATATCCTGAAAATAGTTGTATATTAGTATATAACTAATGGAAAAAAAAGAAAACTAGCCGTGACACTTGCCAGACACGTAGTTTTTTTTTTTTTTTTTTTTGAAATCTATTAGAAAAACTGATAGAAAGTCACGTACCAGCTAGATATCTACGTCTGCTTTTTAAAACTTTTACATTTTCTTGACTTTGTCTATACATACATATATATATATATATTTTTTTTTTTTTGTTCTCCTTCATCTCTTAGTTTTCAATTTTTTCTCATTTAACATCCATTTTCAATCATTTCAAATTTGATGACCAATCCAAATATAATTGAAAACATAATAAATTACGTTGAATAAACAATATATATCGTAATTTTACCGCGTGATATTTTTGGTAATTTCTTTAATATATTGTGTAATAATTTAATAAAATTGGACAATATATTCCGTGCGAAATTCAATATCAGTATTGAATTGCCGAACTCGACGCTAATAATCTGTAGAAATTGTTTTTTCTTTTTTTTTTCTTTTTTTTTTTTTTTAATTCTATTCTCTCTTTTTCGAACTGATTAAAATCCATATTTGCATTATCGAATATCAAAATCGATTTTAATAAACTTAATAATTAAAATTCGCAACATTTGAAGCGATTCTCGTCGCGTACCGATGAAAAGGAAAACAAAAATTTATCCATCTTGCCAGAAAATAAAATAAATAACATCGCAATGTGGATAAATTATCTTAATCCTTTTGCATTTCTCTATTTTCTTATATTTTCCCTGATTTCTATTCATCCATTTATTTATTTTTCCATTTCTTTCAATCGAATAATCAAAAGTTCTTCAAAATTTATAACGAAAATAATAATACTTTATAATAAATCGTATAAAAAGACAGTTATAAAAGTCGATCGAATATAGTTTTTCATAATTTTCCTATTTGGCAAAAGTAAAGGGGGGAGAAAAAAAAAAAAAAAGAAGAAGAAAGCGAAAAGAAAAGAAAAATGAAAACTTCGCCGCATGGTATGGAATATTTTTTTTTCTTCTTCTTCTTCTTCTTCTTTTTCTTCTTTCTCTCTCATTCTTTCTCATATAATTTCTTCCTTTTATTTTTATTTTATGTTTTTTTATGTTTTTTTTTATCTTTTCAATTTTTTTTTTCATTTTATTTAGTTTATTTTTCTCGTCAAAACTTTTCTGATAAATGATCAGTACCTACCCTTTTCTCTCGGGTAGAAATTTTCACCGTAAAGAATTATAGGATCATAATTTTTTGCCCTCTATACGATCATATATTATTATTGTTTTATTTAATTTTACAATTTTTTTTCCCCCATTTTCTATCTAATTATTATTAATCAAATATTTTCTATAATTATTCGCTTTGAGATAATTTGAATTTCTCATATCTGTACCTCGACATTTAATATAACATATTCTATATCACCCTTCAATTCGATTATAGTAATCTTCTTATATAGTATGTACAAATCCCCTTTTCGTTTATACGATCAATATATAATAGGTATATATCTACGTTTGCAGTTATACATGTATATATATATATATATATATATACGAAATTGAGCAATTCAAAATTATGATGATAATCATTCGGGCAACTATAGTATTAAAATCGAGGAAGAATAAAAAACGATTCAGACGCAACTCTTACTTTATTTATTTTTTATCCCTTTTTTTTTTTAATTTTTTTTATTCTTTTCTCGTTTATTCAAACGCCTTTTTCCACCCACCAATTAAATTGCCACGCAATTAAAGAAAATCTAATTATCAGCTCACGATTCTATACATATATATATATATATAGTATACCAGCTATGGTATATACCTATAGTTCTCGAAAATCAGTATCGGAAAACCATTTCATTTACTGAGCAATTCCATAACGTATGTCCTACCAAAAGTGGCACAGTTTTCAGTTTTTACAAATTAAACGAAAGAAAAAAAAAGAAAAAATATAATAAAATGTCAAAACTAAATAAAAACTAAAGTGGAATTTCAAAATTACACAGTTTTCAGAAAAGGGTATTTATACCCGGAAGTCTATATAGCCGATTTGGAAAATCTCTTAAAAGTAGAAAACCGGAAATTCCAAAATTCCGAAAATTAAGGCCAAATCTCCGAACAAATTGAATATTCTCGTATTCGTATATCGAAACCAATATAGAGAAATAGACCGAAAATTTTAATGATTTTTCGTTTTCTGAAATTGGGCGTTTTTGAAAATTCAAAATCGTACGTAAAAGAGTCAGTTTTTTGTATTTCTTGCTCCACTTTTCTAATATGAGAACAATACCTAATTTCAAATTTATTAACCGCATAATAGGTAAAAATGAATAAGGTGTTAATTAACGGAAACTAGAGAATTGAATGAGATAATAGATGATCTCTCATTGTCTTCGAGAAGTCGAGCTAAAATCCGAAACGAGCTAAACCCAGCCAATTATCGAGTTACAAAAGGTGTGGAAATTCGCAGGAATATCCTTTGTAAAGGTGAAAATTAACGCTAAGTCGGTGTATCAGATTCTCGGACTACGATATTGGGACAACAGTTCAGACAGACAGACAGACAGACAGTGAAGTTTCGAACCAATTATCAGACATCAGATTTGAAACTGTATTTGGAAGAATAATTACACTGTCGAAATAATTACAGGGTAGAAGATTTGTACATAGTACATAGAAACCAAGATTTTGATAATTGGCTAAATTTGTAAATTTTCCATTCATTTGTTTTTTAATTTTTTTCGTTTATAAACTTTTCATGAAAGTTATGTGAAATCGGTTTGAATAGCTATATGCAAGTTCAATTATCTGAGGATCAGGTCAGACAGGTTTCATTTGACTGTCGAAATAGTTTCGGATACCGAAAGTCCATTTCAGTTAAAATAAGTTAGAGTAATCGTAACGAGGAAATATCACGGTTCATCGGTGAGCATAAATTGATTTTCGAAAACCAGTATTATCCGCTTTGTGATTATTCCGAAACAATAGGAAATTCCGTTTCATGTATACCTTATAACTCATAAAGCAATGCACAGTAAATACACACGTGGATATATATGCACAGGTTTAATACCTGCAGATGTAATTTAATGCTCGACAAAATTTTCACTGCAGACTGTTCACTGCTCTGTTTGTAACATGTACATCGAAACTAAAAGTACTAAGCTACATACTTGGCGGTTACATCCAGGCAAATTATTACAGAAAATAATTTAACCACGTCAAAACGATTAAGATATCATAATTTCTTTAGTAAGTGCTAAAGCATAAATACACACGGATCTACTCCATAAATTTTCAATCCATTATCCAAATCGGTTTTCAAGATAAATTGGCTGCCGTATATAGAATATATACTCGAACTAAGCACAAAACTACATACTTAGCGGTTACATTGCGACAAATTAAGACAGAAAATAATTAATTCACGGCAAGGTAATGAAGGTATATAAATTTCTTTAACATATGCGTTAGAGGAAAGATACACAAATCCGGTCCATAAATTTCAATCTATTATATATATTTGTTTTCAAGATAAATTGGCTGCCGTATATAACGTATACTTGAACTAAGCACAAAGCTACATACTTAGCGGTTACATTGCGACAAATTAAGACAGAAAATAATTAATTCACGGCAAGGTAATGAAGATATATAAATTTCTTTAGTATTTGCGTTAGAAGAAAAATACACAAATCCGTTCCATGAATTTCAATTCATTATATAAATTTGTTGTCAAGATAAATTGGCTGCCGTACATAACGTATACTTGAACTAAGCACAAAGCTACATACTTAGCGGTTACATTGCGACAAATTAATACAGAAAATAATTAATTCACGGCAAGATAATGAAGGTATATAAATTTCTTTAGAACTTGCGATACAAAAAAGATGAATAAATCTGTTCCATTAAATTTCATTCGATTATTTTGAATCGTTGTTAAAAAAAACTTGGCTACCGTGTAGAAAAATTAGTTTTTTTTTTTTTTTTTATATATATATATAAAATTGATTTCTAAAATGGGGTTGTGGCTTGACGACTTTTAAATGGGGTGTAATGCTTCTTTCTAATTTATTTAAACTCTTCTTCTTCTTCGCCGATATTTCAATAGAGTGATTACCGCACAGTTTGTATATAGGTATATAAATAGGGTGAAGAAAATTCCGTGGGGGTGTTCTGCCGGTTGTCTAAAATAGCAGAAATTCTTAGGGGTGAAGGGTCTGAGCCGACAGTCTCGAGGACAGAGGCTAAAAGAGAAAGGATGAATGTTAGGGCGAAAAGCTTGAACTCAAGCTCAAGCAATACCAAGGGCTTGAAGATCAAGCGAAACGAGTACCTTTAGGTATACCTACAAGGGAAGAGAAATGGGGAAAAAGGGATGAAGGAAGAAGGAAGAAGGAAGAAGGAAGAAGGAAGCAGACATAGAGATGGAAGAATTAATTCTACACCCTCAAACCACCTGCCTCGCCCTTAGCATGACTACCTCTAATAAAACAAGGCTGTAAAAACATCAAATCAAACTTTACCTCCGGCCTAAAATTACTAACCCTCTTTCTCTCTCTCTCTCTCTCTCTCTCTCTATGAAAAAGGACCAGAGATTTTAGTCTTCTTTCTAGATATACACACCCACACACACCCAGAACATATAAACCCATATACCTTTGTCGCTCGCGAATTTTCTCTGCACGCAGGGCGAAATACTTGAGTAAAGTTTTTTTTTTTTTTTACACCAAACCAACCCCCCGTAACACCCCAACCCCCCATATCATTCCTTCCATAAAATCTTGGCAATCATTGACTTTTCCCCCTCGTCGTCGTTTCCTTTTTATTTATTTTTTCCTTCCTTATTTTCTTTTTTTTTCTTTCTTTCTCTCTCTCTTTTATATGAAAACAAAAATCTGTTTTATATTTATTTATTTATTTATTTGAATTTTCGATATTTTTCTGCTAATCAACGATCGCTAAATAAATAAATAAATAAATAAATAAATCCTACAAAGTGAATCGGAAAATTTAATACTGGGAAACGTATTTGTATAATTAATTGAATTTCTCATAGAATTTGATTCATTTAATTCCTCGGCTTTGTCAATTATTTCCTGGAATAATTTGTTCAAAATTTTCATGACTATAGAACGAAACAAGATATGAAATGACGACCCATCATCGTTTTCAAATATCGAGGATAAGGAATGATGATGCATGAGGATGAGAAAAAAATTTCATTTTTCTTCCTCGTATATATCACCAGGATAAAATCGTTCATCTCATTATTAATTAGCCTTTGACCAAAATTCTGTTTCAAAAAATTTCAAGATTTTCAGAATTCTCCGTTTGTCTTTCAGACAAAACCGAATGACCCCACGATTTTAAAATAGATTTAATAAATTTCTCAAGATTTTAAATAGAAATTTGAAAATCTCATGTGATTAAATTTATTGGTCGATTTTTCTAATTAATAATAACCGTCGAAAAATTCGAATCCCACGAGAAGAGACAAAAGAAAAAGAAAATAGTAAAAAAAAATCTGAAATCACGTCAATTTGTTCGATTAGTTGTAATTTTGGAAGGATTTTTTTTTTTTTGGTTTTCAGAGACTGAAGTGATACCGAATTTCCCCATACGTGATCTGACGGATTTTCGATAAAAACGGATACAGATGGATAGAGTCATGTATGCACGAAGGACTAAGCAAGAGAACTAAACCAAGTCAACCTTTACAATTAGTCAGGACGACGACTCATGCACGACGACTCAACCGGGTCCCCCACGTCTGATATCGATCCGTTGAACTACCACCTTCTAATCTTCTATCTCTCTCCAACTCCCTCGTTAAGCTCTGTTAATTAGCCCACGTCTGTCGTATATATATAATATATACATATGTATGTATATAATATGTCCGTCGACGTCTGTCTCTGACGAGAAACAAATAGTATAAAACAAGTGTGTATAATAATCTTTATTTTTACGAACGAGTTTTAAATTTTTGATGATTCCGATGATTTTTTCTATTTTTTTTTTGTTTTTTTTCTGTCACTTTTTTTTTTCCAATATTTTTTATATTCCTTATCAGAAATTTTCAAATCTTGAATCAGAAATCAGATATTTATTTGTGAATAAAAATCATTCGATTCAAAAAAGAAAAGAAAAAGACAACAAAAAACAAATTTCAAGTTGGAAATACTAAGAGCAGAAAAAAACAAAAAATAGGATGTTTTTCTTTTTTCTTCTTCTATTTTTTTTTTTCTCGTTGTTGTTTGATTACATTTTCAAAATTCTATACTTACTGGTTCCTCCAACGTATATCGGGGTCCAGATCAGCTGAGCACTGGCCAGATGAGTTGCGGTATATAAAAAAGCGTTTAAATCGATACCCCAGAGTATAGCGGAGATGATTATTATCAGAGCTTGAAAAGCTGTCATTTTTAAACGAATGATTAAATCTTTTAAATTCCACCTTTTTTCTAATTATTATTACTATTATTATTATTATTATTATTATTATTATCGTCATGTATATCTTAAAATCATGATGGAGAATTGTGGAATATTATCAATAATTCCTTAATATTTTTATCTAATAAATTTGATTCCCTAATTATCATCGATAATCGAATAGGTATCATTATTTACATGATCATCATACATGATTTAACAGTATCTACGTTGTTTTTTTTTATTTTTTTTTATCTATCTTACCAAAAATCGACAAATTTTCAATTCGAATTATCATACTGAACTGATATCATAATAAATTTGAAGAATACAAAAATTTCTTCCTTTCGTTTTTTTGGTATTGACTTTTGGTTTTTTTTCTTTTTTTTTTCGTGGAAAACCGTTTTAGTATCAACTTTTACACGTTTTTGATATTTTTCTTTTCATTTAATCAAGCACCGAACGAAATTCCAAAAATTAATACGTTATGGCAGTATCGGAGCTTTCCTTGAATTATTGAAGTATAAATTTTACTATCGTGTTTATTTATATTTTACACTATTTTTTTAATTTTTTTTTCAAGCTTTTTTTTTTAACGTAATCCAACTGCAGCCAAGGAGTCCAAATTTGAGGTGAGAGTCTGGTTGATTTTTGGTATTTTCAACGTCTCCGGAAATTCTGAAAAAACATAGAAAGAAAAAAGAAGAATAAAAATTTATAATTCGAAACTATTCTCACACGGTTTTTTTTTTTTCCATTCACACATATATGTATACACAGATTATTTTTTTTTTTTTCGAAAAAAACAGAAAAAAAAAGGTGGAAAATAATTGATTGATTGATTGATTGATCGCTTTCACAAATGAAACACCCAATGTTTCAGAGGAAACTAATTGATGAATAAACATCGTATATATGGGAAACAAATTGATTCATTATTCGAAATGAGTAATAAATAAGGTCTATAAAACAGCGAGGAAATCCCCCGATTAATAACTGCCACAAAAATTACCTCAGTCGTTTTTTATTTTTCATTTTTTTCTTTTATTTTTCTTTTTTCGATTTCGATTTCGTTTTATTCTTGTTTTATTTCAATTTTAAAGCGAACCGTTCATCCGATATTAACGATTCATCGCTTATTTTATTTGCCGAAGAATTTCCTGCTGTATGATTGTAGGTATAGAAAAAAAAAAAAAAAGAAAAAACATCCCCTCTGCATCCGATAGTCGAATCGTCGAATCGTCGATGGTATAAGATTTTTTATTTTTATTTTTTATTTTTTGCAAAAAGACTAGACGGTTTTTTTTCCGTATGTTTTATTATCTACTCAATATGGTTAATATCGTCCTTTTTTTTTTCTGTATAAAGTTGACTTTGAAAAAAGAGTTATAAATTCGGTAAATATTGACGGTCAAACTGTCAACCGCAAATTGGATCGTACCCCAATTAGTCAAGAATTTAATTAAGAGAAGACCTTCGGGTTATCTAAGGTCCTTGAAAATCTAGGATTTCATATCCTAACGTCCTGCGGTTTTGGCCACCCTCAGAATCGCCATTGGACTTACAGGCTATAACTTCCTTCACGCTATTAAACTACCTCTCTAAACGCCAAGCCCTCGGGAATTTAAGTTATAACAGTTTTACTCATTTTTCAAGCATTTTTTGCTTTTTTTCTTTCATCCCAACAACTTTTCCTTATCATTCATTTCCACGAATTACACAGCAGATTTTTTTAAAGCTTTTTACAAATCTAGTAGAATTTCTAATGATTTGATGTCATTATTCTTGTAATAAATGATTCCGTAAAATTATTATGATTTTTTTTTTATTCAACGATCTCCAAACGTTTCCAAGATTTCAATCTAACTCCAAAGAATTCCAAAAGGATTGTAAAAAAAAAAATAAAAAATCGAAGTGATCTCAACAGATTTTTTGGTACGACAGATTATTTTTCTTTCTTTTATTTTCTTTTCTTTTTTTCTCGAATACATTTTTTTTCCCCATTGAATTTGGGTAAAAGCAAGAAAAGAGCAAGAGAGAAAAAAAAAAAGGCAGGGGTTTGAAAAAGCTGATATGAGGTAAACAGTAAAAGTGTGGGATACTGGGAAATATCCAACGGTTGGTTGGTAGTATATGGTAATTTAACGAGAGTAAAATTCCTTATTGATGCCTTTTCGCGCATACAGAAGATTTGGTAGTAGCTAGAGGTGCGGAGCTACCATTGAATACAAAAAACTTGTCCTTAGATTCCGACTCCGAGCTCGTACATACACACATCCTTCATACGTGTACATATATATATATATATATATACAAGTGTAAAAATGTATATAAAAGTATCAAATATATGCGAGCATTAGGTATGTATGAAGCATTTTGCTAACCCTCTCCCCCTCCTCTTATTCCTTCGGTCTTTTTCTTTTTCTTTTTCTGTTTTTTTTTTTATTGTTCATTTTTTGTGTGTTTTTTTTTTCTTTTTCCCAACTTCCACCCTTCCTCAAGCTCGTATACACGTACAAAATGGCAGCCATTCGTCCTCAGCTGGTTCCTTTTTCCACTCAACTTCTACTCAACGACGTGTGTGCGCCGCCTTTTGCCGCTAAACGACCAAAAAATAAAACAAGTATAGGTACGTTTTAACCCGGATAGAATGACGAAGACACGAATATACCTATATGCATCTCGGAAACTAAACGAAATCTAAATCTAAATCTAATTATATTTTAATCTAGATATAAATATTCTACGATAAAAAATGAGACGATTTTATATAGGCGAAATCTTCGTGAGTCTAATAGTCTTTGAATAAGAGCGATTTTCAAGTTTGAACAATCAGCGTAAAGCGCGCGCCAACTGGCGGTGGCGTCTAGTAACTACCGCGACCGTTACGATCATCTGCGAGCAACGCGATTGGTGAATACTTTGATTCTGTTTAATTTAAAAACTATAATACTGACAAATTTTTTTGTTCAGATATATTCGTCGTAGTTTTTTTTAGTTTTTTTTTACACAGGGAATAAAACCGTAATATTAATACGGTTGATTTTGTTGAATTGAGAATAATATATGAGGTCAAGATTTTTCTGCAAAGAGTAGAAAAGAAAGAAAAAATAAAAAAGTTACTCGTATAACTAGTCCGAGCCCCCAATTCAAGATATATACTATATATATATACATATATATATATAATTTCTATTCAACTGAATTCAAGCCTCGTCTCTAAGAAATTTTCGATGCATATCGTTCGCTCTCGGAGCCCTCATCTTATTTTCCGTAGTCAAATATAAGATTCTAGGGGCTGCGGAAAACGACGGAAATATTCTAGCGATTGTATATATATACGTGAAAGCGGAAGGGCTGATATACATGTATATAAACGTGAGAAAAAAAAAGGAAAAAAAATAAAAAAGAACAAAAAAAGGCTCTCCTTGAGAAATATATAAAGAATTCGAAATCGTATCTCGTCGCGTTTTTTGCCGCACAGTTACTTTTTTTTTTTCTTTTTCTACAATTGTTGTACTTTTTGTTGTTCTTTTCTTCTTCTTTTATTTCTTCCTTTTTAACTATATTATAATATGTATACCTGCATTATATCATTCGCCGAAGCAGACAGGTAGTATACCTATTCGCGCAAGATGAAAAAAAAAAGAAAAAAAAAAATTTCCTGGCAATTTAAAAGAAAAAGAGACAGAGAGAGAGATAGAGATAGCAAGAGAGAAATTTCCCTTTTTCCTCCTCTTTCTCTCTCTCTCTCTCTCTCTCTCTCTACCTCGCTCCACGTAGCTTGTTTTTCTTTCTTCATTTCTTCTCTCACCCACGCAATCAGGACTGCCGAGAGATTTAGCAGAGCGTGTAATAAAACAAGAAGAGAAAGAAAGAAAGAATGAAAGAAAGATGAAAAAAAAAAAAACAGAGAAAAAAAAAGAAAAATTCTGAAGCAATTAATAGGTATATGTGTGTATGTATGTATGTATGTATGTAACGCATACATACATATATACCTGAATATATATATATATATGCGTAAAACCAGTTGGAAAAGTAAATTTTTCACCGATTGAATAAACGAAATGATCCTGCAGCGTAGTTATATATATATATATATATATATATATGCTATTATACCAGTTACGTTGAGTAAAATATTTGCATTTTTGAAAAAGTTTTTTAATCTTCGTGGCACAGTTGGTTTATTCGCCGCAGAAAAGGAAGGAAGGAAGGAAAAAAAAAAGGATGAAAGAAAGAAAGAAAGAAAGAAAGAAAGAAGCTGAGAAAGTATAAGAGGAATGAGAAAAATCGTGAAGAAATTGATAGCTTCAGGTTGAGGGGGGGGGGAAAAGAAAAAAAAAAAAAAGAAATCATAAAAAAAGATAAAAACAGAAAATAAAAAAAAAATAAAATAAAGAAAAAAAAGTTCGCAAATCTTTCGCTCTAGAATCTGATCGGCATTGGGGTAAAGTTTTTTTTAGGGGGATGGAGGTTAATTTTATATATCTTCAGGTTCGACTACGGGCTTCTTGGGTGGGGGGTGGGGGGTGGGGGGGTGAGAGCTGAGCTGAGCTGAGCTTCTACTCGCCTTCTTTTGCAATTCCTTATACTTCTTATACTACCGCGACGACGACGACGTCGACGACGACGTAGTTGCTGAGAAGGAAACACAGATGGTACCAAATCCTGGCGAAGTAGGAAACGAAATGTCTGACGAAATGAAACCCCGTTGAACCCACTTCTTTCGCCACCCCACATCCACCCACCCCACTTACACGACTTTACTTTACTCTCTTACCGAAGAAACTAATTTACGAAGAGAAATCGAATCGACGCCCCTTCAGATACCAACTTGTTACTACCACGAGGCTCGTGCAGCCCTCCAGGAATCAAAAAATAGCTTTTCTGTTACGGAAATAGAATTTTTCTTCCATTGAAATAAAAAAAAAAAACAACATACATTTCGAGAAACTATTTTCTTTGAATTTTTCAGGATCGATTATTCCCGAATTAACGATAAGAAAGGAAGAAAAAAAACAAAAAGCTTTCGGAGCTTTTCCAAACATTAATTATACTCACCATAACTACGTATTTGGATAATTACCACGTTTTGAATATATATATGTATATTAGGGTGGTCCTTAAATACCAACTCGACGAGTGAAGCATGGCAACCTTTAGACAAAAAATCAAAAAAAATTGTCCCTAAATATTAGATTTTGAAAAATATTCCAATAGGTGCCTAAAGAGGTTCGAAGTTTCTTGTTTAAATAACATTGGATCTTATGATTTTTTTTCTCTTCCCATTCGATTTTGGGTCAATTTTGCTCCAAAAAATTCCACTATATAGAAAAAAATCAAGGAAATTTTTCCGGTCAATCTGTCTATGATGTTAGCCCCTGAGTCTGATTTTTTTGCACAATTTTACGCGAAAATATTAGAATTTTCGATTAGCACCCTTACGATGGGATTTTTTTTTATATTCTGAAGGTCGTTTCCGAAGTAAAATTTCACGAGGAAGGCAGGGAAAATTGAAAAAACAAAGAAGAAACGGGAAAACTTCAGGACTCTTTAGGCACCTGTTAGAATTTTAGAAAAAAATCTAATATTTGGGGACAATTTTTTTTTATTTTTTGTCCGAAGGCTGCCATACTTCACTCGTCAATTTGGTATTTAAGAACCACCCTAATGTATATATATATATAATCCAGTGAAACAAGAGGAAAGGACGAAATATGGAGTTTGAATTGAGATTATTAAAGTGGGCATCAACTTGTTAACGTTAATTGTTAAGCTCCGAGATAAAGGATTACTCGTCCCACGACTGCAGGTTTGTATAAAGCTAAATCCGTTTTCATAAATTTCTTGAAACAACTTATACCTCCTACTCTATAATTTCATATCCAACTCAAAGCCAGTCGAAATTTAATTATTTAAAAGAAGAAAAAAAATCAAATTCATATTATATCGCGTAAAGATTTATGAAAAAAACAAAAATTCTTTAAACAAACAAATAACTAAAGATGAGTAATAATTCCAATGATCAAATTATACAAGTCGTAAAAAAGAAAAAAAAAAGAAAAAAAGAAAAAGGAAATTCCCTCTTTCCCTTTTTTTTTGTTCCGTTTTAAACCCAGAAACACTATACCACGACTTTGAATAATTAAACAAGAAATATACTAAATATTAAATACTGAATTTAGTCTCTCGGAGTCAATCTCCCATTGCGGCAAACGTATGTTAATAATGCTTCGCTAATGTAGATACAGACAGACACACACAGTGTAGTGGACAAGCCCAGCTGGCCGGACCACACACATCCCATTTCTACTTTGTCGGTGGTCTAGTATTCCTATGGGATTTCGAATTTAGTTGAATATTGTTGACCCTCGAAAATATAAGCTTGTTCATGAAACTCGCTTTTGACCACTACTGCGCTACTTCTATTAACGGAAAGCTCTAAAATGGATAAAATTATACAGCAATGAACAGGTCATATGGGGTATGAGGGAAATTTTAATTTTAATTTCACTTTATTTTTTCTCCAATATTTGATATTCACAAATATATTTTTCGTTTTCCAAAATTTGTTTTTCTTTAACCGTTTAACCCTTTGAAGCATACATTTTTTGAATGATCGTATGATCGCGAAAATTGTTACTCGGGGGTTTTTGGGGTCGCTGATAACGAATATGGAATCAGAATTTCGAAAACCCCAATGTACAAAATTTCAAAGCTCGAGCGACATTTCTAATTTTTTGGTCCGCCATATTGGATCCGCCATTTTGAATTTCGAAAATCTGATTCCAGATTCGTCATCAGCGACCCCAAAAACCCTGATGTATGAAATTTCGAGTTATTTCTTCGGATTGATTCTCCAAAAATGAATTTTTCCGAAAAAAAACGTAATTTCGTTTAGTTTGTTCATTTATCAATCTTATATTATAAACAATCATGCCAATTGGACTGTATTTTTATGTTCTTTTATTACTCAAGTAACTGAAAAGTGCAAAAAACCGGATCTGAATACGTTAAAAAGTAAATAAATTCGAAAAATTCAAGAAAATCGAGGTGGTAACGTGGGTTACCACCATGCTTCTAAGGGTTAAACAAGGGGATGAATGAAATTATTATTTTTTATATTTTTCTTCTTCTTCTTCTTGTTTTTTTTTTCCCCGATTTATTGACTACCCTAGAAATTTTTCGATCGTATAGAAATAAAGGTTCGACTGATTGTGAGAATAACCCCCCGCCGTTGGTAGGTTCGCTTTGCACGAACACGGGCACCACTATATTTGATAGAAAGATCGATGCCAGGTGATTCTATCTGACGTAAGGGTGGTGCAGGATTTCGATGAGGGTTGATTCCGCCACTACTCTTCACTCTCCTCTCGCTCTCCTTATCCCGGCGAATACGATAGCGAATAATATATATATATATATAGTACGTATGCGAAATTTCAGGAAAGCAATGAGGGACAGGGGGGGGGGAGGAAAGGAAAGGGGGAATACCAGAACAACTAAGGAATTGAAGGGTAGGAGCTTTTCCCAGAGTCCAGTATAAATGCTAATCGTCGATTTCAATCAACTCGTCTTTAATTGCGTCTCGTGTAAACAGAAATCTGTATTAGAACTCCAAGTCCTCTTCTCACTTTACGGTTTCCCCATACCTATAGTGCGGTGAGAATTAATCAAGTGGCTTTTCAATTTCAATTTCAATTTTAATTGTTTACCTAGCTAAGAGTCAACACTACTTTATATATTTAAAAAAAAAAAATAAATAAAACCACGTTTTTTCTGGTCATTCAGAATTACTCGTTTCGTTTGCTAATACCACCTATTTTTACATCCCTTATTAATTTTTTTGTCTTTAAACACTACCCTTAGATTTTTTTAATAAAAATGAAAAGTAAAAGAAAAGAATAATAAGAAGAATAAGAAGAAGATAAAAAAAAAAGGGGGATAGGAGAAGATTATAATGGAGTGCAAAGATGATCTATTACCATTCACTGAATTCTTGACGTGTCTAGTGGTAATCGAAAAGCTGAATGAAACATGAACCAGAAATGAATTAGTGGTATGAAAAAAAAAAAAAAAAAAATTCCACCTCGAAAGTAGGTTTAGCTGTTGGTGATTGAATACTTAGGCAATGGAAACGACAAGGAAGGTTTGAAAAATCTATGTAAGAGAGTAAGAGTAAGAGTAGAGTAAAGTAAGAAGAGAAAGAGAAAGAGAAATAGGAATGAATTGGGAATGTATGAGATGCTGTTGGTATGATTGGACAGCCTCATCCTATCCAGGATTCCTACCGGGTTTCCTTGATTTAGGTTTCTGCTTGGTTTAGATTTGCCCGAGGAATGGAAAAAGGAGAGAGAAAAAAACAAAGAGAATGGAAGAGAAGAGTATAAACGAAAATCGAAAGGGGGTTGTTTTCGTTACCCAACAATCACAAGAAAAAGTGAAAAAGAAAACGTAAAGAAAAAGAAGATATTGTCAAAAAAAAAAAAAAAGAAGCACGACGTAATGTTCATAAATAAAAACGATTGAATTTTAGAAATATTTCAAACCTTAGATAAAATCGACCTCGATCTAAACCTCGACCTTTTTAATTCGGTTGACAATTTTCTACCTATGTTGTTTTATTCAAATTATTCTAGGAAAAATTTTTTTTTTTTTTTTTCCACATCGTAATGTTACTTTAATTTTCTAATTTAATCACGAGCTTTTAGGGTACGACGAATAATAATATATATATATATATGTACAACAAATTGAGGGAATTGAAGTTCGACCAAAAGTTTCACTGAACTTTAGGGATTTGAACTGTCAAATAGTAGCATGGGGATGATAATGAGGGTTTGTGTATTAATGTTAGATACCGCTACTTACTCCGGGGAAACAGGAAACCCCGAGATTTATAGATGAGTATTACCTTCTTTCTATATTATAGAAAAAAAAATTATTTTTTTTCGGTATAAGGGATTTTTAACAGCTGAAATTTTTTTGATCGTAATAATGGGTGAAAAAAAGCTCAGTCTTGTGAAATGAAACGCTCTGTATATCATCTAGTTCTTCTTATTTGTAGAAAAGTCACGTATTTCGTTCTTGACAGGGCCTACCAAATTTAAAACCAACCTACCAACGAATAAATCTACCAGCCACTTCCATCGATCGAACGAACTCGAAAATAGAAGAAGAAGAAGAAGAAGAAGAAGAAGAATAAGATAAGATGATGGAAAACAGAATTCTTATGCCTGGAAAAATCGAGAGCAACGATTTTCATTCCATATTTTCTTTCTCTCTCTCTCTTTCTTGATTCTGGAAAATAAATATATAAAGAAACTTTTTCAACCCTGTAGGAATACGACAGGATTTGAAACGTTGCGCAAAATTCTGATCCTGTAAAAATCGAATTAAGATTCGTTTCAGCTTGACGAAAGTAGAGGTATGTGTATAAGGGTGGGTTGTTCGCTGTTGCTTATAATATACAAATCGACAGCAGTATTGAAGGTGCGGGTGTTTGTGTAATGGGAAATCAATATTTCATCCCTCTCTCTCTCTCTCTCTGTCTCTTTCCTCTCAATGGTTTACGTCAAAAGTGAAAATTCTCAGGGGATCGAATTTAAATACATATATATATATATATTTTTTTTTTTTTACACGAAACGAAAACGTAAATGCATAATATTATCAGATATTTTAAAAGTTTTCTGCTCTCTACGTTATGGTGTTACGTGAAAAAAAAATTAAAAAAATTTGTTTATCCAACAAAAGTCACGTTTCAATCAACTCTACAACTTTTATTCGATACATTATTCTCTCGGATGTATCCCTCGAGGGTGTTATACTGGAAAATCTACCCACCATATATCGATTCGACAGATATGTTATACTCTTCATTAGCTACATCATATAAAGGGATATCCGGTACCTACTGTGTTAATTTGACGATAAAATAAATTGGAAATAAAAGTTGCGTATCAATTAGCTCTTTAATTTTTATACGAAACTTTTTTTCATATAATGTATTTTTGCGAAGTTATAATCAAAAATCTACACCTTTCGAATTGTCATTTAGACTCCAAAGATAAATATTAATATATAATTGGTTATATCGGGCCGTATGTTAATGATACGAAAAAAATTTATTGAATATAAAAGCTGGGTATTATTTTTTTGAACAACTTTTATATGAAATATATTTTAACATCATTCATACCTGATGATTTAAACTAAAAAATCCTACTCCCGATTTTAATTTGTCATAAACACTTTACATGTAGCATATTGACATAAATGGCTTTTTTTTAGATCGTACGTTGATGACACAAAATATTTCTCTGAATATAAAATCTGGGTATTGATTAGTTGAACAATTTTGATTATTAATATTTCGTTGTATGATTTACGCGCTAGTAGATATACTAAAAAATCTACAACGGTTTGAATTCGTCATACTTTTTGACCCCCCAGATCCAATTATAAATAATTCGTGCATTAGCCCATATTTATCAAAATTTCTTTATATATATACACTTATCCGATAGTATATAAGAAACGTTATTTATAAAGTATAAATAACTTCCGTTTTATCATTATATTATAGAAACTCTATTTTCCAGACTAGACATATCCGTCGTTGTATCACGTCGCGGTCGTCGTACAGCGTCGAGGCGAAAGGAAATAACTTTGACAAAGATTTATTATCATTGATACCCGCAGGTAGAGGCGTGACACAAAACCGTGATGAATCATAGCTGATGGGAATCCCCCGTTACACAACGACTCTGCATCAACCCCATTCGAAAGTGTTTTGGGTTAGTGGGTGTTGCTGCTACTGCACCCTTGTTGGTATATATATATCGCTCATTTCGCAGCCCTAATATATTTTAATTCATCATAATTTGATTAATCCACGTTGTTTGTGCACCACTATAATTACACCACGTTACACAATAGCAATGTACCCCAAGTGTTGTATATATCAGACTCAAAGTAACACACCCCTCTCTCTCTCTCTCTCTCTGTACTATCGATTTCTCATTTAGAAATAGCGAAATATATATACATGCGAGAAAATACGATGACTATAAGGAAATCGTAGACATAGAAATGAGCCTTCTGTAACGAGGATAGTGTGATCGATATTACAGAATATTACTACTTTTTTTATTTCTTTTTTTTTTTTTTTTTACAAAAATATTGGGGTGAAAATAAAAAAAAAAAAATAAAAAAAAAATGTGACAGTGCGAGATTCGAGCCCTTTTCCTCATAAGATTTTCTTCGGCCTCGGTGGCGCCATGACGAGGTGGTAATAAGATCGTTTTTGATAACCTTATACAAGGTGAGGGTAATAGGGGTTTGATTAATCGACGAAGCTACTGTTCGAGAATGAAGGAAGAGAAAGAAAAAAAAAGAAAATAAAAGAAAAAAAAAATTTCCTCTCTCCTTCGTTTGACGCCCTGTCGACACCGACCCCTAATAAATTTATCGTGTTCACTGCAAATATCAATCGAACCCTCGATCGACAGCTCATCTTCTCTACTCGAATCCCCCTCGACCTCCGATAGTCTATATATGGATAATAAAAAAATAACGAAATTAAAGGGATGAAATGAAATTGGAAAATTAAACATTTTCATTGAATTTTATTAAATGATATATTAAGTAGCGTGAAAACTAAATCGATCTAATATTTAGTTATAAGATCGTGAAGGTGGGAAGAATGAGGTCTTTAAAAAAAAAAAAAAAAAAAAATAAGTGGGAGAATAAGGGAAGGGGTGAGAGTAACGATCAAAAGGAAAGCAATTGCGTAATTGTTAGACCTTGAACAATTCGTGGATCTCGAGCTTGTTATAGTCTACCCGGGGCTATTCAGTATTTCTCCTTTTGTAACAATAATTTACATCCCTCTACCCTTGTTTTATACTCTTCTCTCATTTTCTCTGTCTCATTCTCCCTCTCTTTCTCTCTCTTACTACTCCTTCTCTTCACCTCTTATTCTCTTTCTCTCACCCTCAGCCGGTTTATTAACGTCGACTTCTCTTAACAGAGGAGATTCGTACTACCTACCTACCTATTCGCTACACCGAAAGATATTCCATTCTTATTATTCGCTCGCACGTAAATAGCGCATAGGAAGCATTGAAATAACGAAGAAGGAACGCATTCTCAATTTTTTTTCTTTTTTTTTCACAAATTACTAATACGGGATGCTGAATCTACATACGTACGCAATACTCGCTATGAAAAACTGCTCGCATTGACAGAGAGGCGTTTTATATTCATTCAGATTTTTAAAACAACCCTGCTGTTCGTCATTTATGGCACATGATAGAGGGAAGCATTGATCTACGAAATACATTTTATATACATCAGTATTTTCCGTTCTTATGTAATCGATAACAAGCTTCATTAATTAACGAGTCAATGAATAAATCAGTCAAAATGATATGAGATGTTTTTTTCTTTTTATTTTTTTCAAAATAAAAATTTGTACAGATCTAAAGAACGTGTCACTTTTATATTGTATATGTTTTTAGAATGTTTCGCCAATAGATATTTGAAAAAAATAATAACCCGTTGTTTTTAAACTGATAATGTTGTAGCGGCTGATGAGCCGAGTCCAACGATACCAAACAAAGTTATATTCGATTGACTAGAATCCGAGATATCACATCTTGTCGTATGAGATCGACTGCTAACGCCTGGCACGCTGTATCCCACCGCGCTACGCTGCGTTACGGTGTAACATCACAGCGTGCAGCGTTCTCGAACTACAAGACGCAATATCTCGTGACAGATTAAATGAAAATGTATCTTGTTACGTATCGTTGGACTCGGCTTTTTGATAGCTATAATTTGGTCTGCACAAAATATACATAAGACGGAGTAATGAGTATCGAGCTTTATTAATATCTATTTTGTCGTAATTTTCCACTCATGTAAATGTGTTGTATAAATCTTTGCTCTATGCGCCTGATGAGCTCTTGTTTACGATAATGTACCGAGGAAGAGAATAAGCTGGAAGAGTTTTGACCAACGTGAAATCCCCTCGTGAAACAAAGGGATAAAGGGACCCGGGATGAAGGATGGGGTATGAACCTTCCTCATTGTCAGTAGTCAGCAGTCAGCAGGCGGCATGGTATCCCCCGAGCAAAGGGCGGACAGCTGACTTACGATTAATCTTACAATTAACAGCAGCAACAACCAGCTGCTGTGAAGAGTAATTGAAAAAAAAAAAAATTACTTTTACTTTTTCTTAAACTTATTTTCATTTTATTTCTCAAACATGATTATCACACGAAATTTATCCCACGGGTTAAAATCCTATCTAGCTGTGTAAATAAATTCACACATTATCACAGATACACATAATCTACGTTCGTGCAGGGTCGATGAGATTTCGTTCAACTGTGGAAACGGGAAACGGGAAACGGAGGAGATATTTGCCGAGTACTTCGCCCGGAAATAACTGGTGGAAATCTTTTCGACAAGGTCAACGAGTGTGCAGACACTTGACTCGGAATTCATTCGGGGTCATGAAATGGCGCTTCTCAGAGAGGTCATTCTGACGCTATCGTATCCGGTCAGCCTTCCTTTTCCCCTATTTTAGAACCGGTCTAAGGGTCGCAGGTATTGCTTCCGCAAATGCCTATACTCACATGTATAAATCTATGTATGTATATTAGGGTGGTTCTTAGATACCAAATTGACGAGTGAAGTATGGCAACCTTCAAACAAAAAATAAAAAAAAATTGTCCCCAAATATTAGATTTTTTAAAAAATTCTAACAGGTGCCTAAAGAGTCCTGAAGTTTTCCCGTTTCTTCTTTGTTTTTTCAATTTCCCTGCCTTCCTCGTGAAATTTTACTTCGGAAACGACCTTCAGAATATAAAAAAAATCCCATCGTAAGGGTGCTAATCGAAAATTCTAATATTTTCGCGTAAAATTGTGCAAAAAAAATCAGGCTCAGGGGCTAACATCATAGACAGATTGACCGAAAAAATTTCCTTGATTTTTTTCTATATAGTGGAATTTTTTGGAGCAAAATTGACCCAAAATCGAATGGGAAGAAAAAAAAAACATAAGATCCAATGTTATTTAAACGAGAAACTTCGAACCTCTTTAGGAACCTATTGGAATTTTTTTTTAAATCTAATATTTAGGGACAATTTTTTAAGGACCACCCTAATGTATATATAAACCGAATTTTTGCATGGTTTTTACATGTGCCAATATAGTCCTCGAAAATTTGGAGAAGAAACAAAAAAAAAAAACTATATGCAAAGTACTTTCAGTTACGATAATGATTTTTTCCTCGTTTATATAAATGACAGCGAATAGAAAGAAAAAAATAATAATTTTACAATAGAAAACATATATATAAATTTTCACAGATGAGGTAAAACAGAGTTTGCAACGCTTCGTACCGCAAGAACCTTTCAGACAAGGGAAACACATATCAGGAATTGTACTACTACTACTATTTTACCCCTCATATACACTATTTACTATTCACACTATTAACTGTTCAACATTCTATCTCTATACAAAGAGACACACATATATACACACATAGCACATACGTTTTACTAACAGGAATACACAGAGGAATTGAGAAATGTTCATTGGGTTTGGTTTCCCATGTCATGGGCTCTTAATGTCTCCAGTTTGGCGGTAGTTGTTAAATCTCTCATTCCACTCCGTTCTATTTCTATAACGCGAGTTTTTGCATATCGGTGTTGGTTAAATAGTCTTCTTTATTTATTTAAAAAAAAAAAAAGAAATTATTTTCTTTGGATCGAAGTAATTTGATAGATTGAAAAAAACAAAAAAAGCTTCAATTCGAAGAAACGAAATTGTGAATTCATTCTTTTTTCTTTTTCTTCTTCTTCTTCCCGCGATGATTGCGACTGACGGTCATTTCGTAACTAGGGAAAATGATGAGAAAGAACACGAAAAATAATTTTAATTTTTTTTTATCGCTGGAATCAGAATTACGTTGCAAATTCCGAAGGGTGGATATATCCATCCAATGTAGAGAAATTTACGTTTCGTTTCGTTTCGTTTCGTTTCGTTTCGTCTGTGAGATATGAATTTCTTAACCCATCAAAGACCGTGGTTCGTTGCAAGTCCAAGAACGAGAGCTATAGGGCATTAGGTATGTAGACATCAATCATTTTTCATACCATAAGATACAGAGGGGTAGGTAGGTGGCGAAAGCAGAAAAAAGAGAAATAGGAAAAAGAGAAGGCTTTCGAAAAACGAGAGTTTGGTTGTGCTTTGTGAGTTTTATATAGATATATATATAATATACCTATATACCTATATACATACGGTATTCCTTGCAATAATCAAAGAATCAAATATTCCAGGAGCATCAATAATATAAAATTCTATCAGGGGATGATGCTGCCTTCTATATTTCTTTTTTTTTTCTCTCCCATTCGCTCTTTTCTTCTTATTCTTCATCTTACTTTTTTCCCTTCGATTTCTTTCATTATTTCAAGCCCTCCTGCAGTCGTTATAGAATATATATACGACAAATACGTGCGCGATCGGATTTCCACCACCGCAGATATTCATTTCATTATTTTTCACATATATTTCATTATTTCATTATTTCATTATTTATTTATTTAGGATAAGTTCGGAAAATCCTCAAGGCAGCTTACAGAAAAAAATTCTAAATATTAAGAATTAAGAAACCAAAGAACGAAGGGATTATACAAAAAAACAACCCTTCAATTAAGTATCACGTATCGTTGTGTACAATAATATTCACTTTCGAATGATAAATTTTCTCTCATTTACATTTTTCGTGATTCATTTTAGTTTTTTTCCCCTTCTTTCATTCTTCCAACTTTCTCTTATGTCTCATTAACTTTATCATCTGTTAAATAATAATAATAATAATAATAATAATAATCATAATCTCCAGTATCTTTTATAAAGAAACTCCTTAACCCTTTTCAAAGAGCACAAAACTTGTTGCTCTTTCAGCTTTTCAAAAGCATTTTCTCAAGCCAGACGACGACGACGACGATGAACACAGTTCAGAAAACTCCGCAAAGACATCGCATTCAAAGCCGCTTTCAATATACCTGGCTAATTAATTATTCATAATATCATTGACGTCAATTGAATTTTCTCTTTTTTCTTCTTCTTTATCATTCTTCATTATATCAGCTTATAGCCATATGTATATCTATATCCATCCATTGCATTATTTTTAATTTTTTTTATCACCGTTTTCTACCCTCAAAATAAATTCCTGAATCAACCTAAACCACCCTGTACATACACTCCGTAATTCTCTAATTCAAAATTCTCACAAAATTAAATACCCATTTAGTTAGTGAGAGGTAAGTGTATTTAAGAGAAATTTCATTTTTCTTTTGATTTTTTTATTTTTTTATTTTCTCAACTCCTACTTCGAGGCTGCAGGGATTGGAAAAAATAATTAACATTAAACCAAAGTCTTTTACTTATCCAGCGCACCCTGCCAGCTATTGTTAAGTAGAAATTAATTATACAACGGAATATTATAAATTGGATTATAATTGTTATAAATTTAATTTCTAATTTTTTTTTTTTCTTCTTTCTCGACTGTTAATTATCATTTTTAATTATCTATGTATATATGCGTATGAAAAATTTACCTTTAGGGGTAGAAAAAAAAATAAAAATAACACCCATTTAGCATTGAATTATAACTGTGCGCAATACGCAAATGCTGATGTAGACACGTGCCAACGTTATGCAGATACCTAGCTAGAAATTATAGCCTGATACGGAAACAAGATTGTCACGAACTTCTCTCTCCTCTCTCTCTCTCTCTCTTTTTCTCCCTTCTCTATCCATAGTACTACACGTTGTTATTGGCCCGATGCGATGCGATGCAGCAATATATATATATTTGAACGTGAGTTTGCGCGCCAACGATATTATACACTTCGTGATAAGAATTACGCACGATGATCATATTCATATATATATATGCATAATACGGTGTGTATCAATTTTTATTAAATAATATCAATTTTGAGCTAAGAAAAATTGAATACAAATAAAAAAAAAAAGAACATTCCACATCTTTTTGAATTTTTTAGAAAATTCTTTCATAAAAATACATCAGTATAACACACGAGGCATTAATATAGATAGAAAGTACCTTTTCAGCTTCTGTTATCACTAATCAGAAAACCGTATTAACAGAAGTGTAAAAAAAAAAATTGTTTTACTCTGTGAAGAAAAAGACCTGACGAGAAAAAAAAAAAAAAATACACCCTAAACGAATTAATGAAAAAAAGAACGACAAAGTTGAGGATTTTTTTGGTAAAGTAAAAATCTACCCTCATAAAAGAAGAAGAAGAAGAAGAAGAAGTAAAAAAAAATTGTGACTAAGTCTCGGTTTTACCGAAACAACCCTTGAATGGTGTTTTCAATTTATTTTATTTTTTTGATCTCTCGATGCAATCGTGTTGAATTTTTTTCATCTATCTTCAAACACAGAAAAAAAAAAAAAAAACGAGAGAATCAAAAGCGATCTGTTTCATTTAAGTGAATATAAGAGTGGTAAAGAAATGAGGTAAAAAAAAAAGAAGGACTAGGGTTCGAGTTGGGGTGGGTGAGAAGGAAAGAGATGAAGAAAATACGGTAGAAACGTTCTTCCTCTAATGAAAGTCATATTTCTCGTTATATCATCCTCCCAGTAGAGCAAGTTTGCTTTTGGCTTATTCTTCCGAGTCTTGAGAGAGACACGGTGAACTGGTGAATTGCACACCTTAGCTATATAAGGTATAATACGAAGGTTGAGGGTTGAGGGTTGAGGGTTGACTCTTTTTGGCTTATATCTTACCGCGCGATAAAATATCCTCATGCGGTTATTAAGAATTATTATACTTGGCCATCTGGATTCGTTATTATTCAATTATCGGATTATTATACCAAGATGATTCCTTGAAAGTTCACAGTCAGTCACAGCCAATTCGACACTACCCGAGTTTTTCGTCTGTTTTTCGCAGGCTGGCCATCCCCTTTTTAATTTGAATTGTGAAAGGCCGTCAAATGATTTAAAATGAAAAAATAAATAAATAATCATATAAATGTATGAGTAAATGAATGGATGGTTGGATGGATGGATGGGTGGGTGGATAGATGGGTGGGTGGATAGATGGATGGGTGGATGGATGGATGGTTGGATGAATGGATGGCTGGATGGATAACAGAATGAATGAATGAATGAATGAATGAATGAATGAAAGGATGGCCAGCCTGCGAAAAACAGACGAAAAACTCGGGTAGTGTCGAATTGGCTGTGACTGACTGTGAACTTTCAAGGAATCATCTCGGTATATACCAAAATGTAAGTAGATACATCTAACCCAACCCTTACCCCAAAATAAAGCTTCATCTCCATCTTCGAAATACAACTTCGACCCCCTCTAACACCATCATAAAGAATTTTCACTTATCTATATTCAAATCGATTGGAAAAAGAAGATATTCTTATTCCCTTTCCTTCCCTTTCCTTCCCTTTCCTTTCCTTTCCTTTCCTACCCCCTACACTCGAGGTGTATTTCATATTTATTTAGATTTATGCAAAAAAATCGAAAGAGTAGGTAAAGAAAAAAAAAAAAGAAGGGAAAAAAAATTCAACCACTTTTTTCTTCTTCTTCTCAATTTTCTCGCTCGTTTTCTTATTCGATTTAAAAAAAATTATTAAAAAAGTAGAAAAAAAATGTAAAATTCTTAATTACAGTATGTTATATTGTACTATACCCCTTACGTATGATTGACGAGTAATTTTTCAGTCTCACCTTTTATCTCGTTATTCTGTTTCTCCATTATTTCTCTCCAGCATTGTAAAATTTAATCCATGTAATCACAAATTCCTACTTTTTAACAGAAAAAAAAATTACAGTTTTTTCTTTTTTATTTTTCTTTTTTTATTTATTTCACTTTTATCGCGTGCTAGAAGGAAAAGGATATTATGATCAATGTTTTTATGGGCAAAAATTTTTATTGGACCATTATACTAGTTTGAAATATTATATGATCACACTTTACAATAATCGTGTTTATATCACACGTTATAATTATCTCAAGTAATTTATTTATTTATTTCGTTTATTTCATTTTTTTTTTTTTTTGCAAATTTTTTTCTTCAATCCAGAAAATTGACCCTGCGAATAATGAAATTCATGAAACTTCGATCAATTCGAATTATTATTATTATTATTATTATTATTATAATATTAATCAGTTAATTGACTATTTTTAGAATTTGCGTTTTTCAAAAAATTTAATATCCTTTTATTGTAATTCACCCTTAAAGTTGTACCTATGATAGGAAGGATAAAGAGAAGCAGAAAAAGATAGAGAGAGCAAAGGGGGATCGAGAGAAAATGAAAGAAGACACTAATTGAAATTAATTTCAATTTTAATTCTTAGATAAATTATCCAACAGCTGTTTATCGAAAATATTTTCATTCAAAACTTTGCAAAAAAGTTTTCGCGACAAAAAACACAAAAAAAGATCTGTCACTCGATTATTTAACAATTAATTAATGAGACGATTTGAAAATGTGTTATGTTTTTTTTTCCCCCAATTTTTTCGTAACACACGTCGATAATATTATTGAATAAAACGATTTTATTATTTTATGTTTTTTTTTTTTTTTTAACTTATTTATTAAATTAATTCTTTTTCCCTTCACAATTTTTTTTGAAATTTTAAGTTTAAAAGTAAAAAAAAAAACGGAAATGAAAAAAATTTTCGTTCGCAAGATCGCGTAGATTATATCGTGTTATCACGTACCTCTGTGGTAATTATAAACGATATTGATAAAAATTTTAAGAAACACACGTGTTTTTAGTTAGAGGATCGCGACGCGACTGAAAACGTATGAAAACGATGCTCCGCATCCAACCCCCGCAAACTACAGAGAGTCTAACCCTCTTCGCCCCTTTACCTCCCTTTCAACCCCTGGGCTGTGCCAACGACGTTGACCTACGTGGCGCAGGCGTACGACCAAGCAATGCACACGAGTAGGAATTACCTCGTAGCAAGGACAACGCGAAGAGGAAGTCGACACCGAGGACTAGGCTAATACTTATCCTCTCTCTCTCTCCAGGCATTCACGCGCAGTACATGCAATTGTCACAGGACTATTCCTCTTTCTGTGTTTTTTTTTTCTATTTTTTTTTCCTTTTTTTTCTCTTCATTATCTCCTCTCTCTTTCTTCTTATTCGTGTTTAGTTTCTTACAGTAATGAAAGCAATCAACGAGAAGACATATACGGAAGAAGAAATGAGTCTCTACTTAATTTTCATTTTTACTTACAAAATTTATACTTTCTTTTTATACATTAATCAGATGATAGAAAGAAAACTTTATTTTCCAATAACGCTTAACCCTTTGAAACATACATTTTTTGAATGATCGTATGATCGCGAAAATTGTTACTCGGGGGTTTTTGGGGTCGCTGATAACGAATATGGAATCAGAATTTCGAAAACCCCAATGTACAAAAATTTCAAAGCTCGAGCGACATTTCTAATTTTTTGGTCCACCATATTGGATCCGCTATTTTGAATTTCGAAAATCTGATTCCAGATTCGTCATCAGCGAACCCAAAAACCCTGATCTATGAAATTTCGGGTTATTTCTTCGGATTGATTCTCCAAAAATAAATTTTTCCGAAAAAAACGTAATTTCGTTTAGTTTGTTCATTTATCAATCTTATATTATAAACAATCATGCTAATTGGACTGTATTTTTATGTTCTTTTATTACTCAAGTAAGTGAAAAGTGCAAAAAACCGGATCTGAATACGTTAAAAAGTAAATAAATTAGAAAAATTCAAGAAAATCGAGGTGGTAACGTGGGTTACCACCATGCTTCTAAGGGTTAAAGAATAAAACACTTATACAGTGGATCCGGTAATAGTAGCAATAATAGCAATGAAGCAATAATAACTATACTAACAAAAATAGCGATGATATCGTTAATAGTAGGTAATAATAGAAATAATAGCAATAATAGTAAGAACCGTATAAACAGTAATAAAAAGGATAATAGTATCGATAACTATAGAGATATATATATAGATTAGTATTTCCTGCGGATGTATACGAGCTACTATACAAATATAGTGTAGCTAATAATTGTTCTAGTCATGGAGTCGGGAAGTGAATTTTGATGGTATTTTGGTGTTAGTAGTTAGGGATAGGTAGTAGTTATTTCTGTCTAGTTATAGAGTACCTAGGATAGGAATGCGTGTATAGACCACCTAGTAGTACAGTTTGCAAAATTGAGATTACCCTAGAGAATGCATAGATATGTTACAGATATATATATACATAATACATATATATATGTAGGTGATACTGCGCAGAGGAACAAGGATGTGATATGGTAGCTTTAGTTTATATATATATTATAGAATATTGTGCGAAGTCAGGTTGCAGTCAGTCTAGTCTATTGCAAAAGCGAGAAAACTAGAGTGAGTCAGTTTCTGACAGAGTCTGATAAACCCGTCGAGAGAACTCGAAGGCTTTCCAAATTGCATAACTTTTAATATCATACACTGTGCACGGAATTTGTATGATGGTGTTATCCCATGTCATAGTGTGTGATGGTCTACGGTGCATTACACTATCTACAGGGTGACCCAGAACCCAGGGGCCACATTAAATGGGCATATTCCTTGTCGAATTCTGAGACGAAAGTTCCTTTACGAAAACTCTCTGAGGCAAACGGTTCTCGAGTTATCAGAAATCGCGATTGACCAATCAGAGCGTCTTTCTAGTCAACTATGCTTCATAGTTTCAGCGGTCCAGGTTGTCAGCTCCATAGTTTTTGGCCGTTCACGTCAACCGCTTCATAGTTTCAGCCGTCCGGGTCATTCGCTCCATAGTTATGGGCTGTCTAGGTCAATCGCTCCATAATTTTAGCGGTCCAGATAATTCGCTCCATAGTTACGGTCATAGAAAAATGCTCTGATAGGTCAATTGCAATTTTCAATAACTCGAGAACAGTTGGCCTTAAAGAGTTTTCGTATAGGAATTTTAGTCTTAGAATTCGACAGGGAATATGCCCATTCAAGGTGGCCCATGGGTTCTGGGTCACCCTGTATATTATAACAACTAAAACTAGAAAATGAAAAGTGGAAACAGCAATCATAGAACATAGGTACCCTATGATCTTTTCATTAAATTACAAAAATAACGCTTTTCTCCTTTTCTTCTTTTCCTTTTTTTGTTGTTTTTCTATAAGGAAGCGAAGGAGGGAGAGGGAGGGAGGATTTGTTTTTTGTTTCGATTTTCTTCTAGTAGTTTTCCTAGTTATTTTTTTTTTTTTTTCTTTTGATTTAGTTTTTTTTAATGCAAATGTGTATAAAGCGGATTTGAACTGCTTTAAAGTAGGAGCGAGAGACTAGATCGTTGAAATTCTTTACAGTACAGAATGGGGTACGTACTTCGCTTTTGACGTTCCTTTGTTCCCCATCTACCCGACGCTATATTTTCTCCCCTGCACATTTCTCCCGACGTTCAAACAACGTTTTAATCGGCTAGCTAGCTAGCTAGCATCGCATCGCATCGCATCGCATCGCATCGCCTTGAAGTGGAAAAGAAAACCGGAGGTAGTTATAAAATAAAAATAAATAGACAACGTTTTCCTTATACAACGTTGCTTTTGACGTGTATTTTCTTATCCTCTGACTGCTTATTAATCTGTGATATTTTAGAAAAAAAAAAAAAAACACAAAAAGACGAAGAAAAACGAAGAAAAAAGAAACTATGCAAAAGCTACAGTTGGTATTATTGCTGTAATAAATTTCTTAAACGAATCCTGCAGTGCGCAGGATCAGATATTTTCATAAATATTAACTCTGTAATAAGCAATTTTTATTCTTATTAATCTGAATTCCTGGCTAAAGGAAGGAAATTGGAAAATCAGCAAAGCGAAGAATAATTGAAAGAAAAATCAAAAACCGATAATATATATATTTTTTTTTTGTTTCCAATATGTAATACAAAACATGAAGAAGTATAATATATAGGAATTAAAAGGAGAAGAAGGAGAAGGAGGAGAGTCGTGCAGAGCTTTGAAAAAAGTGGTCTTCTTTTCTCTTTCCTTTTTAGTTTTTCTTTTTTCTTTTTTTTTTTATTTCGTTTGCTTTAGCGTGACGTAACATCGACATTCGCGTGCGAAACCTCCCCCTCCCCTGCCCCTCTTTCAGAATTTGGTATAGAGATCAATTTCTCAGGCTTGAAAGATTGGAAAACTTGTTTGGCACTGATGTGTATGTTTTCTGGTTACTTACCCTCTTTTTTCCCACTTTTCCATTCTTCTTTTTCACTACGGCTTTTCCCTTTCTCTCTCTCTCTCTCTCTCTTACTTTTTATTATATATCTCTATATATTTCCACCTTTCGTTCAACTTCAATCTTTTATACTCAATCACAGTCTCAACCGATTCTTTGCAACTGTGCTACAGAACTTGGGAATCTTTTAATTTTTTTTTTTTTTTTCTTTGCTTTAAAAAATTTTCCGATTTTTTGTTACCTTCTATTCCTATAATTTTATCATTCTTCGTCCATATTCTTGGGAATACTATTAGAGCTGAGAATAGCAATGCAATGTAATTTTTTTCGCACTTTTTTCTCACTTTTTTGGATTTGTAATTATTACGATAATTCATGATCGGATAATACGAACCACGTCGTGTTACGTATCGTTTTTTAAGTCTAGACAAGAGCTAACTTTTGATCGTAAATAAAAAATTAAAGGAATAACAAAAAAGTAACAAAGAATTGAATAACAAGTTCGATCAATAAAATCAGGGGTGAAAAATAATAGTCGGAAAATAAAAAATCCATCTATGGTTTATTTTTTCAACGATTTTTAACCACGAGTAAAAACCGTTGGAATAAAATTACACTCATACGTAAATCGAGTCACCATATAGTCCCTTTCGTTTTTCTCGGCCCTCTAATCTGGCCAAGCTTTCGAAAAAATCGTCCCACGTATGTACATATTAGCTTTACGTATATATACACAAACCTGTAATAATCAAAGGGAAAGGAAGCAAGTCTGAGTATACTTACGTTTCGTAAATGAACATGAATCTGGTACGAAAAAAAAACAAAAAAAAAACAGTTTTTTGAACTAGGTAAAGGTGAAAAATATTTCTCATCAAATTCTCATCGTGGTAATGAAATCCATCAAATATCTATAGATTCATATGATCTTATCGTACGAATAAAATATAAATTTCGCATACAAGATTATAAAATTTTCGGTACGTTTTTATATTTAAAAAAAAGAAAAGAAAAAAGAAACAAAATATGCAATAAAAGAAAAAATTGTCCAATCGTTGAGAAATTAAAAATAATAAATGGAACACATAAAACTACTGACAGAAAAGTTCATCTTATTTTATTTTTTTTTGTTGAAATTTTGGAGTTTTCCAGGTATTCCAGTTTCACGATGAGTATAAGGTATGGTTAATTTACCACCAAGTGATGCATACGATGTTAAACATAAGTGGAGTCTAAGAGAGTTTCAGCTCTAGTCAAGTTTTGATTGGCCTCATCATTTTAATTGCCCCACAATTTTGTTAGATATAGATATATTTATTAGGGTGTCCATTATTTTACAGAAATTTTATATTTTTTTCTTTTATCCCCCCCCTGCTGCTGCTGCTAGCGCTGTGAAATTAATTTACAAGCTATAATACGCGTTATAGAGGTTTTTTTTTTATTTTGATTTTCACCGAGCATGAAGACTCTATGTGCTTTCATCCGAAACAACTTGTAAGACTAAAGTCTCGAGTCTCGAGTCTTGAATCTTAGAACCTGGAGTCTTGAGTATGAACTGACTGGAGAAAATGTTATTATGAAATACGAAAGCCTCAAGGAGAATAAATTGGTAATCATACGTATATACATACACATATCTGTATACATATACATAGTTACATACTATAGTCATTCATTCATCTATAAACTAAATAAACCTAAAATAGCGTATAGAGATGTGGATATATATATATATTTATTTCAAAAATCAACCTTCCTCGAGAGATGAAAGAAATTAATAATATGTACTGCCCGGAGTATAGATACGTATAATATCATCTCGGTTGCAAAACTCAAACATAATAATAATAATAATAATAATAATAATTAAATATATATTTTATGAAAGCCAAAGAATCACAGGATGGGAAAAACAAAATACTAAAAAATGTATAAGTTCATTTTCTTTTTCTCTGTTTTTTTTTTCCCTACATTCGCCAATTATAAGTTTCAAATTCGTTTCGTACGATTTGGATTTTTTGAGAAACGTTGAAAATTTAGAAGATTTTAGACAGTTAAAAAATTCCATAATTCCAGACCCCTGAAGGGTTCAGAAATTGAAGAAAAAAATCGATCTGCTTCTCAGGATGTTGAGACAAAAAAGAAATCGAAATTTTCCGAATTTTGTATCAGCGGTGTTCTTCGTTTCGAAGTTCTTTTAAATCGGCTATTTAGCCTTCCGGGGAAATACCTTTTCGAAAAAACCACCCTTTTCTTTATCCCACACCCCCCAGAAATTTGAAAATTTGAAACTCTTGCCCCGGAACAATATTTTCCTTTATTGGCAAGGTTTTGTCTATTGTTTACGAATAATTATAGAACCGGAAGTAGAGCAATTGCATCAAAGGGAGTGAAAAAAGTTTGTTTAGATGTTTAGAAGGGGGTGTTAAATTCTGAGCGCAGTACCACCTACCTAGGACAATTAAGCCTTCTTAATTACTAATCCAGGCTTGAGCAACTCTACTTCTACTCTACTATACTCAACTTCGAGTGTACAAAGTCTGGTTGGTTGGTTGGTTGGTTGGTTTGCTTGTTATGTGTGTGTGTGTGTGTGTGTCTGTCTGGCTGACTGTCTATTTCTCTCTCTGTATATATATATATATACACACATTCATACATACATACATACATACATATATTTGTATATGTCTGTCTAACGCGAACGAGATACTGGCTGCTTTTCACACGGTGTAATTATACCCTGTTTAATGATACATTTACATAAACACGTACTACTAGGGTGGTAAGCAAACACGTGCTTTTGATTTTCATCAACTATAATCTAGCCAAAGTTCAATCGGATTAAAGATTATCGAAAAAAAGAAAAAGTAATAATAATTTGTCTCGATAAAATTCGAAACTATAATCAATTCAACGTTGTTATACAATTTTTATATAATATATATGTAGTCCAAAAACATGTTTTTTTTTCTCATTCTAAACTACAAAAATTTGATTCGGAATTGAACTATATAAAACAATATTTGTAGTCAAATATTTGTTTCGTTCTATAAAATATTGAATTTTATAATCATATCTGACTAAAGTCGAACACGATTTTCCAATTTTTGTATCACACCTCTAATTTCAATTGATTTTCGTTATACCTTCCCCCCCCCCCCCCCTTCCTTTGATACAACCCTAGTATCCGTATAAATTGTATTAACCCTTAGAAGCATGGTGGTAACCCACGTTACCACCTTGATTTTCTTGAATTTTTCTAATTTATTTACTTTTTAACGTATTCAGATCCGGTTTTTTGCACTTTTTAGTTACTTGAGTAATAAAAGAACATAAAAATACAGTCCAATTAACATGATTGTTTATAATATAAGATTGATAAATGAACAAACTAAACGAAATTACGTTTTTTTTCGGTAAAATTCATTTTTGGAGAATCAATCCGAAGAAATAACTCGAAATTTCATACATCAGGGTTTTTGGGGTCGCTGATGACGAATCTGGAATCAGATTTTCGAAATTCAAAATGGCGGATCCAATATGGTGGACCAAAAAATTAGAAATGTCGCTCGAGCTTTGAAATTTTTGTACATTGGGGTTTTCGAAATTCTGATTCCATATTCGTTATCAGCGACCCCAAAAACCCCCGAGTAACAATTTTCGCGATCATACGATCATTCAAAAAATGTATGCTTCAAAGGGTTAAAAATCTGAAAAAATTCGTCTGTATAGAATGTGAAATTCAATTTGAAATTCTCTCATCCACTTGAAAGATTTCGAAAATTTAGTCATCCCCTGTTAACGTTTATACAAACAATAATAATCTATATATATATATATATATAAGGAGATTTGCTTATATTGCGTAGGTATGTTGACATTTTGGTGCGAAATGTTTAGCTTAAGTTAAGTTGATTCAGGGCAGGGGGGTAGTTATATAGATGCATTTATATAAGCGGCTATACAATAAGGCCAGACATACCTAGGTAGGTTGGCACATGGGGTATATGGTGTTGGGTCTAGTTTAGTTAGTCAAGTTGATAGTTGAGTTAAGTTAAACTTGGGTCAGATTGGGCGGGGTTTATACCAACCTAGGAAAATATACCCCTCGTGGGCAAAATTAGTGTATCTCTGACAGGGTCCTAGCCACATGTTTCCGCGTTAAACAGCCGGAAATTAAAGGTGGGTAGGTGTAGGGTAGGTACGCCACTGTACGCTAGAAACCGAAACATGAATTGCAAATATTGCCCCATGTATACTCCGGCGTTATAATAATAATAATAATAATAATAATATTAATAATCACAAAATTCAATCCCTAAGAAATTTTCAATTTTCAATTTTTTTTTTTCTTTTCTTTTTGCTTTCAGAAAGGAAGTAGATATAAAATTATTCCTGAATTTATTTGTATGATATTTGTAAATTTATGATCGTTTATCAGATATAGATTTTAGGGTCCTAGGGATGGTAGGTGAGAGAGAGAAGAGAGGTCAAGTTATAAACTATTACCAGATTTTGTATCGGACGCTATTACAAGGGACAGATAATAATTACACACAGTTAGGTACACGTATATATACGTATATATACCCATACCGATTATGGTATAGGCCAGAGGGTAAAGGGTATGGTATATATAGAGGGTCGCTTAACAGCTTATTATCCGTTAGAATTCAGGCTCAAAACAGCTTCATGAAATATACCTGCTTGGGAAAACCACCCCTGTATTTGCTATAAGATATAAGCTTTACTGTATAATATTAATTTATATATATACATATATGTTTGTATGTTTGATTAATTAAATTCATTAAATTGTTACGATTTTTAACATTTCAGGGTAGAAAAAAAATAAAAAATAAAAAAAAAGGAAGAAGGAGAAGGAGAAGGGAAAAAATTGATACCCGTAAAAGAGTATGAGGTAATTGAAATTCTTCTGTCTGCAGCTTAAACGAGTAGCCTAAGTAAAACTTTTTTTTTTTTTTTCTCTCTCTCTCTCTCTCTCTCTCTCTCTCTTTCGACGAAAGGGATGTTAAAGAAGAAGCTGTTCAGGGAAGAAGAAAGAGAGTACCCTCTACCTACCTACCTACCTACCTACCTTCCGTCTAGCAAACCTTCGTCTGATTTATACGGGTGTTTTCCCAGTTTGGGGTTGTTATCCCTTTCCTTTTCCTCTTTTCCCTTCTCACTTCCTTTTACCTTTTCCCTTTCCTCTTCTTCCCTTTTCTATTTTTCGCTTTTTCTCTTTTACCTTTTCCTCTCGGTCACGGGTCCCGTTCAACCTTCAGGACTCTGCAGTATAGTACCAGGTGGTTTAGCCAAGAGAGACTTTACTCGGCGAGTCGGCCATTAGGGACTTTTTGAAGCGCGATCCTTTTCCCACGTTCGTGAAAAAAAAAAAAAAACGCTTCGCTGACTCTTTCCATGCCTAAGTAGTATAGCTAAGTAAGAAAGAAAACCACCGTAAGAAGGTGGAAAAATTTTTGCACTCTTTTTTTCTCTCTTCCTTCAATCTTCCCCTAATATACTTTATAAATAATTCTTTATCTTTATCGCATTCTATTTTAACTTTTATCAACGTTTAGCCAATTTCTAATTACCATTTCTTATGCATTAATCTACAAGCCGGAAATACGATAAAATAAATTTATCGCGTCTTTTTTTCTTCTTCTTCTTCTTCTTCTTCTACATTCTTCGCTTTTAGTTTCGAACAAGAAAAACAAAAGCAAAAGAAACATACCCTTCTCCAAAACAGGAAAAAAAAATCTAGAAGCTCAGCATTTTAGAGTTTCGAAAATTTTAACTTCGAGATTCTTAAAAAATTTTTTGTTTTCATTTAGTTCTGAAGGTTTTCATAGATTATTGTCGCGTTGAGAAACAAAAAAACACAAAAATTGCAGAAAATTTCAGCCCTTAATGGTTTTAAAAATCGAAGAAGCTTGCGTTTATCGTTACGATTAAATCGTTCGTGACAAAAAAAAAAGATGTATATATATAATATATATGAATACATAGGTACTTTAGTGGAAAGAAAAAAATTGTTTTTTTCTTTTTTATTTCTTTTTTTCTTTTTTACCTCTTTCTTTATTTTTTCGCTCCTCCTCCGAAATCAATAAATTGAATCAATTTATATACCTAGCAAGAATGTTATTTTTTTTTCTTTTCTTTTTTTATCAACCCTCACTACCTCGGGGCAGATGCTATACATGTAATATATATATATATATATCATATATATATATCTAGTGTCCGAAACGTCTAACTTCTTCGCCTGGCCAATTACAGAAAGAATAACGTTTCAGATCATCGTAGTTCGGGATTAAAAGTAACTTTTTTTGTCTTTCCTTTTCTCATCAACTGCAGAAACGAAAAGAAAAACTGAAACATTAATGAAAAAATAATATAAAATAACAAATCAAACAAGAAGAAGAAGAAGAAGAAGAAGAAGAACGAAACTCTTACATTTTGGGATTGAAGAAAATTTAGAAATTATTTTTAAAAAATGTCCACTCGATTGAATGCAACAAAAATTTGAAATTCATATTGCAATTCGCGTTTAGACGAAACTACAAAAATTTTTTCTTCTTTTCTTTCTACTACGTATATAAATATGAAGAGAAAATTTGAATTTTCTTAGATATATGTATAAAAGCGAAATGCAATATACATAATATATTTTCTAGAAAAATTTGTGAAAAGTTATAAAAGAAGGGGGGGATGGGGGAAGGGGTTGGGGTGGTTTGATAGTTGACTACCAGAATTTTATATCCCCTGGCATAATGCGATGTGCCAAGTTCGATCATTCGATACACAAAATTTTCTAGCAGTAACACATAGACATAGTCGCGTATAATTTAACTGCATGTTTATACCCTGGATTTTTATTTTCTCGTATTGCATCACCCCGGGTTCGGTGGGGGTTTGGGGATTTTTATTCCATCATTATTATATGGCACTGTTACATGTACACGTACATGTACTACAAAACTCCTAAACTCTTGTTTGGTACATTTGCAGAAAATATTACCCGTAACAGAACTGATGCCACATTGTCGTGTCTGGTATAGTCGAGTCATTACCTACCCTACCTTAACTCAACCCCTCTTTTCTAATGTTCTACACTTTTGAAAGAGTCCTTCTTTCTCCCTACATACTATAACGTATACGTATCGCTTTATTCACGACCCCTTTGGTTTGTAATTCTTTTATTTTTTTTCTTTCTTATTTTCCCTCGCCTTAATTATTCCACCCCTAAAAATCTCTGCATTATCATTATTAATATTATTATTATTTACATTAAATATATAATAATAATAATAATAATATTTATATTGTATACATGGAGTAGATCGTTTGTAAATTTTATACTGTGAAGATTACTGTGTATATAGAGTATCAGCTATGAAACCACCCCTGCTATTCTTGTTGGATTATATATTGGCTATTTTATTTTTTTTATTTTACATTTCTGTTTCTTCTTCTATGTTTTTTTTTTTTATTCTCACAAAGATCAGAAACTTTTACAACCATATGAATATGAAAAAAAGAAGAAAAAAAAACAATACTAGGCGATGAAGAAATAAAATAAAATTCTATAATTTAGGGGTTGAAACTAGAACGTGTGATGAAATTTTTTTCTTTTTTTCTTTCTTTAATACATAGATTCTATATTCCTATAATTCACACCTTACTCGCAAAGAGAAGTCTGTATCTATTATACACTTTAAACCGACCTACAATTTGCGGCTTAGCTTCAAACCCCCGAAACCCCCTGCCACAGGGCAGCATGACAACGAATGGTAGATCTAAATTACAGTAATTAAACAGATCTAAACTGTATATATATATATATATACATATATACACTATGTGTACCAAAGTGCTAGATAGTAAAGTGTTGATTGCATTTCTGCAGAGGTAGATTATTACGTTTTAATGGGGTAGTTTCAAGTTTTTCTTCTTCTTTATTCTTCTTTTGCTTTTTTTCTTTCACTTCGTTCCCCTCTCTTTATTCAGCAGTTCATTGATTATACTGGTTTATTTTTATTTTTTTGTTTTTTTTTTTGTATTTTTAGAATTTTTGTTAATTAAATCTTCTTCGATCGGTAAAATCAATTATTATATCATTAACGAAACGCGGTTTTCCAAGCGTCGATGTATTCACCTCATCCTCGCTCTCCTTCCGTCCTTCATTCTCTATCTCTCTCTCTCTTTGTTTCCACCCTTACAAATTGAACACGATACGTGTTTGATACATATACATATATATATGTAACATTGGTAAATCGATGTTTGTGTTTACAGCAGAGAGGGGGGGGGGTTGAACTCCTGTGATCGTGAAAAAAAAAAAAAAAAAAACACCCCCAAAAAAACAAAAAACCATGAATAAAACAAGAAAAAAAAAAAAAAAAAAAACGAACACGAACGAACAAATAGAATGACAAAGCAAGCGGGGTTTACGGTGGTTGTTGTTGTTGTTGTTGTTGTTGTTTACCGAGTAAATTATCGATGTATATGCGCTTTGCTGCGTATATCTATATATACTCGAATATACATATAACATATTATGTGAAGAAGAAGAAAAAAAAATGGGAAAAGAAAGGTGGGGGAGAGATGAGTAAAAATTTTATACAAAAGAAATAGAGTGAAGCAAAGGGTTGAAACTAGTTTTTCTCCCTCCTGCCCGATATCCTTTTGGCAAGTATTTTATTAAAGCATAATTGTTGGCAGTACAACCGCCACCACCTATTTCGACCCTTATTCACCCCTACAGAGTTTGGGACTACCGCTGCAACACGAACATGTATCGGGGTTGTAATTAAATGCATAATTAATGACCTTCGTGTTTGCCGGGCGTTCGGTCAGTCTGGAATTTGCATCGATTCGAGCTGGGAGAAACGGTCCTGTATATATATATATATACAGGGTATGTATATACCTACCCTGAAACGGTTCCGCACACCCGCCGTTCTAGCTTTGTATAACGTAACGGCGCGACGGACTTTGACCACCGTTTTCATTATATTTTTGGTCAATTTACGAGGCAGGGATGACTCGACCTATACATATACAGAGCGATTTTTTTTTTTTTTTTTTCTAAAGTAACACGCCTAAGAGATAGACAAGCGCGAAGACGCCTGCATCGAGTAGCTCAAACATCGAAGAGCTTTTTTACGAATTTCTTTGCCACAAATGAGCTTTTTTTGCTATAAAAGAAGTAAAGGAAAAAAAAAAAAGAAAAAACGCTAGTATTAGACGCCTTATTCCTACCCCGATTGGAATCGTAGTTACAATTTGCACATCAAAGCACACTGTTTTTTTTTTTTTTGACCCGAAAAATGTGTATTATTTTCAAAGCTTTTTTCATTCAAGGAGAATCTTTTGGTAAAAGACAGGTGTGCTTTAAAATGATTACACCGTACTACCTCATTCTCATTGAATTATATTTACTAAAGGGGGGAGGGAGGGGAGGGGTGACGACCTCGAGATTTTAATTAAAAAATCAAACAAAACGAAATAAATGATTGCGGGGTTGAAATTCTGCAGTATAGTTACTCAGCCCCAGATTCATGATTCAAGACTTGGAACACTAAAGCTCAGTTTCCTTTCCACAACTCTCATTTTACGAGGTTATTAAAACCGAAAGATCTTTGATCTCATAAAATAAAGGGGGGAGGGGGGGGGTAGGTATAGTATACGCGGTTTTTATAACTGAATTCTAGCCACATCTAGCCACCCCGATATAAAAACGAAGATATATATATATATACATCGGGACAGAAAGGCGTATCAAAGCTTTGATTGTCCATAGTTTTCATTTTTTTTTCTTTTGTATTTTGTCTTTCTTCATTTCTTTTGAGCAAAGTGAAAAATAAGAAAGGAATACGTTTTTTTTTTCTGTACTCCTCATTCTTACTTTTTTTGTTTTTTTTTTTATTTTTTTATTTTATGGAAAAAGATCAGCTGTCTGTATATTCCATCAATTCTATTTCACGTATTTTTCAACTCGAAATTATGGGGTAGGGAAAAAAGGAAGGACGATAATATTATGCAAAGGAGAGATGGGGTCTGGAGAGGAATAGTAGAAGTAGGGAGGTTTGAAGATGGTAATAGAGGATATATGAGGGATTTACATATCATTTTATACATTTCTTACAATGTTCTTTTAGCTCTGCTTCGCCCGTTGCTAACGTCGCACTTTCATTTTTTTTTTTCTCTCCTTCTTCTTCTTCTTCTTCTTCATCTCCTTTTTTCGAGATTTCATTTCCAAAAGTGTAAAATAAAAGAGAAAAAGAAAGAACAAAAAAAAAAAAAAACAAGGAACAAAAAAGTAAATCAAATATAAACAAAAAAAAACGAGGCTTTATTTTTTTCAATTTCATTTCATATCATTTCATATCATTTTATTTTCTTTTATTTTACAACTCCTTCAACGTAGTACTATCTGATAAAAATTCAAGAGATAAATCGCTACTGTATATGTATATTGTATATATATATATATATATATGTACTACACGTGTGTGTCTATAAGGGTAGCGAATTGTTCTATCTTCTGGCCCTGCCTTATTCTGTTCTGTTCTGTTCTGTTCTGTTCTGCTGCTGCAAGAGTGCCAAATCACTAACGAGTTCTTTTGGCACGAACTGTTTGTCACGTCGTGAAATAGAATATAGAAAAAAAAAAAAAGAGAGATCGATAGAACGATAGAACGAGAAGAGAAGAGAAGGAAAAAGGAAATATAAGAATTGTTCAATTCTCTCAGAACTAGATTCTGACTTTAAGGAGTTTCCTCCTATGCCCCTCGATCAGGTAAGCTACGATTTGGAAAATAAAGGAATTTTCAAAACGAATTCAAGGGTTGAAATTCAGCCACCAAAAAAATACTCGGGAAAGCTTTTTTCGTCCTTACTGCAATTTTCTCATTGATTTTTTTTCCATTTTTTTTTTTCTATCCTATTCTTATTTATCCTATTTTCTTTTTTGGTTTACATCCAAAATTGATCCTCGGGGTTGTACCCATCCACTATTCTTTATTTAACATATTTATAACCCACTCCTTACCTTCTCCCTATCCCTCACCCTTTCCAACCCTAATTTATTTCGTTTTATTATACCCTTGTTCGATATCCTCGATTCATGTATAAGTAAAAAAATATTGACGAATCAAAATCAGAAGATTTGAGGAAAAAAAAATAAAAAATTCACAACCCCTGTTTCAGTTATTTTGATTATACTGTGCGACAGCAGCGTCTGCAACCCTTAACTATAATCGGGTATCACATATAGCGAATTATTTAGTTTGTAATAAAAATAAAAATTTTTGATATTTATTTTCTCCCTTGATTTTTTTGAGAGCTGAAAATTTCTTCTTTAGTTTTTCACCAAAGTTCGTGTAACTTCAGAGTCTCGACTCTGGCTCTGGGATCTAGACTTTTGAAACTGTTGCAGTGAACTGGCTGTATACACAGAAAAGGCAGGAGTAAGAGAAAAAAGGAAAAAACAAAAATTGAAAGCAAAAAGAGAGAGAGAAAGAGAGGGCTGAAAAAAAAAAAGAAAAAGCGAGAAAATGGTGTAGCAAAGACGTTGCAGCCTTCGTTAGTTGATTCCACCCTCCCTTCTCAACCCCCGAGCTTTAATTTTCCTTCTTTTTCTGAACCCCTCAGGTACCTACCAACCTGCCTTCCTACTAGACTGAGAAGTTCTTCTTGCTTTTACCTTTTTACTACCGTTTTAATAACACGACTCATTAAGAAACTACTTCCGGTCCTCTTCTAACTGTACACTCGTACCTGGTGCGTCTACCACGTACGTGGTCAAGTTGAAAATAAAAAAAAAAAGTACTTGAACAAAAGGTGAAAATTCAATTCTAGATAAAATTTTTGAAAAAACAACATTTCACAAAAGAAATGAGAATAGAAGGAAAGAAAAATTAAAAAAAGAACTTTTGCCATATATTTTCAACCCTTGAAAAATTCTGTCGAAAATTGAATCTGATGTTTTTTTTCATTATTTCATCGGAATTTGTGAAATCACATGCATTTCTCACTCCCTTGAATAAATTTTGATTAAAATTGAAAAGAATAAAAAAAAAAGAAAAATCGTACATTTCATTCGCTATTTTTATTATCCTTTGAGGAAGGAAAAATAAGCAACCCTTTGAATCGAGGAGTTGTTAAAACGTATTTGCTTTTTACTCCCTTGGGAGATGTGCGGTCGTAGATATCAGGAAGAGAACATGGCCTTGTTTTCTTCGTGTATTTGTATACCTACAAGCTACGGTAGTTCGCTCGACAGATTTGGGAATTCCTCGTTCGAAACTAAATTCAGAATTCAACGTGCATGCGAATTGAAAATCTACCCCTACCCTTATCGTCATTCCCAGAACGAAGAGAAGAGAAGATGAAAATAAAAACAGACGTAGATATATATAAGTACTACGACGAATCTAATCACTGCGGTAACATAAGTGCGAAATCTATTGTATTTGATATTTGAACAGGGTGCTTTTCTTCTTATGATTTATTTTGACAGAAAAAAAAAAGAAAAAAAAAAAAAAGAAGGGTTTATATCCGCTTTTCGATTTTAATATCCAGTGAAAATTCGAAAAATCTGTTTATCATATATGCAAAGAAATTATTAAACCGCAGACGAGTTCCGGATGCTTCGAGGTAGTATTTTTGGAAGCTTAATTACTCTAATGATGTTAGAGTTTGCAAGTTCGTTAAAATCTACTTACCACTATAAACTGGTTCTATAATTAATTATTATTATATTCAGAAGGAAGTTCATGGCTGAGTTATTACTGAATTAATAAACGAGTGAATTAAAATTAAGGCGTTATAGCGAGCTGCTAAATCAGGGATGGATCAACCCCTTTCGACACCCTGGAGAAATGGAATATTTAAACTCTAATACAAGCTTAAACCTTCCCTCAAAAACACCATTTCAAACGAAACGGTCGGTTTATGGATCAAACATTTAACTCGGAATTGGAAAACCATCAATTTTCGGGTGTCAAAAAAAAAAAATGATAAAAATATAGAAAAATAATGTTATAAAATTTTTCAAAACTAAACCAGTCAGTATCACGTATTAAAAAACGTCGTTACACTGTTTTTGAACCGTTTAAATAAACCGAAAATCACTAAATTCCATAAATAAATTAATTATTGATACTCATAGGCTACAAATCGTAAACTGCATTGTAGTTTGCACCGTCAACGCTAGATGGCCACGGCGTTGGAGTCTCTATAGCGCTTTCCCACAGTGAAAGTAGCTTGGCTTAAACTATAAGATGATATTATTTTTGACGTATTAATTTGTTTGAGCTTTAAACCAACAAAAAAAAAATGTTTTTGGGGCTTCAGCACGAATTAAGAGACTTTTTCACGGTGAATTATGAAAGGGGGTAGCGTGTCAGTCCTACAAGTGACCCAGTTTTCTTGATAAGAAAAATTAGAACTAAAAAAATGTGGTAAAAATAACGAATAGCGGAAATTTTTTAGCCTCGTATAATATGTGTTTAAATTAAAAGATAACGCGTTTAGAATTCTGAGGGTTGACGTTCTCCAAATTACCAGCAATTTACTCGGTTATTTCAAACGCCGATATAACGTGCTTGGATGATCGGTATTGGTGCCTAACGTTGAATCGAGTTTCATATCAGCTCGGCAATGTTTGAACACTTGTTTATTATACATATATATTTTTTTTTTCCTTCCCTTTTCTATTTTTCTTTCTTTCTTTATTTTTTTTTTCTTTTTTGCTAATGAAAAAAATGAATACACAGTTTTATATAATAATTGGGTCTAATTTGACGAGAAGCGAGAGAAAAAATGAAGAAAAAAAGAAATAATTAAACGAATGAAACGCTCGAACGACATTTATATTCATATCTGTGTGAAATTCAACGTTGTATGTAATTGAACTTCCGTTTTATAATACTGATAATCAAAGGTATTCCTCTGTTAATTATATACTACCTAATTGTTTATTGATTTGTTAAATCAAACTCGCGACCAAAAAGGCCTTTGTGTAAATATAATTCATTTCAAGCCTCATATATATGGTTAATTGAAACCCCATATCGAATGAAAATATTTTGATAAATAAATAAAATTATAAATTAATGAATAATTCAATAAATAAATAAATCAACAAATGCATTTTATTCTGATTATTCTTTTTTTTCAAATCGTCAAATTTTTGATTTCTTATCTCGTTCGATTCTAACGAACTACGATTCTAATTTAATCATTATTTTCCTGAAATTTTAGAAATATCATGCTGTTCGAATGATACATCAACCCCTCGGAATCCTGAAGGGTTTTATCCAGCCTAAACTAATCTTACTTTTATTTAAATGATTTTCTTTGTTTTATACTGGTAACACCGAACCCCCAAACGCTTGGGCGTAGATCTAAATTAGGGAAAAACGCATGAGCTCTACTGTTTAGCATACCACAACCCCTGCTACCCCGTAGGCTAAACTACCTTGTTTCGTGGCTACCTATATCTGAACTCCTCAGAATTTACACATACAGGATGTGGCTGGCGAAAAAAAAAATTGGCAAAGTTGTTGCTTTGCTATTATAAAAATCAACATTTGTCAATTAGGAAAAACCAAATATCAAAAATACAAAAACTTATAAGAAAAATGAAAAATGAAGAATAGAAATAAACTGAAAACTTTGAGGATCGTTATAACGTATAATAGAACGGATTCATTCGTCACTTTGGACAATATGGATGATATTTTACTGGTGCAAGGGGATGGGGTATACTGCTAAGTGGCAAGAACCTCTGCAGTGAATCTATCGCTGACGTCGCACTTCGCTAGGGGGTAGGGTAGGGTAGCGTAGGGTAGGGTATAGATATAAGGGTTTAGAGAGGGTTTGCGTGCTAACGGTAGCTATCGGTAGAATAACTTTGAAAATGCACCTAAGTATATACGTAGGTAAAATAATTACTCTATTTTCTTGTTTTTAGTCTTCTCTCTCTCTCTCTCTCTCTACATTATTTAGTTATAATTTAAAAAAATAAAAACTTGTCTTTATCAGTTTCACAATTTTTTGTATGAAATTTTTTAGTTGTTCTCCGCTGAAAAAAAACCTTCCTGACAGGATCTTCGCAATAATTAAAAAAAACCCGATCTGTTAGATCAGATCGAAGAAAAATTTATGTATACTTAAATTTCGACAAGATATAAAAATCGTTTTTATCTTATTTATCTATTATCCTCTTTAAAATTGTATTAGATAACGTCGATCTAGCGAAATCTACTATTAAATATTTCTTAAACAACCTGATAATATTTATACGTATTATATAGCTACACAGGCCCGATTGTACCGGAAGATTTAATAGCGTCATATATCTGCTCAGATCTCGGATAGCTAGACCATTGTTCACCTCTAATTAATCAGATTATTGGACAGGTAGAGCTCTTCGCTAATGTGTCAAAGCGGCCTAAAGGTAGACAGGTACGGTGACACGAGCGGTACGCGGTTAACATACGATTTCGAATTCGTTTTAATAAAATCTGCTCTAAGAAATGACAGTATTAATTATAATAAAATAGCTGCATAGATCGAAGGGATAGGGTGGTTCTTAAATACCAAATTGACGAGTGAAGTATGGCAACCTTCAGACAAAAAATAAAAAAATATTGTCCCCAAATATTAGATTTTTTTCTAAAATTCTAACAGGTGCCTAAAGAGTCCTGAAGTTTTCCCGTTTCTTCTTTGTTTTTTCAATTTCCCTGCCTTCCTCGTGAAATTTTACTTCGGAAACGACCTTCAGAATATAACAAAAATCCCATCGTAAGGGTGCTAATCGAAAATTCTAATATTTTCGCGTAAAATTATGCAAAAAAAATCAGGCTCAGGGGCTAACATCATAGACAGATTGACCGAAAAAATTTCCTTGATTTTTTTCTATATAGTGGAATTTTTTGGAGCAAAATTGACCCAAAATCGAATGGGAAGAGAAAAAAAATCATAAGATCCAATGTTATTTAAACGAGAAACTTCGAACCTCTTTAGGCACCTATTGGAATTTTTTTAAAAATCTAATATTTAGGGACAATTTTTTTTGATTTTTTGTCTGAAGGTTGACATGCTTCACTCCTCGAGTTGGTATTTAAGGACCACCCTAATATATATAGCATGATGTAGATATATGCCTAAATACGTTCTATATTTTATATATATATATATGTGCAATATAAAATTTTCTCAATAATATCTGTAAGTAAGAAATTTTTTCAGTAAACTTTCGAGCTGCTACCGTAGTTCGTTGAGTTCTACAAATATAATTTTTCCATCCCCTGTAGCTAGGGCTGACTATGAGAGGAAAAAGCAGAATAGAGAAAGAGAAGAGACAGTATATAGGATAGCAGTGGAATGAAATGTCCACAAGACTAATGAGAGTAACAAATGAAACTGGCGTAGCGATTCACTTCTATGTGTCTAAAGAGCGTAAAAAGTTTGGTGGCAAGAAAAAAAATGAAATTTCAAAATGTTTTTTTTATTTTGTTCTCACGTCTCTTTTTCTTTCTCTAAAGTTAGCAAAAATTTAAATCACCTATAGTTGGTGGTATATATAAATATGTAATTCCTATAATGATTATAAATTTTCTTATATATTTATTCTAACATCGATTTCGATTAATGAATTTTTTTTTCTTATTTTTAATTTTTTTTTAATATATCGATAGAATAATAAATTTTATTATTAGCTGCAGTAGCTGAATTAAGGAGTGTAGCAGTATTATAACGTAATTTGATTTTGCCAGCGAAGTGCTAATGAAAATAAATTGAGAACAAGCTGGTGCATGGATGCATGCATGGTGTATGCATGCATCCATGCATCCATGCATGAATTCTCTATGCATAACCTTGTAGTATTAAAGTTGACTAGTAGTAAACTATAATATCTATGTATTATATCACGTCCCTGAAACATTGCCCACCTACCTTTTAATGTATCTATTATACCGTTGTAGAGAGTACCTCGTTTTAATCAATAATCATATACGCCTACGCATATATATTATATATACTATATATGCGGAGGAATAAATTTAATCGACAAATTGCAATATATAACCATACGTGAAATTCGAAACCCAATAACAATGAATAGCAATTTAGTTATAGTAACAATTAGTGCAATAATAATGATGATAGATATAGTGAAATAGCTACAGCAATTATCATTTTAACCCTTTGAAGCATACATTTTTTGAATGATCGTATGATCGCGAAAATTGTTACTCGGGGGTTTTTGGAGTCGCTGATAACGAATATGGAATCAGAATTTCGAAAACCCCAATGTACAAAATTTCAAAGCTCGAGCGACATTTCTAATTTTTTGGTCCGCCATATTGGATCCGCTATTTTGAATTTCGAAAATCTGATTCCAGATTCGTCATCAGCGACCCCAAAAACCCTGATGTATGAAATTTCAAGTTATGTCTTCGGATTGATTCTCCAAAAATGAATTTTTCCGAAAAAAAAACGTAATTTCGTTTAGTTTGTTCATTTATCAATCTTATATTATAAACAATCATGTTAATCGGACTGTATTTTTATGTTCTTTTATTACTCAAGTAAGTGAAAAGTGCAAAAAACCGGATCTGAATAAGTTAAAAAGTAAATAAATTAGAAAAATTCAAGAAAATCGAGGTGGTAACGTGGGTTACCACCATGCTTCTAAGGGTTAAAAGTAGTAAATTTTTTTTAGCAATTACACAGGTGAACTGAATAATTATTTTTAATATGATGGAACAGTGACGTGAAATTAAAATCAATAATAAAAAATCTACTAGCAATTATATAGTTATGGAAATAATAGCAACAATAGCAATCACGCAATAACGGCAATATTAGCAATAAGAATATTATCAGCTATTGAGTCGTTGCTGTTTTAAAAATGGTCAAATCAATGACAGAAAGAAAGAAAGAAAAGAAAAGAAAAAAGAATCGTTTTGAACCGAGGATTTTTTATTTTATTTTTTTTTTCATCCCCTATAGTCGTCTGTCCCCCAGATTTCAAACTATGATATAAAACGATTTGAAATATATGTAGTATCTAAGGAATTGATCTGTAACAAAAGACAATTTCGATCTATTTATGAATACATATCGTTTAAGTGGTACGATATATACATAAGGGGTTGTATATTTTGTAAAATTTAACCGAAGGGTTGAAGCAGAGCGTGGTGCGGTACGACGGGACGTAGAGACCACAAGAATTTAGGGGATATTTCCAACTGAGAAGGAGCACAAGAAACTTATCAGTACCAGTTTACAATGCACATTGTATGTACAGTACACATACAGAGAATGGGTACATACCACTAAGATTTTCACTCTCTCATCTCTCTCTCTCTTCTTCTCTCTCTCACTGTCTTTATGTACCAAAAACTTGGTGAGGTAAACTCACATGCGGGACCTGCACATACAGGGTAGCAAAGACGAGGCTGAGTTGTTGTAGAAGTTTGTCACTTCGAAGCACAACCCTTATATGTATGCATGTATAAATATATATATATATATATATATATATACCATTTACCATTTACCATGTATATAAGTATATAGTATGTATACATACAGGATGAGAGACGCGTACTATGCGGTATGTATGTTATGTATGTATAGAGTGCAGGGATAGGTACATAAGGGATGTCTTTAGAACCGTGTAGTATATGCGATGTTACACTATATATCCTTCGAGTCTTTCCACCCTTGTTTAACCAAATTTGTTTATAATTCAGGTACAAGAACGCCAAGTGTTTCTTGCCTTATCCTAGAGTGATTCGAGACTAGTATATAGGTACCTATTTACCTTATACATACCCACCTACCTACCTATCTCCTAACTATTATATATATAGAACAAATGTGGTAATGGTTAAGTAGAAAATAGACTAAGGATGTATATAAGCAACGTTGTATGTCTATATATATATATATATACATATTTGCACCCTTCAAAATTCAATTTCTTCAAAACCACCTTATACGTACTTGCGGAATCTAAACAATTTTATTACACTTACGTACATAAGTTATAGAACCCCCTTTAAGAAAATTTAGCTAACTAAGTCGAAACCTCAAATTCTAATCAGTTTGTTCATGAAATTAGGGGAATTAACATTATTATTATTAAATTCTATTTTTAACTCGTGGAAGTTTACGACGGCACGTGTACATACTCGCTTTGAGTTATTAATAAAAGCAATTATTTAACTAATTAAGGAAATATAACATTTTGCCATGATTGTAGCAATTTTAGTTATTTCGTCACATCAATCCTGATTATTATTATTATTAGCAATATTAGAATTTACGAAGAAATAGAAAAATTGAAAATCTGAACTTAGCGATCTAATGGAATTAGGTAAGCGGTAATTTTTTTTTTTTTTTTTTATCATCATTTCAAGAATTTAACTTAAGACTAGTAGCATAGAAAATTCACTCAAAGTATTCTAGCAGATGATGTGGCATGAACTACCAATCTGCAAGCTCGTAGGAAATCAGTTGCCTATAATGGGTAATTGGATATCGGAGAAAATCTTACATATTATATATAAGTATACTAAGTTCAAAGTACTAGAGAGCTCTATTCCTTACCTATTTTTGACTAGAATAAATTTCCTGCAGTTATATGAGAGAAATTGTTGTTGTTTTTTTTGTATGAAATTTGGAAAAACATTTCAGGCATTCGCGAAGAAAACCCGAAATCACAACCCCGTCGAATTGTTTCAGGTGTAATTTTATACCAATCCAATTGCAGACAAGGTAGTACCTTATCTGTAACCAAACTAGCTTGACTGAACTTTTGGTCAATCTGCAATTCCAACTCACTAATTGAGAAACACCCGAGTAACAAGTAACCGTTAGCATTAGCCCTTCCCGTTCTACTATGCTTCATGAATGGTAGTAGTCATCCCTAGATGCGAAGTCAAGGTAAGATGAAGCAAGCAAGCGGTGTAAAGGTAGCTTGGTTTGCTTACGTAAACAGTAAACATCTGCAATTGGCTATAACTTGGTAAATTTCACAGTCTGAAGAGCCTAGAAGCAAGGTAGGTAGGTAGGTAGCTAGCTAGCTAGTAGGATGAGGGGCAAGAACTAGAGTAGGTACCGTAAAGGTAGCTCAAGTCACTACTGTTGCAACAATTAAGCATCTGGAAATTAGTCTTTGAGGGTAATTAGTACACACAGATTCGTGTTTATACACATTGAAATAAACCAACGATCAATATTAATATAGGAATAAGACTAAACTTCGCCACCTTGAACGGAATACACAACTAATATCGTTAGCCCAAACCCAAATCGCTGATGTAGTAATAATAGCAATTTAGCAATTACCGTAACAGCAACGATAATTACAATATTCTGTTTAATTCTATTAATTATAACAATCGAAGCAAGACGAGAATCAAAATGATAGCAATAGTTATTTCAGTTATTGCATTAATTCTTTCAATAATAGGAACGGAATATACAACTAATATCGTTAGCTACCCAAATCGCTGATGTAGTAATAATAGCAATTTAGTAATTACCGTAACAGCAACGATAATTACAATATTCTGTTTAATTCTATTAATCATAACAATCGAACCAAGACGAGAATCAAAATGATAGCAATAGTTATTTCAGTTATTGCATTAATTCTTTCAATAATAGCAATGATAGTAATTTCATTCACATTATTGCCATATTAGCAACTATATAGTAATAATAATAATCATAATATATAAATAAAATATGAAAGGACTTGATTCTTATACTTATATAGAAAAGATAAGAATATATATATGAAAACAGGGTAAAGAAACAAAGTGAGAATACAAAAGATGTCCGAGTTGTTAAAGAGTAAAGTTTTAAGGGTGTTAAAAGGGGGGGGGGGGGGGTGGGTTTCCCCGGCCGTTGAAATGTCTAGCAGCCCTTAGGGGGGGGAAACGATTAAATCTCCTGATGAGAGGAATAAGAGAGTTCAGTTCGTTGGTGTTAAGGTAAAGGTAAAGGTAAAGGTAAAGGTAAAGGTAAAGATAAAGATAAAACTAAAAAAGGTATACGTTTATACCAAGTAGAGATAATCGCGTTCTGATAAACCAAAACCCGAAGAGAAGACGTCTTGCTTTCTGTCTCATTCGACGGTGGGTAGCAGAGGGGAGGAAGGGATGAAATAAGGGAGAGGAATAAAAACAAAAATGCTAATTCCCTTCCAAAACTTTAGTTCCTTTATTCCCGTAGCTTTTTCCCCCCCCAGCTTCTTTATACTTACTTACCGAGTTTGCCCCAACGGCTATACTCCCCCCCCCCCCCCCCCCCCCCCCCCCCCCCCCCCCCAGTTTTTCTACACCCCCATTCCTCAACGACGCCGGTGTCTCCAGCTACCGTGAAAAACTACCCTCCTAATCTCATAATGGCTAGAGAGTTTACAGACTGTTACACAAACTTTAACCGCACACTGGCTATAAGTTGACAAGAAATGAGAATAATTATTACTAGATTTTTTAAACTCGAAATATTTTTATATATGTATATAAATAAGGGTTGAAATGACGAATTTTGAAAATTTATTTATAATTAATTTGAGAAAATTTTGAAATTATCGAAACACTTTCAAGTTTTCTTATATCGAAATAACAAAAGTCCAAAACCCTGAAAGGATAAATGATCCAAAAATTTATACTTAAGGGGGGGGGGGGGGGGGGGGGGGGGGTAACGAAATTTTATACACCATAGAAATTGATATTTAAATCTAATTAGTGTTGTAACGAGAGATAGAAGATTGTGGTTTTTTTTATATTCGTTTATAATGTTTAATGAAAAAAATTAAAACTACGATAATTTGTTCCCATGAAATATATATATGTATATGGTTGATTTGAAAGGACGAAGCGTTAGAGCTACCAACAATTAGGGGGGGGGGGGGGGGGGGGCTAATGATATCCTTGGTAATTAATTCAAAACTCATTATCTGCTATCCATTCACCATCGTGGGGGTGTCTCTTATACGACGACGATGTATGCATTCTACAAATTCTCATTAAGCAGTTTCTATTGTTTCGTACTCAGAAGTTCAGGGATAATAATTGATAGACCTGCACCCTATACTACTACCCCATTTCATATTATACCTATTCCTATTCCTATAAACTATTACGATCTTTACTATACAGAGAATACCGTAAGTATTATCAAACTTTACCTCGTATATATATGATCTATCTATTACCCAGGACCACGTAAAGTTAGGAAATTTTGTAAACTATAAGCAATTAAAATTAAATTAATAGCTATTGTAGGTATATGGGAAAAAGTAGAAAAGTAACCTAAAAATTCACATCAATCATGTTATAAGATTTTCTTATTTATATTGTTTTTTTTTTTTTTTTCTCGTTATTTTATCGACTTTGTATTATATTTCATATATCAAACCCCCCAACCCCCTGAACATCCTCTCTGGACGTGATGATATAGGTATATAGATATATATACCTTATACTTTCACTTTTTCTTATTAATAGGAACTGCAAAGTTTGTTCCTCTTAGTTTCTATTGATTCGTTCGCAAACTCGTTTCGTATAACGCCTCCTACGTCTTCCATATATATAGGTATACATATAGTATATATATCATTCATCCCACAGGATGAAAAAGTAGGAATGGATACAACCAGGACCATAAACCAAACAATTATTGCAATATTAGAGGGGGGAAGAAAAAAAAAAAAGTTATATGCTTGTTTCCTTTTTCATAAGAAAATTAATGATGTTCTAATGATGAAATATACTGTATACATGTATGTTATGTGAACGTATATTGAGGAACAAAAAATGTATCGAATGAAATAGAGGAATGAAAGTAAATTTTGGTGATAAATTTCTTCGATTCTGATAAAATCGTTAACCATGGGTAGGGGGTAGGGGGTAGGGGGTAGGTAGGCAAGCAAGCACAAAGTTGTCCCGTTCCCAAGCCCATTGAACGTGTCTTATATCGATTATACCCTTCGCTAAACTTTCCCCAATCCCGTGGGTTCAGACTTTAAAAGACCACCGGATAAAACGTATGGGACGCCTGGGATATTCGAGTAGGAGTTTGACAGTGGATCTACTGCTGGTTCGTCGTCGTCGTCGTTGCTGGGCGTCTTTCCTTTGCTCGATCCCGATCTCGATCCCCTTCGTCCCTTATTCTCGGTATACTGGAACCAAGGAGGAGAAGCCAGTTTTATCACGATCAGAGGATTTGACTGTCTGCGCTGCTGCTGCTGCTGGTGCTGGTTCTCCCTTCTCTACCACCCTATCCCAAACCAACTTTATTGCTTCCAATTATTTTCATGGTTATTACATGTCCCACTGATAGCTCGAAGCCACCACCGCGAAGGGCGAAACCCCGTTAATGTAAAAACGATCGATTTTCACCGTAGGGATGAGAAGAAAAAAAATAATAAAGAAAAAAAAAAGAGAGGAAAAATAAAATAATAGATAAACAGAAATATGGTCGGAATAACTGACTGCGAATGGTCTCCAAATTGCTGATTGCTAGTTTACTTTATTTTTTTTTTTTAATTTTTTTTTAACCACAGTATTGAAAACGAAAATATGTAGAATAGAGGTAATGTGGTTACAATAGCGATATAACAGTAACAATAGCAATAAAAGTAATCATAAAAAAATGTGAACGATAACAGAAGTAAATAGCATCGTTAGTAAATTTGAAAATGCTTTTTACATAAGTAATAATAGCAATAATATAATCAATGGTTATTATTTCTATATAAGATAGTCTTGTTTTCCGGATGGATATATGGATAGAGTCGACATAATCTAGAATCGAGATCATATAATATATTAAAGTATTAGCGATAATAGCAATCATTGGCAACAACGTTAGCAATATAAAAAAGCTACTTTTCTGTATCATGAATAATAGATTATTATTTTTATACACACAGAATTTTGTTTTTCTAAATAATTATATCAGCGAAATTCTAGAATCTAAATAAAATAGTAATAATAGCGATAATAGCAACGATATCAGTACTAGAAATGCTGTTTTTTAACCGTAACGAAAATGATTGAAAATTATTTGACTGGAATTTAAACAATGGATCCTGCAGGCCAGAAAAAAAAAAAGGAAAAAAATTGTTGGGGCGGTTGGGGGGGAGGATATATTATATAAGGGTGGTTATAAAAATGCGTTGTTTTAATTTTAAGATGTATTTAATATGTTTATATGGATTGTTCCGTGGCTTAGGTAAGGATTCCATTGTCAGTTTAATAATAATTTATCGAGACCGGGATTCCCCGGTTTGGCTTGTCTCAGAAAGAGCTAAGGGGTCTGACCGTGTTTCACGCTGACGGTTGTAACCGTCGCGACGACTTGGTTGGCAGATTTGCCAACTTTTACCCAACCCTCAGACCCTCTCTCACCATCCTCTCGGGGTTTTCTCTTATCCAGAAAGAGAATATCCATAAATTTATCCACCTCGTTCCTCTACCGACTGACCCGTAAGTAAGAGGCTCTCAAAAATAAGAGAGAGAGAGAGAGAAACAGAAATGGAAATGGAAAGAGAAAGAAAAAGATTAAAAAAAAGAGAATAAAAATTAAGAAATAAAAAAAGGGAATCGAAATTCGAACAAATCCCGACTATTATCAGGAATTACAGACGCTTCGAGGCCCAAGGTGTGTCTTATTATAACAATTAACATAGTTAATAATCTTCTCTCCTCAAGCGAATCAATTCCAGATGCTAATTACATAATTATTCGATAATCCGGGTTGTTTAATTAAGGGGGTAAATGTCAACCCCTGGAGAACTTGAAATTTCTGTTCGACACGTAAAGCGAGAGATCAGTTCTTTTAAAAAATACCTTCTTTATCTAAATAAAATCAAAATACTGTAATTTAGGATCAAAAAAAGAGACTGAAAAATAAAACTATGGATTAAGGAGTGAAAAAAGGATTGAAAATCTCAATTGTTTTTACGAAGTTTTACACAATGGTATAAAGTTTTTTCTGTTTTACCTTTTTATTTTTCAGTTTACTCGAAAGTCTGCACATTTGTATTCATCGTTTTAGTAATTATTTTTTATTCTTAGTTAGTTTACCGATTTTTATAATGTACAACCCGTTACTTTTGTTGCCCCGTTAAGTTTTGTCGAAGTAAACTAAAGTATAAGAGGGACGTCGTAACAGCAGCAGCAGCAGCAACAGCAAGTAGTAGTAGTAGTAGCAGTAGTGATGGTAATTTTGCATCAGACACCTGCGGTTGTAATTCTAGCCAAAGATATTTACCGTTCAACCTAAAGTCGTCTCGTTTTCTTCTCAAGGCTAATTGACCGAACCCACCAAGACCCGCGTGGCTAACAATAAGATCGTTGAAGCATGACTAGCAAATTAATGAGACCTCAACAACAAGACTTTCAACCCTTTATTATATACCTCCGTCCTTCTGAAAGATAACCGCGCGCAGGGGCCAACTTTCTGTACAACTTTAACGACCGTCAACGATATTGTAGCAATCAACGTTTTATTATACGAATTTAAAGAATTTTAATTATTACACGGTTTTTCTTTTTTACTTTTTTCAAGGGAATTTTTTTTCCTCTTCCTCTTCTTCATCTTCTTCTTCTTCCAATTTCTCATTAAAAACGAAGAAAATTCACTTTGACAGTAAAATTATCTTTTTATTAAATAATTTCAAATTATTCAATATTTTTATCTTTTCTATTCTGTTCCTGGTTCTCTCTTCTTCTTCTTCTTTACTCTCTTTCTTTCTTTTTACGTAGATTTCAGAATCGAGCTGTAAAGGCTCAAGCCAAAACAAATTGCGGAAAGGGTTTATAAAACCGCGTCTGCAGATCTTCAAAGAGGCGTTTTTTTTTTTTTTTTCGCATAAGGAGAAGGATAGCAGAGTTTGGGGGGATAATTTCGTTCTCTGCACCTCATGCTTTCATGTTTTTGGTTAGAGAGATCAACCCTATATATAATTGCAAGCGTCGTTAAAGGTTTTACGTTTTATTTATTTTTTTTTTTTTGTTCTCTCCCTCTCTCTCTGTCTTTGTCTCATTTTTCTTCTTTTTTTTTTTGTCACCTTTCACTTCATTGAAGAGAAAAGCTCTAAATTAATTCACCGATCAATAAAACTGCATATGACATAATATTCAAACGAGAATTTTAAAGTATTCAAAGTCTGGTACGTAAAGTAGGTAGTACATAAATAAAAAAAAGTGACGAAAGCTGAGTAACTAGAAAAGAAGCAAAAAAAAAAACAAATAAAGAAAAAATTGAAAAAATTCTTTCAGGATTAATCGGTGTGAAAAGTTTCATTTATTGTTTCTATAGGTATAGTATATCGTGAAGAAGAAGAAGAAGAAGAAGAAGAAGAAGAAAAAGTACGTAACATACCATTGTACCATAATACAACTGCGATTAAACGAGAAACTAATGGCGTTTGTGTGTATCTATGGTTTACCAAAAGCTGTGCTTTACTGTCTGACTAGGTTGGGCGCGTAGCTAGCTATACTAGGAAGGAAGGAAGCCATCAGAAAGGAAGAGAGATGAGTCGAGTTATTCTTGAGTCAAGTTTTGCAGTTTGTGGTCGTTCCCGTTTCTCATACAGCGAGGGAAATTACTTTATAATTTTTGATTTATTCCATTCCCAATATACTAGCTTTTCTATTTCCTAACGTTAAGACAATTCTCTCTCTCTCTCTCTCTCTCTCTCATTCTATATATCTCTTTTTTTTTTATTATTTATTTACCACTTTCTGACCCAATACAACAACAGCCATAACTACCCCTTCGATTCGATACCCGATACTTAATTATGCGTAAAAAAAATAAAATTTTCACTACAAATATTTTATGATAGAGCGAAAAAAATTATGATTTTTGTTTTTTTTTGTCTTCAACTACACCGCGCGACACCAACCCACTACGTATATCAAACTTTTGAAATACTTACTCAGCTACAAAACAAGTTCAGAAAAACTTTAAAATCCTTTGCACCGAAAGTTTTGTATACCAACACTTTGTTAATGAATAAAGCTCGTCGCTTAACACACCCTTTCAGTGTAAGAAAAAAGAAAACGAAAGAAAAAAAAAAACAGACTTTCTTTTTCTTCTTCTTCATTTTCAGTTTTTATTTTCAGTTTTTATTTTTATTTTTCACCTTCATTTTCATTTTCATTTTCATTTTCATTTTCATTCATTGTTTTAAACTGCTTGTACTTCATTTTAAATTCAACCCTCTAATTGTCTCTCCGTCTAATAAATGTATACAGTCTATGCAAAAAAATACCATTAAATTTCTTTAAGAAAAAAAAAAAGTATTTTCAAAATCCTTTTAGAAAATTTTCACGTACAAACTTGCGATATATTTATTTTAATTCTTATTTTTTTTTTTTTTTTGCAATTTCGTCCGATTATTATTTCAAATTAGTCTAGCAGTGATAAAAGACTGGGAATTTTTTTTTCGACTTTCTGACAAAATTTGTATCGAAATTTATTTATTCTGTTTCTTTTTTTTCTTTCTTCTGATTCCCGTTAGAATTTTCTATGCGCTGACTTAGGGACGGATTTTCATAGAATTCTCTGAGATCCTTAAGGATTTATCGGGTATTTTACGGATTTGTATCGAGATTCTTAAAGGGTTTAACCGGATTCCTTACCTATTTTTTTTTTTTTTTTTCTGTTTCATCGATTTTCTATCGAATTTCTATTAAGTGTAGCAAATATTCCTTGAAAATTCTTCGTATTATTCGCTTACAAGAATCTATATCAAATTCATCGGATTCTATACACTCGAAGAATTTCCCTTCCTATTTCTTGTTGTTTTATTTTTTTTTTTTTTTTTCTGAACAAAAACTCTTAATCAATATCGAATCATTTCTAAGACTGATATACTAAACTTTAAGTTCATATTTATTTACAGTATAAAATTTTGACAAATAGAATGAAGAAAAAAAAAATCGTGGTAAAAAATTTCTAAGCCATGAGGAAAATCGTTTAAAATATCGTATTAAAAAAAAAAAAAAAAAAACAGAATTCTCCCTCTAATTATTTTTTCATCGATTTTCATAATTCCTCGACGGATGCTGATGCTGTGTTTCACTTCTGCTGGCTATCCCCGACCCCAAAAACAACAACAATATCAACAAAGGAAAACTGTCTGGCATTTACCTCGGCAGAATATTAATGAACGACATCCTAGTTAATTAGCAAAGTTTTGCAAACACGTGAACCGATGTTAGTCTAACTCTACAGAACGTGAAATTCCGCTAGCACCGCAGTAGGAATATTTATATATATATAAATAAATATCAAGCAACAAAAAAAAAAAATCGGTTAAATAATACTGAATTTTGTTGTTGTTGTTTTTTATCCCAATTATTGGCCAACGGAAAGTAAAAACTTTTCGGGATTCAATTCCCACTTCTTTTTTTTTTTTTCTCTCACTTTTTCTTCTCGCTAAAGTCCCGCGCTACGAAGCGAGACAATTCATCCCCTATACGGTCGAAGAGACCGCATACTCTCACTAGGGAATTTGACTTCGTAACTTTATCTTTAAGTTAATTTACTGCCTTCGTTGATATATATACCAAGGTATATAGAGTATAGACAAAATGAGATATAGACAATCTTGGAGGAAGTGATCCATTTCGACTTTCGAACACACATATCAAACTGTCGCTGAAAATTAGCCAATTAATCTTTCTTTCAAAACTAACTAATACCAACTACTACGATAAATAGTAGGAATTAATTGACCGAATAAAACCTCCATTTCCATCTTCAAACGAAATATATTAATAGAAAGAAAAGAAAAAAGAGAAAAGAGAAAAAACAAAAAATTTCTTCCAGTTGAGAATCACGATTATTTTGAATTGTCGATATTTTTAGGGGTTTGTACTAATATAATATTCATACAGGGTGAGTTTTAGAATTTTTCAATTCTCTCATAGGCTCATAGACGACGTCACCGAATATACAAAAAATAGAAAAAATTTAGTCAAAACCTCAGGTTCCTATCTCAATTCTAAAAGCCACCCCCAAAGCCTTCGAATTTTCTCATTTAAATAAAAAAGATGATTTTTCACATTTCGCGGTTAATTTTCTTTTCTTCTGATTTCAGTATGGCTCAGAAAAATCTCAATTTTTTTTTTTTTATTTATTTTTTTGTATATTTTGAGACGTATCTGGCTCACGAAAGCATAGAAATTCGAATATAACCAAATCAAGGACTACCCTAATATATATTAATACAAATCCTATAGAATTTATCGCTGTCTCTATAAACTATATATGATAACAAAAAAACAAAAAAAACAAAAAACGAAAGGAATAAGAAATAAAGGAAAATTGGGTATATACTTAGACCGCAAAGAAGTTAGGAGTGATGAGGGTTGATGAGCAAAGATGCAGGATAGTAGGTATAAGAAGAAATCTTTGAGATCCTTCGGGGTGCGAATGACTTGTTTCTTTTCTTTTCCCTTCGCTTCTCTTCTCTTCTCTTCTTTTCTCTTCTGTTCTGTTCCGTTCTTTTCTTTTCTTCGCTTTTCTTTTCACTCCTTTTCTACGTTATTTGTTTTTTTTTTTTTTTTTTTCTCCTTTTATTTTCGCCCATTATCTCTATACACCACCGCCGCCTTGCCGTATACAAGAATCCTTAAGATCCTGTATAGAGTAATTAATTGGGGTAAAGGTATCGAGCGGTGAAATTAATTGTTACTAAAAATAAGAACAGAAAGAAAAACCAGACGGATACTAAGAAGAAGAATAGAAACAAAAAGAAAAAAAATTATACGGGAAATAAGAATGAGGATATAAAGACCTTTGCGTCTACAGTCCCAAAACGTTCAACTATTCTAAGGATCTAACTGCTAAATAAACTTTACATTATATATTCTAAATGAAATTTGTCTCTATGTTTTTTTTTTTTTCCTCTTTTTTTCTATATTTTGTTTATTAATTTATAGAAACGTTTGAAAGAAGACAAAAAAAAAAATTATAAAGGACTCGAATAATTTCCTTGAACCTCGACTCTTTCCCCCCATTGATTTTCACCCCCTAAAATTTCTGTGAAATCGTTGGATTAAAATGAAATGAACAAAATGACATATATGGGTTGATTTTCGTATATACGTGTAAATTATTATTCGTTGAAGATAAATTTGAAAATTCATCCTCGAAATGTCAGATTGTCAGTTTGTCAGGATCATATTTGTTGGTAAATTAACTGACAAGGAGAATATCAGAGCTTCGGATGATGGATTTTGCCAAAACTTTCCGTGGTGTTGCCTTGAAACTTTGTGCCATAATAATCCTAGCGTAACCCGTAAATGTGTAATCTAATCTCTAACTGGCCTCCTTACTTCTATGTATTAGAAATTATTATTCAACGATCAAGTATACATATGTGACGAATTTCTATGTTAGAAAAAAAAAGAACATAGTTACTCTCTTCTTGAATTAAGTTTACTTTTTTATTTATTTATTTGTTTATATTATATAATTTTGATCCTGTCAAAAAGCTAAAAAGAAAAGAGAAAAAAAATGTTTCAGTCTCGCTCTATTCCATAAGAACAGTTGTAGATATTTATCTTGTAAAGCTAATGAAGCTGTCCTTAGAGAGGCTAAAAAGTTTATCCACCAACTGGTCCCAGAGGAAATCTGTCGTCTCTCGCAAGTTTACCGTGCTGTTATAGCTAAAGGAGAACCCAGAGAACGAAACAGAACTGTATAGCTGATCCTTAGGTTGGGACATCTCGTCAAGTACGACACAATCTGCAACGTGGCTGTGTTGGTAGATAGATATACACATCCTCATCCAGGAAATTTAGTAAATTGTGAGTATTGAAGAAAATGAAGATGGGAAAAAATTTCCTACCCTTAAGAAAAAGCAAAGAAAATGTGAAAAAAAATTAGAAAAATCGAAATTACACATCAGAACACTTTAATTGTTTCTAGTCTTTTTTTTTTCTTTTTTCTGGTTTACGGTTCATAAGCGTGGTGATTTTTTTTTTGACGATTTGTATTTTCCACAGATTTGGGTAACGGAGTGAATGACGAATAAATATATACATATAGGGTTTTATTTTATTTTTTATTTTATTTTTTTTATATTTTTTATTTTTAATCTGCAACGCAAGAGGGTCGAACAGAGTATAATGGTGTTTTCTCGTCTACCAACCCCCTATTTCGTTCGGTACGCGTCACTGCCCCTAATAGACTAATTACTGATTGGCTCGCTCGCCCTAATCACGTTAGTCGGCCACAAGTAGTGACGGAAATAAGCTGACGAAAAATCAGAACAAGAACAAGAAAATACCCGATGTTTAAAAATAAAAATTTCACATCTTTTGCTATTGAATATAATATAGATGTGATTGTTTTTCGAAAAAAAAAAATGAGACTGTAAATATAATCCGCGATGAACAAAAATTGAGTGATTCATCATTATTTCAGATAAATAATTATACTAGAATATTACCACATAATATGCGATGAACGTTATCTTAGTTTATATATTTCACTCAGTTTTGCATCGGTTCAATTTGCAAGCTCCCTTCGGTGAGAGTCAACGTGTCAGTGTCACTCTTAACCCACCATGTAACATACACTTAACAAGGCTGTCGGAATACATTAAAAGAGATTCGCTGCACTGCAGATTGCACTAGCAGCAGCTGTAGTCTAAAAGTTAGCCGACAGTTAGCTAGCTGTTTCGAACTATCCAACTTGCATAATGTATAAACTGAAAATACTTCTAAATTTGAAGAAAAAAAAAAATAGTATAGGTATTTTTTTTTCGTTCAATTTCTATTATCTTGTTTCCTAGTTCCTTTTCTCGTTTTTTGTTTCTCTCAAGTTTTATCGAACAAAAAAAAAACTGAAAAAAAAAAGGATAACAAATTTTCGAACATACTAAAACAAAAAGAAGAACAAAACTATATGAATTTTGAATTTCTTAGACGCTTATAGGTATTAAGGGAATGATTATATTCTGGTGATATTTAATTATCCATAAGTAGTATCGCGCATGCGCGAACAGTTGGTACTACCTATCTATACAAGATGCGCGAGGCTCAAGACTCCATTTTAAATTAACTTAGGGATTAAGCCTGAATTAGTCTTCTTAATTCAATTCGAATCCCTAAGGTGGTGGGCAGTGAACTGCCCCCCCCCTCCCCCCCCCCCCCCCCCCCCCCCCCCTCCTCAACTCACCTTACTTATATTCTCGGTATCCCTGACGCGGAACTTTATTCCGTCATTTTTTTAGTCTTCTCTTTTTCTTTACCTTTTTCCTTCTTTTTGTGTTTTTGCCTTAAACCCCTCAAGTTTCGACTTACCGCTGCTCCTTATAATCCCGCGTAGTCTTAAGCGGTCAACTAAAGTTAAACCCCCCCACCCCCCACCCCACCCCCCTCTCTCTCCCACAACTTATAAGACATCGCGATGAAACGTAATCATCCCTCAGTTCTGGGTAAGAATAAAAAAAATAAGGATGAAAAATTGAAGTGAAGGAGAAGAATTAAAAAAAATAAAAATAAAAATAAAAATCCCCCTCAAGGAAACTTTTTTCTATTTGAACATGAGAAAAACCGAAAAAAATTGTCCCTAGGGTTGTTTTTTTGGTCTTTTTGTTTTTGTGTGCGTTCGTTCATATATATGTTTGTTTCTTCAGACGAAACAACGAACGAGACAAAAATTACGACCTAGGAAGATTTTTGCATTCGTTTTAACAGAAATAAGATGAAAAAAAAAAAAAAAGTCCCTAGAAAATATCGAATCGCGAAACGTATAAAGACTACTTGAAACTTTTGTTAAAAAATTTAACTAGGTAATATTTTCCGCAATTATTTCAACACATTATGCGATGAAAATCGAGACTTTTAGGGGTAGTATAATACCAGTCATAGCCAGTAGACATAACCTAAAAATCGCAATCAGTACGTGACCGGGCATGCGAAGAGTGCCGATCGATTGGTTCTCTAAATTCGGTGGCGAAGAGGGGGGAGCAGGGGGAGGGATTGGCTAGAAGAGGGTTGGGGTCAAGGGGGTTGAGAAAATTCTTATAAAACTTCCTTCGTCGTTTTACAAGCAGAACTCGCAGCAAAAGCAGAAGTAACTATGCAATGAAATAAGTTTATATATAGGGTATACCTGTATATATATATATATATATATACATATATATATAGTATACATTTGAGTATCGGTGTAACTTGTAACTATATTGACGATAATATGGGGATATGTCGGAAAATCGCATTTTATCCGGAACATTTTCACGTAAAGAATGTCGAACCGTGAACCGATCTATACCTATATACAGGGTGTCCCAGAATTCGCGACGAGGAATTAACAGAGTAAATCTTGATCAAAAACGGGATCGAAATTTCCTTAGCCGTTTTTTCCGGAATCGCTTAGATTTCACGTTATAATTATTTCAAATCCAGCCAATGACGCGCGGCTTATAAACGGACGTTCGTCGATGTGATTACCGCTCGGTTGTATGCGCGTCTCCCAGCCTATTGTCGCCGCGAAACAAAGTGCACACAACCAAGCGGCGAGCACACCGACAAGCGCCCGTTCATACATCGCACCCTATTGACTGAAATTGAAATAATTATAGCGAGAAATCTAAGCATTTCCGGAAAAAACGGCTCAGGAAATTTCGATCCCGTTTTTGATCAAGATTTACCCTGTGAATTCCTCGTCCTGAATTCTGGGACACCCTGTATACATACATACACCAACCATGTATAGGTCTATGTATATATCTTTGGCAAAAAGTCTGGTCAGGAGTTGGTCCTAGATCTTATACTACGCTGCATCGCGTACCGATTGATGGGAAACGATAAACGAAAATACTTTGCGGTATATTTGGCACCAGACACTCTTCGATCCCTCTTTTACGTTATTTTTTTTTTTTTTTCTCCTTCGTTTTTCTTTCTTTTCTTGTATTTCGTTGGTCTTTTGTTCCTGTTTTTTTCTTTCTTCTTATTTAACATTTGTTGTTTTTATTTGATTCTTGTCATCAGTTTTTTTTTTTTGTATTTTTTTTTTTTTGTTTCATTCTATTTATTCTATCGTTAGTCTATATAGTTTTGTAAAAAAAATGTAATCTCGTAGTTTTTTGATAAAAAAAAAAATGTTAGATTTTCGTATAGTTTTTTTATTTTTATTCTTTTTTTCTCATATATTTACTCAAATTCGTATAAATAGTGTAAAAATAAAGAAATTCTACTTTTCATAGACGGTTATCACGTTTAGTTTGATAACGAGGAAGAGGAGCGAGATGCAGTTGCCTCTACCTCTTTAATTCGTGGTAAATTTTTAATGCTCGTCAAGTTGGCCTCCTGCCACCCGGCTGGCTAGGCTACTGCAAAACCGCGTGCAATTAAGAAAATCTCCGTTGCTTGATATATATATATATATATATATATATATAATTTATAATTTATATATAATGCAGTACAGTATAACGCGAGCACTGACTAATTGTAAGTGTGATGAACATTAGTGACCTAGTCCCGGAGCTCGTTTTTTTTTTTTTTATAACATTATAATTGTAAACAGCATAAAATACGGGAAGAATTATTATTATACAAATTTTGAGACAAAATATTATCAAAAAGAAAGAAAAAAAAATAGGGGAAATTTTTATTGAGAATAGTATATAAATAGATAAACGAATGAAAGAAAACGAGAAGAAGAAGAAGAAGAAGAAGAAGAAGAAAATATATATATATATATACTTATATATAGTATAAGTGATTGATGCGCTTCGCTGCACCCGCGGAACAACCCCTTCCATTACATATATTACCTTCATAGAATAAGTTAAAGCTCGAAAATCCATTCGTATTTAATTTATACTTCGTATCTTGGCAAGCGTGCGTGTATAATAGGAAAATATAAGAAGAAGAAAAAATAAAATAAAATAAAATAGCAAAAAAAAAAAATAACAAAAAAAATTATTGTAATAAATGAAAAAAAGTAAGATAGACTAAAATTTATAGCGTAGTTCAAGTGCCAACGATTTCAGAGATATAAGATTAAGACGATAATAACTGAAAAGTTTCATTTAATATCTACCTACCTACCCCTACCCCTACCCCTACCCCTACCACCCCCTATAGTATATAAAAGTCAGGCTATTATATTTGGCACTTAATTCGAACGGATTTCGCAGCGATGGATTTAAACCGCGAGTATAGATATTACGATGTATACCTACCTGCTATAGTCATACTATAAATTATACACCATACTCGAATCTGAAATTGACTGAAAAGACAAGACTTTCTGGATTTTTTTTTTCTTTTTGTTAACTAATTTTTTCATTTCTACAAATATTTTGCGATCACGTCATTTTTGTATGACACACAGTACAAGCGAAAAAAAGAACAAAAAAAAATCGAATGTAACGAAGAGAAGTGGGGGGAAAAATAACAACAACAACAACAAAAAAGCAAAAAAAAAAAAAATTTGACAAATTATTTTGTATCGTGCGTATGATAAATTTGTTTTTTTTTCTTTTTTTGTACAAACATGATACGCGGCTTGTGACATGAAATTTCATCGTACATATAGTATATATAACCCACCCCCGCATGATATATCATCATGTAAATCTATCCATGTACTATTTATACCGAGTATAGTTCAAGTACATAGTATATACGCTAGCCACCATGAACCCCCCTCTTGCACCTCACCCATCCCGTACACCTACCCCTATTTATCGTTCTCTCCACATGTATTATTCCAAGCTTTCTAAAAGCTTTTCGCTGTAGAGAAGTGGAGGGGATGGCTGAGCGAGAGAGAGAGAGAGAAAATGGAAAAAAAAAACGTAAAAACAAAAAAACACAAAAAAAAAAAAAAACAGAGCGGGAAGGGAAGGGAAGGGGAACGAAAATAAAAGGTAGAAAACCGTCAAGTACTAATAGTAAGTCATTGCCAGTCGTTATTTATCATGGTGAATTTGAAAATTGAGAATTATCCACGTTCGGGTCGTAAACATGTTCACGTCGCGTCGGACGAGTAACATGGGGGCCCATGTCCTGTAAATGTGGCAGTAACCGCGCCACGTACCTGCTTCGATCCAATTTCTCATCCGTATGCGTGTCAAATCCGTCACAATTCATACCTGTGCGAGTTTTGTATTAATTTATTTATTTAATTCGTTTTTTTTGTTTTTTTGTTTTTTTGTCTCTCACAGATTTCGAGTTATGAATTTTCGAATATAAGTAGGTACTATTAATTACAAAAACTTATTCGCTTATATATAAAGGGTGATTCAGAATTCGGGACGAATCTCTTGAGGGGTTGATCCTCGTCAAAATTGGGATCGAAAGTTCCTCAGCCATTTTTCCGAAAAATGATTTTTTTCCGCCGGAATTATAACACATTTTTTTTTGCTTTTTTTTCCTTCACATCTTCCACCATATAAGAAACTTTTACCGAGAAATCTCTCTGATATTGGAAAAAGAGAAGAAAAAAGAAAAAACATTGGCATCATTCGGGATTTTTTGAGAATTGAAAAAAAAAAAACCAAGGAAAAAAAATCATCTTTCGGAAAAATAGCTGAGGAACTTTCGATCCTAATTTCGACAATGATTAATCCCTTGAGAGATACGTCACGAATTCTAAATCACCCTGTATAGAAAAGAAAGAAAGAAAAAATGATCAGGATCAGGATTTTAATTAATCAATTTTTCATACTAATATAAATTTATGAAATATATTAATAATCAAAAACTTTACTCCTTCAATCTACAGTCTCTTTATTATTATTTATTGCTAGTTTATATCCGTCACTACTTGACGGCACGGTGCGGCGAACGAGCGATCCTATTTAAGGAGAAACGGTCAGACAGAGTCAGACACGAGTCGGGAGGATAGAATCTTTACGATTCTATTGTAATATTTAACGACTTTTAGTAGCTTCCGTTATCCGGGCTATATAACATATTTTTTATTTTTTTTATTTTTTTCCAAAATTATTCAAAGCTGCAATATTTCATACCCATAGTTAAGCTGTCCATGGTCGTCTATAATGATCAGTCGATATAGTTTATCAAATTTAGAGCGTAAAAATGTTTTTGGCGGTAAATCCTATTTTTTTTTTTTTTTTTGTTTCGTTTTCTTTTTCTCTTTTAAATCATTTCTGAATATTTTCTATATTTATTATCGTTCAAAGTTTTTTTTTTTGTACACATAGTTTTCAACCTATGTATATATATACGAGGTATACATATTAGAATTTAATCGATACGTATGGGGAAATAATTGAGCTGAAATTTATGTTTAACAAACAGTCCGCGTATGGAGCCGATAGAATATTTGAATAAATTCAATACTCACGTTCATTTGTTTTATAATATCTATAATGAAAAAAAAAAAAAACTATAGAATATGGGTTTGAAAATTATCACTTATAATACCACAAGAGCTTCAAAATTATCGGGTATTTCCCGATAGGTTCGTTGCAAACAAATGAAGGAGTCAAGTTGTTCAGGTTAAAAAATCACGAGCGCGAAGCGCGAGTGATTTTTCTGAAAAACTTGACGACTTCGTTTGATTGCAGGGAACCTTGAGGGAAATACCCGATTAATTTTGAAGCTCGAGTGGTATTCGGGGGATTATTTTTTCATCCAAATTTCGGCCGATAGAATTGCACCATGAGACAAAATCCACAGTTAAAAATTAAAAATTCGGAAGTCACAGAATTATAATTCAACCTGTCAGTTTGACGTGTGGTTAATTTGACTGGATTATGTTTTGTTTTTTATATATAGCAACTACCAGAGAAAATAATCAAAAAATTATCAGTATAATACCATGTAGGTTGTACCACGTGACGTCGAATGGTGCAATTCTATTGGTCGATATTTGGGTCGGAAAAATAATCACTAATAAACGGATATAATTTAATTATTATGGCTATCCGGTATACGTTTAAAAAAAAATGAAAAAAAATTATCAAATTTTGATTCAGTGACCCCCAAAAGTTTTGAATACCGTAATCATCAGAGTTTTTTAAACACTGAGGAGGTAGAGAAGAAAATAATAACTAAACTGAAACTAAAAAAACCAATGTTATAATTCAAATGGGAAGAAAAATGAAGGAAAATCCTTTGGCACAATTTTTTTCAAATTTATTTGGAACCAATTGAGCCAATCGGGGGTATAAAAATTCAAAACCTACCCTTTTTAAGGACACCCTAATATATACATATATTTGTTAACTTATAATTTGATGACGTTCTCCTATTTTTTTTTTTTTGTTTTGTTTGTAATTTTTTTAAACAACCTCCAACCCTCGTGATACATAGTACACAACTTTCATCCCTCTAATATATTCTATATAATATCTATGTAAACATCCGTCTCGTGCATCCTATATATATTATCATGATTACTTAGTGATTTACAGGGGAAACTTAGGCAACGAAGCTTTTAGCAACGAGACTCCATTAGCCATAGAACCAGCTGAATATCTTTCGATTATTAAACGCGATAAATTGAGCTCAACTCTTCCCCTTGTCTTATCCTTTACCCTATACTCTAAATTTCTATCAATTTTCGAATTACCTAACTAGCTATATCTTCATTGATATATATATTATTTTTTTGTTCCTTTATTCGCATTACTTTCCAGTAAATATCACATTTTATATACATAAGTATATGTAAAACTATTCCTTTTATCGTAACACGTGTAAACTACTATAGTTTTTAAACTGCGACTAGTTCCGCGCTTACCGCTAGGCGCGTTCATCTCTTACAGTAGAAATTTATTTAAGGGTTGTAGAATTGTAACGATACAAGATAGTATTGTGATATACAATAGATAATTAACCCCTTTGGAATTAAATAAATATAAAAATCTTATCTAATATTTGATGATTTATTATTAATAATTATATGTAGAATGATTAAATAGAAAATAATTAATAAAATAACATTATAAATGTTATTTTTTTCTTACCTTGAGATTAAATATTCCCATCATGTGTGATAAGATGTTGAATCTGCGGTTTAATTTATGAACAAAAAAAAGAAATAAAAAAACAGTGAGAAATCAAAAAGAAAGAAAAAAAAGTAAAATAAAATACAAATCAAAGTATCGAAACGAAAGGAAAATAACAAAATCAACAATTATTCACACATGTGCATTTGAAATGAATATTTATTAATATTTATTAATTAACACGTAGTACACACGATTCCACGTGAATATAATTATCATCATATTAATTATTTATATGTTTTTACTATATAAATATAAATATATATATATTATATATATATATGTGTGTGTAGTACATATGTATATCATATCATATTTTCACACGATTTAACATATAAAACGTGATCTTTTTTTTTAAACCGTTTCAATACATATGTATATATATACATCAGACGCGTATACCACGCGACGGCGGCGTCGCTCGACTGCAGAAGATCTCGAGGCGTCGCGACGCTCTCAAAATGGCGCCTGCGTCTTTCCACTCCTGCATCACATAGCCCATATATATATATATATATATATATATACATAATACGATACATATACATATGAGGGTATATATATATATGTAAACACAACCGTTTCTTTCTACTCTTTTCTTCACACCTTTACGCGAGAGAGACCTTTTTTTTATTCACCCTCTACCCTCCAACCTCCACCCTCTTCTCCTACCATAGCATGGAAAGTTTACCCCCCCCCCCCCCCCGGATTTTATTACGTCGCGACGACGCCGCAGAACTTATTGTTAGGTAACTCTGTCCAAACGATGTCTTTCTTGATTTTACCTACTCGGCGAAAAACAATTTTTGCAAAAGATAAAGAAGACGAGAGAAAAGAGAGATGAAAAGAAAAAATTGATTCCATGAATTTGCTATTAAGAAATAAAAAAAATTAATAAAAAAAGAAAACCGCACGCGTTTATTCAATTGAACAAACATATACAATAAAAGACAAAATTTACTATTATAAATATATATTCAGAAATGAGAAAGAAAAAAATTTGCAACAAAATAAAAAATAAAAAAATAAAAAAATAAAAAAACTGTATATCGTATGCAGATTGCGCTGCGGTATATTGTATAATATGAATAAGCGATCGCGTCTATTTTATACTGCAGTCGGTTTGACTGAGATCGTTGGTATATATAAGTTTCTCATATGTAGATGTATGTGTTATATGTATACCAACGTATGTGTTTCTGTAGATACGTTGATTCACCTTTCGCCAAGTATTCATGCTATATACCTATACCTATATGCAGGTGTGTCTACATATACAGGAATCCGGAAAATCATATTTCATATATATATATATTTTATGTGTATATGTTATACAGATATATGACCACACATAACATAATGCAGCATGACGCAGCAGGAGGAGAAACAGGATCAGCATCAGCATCAGCATCAGGATCTATGATGCAGTACCTATAATAGAGTAGCCTATCCAGGTACATATAGGAAGGAAATAATCGAGGCGAGCGATTGTCAGATTAAAAGTTAATGATCCATGTACGAAGTATATATGGGTATAGGTAACGGTATTAAGTCAGCTAGCTAGCTAGCCTACACCAGGATATAATTTGATGATATATTCCAGGTCACTATATATATATAATCGATCAATTAATCATCAAGACTATTTTTTTGTTTTTCCTATAGATTTACTAATTTGAAACATAAATTCAAAAAAATAATGTCATCAAAGATCAAATTCCATGAAAAAAGAAAAAAAAAAAAATTGATCTAGTAGTTGAAAAAAAAAAGAATAAATAATAGGGTGTCTTTATAAACGCAATTTAATACTTTGCATATAGTTATGTATAATTTAAAGATGTGTTCATGAATAGTTTAATGGAAGTGTATTAAACCCACATATATATATATATATATAACTGTACATCGGTTTAATCTCAATCTGTACATGTGTATGTATAACTATACCTACATCTGCGGTATTACCAACAAGTATGATGTATGTGTACACCCATAGACACGAAATCTGTCGTCGTTCCCTGAAATATGCAACCGATGTTACGACTCGTACTGAATTAGTTATTCCTAATTTCATCGATTTTAGTAATTCGTGGCTTGCCAGTCTCTAAGAGTTTGTCGTGACGTGGATAAAAGATGCGTGGAAGTCTTCGCGTTTAGAATTTTGTGGGTGTAACTCCGGTTGCATGTTTAACGGGGGTACAGATTCTACGTTCATGAATGTACAGTTGTGCCACAGTTGTGTGCGGCGAATATCTGGTATGTATATACGTATACTAGGGTCTACACGACACGATCTTGCGTCCCTAAACCCTTAAACCGTTAGTCGCAATTTAACGCCATCTCTTACCAGCAGATCTGGAATCAGACACAGCGACTACAGCGACTACAGTTTCTAGCCTCCAGCCCGTGTCTCGCACTTTGGATAATTTCCATGAGCTGTGTGTTATGTCATCCTTTTTTTTTTTTTTTTTTTTTAGCTCCCCACCCCTTTTTTGGGTTCACCATGACACCTACTGTAGTTACGATTAAGAACTAATCTTTTCGCACCCTTTCATAATACAACCCTCGTCATAATACGACCTCATGACCTAACTTTGCGGTGTTAGAAGCTGATAAATGAGTATAACTTAATAATCACTAATCTCAAAAATTAATTAAAAATATTGCAAAAAATCACACGAATTATTGACTCGATAATAAAATTTTTGTAATTTTATTAATTATCGTACGCTATTTTATATAAAACTATTGAATAATAAAAGTAATTCGTTGATTCATTGATAAACTTTCCAACACTATACAGACATTTCTATCATTAGAATTCACACTATTGGCACACTGTAATTATCGCATCGTAAGATCGAGGTTGCACAATTATCGGTATATATCATCATACCTGTCTGCCTATCCTGCCTATACGTCTACATATACACAGAATTACGTAATTTAATACATTATAAAATTTCGCACACTTACGCACACTTCGTTGGATTCAATATATTATGAGAATAATTAACGATTATTTAATAATAACGAAACATAACGATCCAATTTCCATTCGGAAATTTATAATTTATAATATAGCGGTATATATGTTTCACCGCTTATACTTTCGCTTATTTAACGTATATATACTACCTATGTACACGATTTTCTTTCCGTATAAAAAAAGTATGTACAAAAGTTACGTGTAGTATACAATCTATAACGATTTTTGTTTTACTATCGGAAGATACGACAAAAAAAATTATAAAGAAGAAAACATATGGGTAGAATTTTTTTGATATATTTTTTTTTCTTCTTTTTTTTTTCTCTATATCAGGAGAAAAGAAATGTAAAGGGATATATTATATGTACCTACGTTAAGGTCCCAAAGTATATACCTATATATATATATATATATGTATATATATACCTACACAGGTATTATTTTCAGATATTCAGAAGCCGTAGTCCCATTTTGATATATGGAAATTTATTCATCTCGATAAAGTTGATAAACCAGGGATATGTGCCAAATCTGGCACCTAACAGTCTTTACATTCTTATCCTATATATAAGAGTTCAGATAGAAACGTGGGTCGTATTTTTCGGTAATTCTTTACAGCTCGGATATATATATAGGTATATACCTTTATATACCTACTACGTATCCTATGATTCGAAATCCAAACAAGATCCCTTGTAAGATCCATATTTATATAGTCCAAGGCCCTTTCATCCCTCGGACCAAAAACGGTGGTATAGGAAAACTTTTTGAAATAATTTCTCATACTCTCTAGTCAATATAATATATATTTTTGTTTTTTTAATTTTAATTTCAAACCAAACAGTGAATTCAAATGATTTTCATTACGAAAAATTTAAGAAAGTTATAATTTGTGCAGCCAATATCCAGAATTACAGCAAAATTCCCAGTATATCCCAGATATGCAGGGCGTTCAAGAAAGTGCAGCAGTGAAATTCTTATACCTGTAGCACGCATAACGTTCTGTAGTTATACGTGTTATCTAAAATCGCCCTAGGGGCCGTTATATCGGAAGTCATTTACGGTTATCTAATCACCGTATCGTCAGTGCAGATACAGATCCACGGTCTAAACACATTATTTATTTATTATCTTTTCCTTTTTTCTAACTTTTTATTTATTTAACAGCCCATTTTCTCCTCTCACAAAACACACACATATATATATATATAGATCATATGTGTGAGTTTCCATCATGTCTTCATGTATGTGAAAGATTTTCCTTGGTGTTTAACCCGCGTAACACTTTCACAGCGGTGTTACACACCCTGGATCGTATTATATGTGTGTACAGATATAAAGTGCGATGTTCGAGTATGTGCAAAACTGATGTTAGTATAATACCAGCTATGTGAAATTCTGATTTCCTCAAACACACCACGCAATGGTTTCTTCAACACGCTCGAGTTCCGCGGCAACACATACGCTATAAGTTTATACGCTCTTAAACTCACCTGACTTTTCATATAAAAGCAGCGATGTCTATAAGAAATTTATTCAGTATTCTACAACTGTGGTTAACAACAATAACTACAAGATGAGAAAACACTACGGAAAGTTTAAGGTATAGAAATAATAATTTCACATATCACTTATCACCTATCTTAAAAATAGTGAAAAATCATTGTTTACATAATTTATCCAAAATTAGTTTTGTAAATCCTTTCAGGTCGTTCTCCTCTTTGGATTACTGTCCGTTGTATTAGCCAGTGAAATTGAAAAGGATAAGTCTGTCTCATCATCATCAAGCGATAATAAATCTAAGCCAAAGCGTGGTTTGGATTTGGGATACGGAGGCGGTGGTTTTGGAGGTCATGATTTCGGAGGCCATGATTTCGGAGGAGGTCATGACTTTGGCGGAAGCGGAGGTCTTCACGGTTTTGGTGGAGGAGGCGGCGGCGGTGGTGGTAGCGGAGACACTATTGGAATCCATGAGGGTCACATTTCAGCGATAACAATTACTAAAGAGAAAAAGATCCATGTGCCAGTACCCTATCCAGTTGAAAAGCACATTCCTTATCCGGTAAAGGTTCACGTTAAAGTTCCAGTCGATCGACCTTATCCTGTACACGTTCCGGCACCATATCCAGTTAAGGTTCCAGTCAAAGTACCTTATCCAGTTAAAGTACCGTACAAGGTACCTTATCCAGTTCACAAACCGGTACCATACCCAGTCAAGGTACCAGTTGTAGTTAAGGAACCTTATCCAGTATTCGTCAAGGAACATGGACATAGCGAAGGTTCATTTGGCGGTGGATCATTTGGCGGTGGATCATTCGGTGGTCATCATGGATTTGAATCATTTGGTGGTCATCACTAGTGACGTGAATTATATTTTTCTATAATATTCAAAAAAAAAAAAAATAGAGGAGTGTAAAAATCTTGATAAATAAAAACTGTTTTTGGTGATAATTCGTCCTCAGAATTTGACGAAACTCGATGATATATATATATATGTTTTATCTATATGTACCTGCACAATGTATCAATTAAACAAATTTTAATTTATCCACATTATATGAATTCACGAATAAATTTTTTTTTTTTCTCTATAATTCATTGAGTCTCTAATTTCCAATAAACGATTTTCCCCAACTCTTAAATGATTTTCTAAACTAGAAAATCTTGTTCATTGTTCGATAGCAAAAAGGAAAAAAGAAAAGCATTCGAATTTAATTAGGACTGTAAAATTCTACTGAAGTAAGGGATATGTAGGTAGGTACTTGTTACATGTATGTTTGTGGTAGAGACTTTCTTCTATGGTCACGTAATAATATTTTATATCTTTTAATGAAGTAGGAAGTGGCAGCGTTTATGCAACACACACTTATCCCATTTTTCACTGTTATGTATTACACTGGACAGTTCAAGCTGGAATATATGCAGTTACAATCTATTACGTGAAATGCATCGTACTAAATAATTTACGTCGGATTCATACCACAATAAGTAGTTTAACCAAATTGGCCATAGAACGTTTTTTTTTTTATATATATTTTTTATATATATTTTTTTTTATCGTATCACCGAATTGGCTTCAACATTATTTTACTATATCACCGAATCGCGTTAATAAATTCAAAATTCGTCCCATCGCTCTCGCACCCCATCAACCCCACATCTTTTGGCTCTAGAGCCAAGTCACGTTACATATGATTACATAGGGGCTAAATTTGGCACTTGCATGCGCAAAATATTATACATAAATCATAACTCGTTGGAGGTATAACAGAATTATTATTATCGTAAATAACTTTCAGGATAATATGAGATTTTGCAACAAGAGAAAAAAAAAAAAAAAATTTTTAAACGACTCCGAAGTTCCTTTAGGATTTTACTATTTGAAAATACTGATAAACGATCGCTTCCCACATTTGAAATGTTCAATATATAATTATCTCGCATCGCAAGGATGGGGGGGGGGGGGGGGGGGGGGGTATAATTAATTACGTATACACCAATATTATGATCGCATGCGAAAGGGGTATAGTTGTATAGGATTACTATTTGTATACGTCCCTATGTACACATTTACTGTATGAATAAATCATACAGTGCTAAAACCTGCGCTAATTATCACACAAATTAATTATATTTCGAGTATAGATAGGTATACGAGGAAAACGCGTGGGGGGGAAAATATGTATAATTTATATACATACCCGGAATCACGACTTATAAGTTGGACTATACGGAGAAATTTTGCTCGTTAATCATTTATGCATGATGATGAATTGATTACACTGCACTCCCTGTTGTATTACACAAATTGAAATTGAACCCGCCGGATCGTAGAAGGGCGTATAAAATTTTATTTTTTGCCATTTCGAAATAGCGGGCTGACCACCTATAGAAAAAAATGTCAAATTTTTGATTTTTGGAACCACGTATCTTTGTAGGAAATTTTTAGTAAAATTACTTATATCAACTGGGATCTTATTGTAATACGAGCGTGGTTTATTTTACGATAACTCCTATGCCAGGAAGCAAATAAAAATTTACTATCCATTTTTACGAATACTGCATAACTTTTACGATGAATACGATTGTATCAATGCTAGAGCAATACGTTCTTAGATATATGAATAATCAATTGCTTTGTTATTTCTCACGTTCCCTTCCCTGCGATTATCCATTTCAGAAAAAAACAGAAGGGAATTAGATTTAATGAATTTTTAGCGATTTGAAAATTTGGGGACACCTCCTCGGGCCGGATGATCTCCTGAGTAGCGATTCTCGATCTTTTGACGTTAGTTAACGCCGGTTGTTAACTTCAAGTTAACGCCTTTTCTGAGTGCCTGATCGCTATCACTAGGTAACGACCGATAACAATAAGTTTGAACTTCGAATCTGGTAACGCATACAGTGGTCTCATTGGCCAAATAGACTGGGCTCATCAAATGCCGATCGGTTTTTGTGAACAAGAAACCGATAGCGTCACGTTAATATAACGTCCAAGTTAACGTCCGATAAATTAACGACCGGCGTTAACTGACGCCGAAAGATCGAGAATCGCTACTCTGGATTAACGGTCGACCAGGATAATGGTGAGCTTTGTATTATATTAGCCAAAGACCCAATTTAAATATAAATGTACAACAATCGACGAAGACAATTATTGCTGAAACATACTTCGCGATCCGATACAGATCTCGGACAGATTACTTTTCCAAGTCTTAGTATTACTACAACGCTCATCGGCCAAGTAACCGTGACGCTCACCCTGTATCTTTGATTCGATACTGGGGCCTCTGTCTCCCCGTATACGCCAGAAACTTAATTTGATTATGAAGGAATATTATAAACGATTATTACTTAATTAATCGCTAACAACAGAATAGTAGAGGGTGGGCCTTATTACACGCAACCCGCAGATCTTTTGTGCAATTTGAGTTCTATAGTTGCCTAGCAGTTGGCGCTATCGGTGTAAACAGACCTACGACAATGGCGTCCCCCACCCCGCGCCAATTGTAGGTAAGCCAAAAAGGCCGTGCGCATTGTGGAAAAGTTCAGTAAGCGGCGCGCCATCCTCGAGGGAAGATGGGTGATAGGAGTCAAGGAAATTCGCGGCTCGGAAAGGCTGACATCAACGGAGTCACATTGGACATGAGTGAGTTTGAAATATTTCGATCAATATTAAACGACGGCAATAAATAATCGACAATTTTCAAAGCTCGTTGAAAACAAGTGAAATTGTATTCGATACTTTTCCGACAAATTTCACGCGTTTCGTATTTCAATCCTCGAAGTAAGTGACCGTTTAATTGCTACCGGCAGGCTTTAATTGTAGAAATTGTTCATTTTCAAGTACATCCTATACATACCAAAGAATAAATGTGCGAAAATCTAGATTTCTTACGAAAATAACCTCTCGGACCTGTTTCGAATACAAATATAATGGGCGAGAGAGTTTCGTTTGATAACTTCGCGATAATTATCCCATCATCCCGTTATATTATTGGCATATAATTCCGAGTCCCTCGCCCTGTAACGTCGCTTGTTTTACAGGCATATTTCGCGACTCCGAAGAGGAAACTAATTCGTCGTGTTATTTCGAGTTGACAAGTATTTTTCGGGAGAATACTCGTTCCCCGATTTATTCTTTCATTCGATTCTTTGACAGCATTATCGGTCGACGGAGATGAGAATGAACATCGCTGATACTCGAACTGCATAGATCCTGCGTGCCACTTGATCGGAGATGGACGTCAACCAATACTGCCCGGCTAGTCCTGGATCAACGGTCGACCAAGATAACGGTGAGCTTTGTAGTATATTAGCCAAAGACCCAATTTAACTATAAATGTATAACAATCGAGAAAAACAATCATTGCTGAAACATACTTCGCGATCCCATACAGGTCTCGGACACATTACTTTTCCAAGTCTATGTACCACAACACTCATCGGCCAAGTAACCGTGACGCTCACCCTGTATCTTTGACTCGATACCGGGGCCTCGGGCTTGCCTCTGTCTCCCCGTATCCGCCAGAAACTTTGACGACAACTCGGTTTCACTCAGCTGCGAGGAATACGATACCGACGCGTAATTATATACCCACAGGTAAGATATTGTCCGTCTCGTTATAGAGTAAGCCTAGGAGAGAAAGCACACTTAATTCTTGCAGATAGCAATAAATTTTCTCTTTTCTCTTTTCTCTTTTCAATGACAAACCTGGAATATAAGATCTCGAGAGAATATGTTTACCTTGGTTGAATATAGTAGACTCACCGCGTAGTAGAGAAATCTTTGAATAACGAGGATCAAAATTTTAAGGTTTGAAAATAAATACAAGGGTAGATTGCTGTAGGCCTAATTAGGCATCACATTTATTTTTTAAACATGGAACATAATTCAATATTGGTGATAAATTACTCCAGAGTCTCAAGTACCAGTCATAACAATTGAAAGATTGGAAAATCTATTCATGCATGCACTTAAGTAATAATAGCTTATTGACATTCTCGATTCTGTTGAAAATAATTGAAAGTTTATATCACATTCAAAAATGGTTCAGGCAGACTTACAAAATCAATCATAAGAAATATATTATAATAAATTTCATACAGATGTATAATCACAATTAGAAATTCTTTGGTACTTAGTCGAGAATGTTTGCTTGAAAAACACATAAACTTAATCTATCCAATGTACCCTATGTTTATCTAGTTTTTATCTTCACAGGCGTTGTTCATCGAGGGAAACTAGTTCCTGCCTATCTTCAACAAAATCTCTCCAAAATTCATCAGGACAGGGGATTCACAGCAGGGAGTGAAGCAGTCCAAGCACCGGGGGAATGACCGCAAGACAACTCTGCACCACGGAGTATTAATAAAGTATCATCAGCGAATGGTTCGTAATTACAGTTCCTTTTGAATCAGTTTTGATAAAATCTCGCATCTGGTCTGGTCTATAATTATGTTAAATTACTTCACTTTATAATTACTTTTACTAATTAAATCGAGTTCAATTACACATTACCAAACTATTGGGTAATTGAATAAGTAATTTCATTAAAAATGTAATCAGTGACTCGTAACACTGCAAATATCCATGTAATAATAAGATCGTTTATGCAATAAACATGTATTATTATAGTAAATTGGCGAATTCTTGAATAAATATCTCTTGAAATTGTAAATAATCGATCGTTGAATCATTTTCCCCTGTCCTTTCCTTGCCTATAAGTCGAAAATCATGAAAATCGCATGATTTCATAAAGCCAAGAACTATTTTTGCAAATATATTAATATATTAATATTAATATTTTTAATATTAAGCTGCCTTACCATATGCAACCCGCATGCCATTCGTGTAAACGACAGGGCCCATGTTAATTTTTGTTGCCTATTTGGTGTTTTCCGATTGCCTATATTAAGGCGTATTGAACTCGAAAAAAAAAGCCAGAATTCTCGGAATTCAGGTCGAAAAAAACGGCTAAAAAAAATTCATTCAAATAACTTCTGGCAGCTGATACCTTATTTTAGCAGTCGGATTTCTGGCAGTTGATACCTCGATTTTAGTCGCTTTAAGGTGAGATATCAAATGCCAGAAAATCGACCAATCAGGAGGCTGCTTGAGCCAATTTAGGCTCAATTTCTCGAAATGGAGCCTCCTGATTGGTCGATTTTCAAATTAAATCAAGTTACGGCGCTACAGAGGCTAGCCATCAGCAAAATTCTGGATTTCTGGCAGTGGCTGGATTTTCACGGCAGCAATTTACTACCGCGGCGCTATTCGTTGTTAACCACGTGGTTTACCTACGCTATTCGTTGTTAATCACGTGTTGCTGCCGCAGTAAATTGCTGCCGTGAAAATCCAGCCACTGCCAGAAATCCAGAATTTTGCTGATGGCTAGCCTCTGTAGCGCCGTAACTTGATTTAATTTGAAAATCGACCAATCAGGAGGCTCCATTTCGAGAAATTGAGCCTAAATTGGCTCAAGCAGCCTCCTGATTGGTCGATTTTCTGGCAGTAGATATTTCATCGTAAAGCGACTAAAATCGAGGTATCAACTGCCAGAACCTTTTTTTCGACCTTTTTTCTACGTTACTACAATTCGCCTGAATATAGGCATTCGGAAAACACCAAATAGGCAACAAAAATTAACATGGGCCCTGTCGTTTACACGAATGGCATGCGGGTTGCATATGACAAGGCGCATTATTATTTATATTATATATATTTATATTGTTATATTTATAGGTATATATTAATATTGTTCGGGGCTTTATGAAATCATGCGATTTTCATGATTTTCGACTTATAGGCAAGGAAAGGATAGGGGAAAATGATTCAACGATCGATGATTTACAATTTCAAGAGATATTTATTCAAGAATGCGCCAATTTACTATAATAATACATGTTTACTGCATAAACGATCCTATTATTACATGGATATTTGCAGTGTTACGAGTCACTGATTACATTTTTAATGAAATTACTTATTCAATTAAAATAGTTTGGTAATGTGTAATTGAACTCGATTTAATTAGTAAAAGTAATTATAAAGTAAAGTAATGTAAAATAATTATAGACCAGACCAGATGCGAGATTTTATCAAAACTGATTCAAAAGGAATTGTAATTACGAACCATTCGCTGATGCTACTTTATTAATACTCCGCGGTGCAGAGTTGTCTTGCGGTCATTCCCCCGGTGCTTGGACTGCTTCACTCCCTGGTGTGAATCCCCTGTCCTGATGAATTTTGAAGAGATTTTGTTGAAGATAGGCAGGAACTAGTTTCCCTCGATGAACAACGCCTGTGAAGATAAAAACTAGATAAGCATAGGGTACATTGGATAGATCAAGTTTATGTGTTTTTCAAGCAAACATTCTCAACTAAGTACCAAAGAATTTCTAATTGTGATTATACATCTGTATGAAATTTATTATAATATATTTCTTATGATTGATTTTGTAAGCCTGCCTGAACCAATTTTGAATTTGATATAAACTTTTAACTATTTTCAACAGAATCGAGAATGTCAATAAGCTAGTATTACTAGTACATGCATGAATAGATTTTCCAATCTTTCGATTGTTATGACTGGTACTTGAGACTCTGGAGTAATTTATCACCAATATTGAATTATGTTCCATGTTTAAAAAATAAATGTGATGCCTAATTAGGCCTACAGCAATCTACCCTTGTATTTATTTTCAAACCTTAAAATTTTGATCCTCGTTATTCAAAGATTTCTCTACTCTCTCTCTCTCCATTTACGACTTATCGCCTATAAAGGCATGTAGTCGAAAAAGATTTCTCTACTACGTGGTGAGTCTACTATATTCAACCAAGGTAAACATATTCTCTCCAGATCTATCAATCATATTCCAGGTTTGTCATTAAAAAGAGAAAATTTATTGCTATCTGCAAGAATTAAGTGTGCTTTCTCTCCTAGGCTTACTCTATAACGAGACGGACAATATCTTACCTGTGGGTATATAATTACGCGTCGGTATCGTATTCCTCGCAGCTGAGTGAAACCGAGTTGTCGTCAAAGTTTCTGGCGGATACGGGGAGACAGAGGCAAGCCCGAGGCCCCGGTATCGAGTCAAAGATACAGGGTGAGCGTCACGGTTACTTGGCCGATGAGTGTTGTGGTACATAGACTTGGAAAAGTAATGTGTCCGAGACCTGTATGGGATCGCGAAGTATGTTTCAGCAATGATTGTTTTTCTCGATTGTTATACATTTATAGTTAAATTGGGTCTTTGGCTAATATACTACAAAGCTCACCGTTATCTTGGTCGACCGTTGATCCAGGACTAGCCGGGCAGTATTGGTTGACGTCCATCTCCGATCAAGTGGCACGCAGGATCTATGCAGTTCGAGTATCAGCGATGTTCATTCTCATCTCCGTCGACCGATAATGCTGTCAAAGAATCGAATGAAAGAATAAATCGGGGAACGAGTATTCTCCCGAAAAATACTTGTCAACTCGAAATAACACGACGAATTAGTTTCCCCTTCGGAGTCGCGAAATATGCCTGTAAAACAAGCGACGCTACAGGGCGAGGGACTCGGAATTATATGCCAATAATATAACGGGATGATGGGATAATTATCGCGAAGTTATCAAACGAAACTCTCTCGCCCATTATATCCGTATTCGAAACAGGTCCGAGAGGTTATTTTCGTAAGAAATCTAGATTTTCGCACATTTATTCTTTGGTATGTATAGGATGTACTTGAAAATGAACAATTTCTACAATTAAAGCCTGCCGGTAGCAATTAAACGGTCACTTACTTCGAGGATTGAAATACGAAACGCGTGAAATTTGTCGGAAAAGTATCGAATACAATTTCACTTGTTTTCAACGAGCTTTGAAAATTGTCGATTATTTATTGCCGTCGTATAATATTGATCGAAATATTTCAAACTCACTCATGTCCAATGTGACTCCGTTGATGTCAGCCTTTCCGAGCCGCGAATTTCCTTGACTCCTATCACCCATCTTCCCTCGAGGATGGCGCGCCGCTTACTGAACTTTTCCACAATGCGCACGGCCTTTTTGGCTTACCTACAATTGGCGCGGGGTGGGGGACGCCATTGTCGTAGGTCTGTTTACACCGATAGCGCCAACTGCTAGGCAACTATAGAACTCAAATTGCACAAAAGATCTGCGGGTTGCGTGTAATAAGGCCCACCCTCTACTATTCTGTTGTTAGCGATTAATTAAGTAATAATCGTTTATAATATTCCTTCATAATCAAATTAAGTTTCTAGCGTATACGGGGAGACAGAGGCAAGCCGGAGGCCCCAGCATCGAATCAAAGATTCAGGGTGAGCGTCACGGTTACTTGGCCGATGAGCGTTGTAGTAGTACTAAGACTTGGAAAAGTAATCTGTCCGAGATCTGTTTTACATGTTTTCCCTCCAAATTGATGCAAAAACCAATCGTTGTGCCTATCTTCGGTTTCTTCGATCTGGACTATTCGTACGTATACAAGGTGAGGTCAATTTATTGATTGATCGTGCTTATAGTAAGTCTGTAGATTTACTAACCAGCGTATTAATCATTCTCGGACTAATAGCAACGACAATTTTTCGACACAATAATATCAGATCTGGAAAATAAAATCATAGGGTTTCATACAGTTTCGCGGCATATTCTCATTTGCCAAAATGCGAACGAGGTGGCGCTAGCTCCCGATCAGTATACATATGTATCGACCTTTCAGTCTTCTGCGAGCACTGCAGCATCACACAATGCCAAAGTTAACCTAAAACAGTTGAAAAAATGTGCTGAAGACAAATATATAAAACGTAGAACCGATTATTAAATTCCATAGGAAATATGGAAGGAAAATCTGACATGGAAATAAATGGGATCGAATTAAACTGCAATGACTACATCGCGACATGAAAGGTAAATAATGATTTCAATCCTACGAAATATCATCTCATCCTCTGTAATGTTGTGAAAAAAAAAAGATTAAATGCGTTTATCGTTTAGAAGCAACAAATCTGAATCTTGAATTGAAATTTATTGAATAATAGAACGAAACGACGTCGACGTTGACGTATCTCAAATATTTCTAAACGGCGATTAATGATGAACATGTAATGTTCAAGTCGGTTATATTCATCGCTGCTGTACCAACATAGGGAAACGCGATCGCAGTGCCACCATGGATTCTGATTCCTCCCGTTGTTGCGATGCCGTAGATTTCGAACGTTTGATTGCACGTTTTTGGAACTTTTCGTAAATTACATTTCTTCATTTTCTTTCCAGGTTGATTTTGCCGATGGACAACGTAAGGGCGTTGAAATTAGTATTTTTCATGATGATAGGTCTGACAATAGTGGCAGTAATCGCTGTGTGGAGTTCGCAGAGCTTAGCGATCGCCGAAGACGTCCTTTTCGAAGACGTCGCTATAACTTGTTACGAAAATCGGCTTATAAACGTCGAAAATGATCAAGAAAGCGATATTTTACCTACCATATACTTCGTTACGCCAACTTATCCGCGACGAGAACAAGTCCCGGAACTTACCAGACTCGGTCAGACCTTAAAACAGGTCAAGAGTCTCCATTGGATAGTAGCGGACGATAATACAGAGTGTAATCCGTCGCTCGTTAGGCTGTTGAAAAAATTTGGTAAATATTTACATGAGATAAATGTCGGATCGTTTATCATAATTTTTCTATTGCAGGAATCCCGTTAACCGTTATGGCCAGTCCGATGCCTAAGGTATTTTGGAAACGTGAAAAAGGCCAGATGCCAAGGGGGGTGGCAAATCGGCGGGCTGCCCTATCTTGGATAAGAAATAACGCGAGAAATGGAGTTTTATACTTTGGCGATGACGACAACACCTTCGATCTTGATCTATTCGAGGAAATTCGATACACGAAAAAGGTATCGATGATGCCGGTCGGGTTAATCGGTGATTTTGGAGTCAGTTCACCGGTCGTAAAAGAGGTAACAATCATCGGCCCGTGGTCAATTATATCTAGATAAAAATAAAAATAGAGAGAGAGAGAGAGAGAGAAATCATTTGAGGATATCTGGCAGGGAAAGGTGATCGGCTTCTTCGATTCTTGGCCAGGAAATCGCAAGTTCCCAATCGACATGGCAGGGTTTGCTGTTTCGATTAAATTTCTCAACGAATCACCGGCCGCTACTATGCCCTTCAAAGTCGGTTACGAGGAAGACATGTTTTTACAAAATCTTGGACTTAAGGTTGAAGACATCGAGCCGGTTGCCGATCATTGCAAAAAGGTGATATATTTCCACATATATTGGAGTTCAACGAGTTTAACGAACCCCCATATCTTGTTCAGATACTCGTTTGGCACACCCAAACCACTAACAAACCGCGAGTGAATTTGCGGATCGTTAAAGAGGAGTCTGGCACATCGTTGGACGAGCTAATCAAAGAGATGCGAGAATTTGGAGTAGCGGTTCATTCGGGTATAAAAAAAGGTAAGAAAATAATAAAAAAAAAATAGAATTTGCTGTATGCGTTTGAAGGTAAAATCGATGTCTTAAATATTATCTCTGATTACAGGTGTTAAGACTTACTACATGATAGGAAATCGTCGTACCGAAGTATAAATTTATTATAAATACTTAGATATTAGATTGAAGAGTTTATAAAAAAAATATATGCATGGTGATCTGTGAAACGCGTTATTTCCAAAATCGTTTTAAAATACAATAAAAAGACATATTGAATTTTTACTTTGTCTTATCTCGTTGTTTCTTACTTCCACAACGACCGCGACGAATGATATGAATTAATATTTTCGAATTCCCGGATTATGGCAGTCTCTGTGAAATTTGAATTCTCGTTGATCGGTGGATTAGGGAAAAAAAAAAACTTTGCATACAAACTGAGCCAAAAGTCGAGTTTCAATATTCACCAAAATTAAAAACCAAAAATTATCATTCCGATTTCTGAATGCTTCAGCTATACGAACGAATTGGCGATCATCCGGTCATCATTTTTGTACAAAAAAAAACCCTCTTTAATCCTAATTCAAAATCGTTCTCTTTTACCGACGCTACTACGATATTGGTTTTCACTCTCGAATCGGGTCCGCTATTCTAGCATCGAGATGTCAGTGTGTGGGCGTTGCGCACTGCGGTGCGTCAACGTGAGTAAATCCCAAGTCTGGAATCGACTCTTGTAGAGGCGTGTGCGACCTCCACATCGTTGGGTCTATATCTATATTATTATCCCCGGCTAGTTGTTCGTTGGTAGTAGGGGGGGGAGAGGTTTTATAGATATGGTAAGTAGCGTCGGCGCCTGCGTCTGTATGAGTAACGTAAGTGGCGCCGGTAACGGATATTCTATGTATCTGTAAGAGAGGAAGAACCGAGTGAGACGTCGTTGTGGCCCGCGGCAGGCAGCGATTACACTTCGGGCACCACGTCCCCGGTCGGAGCGCAGTGTGTTTTGCGCGTAGAATCAGTGGCCGGCGCCCCGGTGTGTACAGGGTTTTATGATTGATAGTGATTGACATCAGGTGAATATATCGGCGTTTCCGGGTACGCCCGTAACAAAATTTTTTAAAAATCGAAAAAAAAAAAAAAAAAGACGTACGTTCATTCGTCGCACTATATAGATTAGGAATGAATATCGATAATAAGGGAAAAGGTGGATAATATCGAATCGGAGAAGAGGATTTGATAGAAAAAAAATATATATATATGTACATACATATATATATATCTTTTTTTTTATATATTTATATATATATACTAAAAACGTTCTTCCATCGGACCGGATTTCACTACGCAAACCGACCAACTTCATTAAAATCTCCATCCATATTCTCTATGCATGGTCATTGCCGTATTCCTATAATATAGAATAATAATCTCTACATATATATATATATATATAAATATATGTGCGATACGTGTATATATATATATATATATATATATATATATATATGTATATGACCCGCGGTGAAATTTGACGAGGGTTAATATTAAAAGGAGGAGAAACGAAAGAAAATAAATAATAAATAAAATTAATATAAAAAAAAGAAAGGGTGGGTGGTGGGGAGGAGAGGATAATACCTGCAGTAAGCGTATAATACATATATATCCATATAATAATATAGTAGTCGTAATTATTTATTATCATTGTTATCAGCGTCTTCATGTTATAAATCGTATTGAAGAAGAATAAGAAGAAGAAAAAAAAAGAAAGAAAATAGATACGGACTTGATAAAAAAAAAAAAAAAATTACACGCGATATATATATATATAAAAAAAGAATAAAAAAAAGAAGCAAGTATTCTTTAAGACCAATAAATAACCCGTTGTTATAAAACCGTCGACACTAGTGTTCGTCTTCTATCATCTATATACATAAATACATACATATATATTCAGACGACGGTTCAAAGTTGTTAACAAGAAAAAAAGAAAAAAAGACAAAAATTAAAAAATTAAAAAAAAAATCATACCTCAACCGCGTCTAAAGATCGGAAGAACGCTGGATTACCCTCGCGTGAGTATAATCATTAATTAATAAGTAATATGAAATTATTACTAATATAATATGACGATTTATATATAGGGAATAAGAAAAGGCTACTCTTGTTTTACAGCCTACAGAGAGTAGAATTTATCGCGTTTATACTCGGTCTGGCCTTTATCTCTGTCTATATATAGACCCTTTAGATATATATCCTCGAATATTATAGTAGCTGTTTCTTAGTATATAGTTATTAGTATCCGAAAATATTATACTAGATTATTATTTTCTGAAAAAAAAAAAATATCAAAACTTTGATTTTTGAAGGTGCAGTTCTCCGCCGGGGTCTGCCTATATAATAATAATACTCCTGATAAAAACCAAACCCTTATGGATTCTGTAGTAACGAATACATGTCACCATGTTAAATACATAGATTATTATATACGTGCGTGGTTTTTAGCCAATGACCAATCGACGGTTTATTATACAATATACACGAGCACGCTTTCATAGCCATATAGGTAACTAGTCTCTATACGTTACATGTATGTTACTACCCAAATTACATGAATATACACACAATCATAAACAACGGTGTACATGTGTGGGCGCGCATACTCATAGCGTATGCTTATCCCGATCAATACACACGTACCAAAACGAACGTATTCAGGGCCTCCTACCAACACTAAGGAAAATACGAGACCCGCGCACCAGCAGACAGATAGAGAGAGAAAAGATGATAGTAGCGCGAGGCGAACGAGCGAGCTAGTGAACTAGATGGTGAATTATGCGCATGCGCTATGCGCAAGCGCATCAATTTCTCACTTAAACTTTGCGCACTACTATATCCGTATCTCGCACACCAATACAAATACGCCCTCGTTTTCGGTGTTGGGGGATTTTTATCGGAACTTGGGGGGAAAATCGATGGTTAGGAAAACCAGCTCCCGGAACGTCTTTTTTTCCCCTCTCTCTCTTTCTCTTTCTCTATCTCTCTCCATTTCTTTTCTTTCCCTTTACTTTACCTCATTACATCGTTTCAGGCATAGCAAAAGATAAGGAGAATAAATATAACAATGATATAATTAGTGTAGACGTAATTCACTAATTATCCGTATTATACACACACACACACACACACACACACACATCTACTGTACTTTAAATTGAGAAATAAGGATATACGGATTAGTTCCTCATTTCCGTAATCGGCTATTTTATTTACGTAATCAATTCGAAACTATGTGTTAAAACTCACAATTTGATTCATACAAATTACAAGTTTTTTTCGTACATATTATAGCAACGTTAATCAATTTTACATATCGACTCTAATATTCAAATAATATTTCGAGTTTTTTTTCTAACGTCTATGAGATGAGTATGTGTGTGTATGTGTATGTGTGAAGAAAATTCCAATCGATTAAACGAGAATTATTATTGAATGATGATTCGCTATATAAGGGTGATGAAAAAGCAATTTTCATGAAAATTGCACCAATTTTATTGTCAACATTTATCGTCGTTTATCACCATGTATGTAGGATATATGTGAATTAACCTACTCTTATGTATACCTACATATGTAAAAATAACAGAAACCGGTTGATTCATGGATAATAATAAGAAAGATTTTGTAATACAAGAAATATGTAATCGTTTAATTAGGAGAAAAATAATTAATCCAATAATATAATAGTCAATTTTTTTTTTTTTTTTTTTGCATATATACAATAATATGCAACTAGCAGAACTATACGATCTGGGACACGAATAACGAGCTGTCTTTCTGTTAGTCTCATCATCGCATGCCAAATGGGTGGGTCGATGTATATAGTAGCCATCCTCGTGGTGGTAATGGTGGTAGTGGTAGTGGTGGTGGTGGTGGAATTTATCCAAAGGTTTAATTCAATTGCGCAAAAATTTTCCATTACCATTAACAATAACACATGTTAGACACTTTCTTGGTGGCATAATAATATATAGCCTCGGATAGTCGAGACGACAAGGTTGGAAAATGGATTCGAGAATAAACACAACTATATACCGTATATTATTAATTTTTTTTTTTTCCTTTTTTGCATATTATACAGAGCGACATTCTACAGGAAATACGATACGACGATCATATCCCTCTTAATGCATACGGTTATGCAATAAACTTTAATCGAGCGGAAAGAATAGTATAAAGGATAATAAGGAGATTTGACCAAGAACAGAAGAGAAGAGAAGATAAGAGAAGATAAGATAAGAAGGACGTGTCCTTGAAAAATCATAAAACCATTTAAAATTCGGTTCCTTTTCTCCCATTATTCTGTTTTTTTTTTTTTGATTCTCTGAACGGGTAAAGTAAACTTTTGCCAATCTCGTTCGACTAGTGAATAATAACGATTTTTTTTTTTTTTTTTTTTTTATCATTTTTTTTTTCGACAGAAAAGAACGAGACTGTTAAATGTCGGTCCAGTTTTTCTTGGCACTGGTTTTCACGCGCGGCTCTGACGTTGTCCCAGTTATATCCAGCCGTCATATATATGTATATGTCGCGGATTCGCGTAGGTATATAATCCATCGGGATGAAACGGGGATTTGGAATTAATCATTTTACACATCCCTTGCGGGATTAATATATATCTTGTATTGTTTGTCGGTTTGCGAATCTGGGTTCTTGCGGTCAGACTGGATCAACGTTTAAGGGTATAAGATATAATTTCAGGTAAGTTATTAGTCAAGGTAAGGTAAGGTAATGTAATGTAATGTAATGTAATGTAATGTGAAATAAGCCAAAGTTTAGTTAGACCGATCTCTATATGTACGCTTTTGTTCGCATTCTTGGCGAGGCAGTGAAACGGTGACCTTAAAACGGGGTTCTTGTAATATTGACGCGACCGATATACCTATATGCCTGTCTTTACCTTCGACGACGACAACGATCATGACGACAACCTACTACTAACACCGTACAAATGTAAAATTACAAATTATTCATAAAAAATTAATTAAAACGAAAATAAAAAAAATTAAAATAGAAAAATGAAAAACGTTCGTTATCCTTCCTTCCTTCCTTCCTTCCTTCCTTCCTTCCTTGCTTCCCAGCTCGTATATCTAGGTATATACCGTAAACGAAGAACTCAATGAGCTCATATTCTTCAACTGTGTCTATCTTTGTGCGGTCAACTGTTCGTCGTGTATACAATGGATTAAGGTAGAGGACATGTTTAGATAATCCAGCTGTCGCAGACTAGTAAAGAGTACAAAGACGGGGGGATGATGAAACCGGCTAATGTTTGAATAATAAGAAAAAAGAAAAAAAAAAAATTAAGAATGATAATACAAAGCAAAAAAAAAAAAAAAGCGACAAAAAAATTCAGAAAATTTGTATTTTTAAACAAATATTTTTCTTATTTTCTATAAATGTTTACGTTTTTACATCTACCTAGGTAATAGATCAGCTCTGCCTATATTACATAACTTTGATATTCGTATTTTTATGAATTGTTCAATTCTATCGTTTGTTTATATATTCAAAGAATCAAAGTTTCGTTAAAACAGAATGAAAATACCTATACGATAAACGGGAAACGGGAAACGTTTCTGTTTCTTATCCTTTTTTTTTTTTTTTATATAATCATCAGCATGGTCAAGCTTTTGGTGAATTTTGATTAAAAAAAAATAAAAATAAAAATTTCGTATAAATTTTCCGAATCTCTGAACGATGAAAATTGTGTGTATACTATAGGTAAATATTATATAGCATAGTTATATATATATATAGGTAATTGATAAAAGTTTAAAACATACAAATTTTGTACGGAGAAGGAGGAGGAGGCACCCTATTGTCGTGTTGGTCTAGTGTGTCCCACATGAGCCTTGACGCCAAGAATATCCACACGGCCAGCTCTAACTTAGCTTAGCTTAGCTTAGCTTAGCTTAGCTTAGCTAAGCTACCCAACAACCCAAACGATCCCGTTGTGGTGGGGTGTTCGTATTCTGATCTTAGATCTACGTAGGTATACAGCTAGGTTGTAACGCTAGGTCAAATAATAATATCGCATAATAAGAAAATAAGAAAATAAGAAAATAAGAAGAAAAAAAGAGCCGAGAAAGAAAATTAGATAAAAGAAAAGACAAGAAAAGAAAAGAAAAGAAAATAGCGTAAAGTTGTAAATTTTTCAAGGCTAAAATCGCGGGTAAACTGTATGCGACGATGACTGGACTTCTATAGGTATAACTAGTTGTTGAATAATTAATAAGCGTGACCCAACTTTTGCCTATATGTAGACATTTGTATATATATATATATATATGTATGCTACAGTTGTCGAATAGTTGTAGAAACAAAGTTCTGAATAAACTTTATATGTATAATAATACTTGTATGCCTTATAGATTTGGATTTGTACAAAAGTTCGACGTTTTATTTTTCTTTTTTTTTTAATTTATAAAAGCGTAAATTCTGCACCGTCACAAATCAGTCAAAAAAAATTTGTAACAATTTTTTTGTTGTTCGAAAAATAATTGAACAAAATGAATATATCTGGAGATTTGGTGATGTGTAAAAATTAGTTTAAAAAAAAAAAAAACAATAATCTTCAATACTCGTCACGACCTAATGAGAATGAAATAGAATGAAAAAAAAAGAAAAGAAAGAAAAGAAAAAAAAACAAACATTTACGACACAATCGGAATTTCTAATCGCTTTACTCGCACACACGTACGGAATACCAATAGATATATGTATGTATATATATACTATATGGCTAAGGGAAAGGGGTTGTCGCGATATTCCATTACGTACCCACACACGTGATACCTATGTAGGTATATTTTATTTTATTCAAAGCCTGCCAAGTGTCATGAGGTCAACGATCTTATAATTCCATAAAAGTATCTCTGGCCTCCGGTTGGATTATTTTCAAACGTTAGAATCGAGGTTAAATGTTTTTTTACGAATCCGATGCACACGGTTAATGAGAAAAAAAAATAGAAAAAAAATAGAAAAAAAAAAAAGCCACAAATATAATGGAAAAGATCTAATTCATTAATTAATTAATTCATTAATCAAGTAATTCAGACGCAGAAACTTTTCCTCTCTCTCTCTCTCTCTCTTTCTGCTTTATATTTTATTGTTTTTTTTTCTCTCTTCTCTTGATCACTACCTATGTATGTAAACTTATGTATATATATATATTTATTATAGTGATCGTCCAATATTGTCATGGACAAGAATAAATTATCTATCTATCTATCTATCTATCTCTCTTTCTAGTTTTTTGACTCTACGGGTATGTATGTATATATACAGGTATGTGCACATCGAACACAAATTACGTTCCTAATTCCTTCCTTTGAGCATCATCATTCTCGCCAAGAATTTGTATAGTTCTAAAATTAGCTAAACCTGATTACCACTTTAACGACTACGGAAGGCAGGCTTAAACTGATAGACTTACTTAGCTACTAAATCCGATAGTCATTCGGTCAATTTGATATCTTACGTTGATCGAAAAAAAATTGACGTAATTCAATTTCGCTAATATAGACATGAAAATACGAATTTTTTTTAATCTAGGAAAAGGAAAGAAAGAAAAAAAGAAAAAGGAACGAAAATAAAATTTGTTTTAGAATGAATTTTTCCGCTACATAAATTATGAGAAATTTGCGTAATAAACTGCAAGGAAATGAAATCGTTTTTATTGTTTTGTTGTTTGTTTTTCTCTAAATTATTTTTCTTTCTTTTCTTTCTTTCATTTCTCTCTACCCCATTGTATGATATTTTGTGACAGAGAATAAGGAAAAAATTGCGATGTGAAAAATTGAAAAAAAAATTAAAAAAAAAAAAATTAAAGTAAAAAAAAAACGGAAGAAATTAAGAAAGAAGAAGGAAAAAATAATTAACAATCTTTTAAGAACCAGGTCAACGCGGTGCGATCGATCGTTGGCCTCCAACTGACGTCACAAATACTTTTAGCCAAGACAGCTCGCATCGGAATTAGCCTTATTCTAAATTGGAACACACCCATATTCGAGTTTCGCGACAGTGAAGAATGGCAATGTCTATACTATAGAAGTTGACGTTGATAAACCAGAGAATATTAAAAAAAAAAAAGAAAAAAAAAAAAAAACCCCTTGGTTCCCAGATGAATTTCGTTATTTTTTTTTTTACCTTTTTGGAAAAGCGAGAATTTTTTAAAATTGAAAATTAATAGACGAAAAAAAGAAACACAAAAAGAAATTGGTACATATTTAGTCTACCCACATCATAATACCTAGTGGAAATATATTCTGTGAAATATTTCATATCCGATACGAAAAAACGATAGAAAAAAAGAAAAGAATTTCATTTATGAACGAAATACTAGTTTTCGCGGGCTGCATTATTATACCGAATAACTTTTTTTCTCGTACGTAAAACACACGGCTTTTCTTATCCACTGACTGTTCCTATAGAGCTGTTGTTGTTTGTGGGCCAGAGTTCAAGCTCGGCTGTGTCTAATCAACAGAAGATGGTTGTGTGCATTCATTTTTGTATTCTATTTTATTTTTTTTTCATTTTTTTTTTTTTTGTATCTAGTCAGACAAAGGGATATATTACATGCTCTTTCTCCATTATCCTCTCTGACTATTTCTACCTTTTCATTCTACTCTCGTTGGTACTAAAAATCGTGGACATCGATGATATACATATATACATATATTGAATTTTTTATATTCTATTTTCCCTCTATATTTATTTTTATTTAATAATATTTGATAATATTTCTAATAATTTTTGAATGAGCTAGAGAGTAAGTTTTTTTTTTTTTTTCTCTCTCTACTATCTCTTTTAGAATATTATTAGGTATATGTAATATTACTTATATATATATAGACGCGGTGTGATCTGATATATTTGAAAATGTATAATTTTGAATTTGATGAAAAACAGTACAACGTAAGTTTGTAAAAGTAGATACGAATTTGTATTAATGTTAGTGAATTAGGTACGTCGCGACGCTTTATATTATATATATATATACCCTATATACCATTATGATACGAACAAGTGAACCATAAACCGTCCGCTTTTATAATGAATAACAATTTCTGAATTCCCTGCGGTTATGATGAGAACCCGAAATTAGTGTGAGAACAGTATTCTCGCTCGACGTGTTGAAATCCAACTTTTGTCTTCACTAATTAACTCCAACATAATACATATTATATATATATATATATATATATATTAGGGTGGTTTTTTTTAAACGAATATTTTTTTTTTTCAACTCCCCATTGAAAATCTTGTAGTAGACGTCGAAAAAGGAATCCTGTCCAATTTTTAGCTCTTAATTCAAATTCTAAGTACTCGACCTTTTCTTTTTAAGTTTTCCCATGCTAAAAGCATCTAAATCTTACTACTTTTTCTTTATCCGCGCACAACTCAGCCGCATTTCAATGGATTGTTCTCATCCAAGACTCATTTGACAGAGAATTTAACGTTCTTCAAAAGTGTCCATGATAGTTTGATTGATTTGAAAATATTGAACTTGACATTTTGTTAGAATTTCATATTTCAAAAAATCGAAGTCCTTGTATCTTTTGAAATACTGGTTTGAGAGACTTTATTCATAGGACTTTTTTTGTAGAGAAATAAATTTCCTACAAAATCGCCAAAAAGTTTTTTTCTCCAAGTCTAACTGTTTATTCGCCCACAGTAAGAAAGAAGAATTATGCATAAAATCGACTTTGAAGGCTCACACAGGTGCAGCGGTTGAAACCACAGCCAAACTACCTAAGGCACTTTTGAAGAACACTAAATTCTCTGTAAAGTGAGTCTTGGATGAGAACAATCCATCGAGATGCGGCTAAGTTGTGCGCGGCGAAAGAAAAATTCGTAATGTTTACATGCTTTTAGCATGGGAAAACTTAAAAAGAAAAGGTCGAGTACTTAGAATTTGAATTAAGAGCTAAAAATTGGACAGGATTCCTTTTTCGACGTCTACTACAAGATTTTCAATGGGGAGTTGAAAAAAAAAAATATTCGTTTAAAAAAAACCACCCTAATATATATATATGGGTATAAATAATCATAACTGTCGCAAATATTGATGCGAAAATAAAATAAAAATCTCTATATATATATATATATAAGTTTATATACTTTATATATCATACCTATATATTCAGGAACAAAATCTGTATCAAATGAAATGCGGATCAAAGCGTTTCTCTTAATAGGATTAAATTCATTAAAATATGGTCTTTTTCATTCCTTTTAGATTTAGTTTGTGGAAAAGGGTCAAAACTTGTTTATTTGACACATCGGTTCATAAGTCGTTGTGGTTTCTATATAATGATAAAATAATGAATAATCCTAGTATATTTTTTAGTGTCTAAACTCGGTCGGTTTTTATTACACCATAAATTCGAATAAATTCGACTAAGTCCAGACCGAGCCCCTAAAATAAAAATAAATTCCAAAAAAGTTCATTTCAATTGATCGACACCCCTCTTTGCGGAAATCTTTAAAGGGTACGTGTTTTTTCACCCCCTTTCAAAAAATTCAATAGCAATTTTGATCGCCAACGAAAATCGTATTCTTTCTAATATATAAATTTTTTTTTTTTGAAAATCTGTTAAAACAGTACGTCCTGCACGGTCCCACGCTCTCCTCTTCTTTTATATTCTCTTCTTATTTCTGACGGCGCCAGGCTAAGGAATCAATAAGATTTAGTCTGGTTGCTTTTCTAACCCCCGTCGACGGTCGCGGCCTACATAATAAAGCAGTCAACCCAAACGAACACCGACTCAATATTGCGTCGCGACGCATGACGTCGTCGTCGTCGTCGTTTTCGTAGGTATAGGTAATAGTGTAACGTGCTCAATATATACGTCCTGTTAAAAGGACAATGAGTACTTCCGCATTTTCATGCGATATATTATATTCGTTCTAAAAAAGTTGAAAAAAAAAAGAAATCAAACTTTACCTCATCAATTATCGCGATAATGAAATAAGATTCGTAAATATGGAGAACAAAAAAATCGCGTAAATTTGTAAATAAAACTACGAGTATGGGGAGTCCTTCTTCTCCCATTCGAACACTCCTCATCCTCATCCTCCTCCACCTTTACCTTGCTGAGCTCGCTCGTCCGTATCGATCCTGAGTGAAATGCCTAGTATATAACACTATAACAGAGAGATCGAACGGCAAGCGAGTATATATGGAGGTGGGTATAGGTAAGGAGGTGGGTGGGTAGGTATACAGAGTACGAAGTATTGAATAATCGTAAATAAATAAAAAATTTCCTAATATAATATTCGCAAATATTTATATATGCATGAACGATTTCATGCCAATTCGACGTATCTTTATATATAATATATATATTAGGGTGGTCCTTAAATACCAACTCGAGGAGTGAAGCATGGCAACCTTCAGACAAAAAATCAAAAAAAAATTGTCCCTAAATATTAGATTTTTAAAATAATTCCAATAGGTGCCTAAAGAGGTTCGAAGTTTCTCGTTTAAATAACATTAGATCTTATGATTTTTTTTTCTTCCCATTCGATTTTGGGTCAATTTTGCTCCAAAAAATTTCACTATATAGAAAAAAATCAAGGAAATTTTTTCGGTCAATCTGTCTATGATGTTAGCTCCTGAGCCTGATTTTTTTTGCACAATTTTACACGAAAATATTAGAATTTTCGATTAGCACCCTTACGATGGGATTTTTTTTATATTCTGAAGATCGTTTCCGAAATAAAATTTCACGAGGAAGGCAGGGAAATCGAAAAAACAAAGAAGAAACGGGAAAACTTCAGGACTCTTTAGGCACCTGCGTTAGAATTTTAGAAAAAATCTAATATTTGGGGACAATTTTTTTTTAGTTTTTGTCTGAAGGTTGCCATACTTCACTCGTCAATTTGGTATTTAAGAACCACCCTAATATATATATATATATATATGAAACATGACGAATGTGGTGGGCGAGAGTATCGATGACGTTTCAACGATGACCGTAACAGTGAAGTCATGGGATTTATATATGTAGTAAATGAATAGATATATATATATATATACCTAGTTGATGAATAAATTAGTCATTTCTTTATGTACAGCTATTATATGCGCACGCATATCAATTAACGCATAATGGATTCCGTCGTCCAAGGACGCGTAATAAAACCGGGCAGAAACAAGACCATGACGTAATTTGCCCAATGACGTCATACACCCGCAGATTACTCGGTGCGAATTATTCTTTCGTTTGTTGATTCTCTCGACGTTTAGACAACCGGTTATCTTATTTTTATTTTCTTTTTTCGTTTTTTTTTTTCTTCTTTTTTTTTTCGCATCGATATACAAAAATTCGTATAATTCGCGAAACCGATCAACGATTTTTAACCACTTTACAAATTTTCCCATACAATTCGAATGCGACGATCAATTCACATTTTTATTTTCTTTTTTTTTTTCTTTTCTCGTTTTACGTCTAAAAAATTTGATGTCAAATCTTTGAAACAAGATCTTTGTGACCGCGTATGTGTGTATGTGTGAAAACGCCTTTTATCTTTCAGATGAACTGAAAGCCCTTTGGGAATTCGTTTCTTCTTCGCTTTATTCTTTTTTATTCTTTATTCTTTATATTCTTTCGAAACTTTATCTTTTTCGATACTCGGCTATAATAATAGACGAAAAATCTACCTCCGGTTATAAAATAGGGTTAAAGAAAATCGTGTTTTGGTACTCAATCGCGAAAAAAAAAAAAAAGAAAAAAAAAAAATAACTCCGCAAACGCATCTGAAAGGAAATGTATTTTTTTTTTATCTTACTTTATTTTTCATTTTTTTAAAAGAACCATCAAATTTTTTTTCTATCTTATAAGTTAATTCAACACGATCGACTTTGGACTTTTTAAACTTCAATAATACAAATATATATAGAGTTTAGACAACCTAGTTTCTTTTTTTCGAATTTCAGTTTTTAGTTATTTTCGCACATCTGCTGCTGCAATCACTTAGGTAATATCAATGGATGAATATAGGCAGATATTAGCTATCTTATCTTCGCACAGCTGCGGACTATTCGCAAACCCGTCTTTCAATCAACTTTATGATAATTTGAAAACATATTTAAAACGGACTTGGATCTAATGATAAGAAAAAAAAAAAAGACAAAAAATTGTCGTTTTTTGCCAAATTTTCACGACTAATTATAAAACAAAAGAAACAAAAAATTGATACAAATTGTAGAAAATCTTTCACTACTTAGACAGTAAATGAAAAATCAAAATTTCTATTTTTTTTTTTAAATAAAGGAGGGTATATAAATATTTTTTAATTAATTACTTATGTGGGTTGAAAAATTTTGTAAAAAAAAGGCGTTATTCATGTAGTGCGAGAGATAAGTCAGGCTTCTGCAGTGTATAGGAAACTTTATATAATATTTAAATACATGTATGGTTAGATGGATAAAATTCTATATATGTTATACTATACCGAGTATTGAAATCAATACAGATATTCGTATATGTATATAGTATATGTTTAAAATTAATTTCCGCTGCGAATCGAACGACACAGAGAACGACCTTATATGTATATATATATATATATATATATATATATATATATAAGGTCCTAGAAAAGTCGCATTTCAAATCCAATCCCTGCAAGCCCGTAAGTCAGGGCGCCGGGACGCTCGCGCTCGTCGTCATCGACCATTTTTCGCGTCCTTACCCTATACGTTATAATATATTCGCGATAATTCAACTCCGCGATATTATTTTTATTTTTTTTTTTCGCATGTGATTTCGCTCTTAAAATTTTTTAAACGTTTTATGAAAATAAGACTGACCGCAACCTAGGCGAAGAATCGGTTTTAAAAATCGCTCAAACACGACATGAGGCATCGCTATAACTATGCGGACTTCCTGTTCGTTACAGGATGTAGCCGATGTGATACTTCCGTATTTAGAATCGTTAGTGAAAAACCCGCAATGCATATAAATTCGTTTCAATTATTTCCATGTAATTTCTTTTCTCTTTTTATTCATTCATTCATTCATTTTATTTTTTTTTTTTATATCCTTCGATTAAACCGTTAATTTGATTTTTATAATTATCCGCATATTAGAATATTTGTCGCGAATGAATCCGCAGCAAGGTTTTTTGACCATGCAGTGAAAAAAAAAATATATAGGTATATTTATAAAATATTTTTAGCAATTGCCTAATAGAAGCCAAAACACCGGTGTATAAGCTAGCCAGGGCTGTAAACCGTTCGCAAAAGAGTCCCGAACTTTCAAACAATGTCAAAATTTTAGTATACATAAACATGCTATAAAGAAGTCGCCAGGAACCACCACCACCTCTCTACCACCTCTCTACTACCTATAACAAAAACCTATTTTCTTCTAACGAATTTTCAACCTCGAATCTTTTCTTAGATTTAAGATTCAAACCTGCGTTTATACCTAGACGTAACCATTAGATACTGGATCCTTCTAACCGGATACCTTCACTCTACCAAAGAAGAAGAAGAAGAAGAAGAAGAAGAAGAAGTAAAAGCATCAATCGCTTCATTCTCTTTTTATGAACTTTTTTTCTTTTTCCCGAAACTCTCTATAGGATATCTCGTTTTAGCACCCGAAAACATGATACAGTATCGAATAGTTTTGCTGTCTGAAAGAAAAGTGGGTGCTTTTTTTTTTTTTTTTTGTTGTTGTTGTTGTTTTTGTTCGAAAGCTGTTCTGACCACCAGTGAGAAGAACTTAGATGAGATTAATCTCGCATCAGTCAAGATACGCACATTATTCATCAGTTATGTTTGCCAGTTTCTGATGCTGCATTAGGGTCAACGCGTGGACGTAGATTCATCAATTACAGCATCACCCAGATCCTTTGGGTTTCACCTCAATCTCTGCTGCTTCGCGAAACCCAAACCCAAACCCAAACCCAAAGCCAAAGCCAAAGCCAAGGCCAAAGCCGGAGCAAATCTTTTCTTTACTTTTTCCGAACAAAAAAAAAAAAAAAAACACCCTCTTCTTCTTCTTCTTTCAGTATGAAAAAAATTAACGATTAGTAACACGGCTTTATAAGTTTAACGTTTACTGTGTCAACAAGGAACTTGATGATTGCACCAGGGGGTTGTGATGTGAGAGAAGAATGAGTGCATCCAAGTGGTGAAGCCACAGGTGCAGAGGGGGGGGGATTGGCACTAGGTCAAAGTACACTATTTTATATGCTGATTATATCTGCAGGAATTAGTATAATGTTAGATTCTTATCACAATATTAGAATCAATTTCATAATTTACGTTTATAATTTCTATGTTTTATTATTAATATTGTGAAAATCGAAAGTTCAAGATTTTCATTACAATAAAATATAATTTGCAACATTTCGCGGTTTATATTTATTTTTTTTTTTTTTCTGCTCATTTTTGCAACGTATAGCTGGCGAAAAAAAATGTCAAACTTAATATACCAGCTTTTCTTCCTTCCCTATGTCCGAAAAATAAATAGAAGAAAAAATATAATAATAAGAATAAGCTGATCTCTGTTAGATCGCCAGATTGACGTTGATCTTTAGAAACGAAACTATAAGGAGGAGAACAGAACGTTTCAGAATCCGATTTAACGTCTTGTTTATTCTTTGTATTTTTTTTTTTTTTTATATTTTTTTTTTTTTTTCATTTTATACACCGACCATTAAATTCCTTAGTTATTTTAACTGTATCGTGTAAATAGAGTCAGAGACTAGATCCAGGAATGGCTCATAAAATAATTGAACTATCCTTTACGATAAATCGTAATATAGCTTTACAGTTCTGTCGAGGGAATAGATCCAGCTAACCTTTTCAGTTTAACTTATATATTTATTTACCCAACATTTACACTAGATTTTTAATTCCCAGATTTTTTCCCTTTTTTTTCTCTCTCTCTCTCTCTATCTCGTTTCTAACGAAAGAAGATCAAAAAAATAATCAGCTATTATAAAAGTCAGGTATTAACGTCCCTCGACGGTATATATATATATACAAATCACAAACACTAAATCAAACTTTATAACGAGTTTATTATACCGCCGAGAAATAAAAAAAAATTCTGACAAATTCTTTGGTTTTTTTTTTTTTTTTTTCAGATATTTTGACGAAATATTGATTATTCTTTATCTAATTATTTTCACGAATGGACTTCACATATATTTGGATTGAAAGTTAGAATCTTAACTAGCCAATTGACAAGGCTGTGCAGGCGTCTCGACGCCGTTGACGTGGTTAGATTATAAACTCTACCGTTTAATCGGAGAGAGAAAGAGAGAGAGAAAAAAAATAATTCAACATCTCGAGATAATACAATCTGTAAAACTGTGTTTACTTCCGCTATGTTTGTTCCGCTTAATTACAACCAGGAGTCTATATATCTGCTTTTTCTTCTTCTTAAACATCGAAGCTTTTGTTAAAACACTCGATATCAAATTTCTATCAATTAACGCAGAGAAGAGAGATTTTACGTTCCCTTTATTTTAGCCAGTTGTCACGAATCGTCGAAAGCTAGTGTACGGGTAAATAATAGTTTAACAGCATTTTCTACGTGCCTGATGAAGGATTTTTTAGTCCTTGTTGTAAAGTGCCACACACCATACTATAAGAAAGCTTTTTTTTCTATTGTAAATCCCTTGAAAAGTACAAAAAAAAATTCCTTGCAAAATCGACAACTCGAGATTCCGATTGTGTGGCAAATTTTTTTTTTTTTTCTCTTTCATTTTCATATAAAGTTTATTGAAAAATTTCTTATGTCTAATTCGACATTGAATGCCTCTATAACACAGTTTTATAAACTACTTTAATCATAATTTTTTTTTTTTTTTCCCCTCATTTATCTACAGGTTTATTATTCATAGACCAAACGGGATAATATTTACCCTTTTTTTTTTTACTTCCGTGTTGACGGTATTATACTTCGTCATAACTATCCAGGGCTATGTGTCTGTTTGCGAGGTTTTCCGTAAAGTCTCGAAAATTCTAGATTTTCTTTCAAAAAAACGAAACAAATAAAACAACAACAAAAAAAAAGGCGTTGAATAAATTCATTTTCTAAAAATCTCTGTAAAATTGTCATTTATTTGAGAAAAACAAAAAACAAAACAAAAAATTGCAAAAAAATTGCAAAAGTTTATACCGTCTAAACCCCACCACATCATCAAGTTCAACTCGATCGGAATCTCTGGAATTTCGCATGATCTTCGCGTGGTATAGGTGCTGACATCACGACGAACTCGACCTAGAAGATGCGGTAGCCTTAGCTTGAGTACCTATACACACGAGCTCACACGCATATTGACATATTATATATATATGTATATATATATAATACTCTAACGGGTGTTTATATATAGACATATCTTTATCGCCAGGTCGCGTCATCTGTCTAGACCGTGGGTATAATTTTACAAATTTTGTTACTCGCAAATTCGAATTGACGAGAGAGTAAGATTGTCTATTTTTAAAAATCGAGTGTTAGAAAAAAAAAATGAGAATTCAACTTCTCTCTCTCTCGTTCCTCTTTGACTTATAGTTTCCGAATCAGAGATTCTAGGAGGGGGGGGGGGAGGAAAAATCTGCACTAAAAAAAAAATTCGTTTCCATTCCCCAGAGATTTAGAATGAAAGAAAAAAAACTCCGAAATGACGAAAAGCTCGTTGAAAAAAATTCTTTTTGTTTCTATCTCGTAACTGTGAGAGAATGAAGAAAATAATTGCAAGTTTAGGACGTTTGAGGCGTTTAGATAGCGAGACTTGAGTCTAACTGTGCCAAACTATGAATCGGAACGTCTGTATAAATATAGCTGGACCGAACTGGGCTTTGCCCTCGAGAAAATTCTCTTCTTAACTCCCAGACGTTGTGACGCAATGCTAACTAACGTACGAGAACTAACTAACTAACGAACGAGTGACCAAGAAAAAATCGTAAACTTCGGCAGACGAAAATAATAAAAAAATAATAAAAAATAAAAACAGAGATAAATAAGTAGATGACAGAATGGTATAATGACAAGTGATTCAATCGCATAGCCCATGATGAGGGGTACTAAAAAATCTCTACCTATAGATGTCATATATGATAGAAAATTCTTACCAGGGAACTTAAGTATATACACACACGTTATTTGAAGGCTGTTCTTTAAAACGTCGTTTCGTATAATACGAAAATAGAAAATCTGCGTTAAACAACGTGATCGTCGTCTCTTCGTATAGACATCGACGTCGTAAAAATACGCGTCTCTATAGTCGTCTGCGACGACGTTACGGATCGGAAAAATAAAAAAAAAAATAATGAAGCTGGAATAGTGTTCGAAGACGTGAATCTACACCCATATACTATACACACATGTCTCGTGATCATGTATGTGAAAAAAGAAACTAGTCATACCCCCATGAAAAGTCGAGTAGATGGAAAATATGTTTAGTATTTGTAACTAACGAGATAACGAGTTCCGGTATTCGTATGGTAGAAACTAAATCTTATAGAGAAACCGCCTCTCCGTTTAGCCATATTGTATATAAGTATGTAATACATACATATCATGTGCAGATACACAGACTGCACGCACAATCGCAAAATAAATCGCAGATAAGATCAAATTTTACGAATTTACGAAAAGGAGATGAAGAGATTCTGCAATATTGTCATAGCGATTTGATAGAGAGAGAAGGTAAAGAGAGAAAGATGTGGGTAAATTCTGGTATCAAAAATCTATTCGGAAATGTATAATATTGATAAATTAATTAGGGGTTACAGAGTTAATCAACGTAACGCGAGTTCACCGACGAATTATATAGCCGTTTGATACGACGGTTCAACCAGTTTAAGAATACCATATAGCGATCGATACGTGTCTATAGGTAAAACCAGGGTTTTATGGCAATGGTAACGAGCTGTTAAAACTTTAGCTATATATATATATGTACCATAACGGCTGATATTCTTGACGCTAAACAGATCACCTATAGTTTCATTACCGTAATTATCCCGACGATTACCGATATGTGTACGTATATATTATAAAGCCTGGTAAACATCTCAAAATTCGATACTACCAGTCTGCCTCTCTCTTCTATATGTGTAACACATGTGATGTACCTATGGACTTTACATCATTGAGTATAAATTCAGTTTAAAATCGTTAAGAGTCTATAATATGGTCTATTACCGAAGAAAGAGAAGTTTTTGTAGGGTAGGGTAGAGGTAGCATCGTTGATCCGGATTATTTTTTGAATTTTCAAAAAACCAATATAATACATCGAGTCGGGGGATGGGGTCAGTCTTAGATCGTAACGGAGGATGTGACGCACTTTTTTTCTTTTTTTTTTTTTTTATCTCTAAAGTTTGCGAACAAAAAAAAAATAGAAAAATAAGAAAAATGACTCAAAAAGGTAGAAATTTTCTTATCGCAAAATTAAAAATTCATAGGTTTTTTTTTTTTTTTTAAACGAAATTACATGAATTTAGGAATATTACCTTACGAAAATTTGACCATAGTAATTATAATATGTAATAATTTACGAGAACAAAAGATTGAGACGATAGAAAATTCGTTAGATATGCAAGAAATGAAGAAAGAAACGGAGAAGAAAAAGAAAGAAGAAAAAAGAGAAATGAAGTTAAAAAAAAAAAAAAAAAAAGGTGTAAATTTTTGTTCAAACCATTGCGCGTTATTATGCGAGAAAGTTTACGCAGGTTTGTTATTAAAGGTGAGGTAAAACTGGCATAATTAAAATAAACAAACACCAAGTCATCAAGGAAAATCTGTATACACTATATATATAGATATATACTCTATATACTCTATATACCTAGTTTAAAGAGTATATGTATTATATAGGCTATACATATATATAAGTTTGATGATGATCGAGATGTGAGAAGCTAAACTCCATATTTCTTCTGACACAACTCTATTAATATTATGTGAAATAATGGAAAATAGATTGAACGAAAGAGGGGCCAAAAGTCAACCTAACTTATAGTATAAAACGTCTAAAAAGAAAAAAGAAAAAAACGAGAGTAAAGACAAAATCGATTTTTATAGCATCATTTTTTTTATGATAGTAGTAGGTAATTATTGTCTTAATTGATAAGAAAATAAGAAAAAGAGATGAAAATAAAGGACTAGTGTTATACAAGGCTGTTTAATATTTTCATAATAATTTCTATAATTTATCATATATATATATATCATCGCAATTAGTTTCTATATGGAAAATTGAAAAAAAAAAAAACAAAAAAAATAAATTATTTTCTATGCTGCTTTTTTTCTTCTTCTTCTTCTTCTTCTTCCTTTTCTTTTTCGTATCGTTTAAACACGTATCGAGTAGATAATATATTATTCATTGTGAATGATTAGGTAATGATATAAATGTGTGTATATAGATTTAGAAGAGAGAAAGATTGATTTTTTTTTTTTTTTCTCATTTTTCTGTTTATTTTTTTTTTTCATTCTGAATAGATAAATTATTTATCATTAATCTATACATCGAATACTGAATATTGAATATTGAATATTGAATATAGATTATTACTGTATGAGTAATATTGCTAAACAATAGTTTATACTGTTAAGTTTAACATTACATTACATTACATGACATAACATAACATAATATAATATAACATACACATAAACGTGTGTGTATACATAACGAAAATTTACTTACGTTAGCGTAAACTGTCTGAAAATAACCATGCATAAGGTATACACATTAGACTTGGTAGATTTTCACTGTCGCTGTCTCTCTTTACTTCACACTATGACTGGTCTTCTTCTTCTTCTTCTTCATTTTCTTCATTTTCTTCCACTTTATCTTCTTTTTATTTGTCTTTTTTTTTTTTCTACTCCTCTTTTTCTTTATAATTTCGAAAAAGATGAGCCGAATTAACGATTCAGTATATAATAAATTATGCTACTATATAGGCTTTCGGTATGAAATAAAAAATAATAATAATATCATTGAACAATAAATTACTGAATGATGAAAGTCAAGTTCAATATCATTTAATATAACATATAATAGTACTTACCCTTTGAATAAAAACCATTGATACTTTTTTTTTTCTTTTCTTTATCATCATCACATTTACTTAGTATGTATAAAAATCTACCGTATAATAAAATTGATATTTTATTTATATTTTTAAATAAAATTATACGTTAGAGAGAAACGAATGAATATATATACGTTATGGTTTTTCCTCCTTATTTATCGTCGTAGTCCCGAATAGAGCTGCACGCACGCAGTTTGCGTATAATAATGCGAATAATAATTTTTCCTATACTTATACTTAGGTATAGCTGGGAATGAAAATCTTATATTTTTTATAATTTAACTGAAAATAATAATAAAAATAATTTTTTTTTTATATAATAATGATTGTGTGAAGCTGATATAATTCGCGTCACTAATGCCATAAGATCGTAAGCATCAAAAAAATTTTTTTTTTTTGCGGATATGCTCAAACGATGTTGTATGAAATGAAAAAGATTTTGCCAACAAAGAAAACGAAATTTTTTTTTTTTTTTTTTTTGGTACTTACGACCTTATGGCATTAGTGACGCGATATCATCACCGATAGATCTACTATATACTCTATAAAGAAACATAAGTCAATTATCGCAAGATCACTTTTTATTGACATCGTCAAAATTCTGAAATAATAGTTAGTTTTTCTTTCTTTCTTTTTTTCTTTCTTTCTTCTTATAACATCGAGGAAATAAATTTCATTTATATTGCTATTATGTGTCTATAAACATACACAAGTTATCCAAGCTTAATACACGTATATATATATATATAGTATAAGAAGATAATTAATCCACACCCTCGCGAACGGTCGTATAATAAAACCGCAGTAAATTTCTATATATACTATACATAGAGTTCTTAAATTTTGAAATTTATATTCTACTCTTGATTTTTTTTTTTTCTTTCCATTTTTTTCTCATCTTCATCTTTATATCCTTACAACTTAATAGTGCAGTAGTCGATTTTAAAATCTCTTAATACTTATTTTTCTTCTCTGTCCCCTCCCTCTCGCCCCGCAGTAATTATTAATTTATTTTATATTATAATGATTGAATCGTCTCGCCAGAACGAATGAGACCACGATATGTGTATACTATATATATTATATGTATGCCAGACAGTTATTCATTTACGCAATTATTATTCTTGTTCCAATTTCCTGACGTCTATAATATTATATGATCAAGTTTTACGATAAGATTTAAAAAAGAATTTTTTTTTTTTGGTTTTGTTTTTTTTTGTTTCTTTTATGATGAAAAAAAAAAAAAAACCGATAAGAGATGAGTAGGTATAAGAATTGAAAATAATTAACGAGAAAGCGATGTTATTTTTTTTTTTTTCTTCTTCTTCTTCGCTGATGAATCATTTCTTTCTGTTTTGCTCTCTATACGAAAGAATAATTATTTTTTTTTTATTTATTTTTATTTTTTCAACTCCCCATTGAAAATCTTGTAGTTAGACGTCGGATAAAGAATCCTGTCCAATTTTTAGCTCTTAATTTTAATTCTAAGAACTCGCACTTTTCTTTTTAAGTTTTCCCATGCTAAAAGGATCTAAATATTACGAATTTTTTTTTTAGCCGCGCACAACTCAGCCGCATTTTAATGGATTGTTCTCATCCAAGACTCATTTTACAGAGAATTTAATGTTCTTCAAAAGTTCCCATGATAGTTTGATTTATTTGAAAATATTGAACTTGACATTTTGTTAGAATTTTATATTTCAAAAAATCAAAGTCCTTATATCTTTTGAAATGATGGTTTGAGAGACTTTATTCATTGGACTTTTTTGTAGAGAAATAAATTTCCTACAAAATTGTTAAAAAGTTTTTTTCTCCAAGTCCAACTGTTCATTCGCCCACAGTGAGAAAGAAGAATTATGCATAAAATCGACTTTGAAGGCTCACACAGATGCAGCGGTTGAAACCACAGCCAAACTACCTGAGGCACTTTTGAAGAACACTAAATTCTCTGTAAAATGAGTCTTGGGTGAGAACAATCCATCGAAATGCGGCTAAGTTGTGCGCGGCGAAAGAAAAATTCGTAATCTTTACATGCTTTTAGCATGGGAAAACTTAAAAAGAAAAGTGCGAGTACTTAGAATTGGAATTAAGAGCTAAAAATTGGACAGGATTCCTTTTTCGACGTCTACTACAATATTTTCAATGGGGAGATGAGAAAAAAAAAAATATATATATATTCGTTTAAAAAAAAAAAGCACCCTAGTATGTATGGTACACGTGTATGTTTGCGTTCATTTTCGAAACAGCATTCTGCAACGGCCTTGCTATTTTTACTCGTATATTTCTTGCACCCCGGTCGCGCTCGCGATCATCTTAGATATAGTGTATATAAAGAAGAGAGAGAGAGAGAGAGAGGCTGGTTGAAAATTCACTTTGTCGTTTCAATTTCCTCAAAACTGCATTTTACCAACACAGCTGTCGCTCATTCTTCTCATTGTATTCAAAGAAGAAGAAAAAAAAGAAATCCAAACTACGTTGAGACTCGACCTTGTTGCGTCCTCGATCTCTCTCGGAAAATCCTACCTATATATCTATCTGTATTCCATTCGAAAAGAAAATTTTTCTCGATTCAGAAACAAATTTCTGATTTTTTTTTTTTTTTTTGATTCATTTAATTTTAATTTTTTCTTTTTTCGTTTGTACGTATAACCTCGAGAGAGAGAGAGAGAGAAAAAATCACCGGCCAATACACGAATATATGTGAATATGTTTCGGTCTGTGAGCAACGTATAAATAACCTTTTGGTATAGCCTTCCGCGAGTTTTGCGAGATCTGCGACGACCGCACGCGCTCCGAGCTCTTCTGGACCCACCAACACGCGATTATAGTTACTATGCCACGTGTCGATTTATCGGGAGTATAATATAATATAATATAATATAATATAATAGAGAATATTAAAATCAAAACCTATAAACCGAAAACAACGTTATTCGTATATCATTTTTTTTTTTTTTTTTTTTTTTCAAATTTAGTTCAACAATCCATCATAATATACGATTTTCGTCATCTTCTATATATCATATCGTTGTGTTAAATAATCAGAAAGAAAATAAGAAAAAAAAAAAGTACTGATTTTTATCACTATAGGTATATGTAATAATACGATAAATCAATAATACTCCTCGCCTGACTGGCTGGCCTGTCTGGCTGCGGCGAAGGTTGCACAGATAAGAAACGGAACCAAAAAAAGAAAAAAAAAACTGTCTTGTTTTATTTGTTACTTAATTAGTTATATAATCATTTTTCGGTTTTTTAATCTCTTTTTGTTTTTTTTTTTTTTTTTTATCTACACATTAATATCAGAGACAGAAAATATTTTGCGACTATTTCAGAGATACGGAAAAGAAGAAGAAGAAGAAGAAGAAGAAAGAAAAAAAAGAAAAATTATTTGTCTCATTCACGTTTCTGAATTATAACATAATTTTTTACGGTAGTAGAATTTGATTTTTCTCTTTTTTTTTTTTTTTACATTCGATAATCCGTACTGCGGTATATAACTCGTATAATTTGTCCAGACATTTAATTGCCATCCAATTAGATATAACTTATGATATATCGGAGAATATAAATTAATGAAAATAAAATTGACGAAAAATTTTCAGTCTACATATTACCTACGTATAAATTTATTTAGCGTGGTCATTAACCCTTAGAAGCATGGTGGTAACCCACGTTACCACCTCGATTTTCTTGAATTTTTCTAATTTATTTACTTTTTAACGTATTCAGATCCGGTTTTTTGCACTTTTCACTTACTTGAGTAATAAAAGAACATAAAAATACAGTCCAATTAGCATGATTGTTTATAATATAAGATTGATAAATGAACAAACTAAACGAAATTACGTTTTTTTTTCGGAAAAATTCATTTTTGGAGAATCAATCCGAAGAAATAACTCGAAATTTCATACATCAGGGTTTTTGGGGTCGCTGATGACGAATCTGGAATCAGATTTTCGAAATTCAAAATAGCGGATCCAATATGGCGGACCAAAAAATTAGAAATGTCGCTCGAGCTTTGAAATTTTTGTACATTGGGGTTTTCGAAATTCTGATTCCATATTCGGTATCAGCGACCCCAAAAACCCCCGAGTAACAATTTTCGCGATCATAACATCATTCAAAAAATGTATGCTTCAAAGGGTTAATCAATTTGATCATTTTTGAATTTTTGAAAAAATTCGAAAATTCGTAAATGATCAAATCAATGACCACCCTAATATCGCATATATATTGTTTTAATAACGGGATTTCCTTAAGACCTGGAGAACTGCATTAGGATGACGAGTATTTAAATTTGATATGGTGTTGAACGAATCGAGTTTGTTACATGGGTATATATATATACATATATACCGTAGTTATTATATAGTTATTAATCTATATACCTAAATACCTTTACATAAAAGCTCGTAAGTTTTTATCGCCTAAGGCTTATTTCCGACATAATTATAATCTTACCAGTTCTTAAATATGGATAATTCATAAACTTTAAGAGTCGTCGAACATTAAAGAGAGAGAGAGAGAGAGAGAGGAAAGGGAAAAGAAAAATTAACAAGATAATAAAAGTCGAGAGAAACCTTTCGGGGTTCATCTTTTCACCGATTTAGAAAAGAAAAACAAAACAAACAAAAAATTTCACCAATTTTTTTTTTTTTTTTTTTCCCCAGTTTTCTTTCTTCTTTTTTTTCTTTTTGTCCCCCAATTTTTCTTCTCCTTTCCTTCTTTTCTTCTTTTATTCTTTAAGGAAGATTGTCACGCGGTAGAATCGTGTACGAAAAAAAAAAACTATATATAGTTACGACCACCAATCGTTCGTCCGGGATAAAACAGCTCTCCGACAAATGAACCCTCTCTCTCTCTCTTTTTTCTCTCTTTTTCTCTCTCTCTCTCTGCAAACGACTCAAACAGCCGGGTGTGTATACCTATATGTATACTAGTTTCGAAAAAAAAAAAAAAAAAAACTGTTAAAGATTCTTAAACTCAATGACGTCAGATTTCGTCTCTGACGTCTGGCGTTGAATGAGTGAAATATAGACCGTTGAAAAAAAAAAGAAACAAAAAAAAAAAAACAACAAATCGAGAAATTAAGAAATTTTTATAGTTGTACCGAACTTGGATGAAATTTGAAAACAATGTGAAAGAAAAAGATAGAAAATTTAAGAAATTTAAGAAATGTCTGAAGTTGGTTTTAATTTTTGTTTTTTTTTTTATTTTTACGTGACTTCCTAATTTCGAAAGAGAGAGAGAGAGAGAGAGAGAAAGAAAAAAAGAGAAAAAGATCGTTTTTCAAAAACTTGTAATGAATAATATGTGTATAAGCGCGTTTATTATAATGGAAAATTTTCGGAGTAATTTCTGCTCCTGTTGGCTGGTAAAAAGAAACTAGAGGCGGCTTGTATCGGTGGTGGCTGGGAATTCGGGGGTTCTATATATAGTGGGTTTTGTCGGGCCAAGGACATTTCGGAACATTTTCAAGTTTATTAATATCGGGGTGGTATAGAGAAGAGAATGGAAAAAAAAAAGTGAAGAAAAAGAAGAACACAATCAAAATCCATAAAATTAGGAAAAAAAATTTTACGTAGTTCTTATAGTTTTTTTTTTTCCTCTTTCTTTCTCTTCTTTCCGCAAACTTAGCAACGCGCTGATAAATATTTCACGGGAATAAAGAAACATTTGAAAAATAAGAAATGAGAAAGAAAGAACAAAAAAAAAAAAGTACAAAACTCAAGGAAAGAAATTGTATCTGGGAAAAATTTGTTTGTTTTCGTTTTTTTTCCTCCGAATTAGATTTACACATTAAATCGAGGACCAAGTACTACACAATCCTTGAGAGAAAAAAAATTCTCGATTTTTAATAAAAAGAAAAAAAAAAAAATGTACAATCTTCATTCCCAACACCCGATAGAATACATTCGAATATAAATCTGGTCTTTGCCTAGACAGTTGCTATATAGACATAGAGCTTACGAGCTACAATTCTTGGCAGTAGGATAGAGAAGACTACGTCTTACGTCATTGAAACGCTGCCACCCAGTCTTCTTCCCTTTTGATTCTAGAATCTAGATTCTGAGTTCATACAAAAAAAAAAAAAAAAAAAAAAGAAAAAAAATGAAACAAACTATTTTCTTCCTCGTTGATTTATTTTTTTTTTATTCACGATTTATTGATTATCAAATTATTTTCAATTTTCTTTTATGATTTCAGAAGGATACTGCAGCCTTCACGAGGTGCGTATATATACTACGTAATATCACTACCTAGTATCACGTAGGTATAATAGTACCTGTACTACTTCGAAAAATATTAAATTTTATAAAAAAATTAGATAAATTATAATTAAACGAATATTATTAATAAATTAGTAATAAATAATAAACTTACTTTCATAAAATTTATCTTATTTACTTCAATTTCACTCTCAACCCCTAGCTCAAAAAAAAAAAAAAAAAAAATATATATATATATATATATATATATATTTATTGGAATTTAAAAAGCACAAAAGCTGCAAGGAAACAAAGAGTGGCTCGCTCGTTCGTTCGCGTTGGGATTTTTATAATTAAATACTTGACGTGGGAGGTTGAGAAGAATATATAAAAAAAATTAAAAAAATATAATATAAAAATATAATATAATATAATATAATATACAAAAATTTACTACTCCTCTTCGAACAGCTGGGAGTTAAAATCCTGCCTCAAATTATTTTCCGAAATATTTAAAAGTCGAAATCCTTTTCCCATTATTATCACCTCGACGGTTGATTTGTCAGAAAATCACCCTGAAGAAAAATTCTAGCTCTGACTTATCCCCGTCTTTTATATAAGGGGTAATTTTTTCGTGGTAATAACCCCAGGCTATAAAAAGTTGAATTAGTATTTTCTTGTTGATTTGATTTATGATAGCATACTATATGTATACACGACGCGAGTGACGATAGTCGGACAAACTTCGTCTTCTTTCTCCACCTCAAGTGTAGTTTTTTTTAATAATCAATCGATTAAAATAATGAAAAATAATATATATTATTTTTTTCCATTTTATTATCTAATATAATTTTTAAATATTATTTAATTTTTCGACGTTTTATACTCCGCGACCTACCGACCCACCAAACAGTGACGTCTATATCGATTGACCGTGCAAGAGAAGCTCTTGAGTGTGTTCGTTCGTCGGAGTATAGAGACCCATGCGGAAGGTGGGACCGAATACCAGACTGCCAGGGCGTTGGCAAGTTCGCGATCAATACATGGCCGCCTCTACCTCGTTGCTCGAAAGCTCGCACTCGGCTAGCAGCCCCAGGGTTCTGTTCCGCGGGTTCTCGTTTCGTATGATTTTTCTTCGATAAACTTTTCGGTGTTTAGTTTAGTTTGATAGAATGAAACAAGGGGGACTACGTGATATACAAATTAAGAGTTGTGTTATCGCGATAAAGATATGATAAAAGAAAAAAAAAAAAGAAAAAAAAAAAATCGCTACCAGAGATGAACATCGATAATTTTTTCAAATTTTTATTTAAAATGATTTGATAATCAGCCGAAATACTGAATAATATACCAAATTATTACACCCCGTCCTAATTGATCCTCGTTTACTCAAATAGTCAAATTTTTAATAATATATATATATATAAAAAAAAAAAATATATAGAAATAATTAAACAATCTGAAGCCTGACACTCACTCAACTCCGATGATGACCCAATTCTGCGTGGGTGTTCGAAGGCTGACATTGCTTTCAATATAATCATACATATAGGTACTTATCAGTGCCTTTCACAACACGGATTAATAAATTCGCTATCGATAATATCGGTGGATTAAACTATCCGTCAAAGTCTGAGAACTGAATAGAGGAAAAGATTGAAGTTTTTAGAATTTGTTGAAATTATTATTTTTCTTTTTTTTTTTCCGTTAGATCATCGAAACTTAACACGTGTCGTAAAATCAGTGAGTGATAAAAATTAGAAGAAAAAAAAAAAAAAACTAATCACTCTTAAGTCTGCACTATCCGCGAATCGATGAATACAGGAATAAAAAAATTGGCGATAAAAGGCGATTAAAAATTAACGTCGAATGCCTTGTGACACGGGGATTGATGATAATCGATTTTACAATTTTTATGTATCAATTAATTACCGTCTAATATTAATATCGCGATATTGATATTGGCATTAAAAATTTAACACTTAGAATTTAGAATTTAGAATCAACGTATCAGATATATGGAGTTTATGAACCCTCTAGAGAGTTCGTTCGTTGGTTTTGAATGAACGCTATACTCACTCCTCCTCAAAGTCTTTAGTATATAGATACATACATATACGTATAATATATATATATATGCTGTGCAATTAGCACTTGAACTCAAACTGCTTTGATATTTCGGGAAAATTTCACCTAGTGGTCTCTTTGACTTGTATATGCTATTTCACGGTGTTTTAGACTATGAAAACATCTAACTGTAAAATAGATATGATATTATACTGGGTTTAATTAATTTCTATAAATTGTCATATTGACAAATATATAACGTACTAGCTTTAATATTTACTGTATAGTAATATAATAATAATCGTTAAATATTCTGTCTTAGTACATATTTTAAGAAAAAAATAAAATAAAATCCCTCAAATTCCGCGATAAGATAAAAAGTGGTAAAAATGATTTCAAGTACCTATACTACAAAACAGAGCGCAAATACAGACAACCAAGCTACTATATCCAAGAACGATTTCTAAAGGAAACTTGAAAATCTCTCTCAAGGGGCCGGTACTCCAAGCCCTTTTTTTTTTTCATACTCTACTTCTCATATTCTCCGACAATCCGATATCTCGACTTAAAGTCGTATTTCAAATGACGATTCGTAGATCATATATAGTTGTAAAATTTATACCAAGTATAAGGTATACAGAAATTAATAAAAAAAAATTCATATAATTTCTTGACAAATTTTGAACTTTATCAAAAAAAAATAAAAAATTTCCGTCGCTCCCCCCGATAGTTAGCAGAATTAAAAAAGATCCTCGTTGTCCAATCGTAGAGCTTAAAATTGACGCAGACATAACTGCGCATGAGCGGAAGTTGCGCAGTGCTTCGTAAATACGACCTATACACCCTCTGCCTCTTTGGTCAACTTAGATTTTATATAATTCGGAAAAAAAAATTATAGATCGTATCCGAATTTATGGTAAAAAAAATTTAAAAAAAAAGGGGTTATCTACCCTGAAAATATAAGTTAGACTAAAATATGAATCTCAAATCATGATTTGTTCTAAAAACGGTCTCTTTTCCTTTCCGTATCACTATCAAAGTGCATTGCAGCACCGTTAGTTTATCTAATCTCATTAACGTAACGTAAGCATAATGCGGTCTCTGGTCTCTTCCTGTACCACTTCAAATCTCTAGAGATTTAGCTGCTGCAGTCTGAGAATAAAAAAACCGGCCATGAGTATTCTATGATGAAACTAGGGGGTGTATTAAAGTTTCTAACTTACAGTCTCATAGGATTTTTGACTAATTTTACTTTAACCTATGTATGTATGTCTCTCCCTTTACCTCCCCCCCTATGAGAGTCGATTGACATTAGACTGGCCTTAAAACGAGGGATCGAAAATACCCCCGAATATAACAAATCTGTCTAATTTTTGTTTTATCTAGGAACTATAGGGGAGCCATCAGCCAGGTTAAATCTGTTTTTATAAAAAAATATGATTTTATTTGTTACAACGACAGCAGTAGGTATATAATATATCATGCATCTGATATCTCTGTTAGGAAAAAAGAAAAAGAAAAAAAAAAAAAATCACACCGCAACTTGCGTCAGTTAAGAAATGGAAATGGATTATAGGACTGATATTACGCCCGAAGAACGTCAAAAGATTGATAAAGATCTCAGAAAGTGCGTCAAACAGTCGGACTCTAGTGATCACTCGTATCTTGGCTACTTACTTAGAGAAGTTATCGTGCGGTTTAGAATTCTCATAATCAGTATAGTTATGTCATAATATTACCTCGCTAGATATTATAAATTAGATTTCCTGATCGTCATAGGAACGAGTCGATTATTACCGAATGAAAAAAAAAAAAATTATAATGTTCAAAATTTGAAACTGCGTATGAATTGAGAATTTCAATATTATTATGTTGAAAAAATATATATTATATATAAAATAACTAGTTGTACTTATATACCTACCTAGATATAGTTTTATTTACACATTTGCGGTTAAATTCTGTTAAGCTGATCGTTTAACGGACATATTATTCATAACTACTGTATAATATACATACGCAAATTTGTATATATATATAATATATAATATATATTCCCACGAGTTAATTAATTAACAACCCACACGCGGATATGACGTCAATTCATGATATGAAAATATATATATATATATATTTATTATATATGTACGTCATATGTGCATAAACAGGTATATAAAGAATATAAAAAATATTACATAATTATTGTAGAATTATTTTAATATAAATTTATATTAAAAATGAAAATAAGGTGTAGGTATATAGATATTTTGAATTCGCGAATTATTTTTGCCGGTTAAAGAATCGTAATTCCAGACCACTGTTTCTTATACTATATAGTATATATGTATGTATGTATACACATACGCGTGGCTTGAACAAATGGATATATATATATAGGCTTTTTTTCGCCGTCTCGATGTCGCCGAAAAAAAAAGAATAGAAAAAAAAAACAAATATATAAAGAAACTATAGAAAGGGAAGAGAGAATAAGCGAAAGCGTAAGAAAATAAAAATAACGTAATATACCTCGTAATATACCTACCTCTTTTATTTATTTATTTTTATTTTTTTCGATTTATCAAAATCAAAATCAAACGAGTAGTAAGAAACAGAAAATTCAAAATTCGATTATTGAATGATAAATACTAATGTAATCAGTCGATATTTACAGATCAAAAGATATATATATAATATATCTATCTTTTAGGTATAATGGGTGTACATAGAAATGTCGAATAACAAATTACAAAGACCATATTGACTGAACATACGTCTTGAATGGGAACTAAGATAAATAATATGGTATATAGTAAAATAATATACAGGGTGATACAGAATGCAGTACTTTTTCTTACAGCCGTAGATTCCTCGTGAAAATCTAAGACCAAAAATTATTCATCTTAAAATGTCGAAAGCGAAGTCATTTGAGTTGGATTTCGAGATCGAAGTGTATTTTTTTGGCTAATATAAAGTTCCTATGGGGGGGTGTATGAATTTGATATCAAACAACAGAGCGTCTCATGCCGTTCAAAAAAAAAAAAAGACCCACCCACATCGATAATTTTCGTCAATCTAAGAAACTATGAAAAAATCTTGCGTTCGTTTGCGGTCGATTTTCAAACCAAGAGTCTATTTCTTAACCCTTTGAAGCATACATTTTTTGAATGATGTTATGATCGCGAAAATTGTTACTCGGGGGTTTTTGGGGTCGCTGATAACGAATATGGAATCAGAATTTCGAAAACCCTATATGTACAAAATTTCAAAGCTCGAGCGACATTTCTAATTTTTTGGTCCGCCATATTGGATCCGCCATTTTGAATTTCGAAAATCTGATTCCAGATTCGTCATCAGCGACCCCAAAAACCCTGATGTATGAAATTTCGAGTTATTTCTTCGGATTGATTCTCCAAAAATGAATTTTTCCGAATAAAAAACGTAATTTCGTTTAGTTTGTTCATTTATCAATCTTATATTATAAACAATCATGCTAATTGGACTGTATTTTTATGTTCTTTTATTACTCAAGTAAGTGAAAAGTGCAAAAAACCGGATCTGCATACGTTAAAAAGTAAATAAATTAGAAAAATTCAAGAAAATCGAGGTGGTAACGTGGGTTACCACCATGCTTCTAAGGGTTAACGTCGTCGTGAGATCCGGCAGGCCTACAGTAGCGATGGCCAAGCCCAGTCTCGTATCTCCCCTCGTATTAGCTTACTTTAAACGGTTCCTACCTGAAAACAGCTTCGCTTTCTACATTTTAGGATTTAGGAATTTTCCGTCTTAAAATTTTCACGCCAGGAATCCACCGGTGTAAGAAAAATTATCGTATTCTGAATCACCCTGTATACATATTCGGTCGTTTTAATAAATTTGATATCAAGTTTCGTAATTATTAATCAACGTCCTTGAGCATTACATATACACCTATCTCGGTCAATTGTCAACTTTATATGTTAAGGTATATACTAATTAAACTCGTGGGAATGTGTTATCGCAGATATTACGATACCGTAGCCTCTTTATTTTATTAGATTTTTTTTCTTTTTTTTTTTGTTCTTTTTGTTCATCGATTTATCTCTTCAATAATCAATATTAATCATATTATACCTATACGAGATTTCAGTCTTTTACTTGATTTCTATTATTTATTTCTTTTCTTTCAAATCTAACGAACTTTCTATATCGTCTAAAAATTTAACTTTTTTTTTTTTTTATCAATTTGAAATAGTCCGGATGAACGAATCGCGAATTGTACCTTACGAAGACTAAACCCATGAAAATAACAAAAACGAAAAAAAGTAAAAAACCTGATTTCCGAAGCAGCTAGGTCCCGTTGAACGAATAATAGAAGTTCGTTACTTCGTTAGTTAAGCTAATTGTTAAGCGAACCACGTTATCAAGACGCGTTGGAATCCTTGGTAAATTGATTCCTGTGAGTCACTTGGTGGTCTGTATGTTTGTACAATTGTTGATTTTGGGTTGTTAGATATATATATATAGCTTCTTCTATATCCGAGCCATTCACACACGTAATAATCAGCTAATTCGTATGCTAAGATAAGACAGGGTCAAACAGGAACAAAACCGTTATTATTGTTCCTCAAATTTATGTACAAACAACGCGTATTTAATTAACAAATAATACAAATAATAATAATAAAAAATGAATAATAAAAAATAAAAAAATAAAAACGGAATAAAAGAAATGTTTACCTATCGGGGATCAAATTACAGGAATAATAATTCCCTAACCCTCTTCTTCCATTAGTTAATAGCTACAAGCCCTTTGCATATTCTGACTGACTGCGAAGTTCATTACACGCGTGGTATAATGCCATTAGTACGACGAGTGGGTGGGCTCGCGTAGATGTGTAGATATAGCCGCACGTAAGACTATATCACTAATTGGAAATTACGTTATAGCCTTGCGCCCAGCCATGGGCATGCATATCGATGGTTGAATTTATTCGGTGTGTAGCCACCTTCAAACTTGAATCTATTTTATTTATTATCATTTTTTTTCTTCATTTTTCTTCATTTTTGAAGAAATTCTGTGACAAACAGCAAAGGAATTTTCGAAGACAAGACACGACTGGCCAGTTTCAAGGAAAACCCTCCCTACTTTAAGTACATGGAACAAACTTGTCAGAGATATAAACTACCCTTCGTAGAACTACCGATAATCTGTTTTCGAATCTCTTTAAACGTGGAAAACAGCTTTTGTTTAATAAACAAAGATTATCTGAACAAAGTCGAGAAAGGAGTTGTAGAATCCTTGTAGTTTTCATATATTATTATCATATAGGATTATAATCATCGTCGAAAATGAACGAGCTTTAAAATTACGGTTGTTTAGTTTTTCACTAGTATAAATCCTAATCGCTTTTGTATAATAATAATAATGAAATGAAATGAAATGAAATAATGAGTTAGGTTTTTAGGTATTAGTAATAAAGATCAGGGCGTGGAAGAGGAGCGAGGTAATAGAGGTGATTATATACAGTTATATACAGATAGACAGTAGAAATACAGACCCATAGCTGTGGGGCTTCGATTTACACGACATGTCACGCTACCCTCTACCCACCTAGATATACCCACCTGACTAGCTGCCATTTTCATTATTGCTATCGGTAAAGTTCACAGTGGTTCAGAGCTGTTCTATATGCTCACATTTAACGGGCTTCTGTGGGTTCATAGTATCTAAATTGACCCTGATCTTTCGATATTTATTACAAATAATTCGCAATTTTTTTTTTTTTTATTACATAACATATACGATATATATATATTAGGGTGGTCCTTAAATACCAACTCGAGGAGTGAAGCATGGCAACCTTTAGACAAAAAATCAAAAAAAATTATCCCTAAATATTAGATTTTTTAAAAAATTCCAATAAGTGCCTAAAGAGGTTCGAAGTTTCTCGTTTAAATAACTTTAGATCTTATGATTTTTTTTTCTTCCCATTCGATTTTGGGTCAATTTTGCTCCAAAAAATTCCACTATATAGAAAAAAATCAAGGAAATTTTTTCGGTCAATCTGTCTATGATGTTAGCCCCTGAGCCTGATTTTTTTTGCACAATTTTACGCGAAAATATTAGAATTTTCGATTAGCACCCTTACGATGGGATTTTTTTTTATATTCTGAAGGTCGTTTCCGAAGTAAAATTTCACGAGGAAGGCAGGGAAAATTGAAAAAAACAAAGAAGAAACGGGAAAACTTCAGGACTCTTTAGGCACCTGTTAGAATTTTAGAAAAAATCTAATATTTGGGGACAATTTTTTTTTTTATTTTTTGTCTGAAGGTTGCCATACTTCACTCGTCAATTTGGTATTTAAGAACCACCCTAATATATATATATATATGGTTTATTTCATGGCAATTTTAACGCGTTAATCGCAAACGAACAAATGTTATTTGTTATTAGAAATGCGTGTTTAGTCTTGACCAGACCGAGAAGTGGGTTCTACCTTATAATACGCTACCACGGAATACGTTACGTAATACATCGGAGCTTTCCACGTCAAATTTTCAGCCCATTTACATCACCTCCTTCGATTTTGATCATTTTTTTTTTCTTCAGATTTTGTCGCAAATATTAATGGAGAAAAATGAAAATGTTATTTTCTTCTTATAAGGGAGGTGGTGTGCCAACCTAATCGTCAATGTACCCTCCAAGCTTCTAGAGAACAAATTTTTCTCATTTGAATTTTCGTTTTTGCAAAAATTGATAAAAACGTTCGCGAAAATCTCGAAAAACGCGATTAAATGCAGAAAAAAATAAAAAAAAATGTAACTCGACCACGTTTGAGTGGATCAAAAATTCGTTCCATAGAAGCTTAGAGCGTACACATTGACGATTCTAAAAATTATTCGTTTTTGTGTTTCCGATATTCCATTTGCCTATATAAACGTGGTCACCGTTTCGCGCAAATAGTTTTTCGCAAAGCTCTACTCAAATGGACGCGCAGCGGACCTGATTATAGTGATATTTGATTTTTTTTTTTCAGTTTGAAGCGGAAATTCGTAGCTTTCAAATGCTCATTTCACAATTATTTTCCACCCTTTATATTCTCACCGCAATAAAACATTGAATACGATGAACGTTTTATCCTTCTCGTTTTTTTTCGTTTTTTTTTTTTTATAACACAGTTTCATTGTACACTGGGTTCAGTTAAGAGGTTTAATACTTTCTGGATTATCTAACCGAGAAAATTGCAACTTCAACTATAGTATATAGGTAGTACCTCTAGTAAGTCTTAACACTATTTGCCTACGGTAGCATTTGATGCCTTTTATTCGCACGAAGCCAACTAAGTAAGTAAAGTAAATGCAGGGTGCAGGTTGGGTATTTAAACTTCATTATTTCAAGGATTTACTACAACGCTTTATAATTCGCTATATAGAATCTAAAGAATAAAGTAAATGAATAAAAAAAAAAAAAAAACAAAGTATGATGCATTTGTCATAGCTAATACCTAGAGTATATAGGGTATATTCATTTGATCGTAAATCATTGTAAAAAAAATAGACGGTCATAGCCTTGACCATTAAATATTCAATTTCCCATATTTCTTAGCTTAATACAAATCGCATCTAAGCAAACGAACTTTTGCAACTAACTATACAACGAGCTAACGCATGAATCAGCGACACTCGTAGCTCCGGGACTTGTCGTCGCCTAGCGTTTCGTTTAGTCTAAGTAATACAAGTAAAACAAGTAAAACAAGTAAAACAAGTAAATCAAGTAAAACAAGTCCTAGGTAGCTCAGACCGTTAAAGTTCTGCGTCAGACTAAACGTCGCGTTTGAACTCAGATCTCGTTCACGTTACGTTACGTTACGTTTCTATGTTTTTTGGTTCGAGATAGAAACCCAAATTTCACCAGTTTGTTAAAAAAAAAAACGACAGCAAAATAAAAAAATTGACAATAATTCTTCCAAAAAGTACCCATTTTTTTTCTTCTTCTTCTAATTGATTGAAAAAGGGGGAACGAAATTATTACCGTTGCGAATAGAAATGAATCAATTTTTTTTTTTTTTTTGTTGTTAGTAACCGTAACAGTACGACGATATCTCACGTCAGAATTGATTAAACTCGTCTCCCTCTGTTTTTGTTTCATTTTTTTTTTTTTTCAATTTTTTCCTTTTTTCTTTTTACCGAAAAACTCGCTACATTCACGAGCGGATGTTTTATTCGCATTTCCGTCACAGCTATCATTATAATGACAATCATGAGGCAGTAGGTAGTAGCAGACTTTGGTACCCCACAACGCGGTTTTAGATTTCACTATCATTACGTTTACGTCAGAGAAGTCGGTTTATGACTCGACCTAATTTATTCATAAAACGTTTTAATGACTCGGTGGGTGGGGGTTGGGGGGGGCTACGTACTGATCGTATGAGAATGATCAAATTAATTGACTTTTTGTGAAAAGAAAAAGAAAAAGAAAAAAAAAAAAATTCTCAATCCTGTCAATTATTTATAACATTATATTATTTTAAATTACAAACGTTTTCGGAAAAAAAAAATTTCGAATCGTCTAAAACGATCGAAATGAACAAAACCTTTTATATTCTCATATATGAGATGATTGAGAATTCTTATTATACGTAGGTAAAACTCAGAAACCGTTATTTGAGGAAAACAACTCATCGTTTAATACACGGAAGATAAAATCATCGTACATACTCGTATAACGAACTAATAAGAGATAAATGCAATGATGACGTTACGACTATTACACGGGTGTATACCTATATATGAAAAATATTAAAATTTCTCTTCGTCAGCTCTTCGTCGGTCACATTATCTCATTAGTCATAACGTTAAATACGTCATTCTTTTGACGTAGGTATACAAGAGAATGATTCAGAATTCGTTACAAATCTCTTGAGGGTTTCAATCCTAGTGAAAATTAAGATCGAAAAGTTTCTCAGCCATTTTTCCAAATTAATGATTTTTTTTTTTTTTTTTTATATAATACATCATTTGTCAATTTTAAAAAATCTCAAATGCGATGCCAATGAGTTTTCTCGTTTTTTCATTCTTCAATATCAGAGAGATTTCTAGATGAAAGTTTCTTGTTTGCGGTACGGTGGAAAATGTTTTTCAAAAAAACACAAAAAAAAATAAAAATGTGTGTCTGTTTATGGTTCCAAAGAAAAAAAATCATTTTTACCGAAAATAGATTAGTCACGAATTCTGAATCACCCTATATATATATATATTAGGGTGGTTCTTAAATACCAAATTGACGAGTGAAGTATGGCAACCTTCAGACAAAAAATAAAAAAAAATTGTCCCCAAATATTAGATTTTTTTTTTAAATTCTAACAGGTGCCTAAAGAGTCCTGAAGTTTTCCCGTTTCTTCTTTGTTTTTTCAATTTCCCTGCCTTCCTCGTGAAATTTTACTTCGGAAACGACCTTCAGAATATAAAAAAAATCCCATCTTAAGGGTGCTAATCGAAAATTCTAATATTTTCGCGTAAAATTGTGCAAAAAAAAATCAGGCTCAGGGGCTAACATCATAGACAGATTGACCGAAAAAATTTCCTTGATTTTTTTCTATATAGTGGAATTTTTTGGAGCAAAATTGAGCCAAAATCGAATGGGAAGAAAAAAAAATCATAAGATCTAATCTTATTTAAACGAGAAACTTCGAACCTCTTTAGGCATCTATTGAAATTTTTTAAAAAATCTAATATTTAGGGACAATTTTTTTTGATTTTCTGTCTGAAGGTTGCCATGCTTCACTTGTCGAGTTGGTATTTAAGGACCACCCTAATATATATATATAATATATCCGTAAGTTTATCTATAATTCATTTATTTATTTATTTATTTATCTCACAGCTTACTTCTGCTACTGCAGCAGTATAATATACTTTAGCCTTGACCGTAAGCAAGATCAGATGCTGTTTCTCAAAGCGACTAGCTGATCCCCTGCCTAGGTCAACACTTTACTGATATAGACATAATTTAGTCGATTTTATTATAATTTATGAAATTCGGTCATTCGGTAGTTTTTTTTTTAAAATTTTTTTTAATTTATATACCTATTTTTTTTTTTTTTTGGTCTTTTTTTTCACCCGTTTTATTTATTTTTTTTGCACTTGTGTGTATAAGAATCTACTATAGAACTAGGAACGGAGACGGCATCCTAATCCTGCAGGGTTATACGATTCTAGGTATTTAATAATACAGAGAGTCTAGATTACGAGGGTTGGACACGATGCGCGCAAATACCGAGAGAAATAATAAATATCTACGATATAGGAAGACCGTTTTTTTTTTTTCTTTCTTTCTTTTTCTTCTTCTTAAAATCGACCGAATTTCAAAATCCGAAGAATAGAAAAAAAGAAAAGAAGAAACCGAAAACTTGGTGAATAAAGAAAAGAAAGTTTCCTGTTTGTTTTTGTTTTTTTTTCCTCGTCTCGTTTCGTCTTCAAAAAATCTAAAATTGACAAAAAAGATAGAAATATATATATATAAAAAAAAAATAAAAAAGTATTGAAACATCATCGTATCGTGTCTACAGCTCGTAGAAGATTCTTATATCTCTTATGACGCGACCGGAGAATTCGTAGGTACAATATGACCCAGTGACGTAGCTTTTACTAATCGATTTAGTGAACAGCGTCGCGTCGTTCCGCGAACGAACCGACGCTACGCGACGTCGTCGTTGGGGCGCTTCCGAACTCCTCGGTTCGTATAGTTCGGCCAATATAGCTGGTAGCAGCCATATTGGATTTCTCTTGCGCGCCAACAGCGGGGAAACAGAATAATGTGCGAAACCACTCTAGATTTTGCGAAATTTTCAAAATATCTTTAAATGGCAAGAAAAGAAATTGATTAAAATTCGATAAGAAGATTATATCGGTTCTATCTAGATCAATTATTATTTATTCCATATTATTGAGGTGTACGTTTCTGGTCTTGTTTTTGTTTCCTATTTTTTTTTTTTTTTTTCTACAATGATTTTCAAATAATTTTCAATTTTTTCAATTTTTTATCTCGATTTAGTTTCGCGTCTTATTCCGAGTAGGGGGGGGGGGGCCTCTTTTTCAAACGCGTAATAAGACCCGTAGGAAAAATGACGCTCCTGAGAATCGTCGATAGGTAGATGTATATATATATATATAAATATATAAGTTGCGTTTGTAAAGAGACGACGACGTCGACGTCGATGAGAAGTACAAGGAGGTGTATAGGTAATAGTATAACGCTTGCGCAGAAAGTATCACGAACCGTCAAGCTAGCGAACCCCCTCGAAGTCAGTACGAAAAAGTCATCGTAACCGAACACACTGTATACATCGTGTTGTGTGTAAAAAAAAGCAAAGAAAAAAAAAAAATTAAAAAAAAAAAAACAACAAAAAGACAATAAAAAGTCACTAGAGAAAGAAAGATCGAAGAAACAAAAAAAAAAAAAAAAAAGAAATCAGAACGGAAAACACCAAAAATTATATTAAAAAAAAAAAAAATACATAATAAATATATAATAATTGATAAGATATATATAAGAGAAAGAAGGAAACAAATAAAGAATAAATCAACAAAACCAATCTGCTGTTTTTCTTTTCTTTTTTCTATATACTTTTCTACTTTTCTCTTTTTGTTGTATATATATATAAACACATCTATTATATATATCTATCTATCTAGCTTATGTATCTATTATCTAATTAATCTTATCTTTACGGACCAAACCACCACGCATGACCCTTAATAATTATTCGTCGTTGTTTATAATATTATTATATTAGTTTATACGCGGTCGTTTGAAAAGAAAAGAAAAGAAAAGAACAAAAAAAAAAATAAAAAAAAAAATACCTCATATAAATATATAACGAATCAAACGATTATTAAAGCACGTAATATAATATCGAATAGGTTAGCGGAGGGGGGGGGGGGGAGGGGGTGCACATGAGAAAAAGAGAGAGAGAGAGAGAGAGAGAAGCAAAAAATAACAACAAAAATTAATCTTAATCTTTATAATGAAAAGATATAAGATATTTATTAATAATAAAGAATAGAGTGGTGATTGTTTTTTCGTTTGATTAAAGAAAGAACAAGAAAAAGAAAAAGAAAAGAAAAACAAATAAAAAAATTTAATTAAATTAAAATTAACCCAATATACAGAAACATATACCTAATTTATTTTTGACTAACTAAACCAGTCAGGCTCTCTATTCAACTAATTTAATATTATATGATATATATAATTATATATATATATATATATATATAGCGACTGAACTTGTTTAATAAATAATCTAAATAAGACTTGTGTGAATCTATCGTTGAACTGCACTAGTTCTAACATCCGCTAAATTTCGAATACATATAACATATATATAATATATATGTATATATTCACTTAAAGATAACGAGAGCCTTTAAATTATTGAATCAATCTTTCGGCGAGTGTAAAAAAAAGAACGAAAAAAAAAAAGAAAAAAGGATTAAAAAGAAAAGGGGGGTAAAAAAACTGGTAATCTATATACCATCGATAGTGATCACTGATCAAATACTATTTTTGAAAGAAAAAACATTATAATCGTTAGTATAAGAAATCTAGAACTACAGTAGTATAATACTGTTAATATATATGTATACTGTGGTTTTGATGATATGATAACAAGATAAAAAAATATATAAATATAAATAATAATAATAATAATAACTAATGTCCTAATAAATAGAGCAAGGAATATGTGTCAACTGTTGAATAATAATATGATTCATTATACACGTAACGACGATTCCCACTTTTATACATTTAGATCGGGATAGAGAAAAAAATTAAGAAATAAGAAAAGAAAGAGAGAAAAAAAAAAAGTAAAAGAAGGAATACAAATTTAATCTTCTTCGTTTATTAAATTATCATTTTTTCTCGTTAAATTCTTTCATATTTCGCGAATTACTTGATTTTAAAAGTATACCGCGATAGAAAGAAATAAGAAGAAGAAGAAGAAGAAAATAGTAAATAAAAAAAAAATAAAAAACCTAAAATCAATATCATTAATAATAATAATAATAATAATATAAATGTGTCGATCAAGATATAAAAATAAAAAAAACTGGTATATTATATATATATTTTGAAAAAAAAAAATAGATTAATAATATATAAATATTTGTCGAGTACATAATATATATATAAATATATATTTATATATGTGCCAGTGCAGTAACTGAAAAGGAAAAGTTATTTTTAGTGTTACCCGTGCGTCGTGTATCGGTACAAAGACGGCGGGATTTACAAGCAGTGGCGTGTGCGTGGTGTGCCGTTGCGTTGCGTTACGTTACGTTGCGTTGCGTGGCGTAGCGTGGTGGCGTGGTGTCTCGATGAATCTGTGCATGTGACACAGGGTGGGCTTACCAGATATACGAGAAATAAATAAAATAAAAATTATAATAAAAAAGTAAAAAAGAAGAATAATAAGAGAGAGAGAGAGAGAGAGAACAGCCGGACCAAGCCTTCTTCTACCTTTATCAAATATACACACACACACACACAACACCTATATTATAATATATAACTACTTACTCTCGTTTAATATACATTAATTATCATAATATAGTGTATTGCTACGAATTTCTTATATTTGACCAACTAGTTTTAACCAACATCTACGTGTGACTGCAGTGAGTAAGTAACAAAACTGCGAGGAATTAGTCAGATCTATTATACTATTTATGTACCGGAATTATAAAGATTATTATTATTATTTATCAAACTGATATAGTATAATACTGGTGAAAATAATTATTCTATATAGATTTTGATACGTTTAAATAAATCATATATATGTAATCGTTTAGTTTTAACAAATCTTCGAAAAAGATATAGATACGAAAGGGGGGGGGGGGGGGGATAGAGATCAGATTATAAGTCTATTAGATAAGATTGATGAATAGATATATTTACGGGACAGGTATCACTATACGGGGGTGAAAAATAAACGGAGTTTCTTTTACGTAGGTATTATGTAACTGTATGATCTCAAAAGTACGAAACAAGTTTAAGAGAGATGAACGAGATCTTGCCTTTTAGTTTAGTTTAGTTTCATTTCGTTTCATTTCGTTTCATTTCATTTCGTTTCGTTTCGTTTCGTTTCGTTTCGTTTCGTTCGTTCCGTTCGTCGAAACATTATTTCGGGAGTGCCAGCCAACCAGCTCCGCGGACCAAAATTCACCCGGACGCCGCGGTGGCGGACACAAGGGACGCCTGGGGATTCGCTTCCATTCTCATTCTCATTCTCATTCTCATTCCCATTCCCATTCCTATTCCTATTCCCTATATCCATACCCATTCCCTTACCTTAACTTTCACGACAGAGAATATCAACGACGCGCGTGGTTTAATATAATATATAGAGCCACGCGTTAAACTACCAAATATATTATACGTTATTCATATCAATATTTATCGATAACTATCAAAATTCAGCCTAACCGCAAATCGTCGTCGATTTATCCCATTTTATTTCATCCTACTATAACTACGTTATATTATTTTTTTTTTTTTAATTTTTTTTTTTGAAAATCGTTTAAACATTTGGGTAATTCTAACGATATTAAATAATAATTATTCAATATGCGAATAATACCTCCGAGACGTTTTCCGTTGAAACTGATACCTGGCAGCCGCTAAGACGCGGCTTAAAAATATACTTTTAAAAATATAGCATAGACGCGGAATTCCTGTATTTACTGGCTTCAATTCCTGGCCTTTCGTGTTCATTTTTGTCATTTTTCATTCACTCCCGCATATCTTGGAGACCATTTTTTTTCTCTTTTTCTTTTTTTCATTCTTTCTTTCTTTCCTACTTTCGATCCGTCAGATATGAAGATATTTTTTTTTTTTTTTTTACCTATCTTCAAATGAAATTTTTTACAACTACCAAAACTCGATAATTATTGACGAGTCTCAATTAAGTATATCTCCTCCTCGTTGCCTATTATAATATACAGAAGTGGAATTTCCAGCTTAAGCTAATCAATTCATTGATTGGCAATTACTTAGCATTTACTTGCTACTTTTTAATTAAAATAAAGAAATAAGGTATAAGAAGGAAGAGAAATAATGACGAAACGTAGTAGAGTACTCGCTTTTAATCCGATACGTTATAATTAATCCGATCAAAGTATTTAGAATATAGATTTTTCTTTTTCTTTTCTTTTCTTTTTTCTTACAATATATTATTTTCATCTGGCATTCAATTTACTTGATCGTAAAAAAAAAATAATATCTTATTTTCAAAACATTGCATAATACTTTTGCATACTTTGTTTCTCGAATTAACGTAAGATATATTTAATTGGATTAGGTTCGGTTAGAGGAAGCACTATTTGTCATTTGAAACTGTCGTATATTTGCGAGAAAAAAAAAAAAACATTCTCTGTCTCTATGGATTTTTGAATGAAAATTTTTCAAAAATTAAATAAACTACTCGCAGTCCGCTATATAGGACGGATTGTAAAGGTGCTATTTTATAGGCAGAAAGTAGTTTAGTAACTTATTAGATGTTTCTAGTGATTTTTAGTTAATTTTTCTTAGTGACTTTACTAGAAATATCTAGTAAGTTACTAAATTGCTGTTTACTATACCCATGAAATATCACCTTAATAGTTTGTCGATAAACGCGTGTGTTTTTTGTTCCTTTTCTTCTTTCTTCTTCTTCTTCTTTTTTTTTTTTTTGCTCTTTTTCTATTTTCTTTAAGGTTATAGATAAGACGTTGGTGAAATTTTCTAAAAATCGGTTTAAATGCATGATACATCTATACACCGCAGTGTTATTATTCAGTGAATTTTCATTATTTTACTCGATTATACTGCAACGGATTGGGATATATAGTCTATGTATTTACGTACTCACGTATCTATCCTACAAAGGAGTTGCGGTTTTAATCGTGTGATGATTATAAGTTCTTTACCCTTATACCCCTGGGTACTGAGAACCCCTGTGCAAATCTAGGAACAGTTATAATCATGCGAAAGTTAATAAATAAGGTTGTAAGAAATTCAAGAGAGTCAAGAGATTCAAGAGAGTCAAGAGGCCATATTCAAATCGCGCGGGTCTCAAGGTTCGTAATATATAATATATATATATATATAGGTATACGGGCATTGAAGTAACAAACTATTATAGAAGAACAACCCGACGTTGAATTTCTCATGCCGAGTAATTCTTCGTGTTCCGAAAAAATCTAAGTTGTTTAAGTAGTAGTTTCAAACCAAGAGATGTAAGAAGAAAAAAGAAAAAAGAAAAAAAAAAGGTCTAACTAATCTTTATTCGAAATCTGTATAACGGCTCGCGATGACGTCGGTAGACACAAGCCAATGCTAAAAGACTGCGAGCAGTGGTGCTCATCTTGAAAAAAATTAACTCATTGAATATGCGAAACGTTATCATTTCATGTTACATTACGTATATGACGTTTCAGGGTCCTCATTTGACTATGATATACGATTAAGTAACTACAAGAAGGTTATATAGATATGACGTAATTTTTCATCTAAATACTATAATATATTATAACATAATGAGACAAACAGAAATCTTAAATAGGATTCGGGTTCTATTTATCTATAGGATCTATATACATACGTAAAGTAATAATATATTTGCAGTTTGCTCCAAACGATTGACGTCAAACAATGTAGATAATCGTAAATATGCCTGTCAGTTTATTACACAATAATTAAGTTTTTCGGGCTGTGTTATCAAACCCGAATGATAAGCCGACGTAGGTGTATATAATATATCTTTGAAATCTTTCTCGACGCCTCAACGACGGCGAAGGTTGTTCAATTTTCTATAACCAGGCCCCCCCCCCCCCCCCCCCCCCCCCCCCCCCCCCCCCCCCTTACCGCACATAGAGACCGTAGCTTACATTTCTACAATACGAGTGCGACGCCTGGTGGGGCGCGGCGAACCGTTTGTACGTAACACATTAATGCCCTCGAGTCTAGCTTCATATGCTCATCTCAAACTTTCATACTCACTCCTCACTCGGCCGCTAGCCAGTGTTACAATCGCGTCGTGGTCCGGTGTGTGAACGCGAGTGAGTAATAAAAGGAGAGAAAGCGAGTTGTTCAGTTATTATTATTATTATTAGTTTTTATATATATATATTTATCCACGATTATAAAATTACTTTTCAACAGTGTATTAAATCGGTGTGTGATATATATATACACACACACACACACACACATCGTAACATAGGTAGTGTAGATAAAAATAAATCTGTGGTAAATAACGATCTTTAATATAGTTTAAAAACATTATATATTTATTTAAATTGAATAATACCGCCACCTTATACCTGGTGTGTACGTACCTCTATATTATATACTCTGATCCAACAAATCCTTTGGCTTACTATATCACAGAAACAACATACATGTATACCTATACTCACACATGTGGTCAATAACTCGGTCTCGATTTCGCCGGGGTAGCATAGCAACTTTTTACTCTATTTATTATAAAACCCTACTCTCGGTTCTTATAGGTGCAAACTTCGACATCTATTGGTAAACCATGGTATCTCTCACATGTACTCTTTCTCCACGGTTCTTTTAGAATGAAATGAAAGATTAAAAAAAAAATATATATATATATATCGAGGAGAAACTGTACTCGGTTGTTTTTTAAATCTTTAAATACGTATTATATAGATGGGAATAGAATATTGTGAATACATGGTGTTAATACAGAATTCCTAATACATCGATGTATGTAAATCATTATAACGTTTTTATTATTATTATTATTATTATTTCTATATTAACTTATTTAACACGTAAGTATCATAGTAGTAATGGTAGATCCTCGATTGTTTTACTTTTTTATTATTATTATCATTATTTATTTTCTTACTAAACGCGCGCTTCTATATATTTCAATGTTACACCTTGGTGTACAAATCGCAGACTTACGTCACTTCTATAATTTGTCGCGAATTTTATTCTGCCTTTTTTTTTTTTTTTTTATCTCTCTCTCTCTCTTCACCATCAAAGACACGTCTCTAGCGCCGTATGAGATCGTAGTCTTCATTCCTTTCTACTACGTCAGACTGATTTTGTTACGCGATTGTTTAATGCCTTAATTTCATTCATTGAATTTAGAAAAAAAAAAAACAAAAAAAACAACTCTTACGTTACTTTATATACTGTAAATAACTATGATTTATGAAATAAGAAATTATTCTCTTTTCTTTATATAAGACAGATATTCGTTGATAATTTAGCGATTTTGAATTATTAAACGACTTTGGGATCGGCGAGAGTTGAAACATAACCTCATTCTTCATTCCTATTCATATTCCTATTCCTATTCCTTCCCTCTCTATAGATTTTTATTATACACGCCTATTCCACGCTATAACTATCATAACTCTTTGTTATAGAATTAACGGATTTATTGCCAAAGCGTTGAAATTCAAATTTCGAACGTTTATTAGAAATGAAAGGTTATTTTATTTACAGACGAAAATTTATTGGGGGTATATAAAAGAAATAACCGAGTATTAGAAACGATAGAAAATTTCGATAGTTCTATTTTTTTTATTTTTTTTATTTTTTTTTCTTCTAATTATATTCGAAATATTACTAGATGTATGTTAGATTAATATAAAGATATGTTAAGTCGTGAGAGAGACGAAAAATAGATTTTACTGTTATTTGATTAAGAAATATTATCATCATACCATGTGATACGATGTGTATATAAACGATTCTAAAGATCGCAAATTCGTCACGTTTAAATTATACGCGCGACTCATTCCGTTCAACAGTCTTAGATCATCAATGAACTATAAAATGATGAATCAATGAATAAATTAGATAAATTAAATAAATTAGACTCTAGAAAAAAAATTTAATATTTCTTTCATTCCTACAGAGTCGAAAATGCTAATCAATGGCATAATTTCATCCAAGCATATCACCCAGAGTCAATAATAATCTGAATAATGAAATGAAAGAAAGAATTTTCAGCTATTTCCTAGTCTGCTGGTCTTGAAAATGAAAATTAACGCTTTGGTATGATTAATTAGCGAGTAGGAAATGTATGTCTTTTATCAACTTGCTAATTTATTCCTTCAGCAGAAAAATTGATCAGTATATAAGCTACAGAGTAGTGTTTAAGTAGGTCTAAAATCTGAGAACTGTAGTGAAAGTAGCTAGGGAGAGACTCTGGTCTATTATAGCTGCTCCAATATTCATCACAGATCATTACAACGTTGTTTTTATTGAATTTTTTTCAGATTATTGGACCTCCAGGTACTTGGAGGCTACGAAAGTAGCTACAACGAAGCAATAGCAAGAGTGGTCAAGGTTCGGGGAGCAAGAGAAGAGTTGGCGTAAGCCAACGTTATAAAGAAAAAAAAAAAAAGAAAAGAATAAAGAATAAAATATGGCGACGGTAGACGGGCGGCCGGCCCAGTATGGGATAACGCTGAAGCAGCTCCGTGAGCTGATGGAGCACCGGGGCCATGAGAGTATCGCGAAAGTAAACGCGTTTGGTGGAGTTCAGGAAATATGCAAAAAATTGTACACCTCCCCGAGCGAAGGTTGGTAGAATTTTTTTTTCACACCTGGATAGCTCCGAGCTTTGATATCATCGACCGATGTCATACTTTGTTCAATTTTTTATCATCAGGTCTTAGCGGCTCGGCAGCGGACACTCAACACAGGCAGGAGATGTTTGGTTCTAACATGATACCGCCTAAGCCTCCAAAAACTTTTATGCAATTGGTTTGGGAGGCGCTGCAAGATGTTACATTGATTATTTTAGAAATAGCAGCGCTGGTTTCTCTCGGTCTTAGCTTTTACCAGCCTGCTGACGAGGAAAGTACAGGTGAATATAACCCCCGTCGCATCTTTATTTAGTTGATATTTAATCAGGAGAGTATTTCGGAGACCTGGACAATGGCAAACCATTTAATATTATGTAAAATTGTCGAATTAATTATCTAATCCACTTATTTATACAGTTGCCCCAAATCCTGATGACGGCGAAGGTCAGCACGGGTGGATCGAGGGTCTGGCGATCCTAATTTCAGTAATCGTAGTCGTATTTGTAACAGCTTTTAATGACTACAGTAAGGAAAGACAGTTCAGAGGTCTTCAAAATCGAATAGAAGGAGAGCACAAGTTCTCCGTCATTCGGCAAGGCGAAGTCAAGCAAATATCAGTCTCTGATATAGTCGTCGGTGACATATGTCAGGTAATAAATAAATAAATCAATGTAACAGTCAATTTTCAGATATATTCAATAAAGTTGAGCGCTAATCCTTCTCTCCGAACCTTCCGACAGATAAAATATGGAGATTTGCTACCAGCTGACGGTATCCTGATACAAAGTAACGACGTTAAAGTTGACGAGTCCAGTTTGACCGGTGAATCAGATCACGTCAAAAAGGGAGAATCGTTTGATCCAATGATGCTGTCTGGTCAGTAGAACGCATAGAATTTTTTAAAGACTGGGACATTGACGGGAGTCTTTTTGAAAAAATAGCTTAAGATCATTGATTCTGAATTCAGGTACCCATGTGATGGAGGGATCCGGTAAAATGCTGGTCACTGCAGTCGGACTAAACTCTCAAGCCGGTATTATATTCACTCTGTTAGGAGCTGCGGTAAATGAACATGAACAGGAGATCAAGCAGATGAAAAAAGGTGCGTATTTGTGCGTTTAGCTCCAAAGGATCTTCGGGATTATCACAGGTTTGGGGTAAATGCGTGTCTGCTGCCTCTAACACAGTTAGAAAATTCATTGTTCAGATTTTTGTCTCAAAGCTAGAAGCAGCAGAGACGTAAAGTTGGTGGCATGTGAAGAGTATCAAAATCGAAAATCGAGGGAGAACGAACAACTGATTTTATTTAATCGGAGAAAATATTCATTCAGTTAAATAAATAGAAGGGCAAAATACTGGTGCAGATATTATCGCATGGTTTTTAGAGTTTTTGATGTGATACTACATTGATAAAATGATATATCTACCATAGACGTTACATATATTATTCTTATTTTAAGCCCCCCTCTTACCCTTGGCATGGACCTTGCATCGTTTTAGAGTGGGTTTAATTATTAACTTATTCTCATTAACCAATTCCGTAAATTATTTCAGAGATAAATTTCATTTTAAAGAACACTGGAAGATACTGAAATTCAGGGGGGAAGCCGAACTTTGAATACCGGCTAGCTACATTTTTGATAAATTTAACGAAATTTTTTACACACCCCATTCTAAATAGTTGATAGCATTATCGACGCACTTTAATGCATCTTGCTCTACCCCCTCGTCACCCTACATTCGATATATTATGAAAATATGTATGTATGTGCTGATCATCTGTGTCCCCCCCCCCCCTCTCCACCAATATCTGTATATAGTACGTTGTTTGAATCGTATACATTAATTAAAAAACTTATCAAGAAAATGGATAATAATTAAAAATGATTGTAAACGATTCAAATCATCGTCTATAGAGAGAAAAAAAAGCAAAGAATATCAGGAAACCCACATATGTAGTGACCCGTTTGATCGTCTTCATCCCCCCCCTGTGTATTTTTCAGCCATTGTACAATCTGGAAGGTCTAATTAAAGGTCCAATTAAAGATTTATCGGTTTTTTGAAAAGAAAAAAAACGGATACTCGATATTATGGTTTATTGCTTGAACCTTCCAGGTGGTTTACTATGTATGGAAAATTTGAGCTGTGTAATAATCAATATACAATACATGCACAGGATATTTCGAAAAATCAATTTTCACTCTTTAATTAAGGAAAAGAATTATTATTAGTGTAAATAATTAATTAGCATATCGCTTATAATGAACACAATGACGATAGTGGCGGCTAGTGATTAAAGGAAATACCCTGCTGCGGTGTATTGTGAAATAAATAAAATACCAAAGAAGATAAAGTTGAAATAATAATAAAAAAAAAAAAGAGTATATGAATAGTTACGTAATTTATTGATGAAAAGGAAAAAAAAACAGTAAAGGAAAGAAAAGAAAAGAAATGAAATGAAATGAAATGAATAAAAAGTAAATAATTATTCTTACGAAATTGCTAATAAATTTTTTCGTTTTTTGCATGGAATTTTTTTCTTATCTAGAAGCTAAAAAGCAGCGGAAGAAGAAGTCTTTACCAGGTGATTAAAATCAATAATATAATATAATTTCATATAAAAGAAATCAGAGTACAAAAAAAAAAAAAAAAAAAAAAACATCAATAAGCAAATATATCTAAAATAGAAAAATAGAAAAAAAAAAAACCATAATCATCGATTAACTATCAGACTATAATTTCGATTAATTACATCGCATCATTTCTTCACAAATCTATTCTAATCTCTCTCTTTCTCTCTCTCTCTCTATTTGTTTTTATATATCTCTATCTTCTAATTTTTTTTATTTAATTTTGATTTTATTTTTATATTTCTTCGTTTAATTTGAAAGTAAGAAAAATCGCGAAGTTAAAAAAAAAAAAAAAAAAACACAATCTCATGGATTATCGTGAGAAAAATTTTTATTTCGCACATATGCTGTTACATTCGACATTCTTAAGAAAAAAAAACGGTCGAATGAAACAGCAGCTCGATCAATTAACTATCCTACACCGCTTCTGTATTAGAATAACTTAATAATCGCATACGATAAATAATAATAATAATTATTCCCAATGTGTACCCATACCCATATATTATCTATACAGGGTGCGCCAGAATTAAGTGGCCAAAAAGATAGGGGTAATAGAGGAGGTCGAGCTGAGTAAATCGACCTATATAACATGTGGTCTCCGAAGTCGCGTTCGCGACATACGGCAGGTTAAAAAATCTCGCTACACGCCGCAATTTAGGCAACCGAGTACACAGCAGGCAGCGGTTAGCAGTATTGTTGATAAGCGCGCTCGACTGCTGATTCAAACCATAACACTTTCAAATCTACGAATTTCAAACTTCAATGTGGAATTTCTGAATTTGCAAGCGATGTTCATTTCCATCACGCATCCTTGTCGTTATGTTTGGGGAAACTTGAATGCCAAGAGTGTTGACGTTTGAAATTCGTAGATTTGAAAGTGTTATGGTTTGAATCAGCAGTCGAGCGCGCTTATCAACAATACTGCTAACTGCTGCCTGCTGTGTACTCGGTTGCCTAAATTGCGGCGTGTAGCGAGATTTTTTAACCTGCCGTATGTCGCGAACGCGACTTCGGAGACCACATGTTATATAGGTCGATTTACTCAGCTCGACCTCCTCTATTACCCCTATCTTTTTGGCCACTTAATTCTGGCGCACCCTGTATACTATCAATACCTCATTTTCGCATTAATGGTGATGGACTAAACGTTTGGTATTAGTGACATTTTTTTTTTTTTTGGGGGCCCTGTTGAAATTCCGAATGGTCAAGATTCCGAATTCGTTTTAAATACGAATTTTCAGAAACGTTGAAGTTTCAAATATTTAAATTCCGATAAGGCAGAATGAAGGAATTTGAAAAGTCGGTAAATTTTCCATATATCTGCAGTACGAAGACAAAAAATAGTTCATTCTAGTCGAGGTCCACTTTACGTAAAACCCGTTTTATCTACTTTAATCCATACCTTCATTATATCATAAATAATTGATAGGATTTTGGAACTTTTTCTTTTTTTTTTTTTTCCAAAAAGAAAAAACACGATCAATACAGAGCCCGAGTTATTAATTGTAAATAAATTAATAGAGGCTTTCGAGGGAATATATATATATACCCTTTCTAAAACCTACGAGTTGGTGAATATTGAATTTCGAAATTTCCCACCGTTCGGTATTTTGAGAATTCGGAACTTCAACCCGGCCCGAAATTTTATGTTTCTGCATTTTGGTGGCGGTCTAATCCGTTGATTTGATTTCGTTTTCATGTTTGTTTGTTCGTTTGTTTGTTTGTTTTTTTTTTTTCTCTTCATTTTTTAAACTATAATATTTGAATTGTTTTGCTACATTGATATTAAATTTCTATACGTGTTTCACTATATTATAATATAACACACACTGTAGTCGAAAAAGCAAGAATTTATCATCTATCAATATCAATCACTTTTCTATGAATACTACTAACGATCTCTAAATAGAATAATTATCACCGTATCTCTTTTTTTACATTGAAAAATCAAAAATCAATAATCAATAATGAGAGAAATCATACTAATGCAAAAAAAAAAAATCTTCGTGAATTTTTTGCATCGTTAAGGAGACGAAGCCGGTGAAGTAACCGGAAACAGCCACGCACCTGCGGTAGAAAAACGTGAGCCTGCAGGAAATCACGAAGATTCATCCCAACCGGCCCCAGAACCTACCAATAAAAAGGAGAAAAGTGTGCTCCAGGCTAAGCTGACTAAACTTGCTATTCAAATTGGATACGCCGGTTCAACAATCGCCGTTCTTACAGTCGTTATTCTCGTTATACAATTCTGCGTCAAGACATTTGTCATAGAAGAAAAACACTGGAAAAGTTCATACGTTAATAATCTAGTACGACATCTGATCATCGGTGTTACCGTACTGGTAGTTGCCGTACCCGAAGGTCTTCCTCTCGCCGTAACTCTGTCCCTCGCCTACTCAGTCAAGGTTCTTATTCTCTTTCCTATGAAAGTCACTTTTCTTTACATAAACACAAACATAAAATGCTCTTTTTTGTTCTTTAGAAAATGATGAAGGACAACAATTTGGTACGGCATTTGGACGCCTGTGAGACAATGGGTAACGCTACCGCAATTTGTTCAGACAAAACCGGTACATTGACAACAAATCGAATGACCGTTGTCCAGTCTTACGTGTGCGAAAAAATGAGTAAAGCTACGCCGAGTTTTAACGACATGCCAAGCCACGTTGGCAATCTTTTAATCCAAGCTATAGCGGTAAACTCTGCTTACACGTCGAGGATTATGCCGTCTCAAGATCCTACCGAACTGGCTATGCAAGTTGGTAATAAGACCGAATGTGCCTTACTCGGATTTGTCTCTGCCTTGGGCAAGAGTTATCAGACTATACGAGATGATATTCCCGAAGAGACGTTCACTAGGGTCTTCACCTTCAACAGTGTAAGGAAAAGCATGTCAACTGCAATCCCGAGACAGGGCGGTGGCTTCAGACTTTTCACGAAGGGTGCTTCGGAGATAATAATGAAGAAGTGAGAGTCTCTCCCTATCCTTTTTTTTTTAAATTTTCCAATTTTTTTTTCCACTTCTATACATTTTTAATCTCTCTGTTTACAGATGTGCCTTTATCTACGGTCGAGACGGACATTTGGAGAAATTCACACGCGAGATGCAGGAGCGATTGGTAAAGAACGTGATAGAGCCAATGGCCTGCGACGGTCTCCGTACAATTTCAATAGCTTACCGTGATTTCGTACCGGGTAAAGCCGAGATAAACCAGGTCCACATTGACAACGACCCCAACTGGGACGACGAAGAAAATATAGTGAACAATCTCACCTGCCTTTGCATAGTGGGAATTGAGGACCCTGTCCGTCCCGAAGTACCCGATGCCATAAGGCGGTGTCAAAAGGCTGGAATTACAGTGCGGATGGTTACAGGCGACAACATTAACACGGCTAGATCGATCGCTATGAAATGTGGTATCCTTAAACCAAACGAAGATTTCCTAATTTTAGAAGGCAAGGAGTTTAACCGAAGGATAAGAGACAGCAACGGCGAAGTCAGGCAACATTTATTGGACAAAGTATGGCCAAAGTTGAGGGTACTCGCCCGGTCATCGCCGACTGATAAGTACACCCTGGTCAAAGGTATAATTGACAGTAAGAATACGGTGAGTCGTGAGGTTGTTGCGGTCACAGGTGACGGTACCAACGACGGTCCAGCCTTGAAGAAGGCTGACGTTGGTTTTGCCATGGGTATAGCGGGCACAGACGTTGCCAAAGAAGCGTCTGACATCATTTTGACAGATGACAACTTCTCGTCAATTGTGAAGGCCGTTATGTGGGGTAGAAATGTATACGACAGTATAGCCAAGTTCTTGCAGTTTCAATTGACCGTTAACGTAGTAGCTGTTATCGTTGCTTTCATCGGTGCTTGCGCCGTACAAGACTCACCTCTTAGAGCGGTACAAATGTTGTGGGTTAATTTGATAATGGACACTCTCGCCTCACTCGCTTTAGCAACAGAAATGCCAACACCTGATCTTTTGCTGCGAAAACCATACGGTAGAACAAAACCGTTGATATCTAGAACTATGATGAAGAATATACTTGGCCAAGCGATCTATCAATTGACAGTTATTTTCGGACTCCTATTCGTCGGTAAGCAGGCTTACGGGTGTATCAAAGATATCTTAATTTTCACTAAATTCTTTTATGATATATTTTCTTTTTCTCTCTATTCACTATCAGGAGATAAAATGCTCAAGATACCAGCGGGACAAAGTGGTGCTGAAAACGGTGGACAACCAACGCAGCATTTCACTGTTATATTCAACACTTTTGTCATGATGACATTGTTCAATGAAATGAACGCGAGGAAGATTCACGGACAGCGAAATATATTCGAAGGATTATTCACCAATCCTATATTTTATGGAATATGGATCGGCACTGCTTTGTCACAGGTATTATTTATATTTATATTATTATAGAAACAACTATTCATTGAAATGATTCGTCTACGATATTATATTACCTATAATTAAATATAATAATCTAAAAAAATGTATCGCTAAATTATTATCTTCGATTTAAAGGTGGTCATTGTTCAATACGGAAAGATGGCTTTCCACACAAAGGCTCTTACTCTTGAACAGTGGATGTGGTGCCTGTTCTTTGGGATCGGTACTCTACTTTGGGGTCAGCTAGTTACTACTATACCTACCCGCAAGATACCAAAGATTCTTTCGTAAGTCTTAAAAACAAACAACAACAAACAAAAAAAAAAAGATATATAATATCAAAGAGATATAAGGAATCTCTCGAATATCATATAATATATCAGTGTGTTGACCTCGTTTTTCAAATTAGTTACCTATACCAAAAAAAAAATAGAAAAATAGAAAATCGAGGACAACACTTTGACATCATCTAAACATAGCTCATCATTTCGTATCCATTTAACAAAAGATGGAAAAAAAAAAAAAAAACACACACACATACACATACATTTTGCTGCAAATAATTAACGAAAACTTTCTCCCAGATTTTTTTTTTTGTTTTTTTTCTTCTTCTCTTACTCTTTTCCCACAACGTGTGTAAATAGAATGGAATCAATGGTAACCAGCATGGTGCCCAAAGTGGTGAGGCGTAAAAAAAAAAAAAAAAAAAAAAATAATAATAATAATAGAAAGCAAAAAAAGAAAGAAAGAAATTTCTGAAAATAATGAACGAAAGAAAGAAAATGATCTAGTCAATTTCTTATTCGGATTAATTAGTTTTTACTATACTTATTACTCCCTAATTAGTACATGGTAGTGGCCACTGCATGCTAGACATCACTAATTATCTGTTTTTCTTTTCTTGTCTTTTTTTTTTTAATTTTTTTTAATCCCCCACCGTAATTGATATGCCAAGACATGATTTGTTGATAATTAATTGTTACGCTCTTTTAATCCAATGTATTGCGGAAAAAATTTCCACTCCCTACCCCTCTCTATACCCAACCACCCAACGCCTTGATAATTTTGATAATTGACCAATCAATTAATTGCGACTAACTTGCGATTGATTAAAGTAAAATTGTTTCGTTAGCGATATACCTATATATAGATATTATATTATATACAGGGTGAGTTTTATCTGGTGTCAAATGAGGGAGGGGTTTATCATCGCAAACGCTTCGCAACTTTTTATTCACACTTTTTCAAATCATCAGTTTTTGACGGTGAGTGAAATTAAAAAATGAACTTTTCCCAATACATATACGGCGATAATTAAAATGAATAGAAAGAAACGGAGCGTTTGTGATAATAAATCCCTCCCTCATGCGATACCAGGGAAAACTCATCCAATATATAAATATATATATATATATTTCTTATCGCCAACTGTTCATGAAATGATAATAAAAGTGGATATTATTGAAGAGAGAAGATTCAATTTACGAATTCTCTAATCAAATTATCGCTATTTGTATCATCGAAGAATTGAAATGGTTGTATACCATTTTTTTTTTTTTTTTTTTTTTTTTTTTTTTCTTATAGATAGCCTAAACGTTCCTCTGACCCTAATATACATACTAAATCGATTTACTACATACAAATTTATACCAATAATACAAACATACATATATATACTATATATATATATATTATTACTAACTACACTAGATGTTGCATGATAATTACAGCTATCAGACATCTACGTACTTGTTTGTATGCTAACAAGAGACCAATTAATCGACAAATCATCATTAGAAAGAAAAAAAAAGAAAAAAAAAAAACAAATAGAAAAACCAAATTGGTATATTAATGGTGATATTTAATTTAAAAAAAAAAATCAAAGAGGCTCGAAATTTTAGTCCTAGTTTTAGTTTAGAGTAGAAACCAAAGGGCCTTAGATTTTACTAAATAATGTTTAAATCGATTAGGATTTTTAGTTATTTTTCATTCTTCGATCGCACGGAACGAATGAATGTAAGTGTATATATTATACAGAAATTATAAGGGTGAATCACCTTTGAACAGTTATTTTTAGTTTTATATTTAATTAACGATGAGCTGTTTCCTCTCATTATTATTATTATTAATCTTCTACTTATATTTCTTATACTACTTCTTCTTCTTCTTCTTCTTCTTTATTCTTATTCTTATTCTTATTCTTATTCTTATTCTTCGTTTAGGTGCAGAAATATTAATCTACTCGGTCCCCGAACCTTACGACGTCGGCGTCGGAGACGCAGACGTTTCCACCACTTTGATCCCGTTCCTAGTACCTCCAATAACGAACCCGTAGGTCCTTTTCCCCATCTAATATGAAATTACTTAACTAATACTTTCAGATGTCTAGCCCATTATTTTTATGGTTAATCCGCACAACGTTGTGACGTCAGAAAATCGTGAATCTCATTATTCTCGCAAATCAATTGTTCCGAAACACACTACGTTGACATTGATGTATCGTGCCAAAGCCAGGCTTTAATACTGCGTTGAAATTTTTCGCAAATTTCAAACCAGGCGCGTATATATCGTGCCTCAAACTTTTGAGGTGGTGTTTTTCGGGTATTTGAATCGCCATTTTTCTCACATAATTTATACGATTTTCGGGTCACAACAATGAACCTATTTAAATATTTTGGGCTAGATTTCGGGTTAATTTAGTATAAAAGATAAAAAGATCTAAAAAAGAAAAAAAAAAAACGATGAAAAAAACAATTCAGTCAGATTGTAAAAATCTGATAGATTTTAAGGGTTATTGATGCGAAAGAAAAAAAAAAGTATTTAAAATAACATTAATGACGATGACGACGAAATGACGTTTACGATTATAATAATAAACTAATTGCGGTATGATAATTATTATTATTATTATTATTATTATTATTATTATTATTATTATTAAGTATATAAATAGTATATTATGCATGGAAGTTAGGAAAAATCGAATGTATGTATTAAATTGTATATTTATATATATATACATCGAAGAGCGACTGAGAAATGAAAAGAAAAAAAAGAAAAAGAAAATTATAATAGAAGAACTAACTAACAACTATGCGGCAAAACCAGTAACAATTAGCCAATAACTTTTACTAAGTTATACTACGTATATGTGTGTAATAATTGATAATAATATGCCTAGCCCACGTGCCACTACCTGTGTACATACCTACGAAATGCGATGATTATATTAATATTTCATGTATTAGTTACGCTTACATTACATATATATATACTTGTATTGTATATTGTTATGAGAACTGCAAAGTGAGAGAAAAAAACAAAAACAAAAACAGAAAAAAAAAAAAAAAAAAACTCATGACAAGAAAGAGAGAGGAAAAAAAAAAAATAATTAAATCAAAGTCTTTGAGATGAGAGACACGTGGAGATGAAAAGATCATTGAAAAAAAAAAAAATAGATAATAATAATAATAATAATGGGTGCCATGCCTCGCGAGGAAGGTTACTCTCTGCAGGGGCATCGGGAAAGCTACGCAAGAAAATCAAATCAAAAGAATGAATAAATCAAAGAGAAAAGAAATAGAAAACAAAAAAAAAAACAAAAAAAAATAACAAAAAATAAAAAAAAAAACTATAATAATTTCGCAAAAAAACGAACCGAGTGATGAAGAACTGGTTTAATGTTTTTTAAAAATAGATGGGGCCGCGGCCAGCCTGACGATATGGATACGATCAATCTAGGAGATGAGAAATTCGACCCTGACTCGGATAAAAAGCCACGCGCTGGACAAATTCTATGGATACGTGGTCTGACACGGCTACAGACTCAGGTAACTATCTATCCCTATCTCTCTCACTCACACTATATTTCTCTATCTACTATCTCTCTGTCTATATTATCTAATATATATATATATATATATATGACAATATATTTTCGTTTTAAGAAAAAACAAAATAATAACATAACACATATCACATATATATATATTATATTCATAATATCGTTCGAGATGATATTATGATAGGTTTATATTATTATATTATCCGTATTTTACCTAACGGACATAGAGAAAAAAGAAAATAATATATATATATTCATTATATATATATATATATTAATATTATATATCTATATATTTGCCCAGAAAATCTATATTTATTATTATTATTAATTTATTATTTTTCACATATTATACTATATATAATATATACTATTATATAGAGAAACATATTATAGGTACCTATAGGGATTGCGAAAAATACGATATAACTTTCACGCGAAAAACTATATATATACAACGCGAAAACGCGAACGCGAATAATTTAATAATGAAATATTCAGTATATATAATATCTACGTAGGTAGATACCAATTATTGATATTTCAATATTATTTATTATACAGATTATTCGACTGCCTTATTACGATATCGATTTAATAATTTTTTTTTTTTTTTTTTATTATTTATTTATTTATTTATTTATTTATTTATTTAGTTAATATTTATTGCCCACCGAGAAAAAAGAAAATAACAACATTTCAGCCTATATGATAATACATTTAATATTTAAACAGCGAGAATGTATATTTATATACATGAAATATATATATAGTATATATATTAAAGATTTTAGATTATATAACGTAAAAAAAAAATTAATTCAATCATTTTATCGACAAATTTCGCGAAAAAAAAAACACTTCGGAATATATCTTGTAGTAATTTAGGACGATTGCGTATGATAATTATAACAATGAACGACAACAGCTGATCGAATTTGAATATAGTATTTAAAAATTCAAGTTTTAAGTTTCTTGTACGGAATTTAGAAACTTTTTTTTTTTTGTTTTCTTTCATTTTACGGTAAAACGGTGTTATTCATTTGATTATATCGTTGTCGTTACTTATCTGAGCGTTGTTGTCGTTTTTGTTATTTAAAACAAAACAACAGCCACCTATATATACCACCTATAATAATTATATAACATATATACCATCCCCAAAATGAAAGAAATACGAATAAAGTTATACCTAGTGTAATAATAATAATATACGACAATTTATATACGAAGAATTTCTGACGATCATATAGAAAAATATTGCGGTATATATACATATAAATATATTAAATCCCCCTGCAGAGCGTAGATAACAATTATACAGGTATACATATATGTATAGAAAAAAAAAAAAACATAACGTTAATAATTAACGTTAAACAATATTAGACACATCGAACATCATATTTCATCATGATAATTATTTTTTTTTCATAATTTATAATATATTCATTTTATTTATTATTAATTTTTGTTTTCGTATATTTTTTTTTATCAAAAATCATTACCTTTTTTTTTTTAATTGTTTTTTTTTTTTTTGTATATATATATATATATTTTTTTTTGTCTTATTATATACTCTCGTATGATGTATGTTATATATAAAAAAAAAAAATTCAAATATAAAGAATAAAAAAAAAAATATATATATATATAGACATATAGTATACGATAGGTAAAAATCGGATCAATTATAAGAAAGAATAATTGTGATTTAACACACATGACGAAACGAAATAGCAATTAATTAATATAGTATAAAAGAACGAAAAAAAGAGGAAAAAAAAAAATCAATGTATGGTTCTTTGACAGATAAGGGAAGGAAAATCGTACGAGGAGATACGCCGACAAATGCATAAGATTTGAGAGGCATTTAAAAAATGAAAATTAAAGAAAAAGAAAAAAAAAAAAAAAAACACAAAATTTTGTGTTTTTTTTTTTTTTTTTTCATTCAGAAAAAGGAATGAGAAATATAAAAGGAAACAAACAAACAAACAAACAAACAAACATACAAACAAACGAACGAACGAACTAACTAATTAATCAATTTAAAAGAAAAGAACAACAGAACAAAAAGAAAAAAAATATATTAATATTAATAATAAAAACATACTATACGCATACGTACGTATATGTATATAAATGAATAAAAATGATTACTTAGAAATATTAGCGATTATACCTATCTATATACACGTCGAATATATTATTCTGTTGGTATTTTAAGTCAAAGCTTGAAGACTTGTGTGTAAAAGAACATAATCAGAAAAAAAAATAATAACTAATGAATGTAGATACGATATATACTAATAATATAATAACAATCGATATACATATATATATATATGAATAGTTATGAACGTACACGTATTATGAAAATTATTATTTTTATTATGTATATATAGAAGAGGAAGAGTGAAAAAAAAAGAAAAAAAAAAAAAATTTAATTAGCATTTATATTATATTATATTATATTATATTATATTATATTATATTATATTATATGATATTATTGTTGATGATAGGGAAATGTTTCGTTAAACATTTTTCAAATAATTCTTTTAAACTAAAAAACGTGTAGCGTGTGATAGAATTAGGAACAAGAATACATAATACAATTATTATTCATTAAAATTATTCTTCCGGTCAGCCCGCGTGGTACTGGATTCGCAATAAAAGATCGTTCTGCACGATATGAATTTTTTTTTTTTTTTTTGTTTGTTTCGTTTTTTTTGTTTTTCACATATATATACATATATATTCCCTACTGACAACAAGAACATAAAAAAAAAAAAAAGAAAGAAGCATCGGTAAAAAAAAATTATTATCCAAATTAAAATAACACTTATAACTATTATATTATATACCAAAAAAAAAAACAAAAAACCAAAATTTAATCATATTAAAAACACGCACAAATATTTATATATATTTAATAATTTTCACCGCCTTTTAGGAATGGTCCACGCAGTCCTTATTTATAGCCTGTTTAATTAATTATCTAACATATATATGAATAACCCACCCCGCACAAAAGAAAAAAGAAAAGAAAGAAAAAAAAAGAAAAAAAAAACAAAAAAAAAAATAAGAACACCTCAATTAACTTATTTTATAAATTATTAATATTATTTCAATACTATATAATAATACCTTTTATTTTTAATACATTAAGCAAACCTTCTTACTAGTATTATTATTTCATATTATTATTATTATTATGATTATTTTCATTTATTCGCTTCTAAATTATATTCTAACGACAGTATAAATACCCGTAACTTACACGAAATGAAATTTACACAAAAATTTTACCGCGTAAGAAATAACAACCGAATGCACATGCGCCCGACTCACTAGTATCCAATTAAAAGCCATCTTGATTTTTTCCCTAGGGAGCTAAAATCCCTAGAAATGACAGTGGTTCACATGCTACTAGGTGACTAGACGTATGCGCAACGTGCTCATTTCTTTCGCAATAATTTTATATATTATATATGTATAAATAATATACAGATAAACACATGCACATAAGAATAATTGACGGTATCATTTGATTTCACATAATTATATTCACAAATCATTTAAATTTAATAAGAAAAACACTAACACATCTTATCGGTTGTTACATTATATAAATAATTAATTAATTTTTATCGCCAATTTTTCTTCACACCATATTGCCAATATAATACACACCGTGATTTTATCCCACCTTTTGCAAACCCCACCCTGTATCTATATACTTCGACCCCAATTCTCGAAATTTTTCTTCTTCGTTTTTCCGTTTAGTTTTTTATGTTTTTTTTTTTTATATGTGTTTTTCATATGTAGGCCTCGGATTCGAGTACATATACAACAAAAATCGATTGCTAGTTCGAAATTTGAAATTTAGATAGACATCTAAACTAATGGGAAGAACAATAAACTATGACGATTATTATCATTGTTCACATACGTATAGTTGTAGGAGATTTATTTATTCAATTAATCAGTTAATTAATTAATTGATTAATTAGATATTCGTACATTTTTTTCATCGTCATGAGATTGCGTTTGAATAAGTTTAAAGTTGATTTATATCAAAGTATAGATATTATACACAATACCCAGGCAGTATAATATAATAAAAAAAAAAATAATAATAATCCAGCCAAAAACACGCACGCCCGTTAACATAGAACAAAACGCTACCGGCGTAAGTAGTTTATATATACCTATTGTGGAAATGAATGTTGTCGAATGAATGAAAACGCTTCTAAATAATATATTATTATAGAGGTATAGGTTTTGAGTTTTTTTTTTTTTTTGTTTTTTTTTTTTTTTTTATTTTTCTTCCATTTTTATTTTATTTCCATCACAAATATCACAATATACTCAAGAGATTAGAACAGAAGATTTGCTATCATTTTGCTCTCCGTATCCAAAGTCCCTAGTTGAAATTGAGTTGGCTGTCCTGCTAGCCACGTGATATTACGCATGCGCATTGGCATATTCTTTGAAATATTGTGAAAAAATGATGAAAAAAAATGATAGCATTGCTTACTTAATCATCTTAAAGTACTTCCTTACCCCATTTTCACCAGACCTGAAAATATTGGGGAAAAAAAGGTGCTATTAAACGGAATATCTTTGCCTGGGCACCGAAATCAACGAAACAAGACACGTCGCGCAATTCTATGTCGGATTTCGAACACGTAAGGCCCTAAAAATGTTTTTTTTTTTTACGCGTAAATAGAGAAGATATCTATGTAAAACGGTTTTGAAAACGTTTTACATGAATATCTTTTTTATTTTCGCGTAAAAAAAAAAACCATTTTTTGGGCCGTACGTGTTCGAAATCCGACATAGAATTGCGCGACGTATATCTTGTTTCATTGATTTCGGTGCCCAGGCAAAGATATTCCGTTTAATAGCAACTTTTTTCGCCAATATTATTAGGTCTGCAGGTGGAATAGCGTAAGGGGGGAAGCACCTTGAATATATTATCATTGATCGAATATACATATTTCATCGCAATGTATTATTATATATTATTATAAACACGAATCAATATATACTATATGAATTTAACAATAACCCCATAATAAATCGACAAATTATAACTAGACAATTGTCTAAATCTCAATATCTATAATAATAATAATAACAACAACAACAATTATTATTATTATTATTATTATATAAAATATATAACGTGTGACATCGTCGCTAATTTTGTCACTATTAATATGATAAGGGATGTTACCTATATTTCCCCCAAATTTCTTTTTTCTCAACCAGGCAGCTACAATTATTACTTTTTCAAATATATTTCAATATTACTCACGTAGTACAATCACAGTACCTACTGGAAGCGAGCTTTTCTAATTAATAATTTATCTCCAAGAAAAAAAATAAAATAAAATTTGAAGCTATCTGATTAAAAAAGAAAAAAAAAAATCGGCGGAAATGTGTATATATATATATTTCGGTTTTTTTCGTTGTTTCGTTTTTTTCTTTTTTTTTTTTTTTAACAATATAAAAAGCAACAAACAACAAATTAAAAAATAACTCGCAGCTGCAGGCGTATCGCAGTATATAATTATGTAGTATGTATAAATACGTACGAGGTGGTGGTTTTTTTTTTTTTTTTTTTTTTTTTTTCGTAAATGAAAATTACTTAAAGTTATTATTAATTTTTTTTTATTTTATTTTTATTTTTTTCCGTCATCATACGCATTCTTTTCGTACGTATTACTACACACGAACATTATTGCTATATATTTGTCTCATTCGTTCGTTGTCAAAAATTATGACACGAATGTATTTTTTTTTTTTTTTTTTTTTTTTTTTTATCATAAAATGTGAATAATATTTTTAACAGTATGAACGTTTGTTGCAAAAAAATTGAAAAAAAAAAAAAACAAAAAATAAATGAAAAGAAAAAATAAGGCGTCTATTCGAAAATCGTATTATATACTATACATTTCAAACATGTTTGTATATATATATTCATATACTATTATCTATACTGTATCAAAACGAATCACACTGCTTCAAGTTTTTACATTACAGGCAAAAAAAAAAAAAGTCTCATATAAAAAAAAAAACAAACAAAAATAAAAAGATGAAACGAATAATAAATAATGATAGAAAAAAAAATACAAAAAACAAAAAAACACGAATATATATATATATAATCAACAAGTCAAAAAAAAAACTGAATGTGTAACCTACTTTCAGACGAGCAATAGAACTCTGGTGCAGAATGTATCTGTGACAGGCAGATCTCCTTCTCAGGATTACCATATGGTTAGTTCCCAAGTCCAATCTCAGCATTGTTTGATCGTTTTTTATAATATTATAGTTTTCTGTCAATTTTAATTTACGTTGACTGTTTTGTTTGGTTATTTTTTTTTTTTTTTTTTTTTTTTTTTAGAATTTTGAATATAAAACAATTAAAACCAAAAAAAAAAAAAAAAATTGCAAAAATTGAAGAACAAAAAAAAAAAAAAAAAATTTATGTACACTTTCGTTTCCTTTCTCTGAGTAAAATCGTATTTAATTGTACATATTATCACGTTTTGTCACACGTACAAAATATTATATGAACGTTTATATTTTTTTTGTTTTTTGTTTTTATTTAACTTCACTATTTTTTCTTTTTTGTAATAGATTTGCTTGTGAATCGCCGAGCATCAGCTATATATATATATATATATTGTATGGATTAATCACTTTTGAAGCGCATATGTTGGATATTAATTATTTCATTTCAATTTTTGTTTTTCTATTTTGATAATTTATTTTTTTTCTCGTGTCTTGTTTTGAATATATACAATATTTTCGATATATATCACGATATTGGGCGAAGTTTTTTTTTTTTTTTGCCATCTTTTTGATAGAGGCTTGCATTAATGAGAAGAAAAAAAAATTAAAAATTAAAAAAAACTATATAAAACAAACACATTATTATTATTATTATTATTGTTATTTTTTATAAAAATTAGTTTTTTTTTTTTTGTTTGACGTGATTCATCGTTGCCTGCACTGGGCTACGAAAAGTTTTTAAGTTTTGAAAGAGTATGATTACTAACAGCCTTAATCGTAATATTATTTTTCACATTTCTTCTTCTTCCCTTGGGTCTGTGAAATAAATGATGAAAATTATTATCATTATTATTATTATTATTGTCATTGATAATGATAATAGTAAGAAATAAATGTCACGCGTTTAAATTATTTGAGTGTATGAATAGAAAAAAAACAAAAAAAAAATTTTCGAACATTTTTTAAAAAATAACAATAGGTACCAATTAGAATCATTATTATATATGATTTCTTGTCAATTTGAAGAAAAAGAGTGAGAAAAAAAAAAAGAAAATAAGAAGTAATCGCGATGTTATCAGAAAAACAGATATTTTCGTAAACTAATTTTTCACAGCCTAAGGAAGACGAAGAGAGCTGTTTTATCCTTATTTTATTCATATTTTTTTTTTTTTACATGCAAATTAACAATAATAATTTGGCTGCCGTGTTGTGCTTTCTAATAATATATATCACACACATATATTATATATATATTAGACTGTGTCAAAATAACTTTTTTTTTTTTTTTTCAATTAAACATATCTACAAAATTTCTTCAATCTGAAAAAGAAATTCTCCTCAAGTTTGAGCTCAATATCTCTAAAATTGAGCTTGCGCAAAGGGGGGTCCCCTTTCCCATCTAAAATACATGGGAAAAAATTTTTTTTTCTTGGTTTTAGAATAACTACATGAATAAAATTTTTTTTTAAATTTTGTTACACATTATCTTATAGGAAATTTAATTCTCTACAAAATTGTTCCTATGCATTTTTTCTCTAAACTCAACATAAACAAAGTTACATAGCGCTGAACAGGAGGAAAAAAAAAATTAATAAATTAATAACGGAAAAAATTTTATTATTTTAAATTATCAATTAATTAATCAATTTACTTAATTACTTATCCAAAATTCATAAATTTAACATTATTTCAACATAAATAATTGAACAAAGTTTACAACAATACAGAAATTAATTTTAATTATTATATTTATAACTTTGTTTATGTTGAGTTTAGAGAAAAAATGCATAGGAACAATTTTGTAGAGAATTAAATTTCCTATAAGATAATGTGTAACAAAATTTTAAAAAAAATTTTATTCATGTAGTTATTCTAAAACTAAGAAAAAAAATTTTTTTCCCATGTATTTTAGATGGGAAAGGGGACCCCCCTTTGCGCAAGCTCAATTTTAGAGATATTGAGCTCAAACTTTAGGAGAATTTCTTTTTCAGATTGAAGAAATTTTGTAGATATGTTTAATCGAAAAAAAAAAAAAAAAAGTTATTTTGACACAGTCTAATATATATATACGTATCAAATTTTTTACTTAATTTTTTTTTTATTTTTTTTTTCAATTTAATTTCGTTATCCATGTATTCAGAACTCTCGCGTAATGTCGCATGAACGTATCGATGCGGTGTACAAGGAAATTGAAAAAAAAAAAATATATATATATATATATATAAATATTTAAATAAATATCTATATGTCGATATAATATATATAAAAATGTATGTGTGATATATATTTCGTTATTATATATATATATATACGATACATATATTACGCTGCGTGTATTTTTTGTATTTATATATATATAATATTAATTAACCACTCCCTATACGTTGAATCGGTGTTCGCTTTTACAGTATATTTGTTTATTTGAAAAAAAAAAAAAATAATATATATATTCATATTATAATTCGATGATTTTTCGTTTTGTTATTTAACGCAGTGTGATGTTGCTGTGATATTTAAAACTGTATAATATTTATCAATATGTATGTCTGTCCTACTGTATTTCATATATTATATACATATATATATTATATTATATATTGTATAACTATATTATAAGATACGTTTTTTGTTCTTGTTTTTTTTTTTTTTTTTTTTTCTTTTTAAATTCAATATATATATATTCGTATCTTCGTATATTATATCGCGTTACCAGTGCGCACCCTGCAAGATATCGCGCACAATATTTATACGCGGCCACTTGCCTATATTATTGATGTGCTGCTGCTACGCCGCTGCTGCTATACCACTTCTGCTTTAATTAATTGAAAACGACGAGAAAAGAAAAAAAAAAATTCTAACACCAATAATTAATCCTTTTTTTTTTTTTGTTGTTGTTTTTTGTTTACGTGCCTTTTTTTTTTTTTTTTTTTTTTTTATTTTTAGTCGAGTCAATTTTAACACGAGCTCACAAAATTTGACTTGAAATAAAATATGGCCGCAATATGGCCGTCGAGCGCTGACCTCGCTGTTCCACCTCGCGACTTTAGGGCATGTTTTCTACATCCCTAGTAGTAAATCGTTATAAAATCAAGAATCTAGTTAATTTTTTACGAACGGCCCAATCCGAAAAACCCAACAATGTTTAGTTTAATGAACAAATATCTATATTGTGCTCGTGTTAAACTTTGACTATACTATATATAAAGGCGTTGACGTAAACTAACAATACAAAGTGACTATAATACATATATGAAAATTAAAATTAAAAATTAAAAATTAAAAAAAAAATGAACCTAAATTGAAGAAATAATAAAAAAAAAAATACGTCTTCGAGATGATAATGAATAATCATATATATAAAGCATGGATCATTATTATAATTTAGTCTATCTCATTATCTTATATAATTTTTGGTTTTTTTATTTGTTGTTTAGTTTCACCCGAATAATTTATATATACCTACTTGTATTTTTCCTTTTCTCATATACGTTATCTATAAATCCAACAGTGAATATTATTTTATATAACGGGAGTGAGTGTGCCAGTATATATATATAAAAAAATATATACACCTAGTATATATCTCAAATAGTATCGTATATTATACAAAAATGTATTTTATTCGTTTGCCATATCGCTATGAAATTTTTCATGTTATTATGCATATTATATCATCTGTTTAAAGAATAATCATAAAAATATATAATATACTTATACTAACAATGATTTAAAACTAGAGAATCGTTTACCTATATACGTGATATATATATATATAAGTTAGTATCATCACGGCGCTCTAATCGTAGATTTGAAAGTGAAAAAAAAAAAAAACCTCTTTTTTCCTGTTTTTTTGTTTTTTTTTGTTTTACTATTGAATTTTTAACCGAGCGTCGATTGGTGCTATTAATAATCTATATCCTTATATAGTAATGATAAAAATAAATAGAATAGCAAGCTGAATTAACACTATGAAAATAAAACATTAACAAAATAAAAAAATAAAAAAAAATTGAACGGCGTGACCAAACAGAACGTGGAAACCCTGCGCCGTTTTAATTATTATATGATAATAATAATAATAATAATAATAACAATAATAATACCTATAATTCAAAGTGTGTTTAAAAAAAAATAAAAATGAAAAATAAAATAAAAATAAATAATTAATATTTATGAAAACGAAAGATTATGGTGGTGAACAGAAGTGAATAAGACTGATGATGGTATGATTTATGATTTGTTAGCCAGCGGAACCCATTCGAGAGACTGAGGTTTAACAGGGCGGCACAATCTCTTGCCAGTCGCCACACTATTCCTGTCGGAGTACAAACAAGTACGTAGCTCTTACGTAGATGATCGCCTGTTGTACTACATTGTATTATCAACCTTGCGTATGCCTTACTTAAAAACCAAAAAAAAAAAAAAAATAACGAAAATGAAAGAAAAAAGAAATCTTCATAATTCTTGGCATACAAATTGCGTGTAAAAATTCATACACGTTTATACGGTTACGGCATAATATCGGCGATTAAAATATATATATATATTATTATATTAGAATATATATATATATATATTTTACATAGAAATTATAATCAGCAGTATCGATTCCCTCTCTATAATACTTATAACAATATCGATATCGATATTGCTGGTGAAAATCGATCTTCTCCAATCGCTGAATTTATTATTGATTTCTTATTTTCAATTTTATTCTCATATATATATATATATATATATATATATTAGGGTGGTCCTTAAATACCAACTCGAGGAGTGAAGCATGGCAACCTTCAGACAAAAAATAAAAAAAAAAAATTGTCCCTAAATATTAGATTTTAAAAAAAATTCCAATAGGTGCCTAAAGAGGTTCGAAGTTTCTCGTTAAAAATAACATTGGATCTTATGTTTTTTTTTTTCTTCCCATTCGATTTTGGATCAATTTTGCTCCAAAAAATTCCACTATATAGAAAAAAATCGAGGAAATTTTTGTCGGTCAATCTGTCTATGATGTTAGCCCCTGAGCCTGATTTTTTTTGCACAATTTTACACGAAAATATTAGAATTTCCGATTAGCACCCTTACGATGGGATTTTTTTTTATATTCTGAAGGTCGTTTCCGAAGTAAAATTTCACGAGGAAGGCAGGGAAAATTGAAAAAAAACAAAGAAGAAACGGGAAAACTTCAGGACTCTTTATAGGCTGCACCTATTAGAATTTAAGAAAAAAATCTAATATTTGGGGACAATTTTTTTTTTTATTTTTTGTCTGAAGCTTGCCATACTTCACTAGTCAATTTGGTATTTAAGAACCACCCTAATATATATATATATATATATAATATACAACCGTTGCGCAATTGTATGTCAAGAAATTATTGATTCGTTATTGACTTGATATTATTATTGGATGATGATAATGGTGATGATGATGATGATGATGATGATGATTATGATGACATGACTTGACAATGAGATGCGATGGTTTACTGCACCAATGTGTTTTTTTCTGTGTAGCGTGGCGAGTCGAGTGGTGGTCAAACGTTGAAAAACGAAAAACGAAAAAAAAAAACGAAATAATAATAATAATAATAAATAAAAATAACAATAACAATATTTCGTTATGTGTTAATCTGTCCACCATTCGCTGGCTGATCGTAGTCTAGCTACCTGAGTGTGCTGCGTGTTACGTGCCCCCCCCCCCCCCCCCCTTCAACCCCAAATATGTCGTTTTAACCCCGTTATACCGCAACCAATTTATTACCGCAACGTTTATTATCATTTAACACTATATAATTATTATTCGACAATTATTATTATTATTATATATAATATAACAACCGATATTCACCATAATTAATCACGTTATATACACAGCCGTGGGTTATTTTCTCGATATATACCCCATGGGGTGTTCATTTTCACATATATATATATATATATTTATTTTAGCATGTTTTTTTTTTTTTCTACATTTTTTTGCGTACAAGGTGAAAAAAGTATGCAAATAAATAAAATAAATAAATAAATAAATAAAGTACTGCGAAACTATTGGAGTCTGTAGGTAAAAACTCGTATGTAGTAAATCATTATAGTCAGACTCCCGCACTTTCGCGTAGTATTTTATTTTATTTTTTCAATTTATTTGCAAACTTTATCTACCTTATGTAAGCAGGAAATTTCAAAAACATCCTAAATAAGGACTACCCCAATATAAATATATATATATATATATACACTACATTGCTTGTTCTTTCATCTCTCTCTCTCTCTCTCTCTCTCTTTCTTCATACCTATATTATCATACATACATAAACGTCAGCATCAGTCATCCGCCCCCCCTTCCTTCCACCCACCCACTCTCTCTCTCTCTCTCTCTCTCTCTCTCTCTCTCTTTCTCAACCTTGCAGTGTACGTTTTACATCTCGTTATTTATTTACATATATATATCGTTTATATGTACTAAAATATATTATATGTTATAATTATATTGAAGTTTTTCATTGTCGTGACTAACAGAATTTTTGTTCACTAAAATTTAATCTAAATGTTTCGTTGGAGTGAAGTAAATAATTGTTATTTATTTATTTTAATTTAATTTTTTTTGTTTTTCTTCAATTTTTTATTTTTTTTTTTGTTCTTTATATATACACAGGGTGATTCAGAATTCGTGACGAATCTCTTGAGGGGTTAACCCGCTTGTCAAAATTGGGATTGACTTCCGATCCTATAATTTTGAAGAGGATTAAACCCCATCGAGAAATTCATCACGAATTCTGAATCACCCTGTATAATATGTATACATTTTCATCAATTTCGATAATATTTTTACCCCATAAACAACAATAAAAAAAAAAAACGAAAAAAAAAAAAAAGAAAATCTTTCATTACTCTCGTCATAAATCATTTTTTTTTTTTTTTTTCTTTTTTTTTCTTTTCTAATATATTTTTTCGCAACGTTGTTTCCTCCTCATGAATTCGCAAACTTTTCATCGATTTGATTATTTAATACATATATACATACGTATCACTATATATATATATATATATATATATCAATCATTTACCTCTTTTTTCATTTCATTTCATTTCATTTTATTTTATTTTATTTCATTTCATTTCAATTCATTCCAATTCACTGCATAGTATAAGAAGAAGAAAAAAGATATATATATGTTTATATATTCTATTTTACAGCACAATTTACACACTGAGCACTCTATGATATTCTTCTCCGATACATACACACATACACACACACACACAGTGCTTATAAAAATATATAATCACGTCTATACTTATGTTGTAGTTTATGTATCATACAAAAAAAAAAGCAAAAGAATCCTTGGATTAATTTTTTGGCTGAAAATTTCAGTGTGGCCTGCTGCAGCTACACACACACACACACACACACACACACACACAAATATATATATATTTATATATCACATCACGTACAATTATATATTACAATTATATTTGGTAAACGATTTGTAACCAATTTTTACGATAATTAATTTATCGATTTTGAACCCAGGTTTTTGAATATTGCAAAAAAAAAAAGAAAAAAAAATTGTAAAAACTTTAATCGGGGAAACACTGATTAATACTGCATGACTCGCTTGCGCTGCTAACGTCAGTAATAGACTGATTTGCAAAACCGAAAAAAAAAAAAAAAACAAACAGACACACAAAAAAAAAAAAAAAAGGTTTACCAAATACCGAAATTAATCCTAATTCGAAGATGAAGAAAAAAAAAAAAAAAAAGATTGAAAATGAAAATGAAATTTAATGATCATATATAAGAGGTTTAATTTCACCAATATAGCTAATATTCTTTATAGAAAAATAATTCTATATGTATATATTTATTTATTTATTTATTTATTTATTTATTTATTTATTTATTCATTTATACGTATAGCTAATTAAACATTTTTCCATTATACTCTTAAATACGAACAAATGCGTAGATAAATTATCTGTGTTTTTGTATAATAGGCTTATTATGTGTGCTGAAGATATGTGGGTGTCGTCATATAGAGCAGTAGGTGCAGGACACAATGTGGCTTATACGTATATTAAATTTGAATACGCCGTTGTCAAAGCAAAAACACATACACATACACACATACACACGATAAAAAAAAAAGAGGGAAAAAAAAAAAAAATAATAAAAAATTAAAGAAATGATATACAATATTGATTAATGAAAATTGCAGAAACACTTCATAACGCAAGAAGAAATGAAAAGAAAGAAAGAAAGAAAGAAAAAAAATTAATGCCCATGTATGTATAGTTTCGTCATCTATATATTTCTGTATATAAAATAGATGATAAAATTAATACATATATATAGATAAATACATGTTCATATACATATAAAATATATATATACATGTAAATATTTGTTGAAAAAGTTTATTTAAGTTAACTGATCAATATATCAATCAAGGTGTAAATAAAAGGACTGTTGCGGACCATTGCTAATTGGAAACTAATAATATAAATATATATATATATATATATATATACTTATAAAGAGTATTAAATATCCGATTAGTTGAATATATATATATATAAGAGATATAAATATATATATATTCAGAGAAGTAATTATTAAGTAATTTTAACAATTCGAAAATCTTATAGGCGATTAACAACGAAATATAACGAAAAAACGAAAATATATCTTCGTCTAATTGTCTATTATCTATCATTAGTTTATTGTTAGTAGTGTTTTTATTTTTTTTTTTTATAGAATTAATTTAGAAGGTACCTCGAATATAATGAATCAGAGAACAGAAGAAAAAAAATAAACAAATTTGGTATGCATCGAGAACGCATGACTTAGATGAAAAAAAGAAAAAAAAAAAAAACGATCTTTTATCATCTCGTAAACTGGTAATGGTCGTCTTCTATAGAAATATCATATTAAAAATGAAACGTTTTTAGGGATTATATAGAAAAAAAAAAAAAAAAAATAATAACTACTCCGAATTAATTAGATACTGCGAATATAACAGAGTTTCGAATAAAGAATCGTCCGAATTGTTTTTTTTTTTTTTTTTTTGTTTTTTTTTTTTTGCGAAACTTTAAAATTTCAGAAGATTAGGATTCCGAAATTCAAAAAAAAAAACACTATAAAAAGTTTACGCGATGATATCTGAGGTAGATAATTGGGCTGATTATATAAAAAAATATTATATGATAGATATAATAATGCGTGCATGCGCGTGCAACTATTGCGTACTTATAGTATAGAAAAACAGCAAAAAAAAAAAAAAAGTAAAGTAATAATAATAATTGAAAGAAAAACACAGCAGCTGATATTATGCGAATGAAATTATTAATAATACCTATATGCGAATGTAAAAAAGCAATTGAGCGAGAAAGAAAATGAAAAAGTAGAGTGAGCTTGCAGCTTGTGCAAAAAAAACCTGCGCGGATTTATACACTACTATACATAAATAATATCGATAATATGATCGAGAATAGAAACGATTGCTATTGCGATTGCGAGTGCGAGTGCGAGTGCGAATAATTGGCGTGTGTTGTGTGTCGCTAAGCCCTCCTTGCCCCTGATAGAGAAATCCTTCCCTATTTTTTTCCAGCTTCGTGTAATCAGAGCATTCAAGTCGACTCTTGAAGATTTGGAGGAAAGACGTTCAATCCATAGTTTACACAGCTCATACAGTATGCGAAGTTCGCGGAGCCACACCGGACCGAGACCATTATCCGACTTCACTTACATTGACGAAGACCCAACAGAACCTAACGTAGCAACAGTTAAACAATTGAAGAACGCCATCAGCAACGTCAACAATCAGGATAATGAAAAAAGAAGTTGGTTCAGCAGCAGTCCTTCTTCTCCTCCTGCGTCATCAAATTCACATTTATTATTAAACGTTCCTGGATCAACAACAAACACAACAAACAATCACAACAACACTAAAAACAAATCCACATCGTCGTCCATTAATAATGCAGCAAACAATCAATCCGCGATTAATACCAATACAGAATTAACTAACTCGCCGCATTCTAGTACCAATAACCTTGCCCAAAATGATGTACCAAAACTCGTACACGAAACAAGTATATAAAATTTACAAATACCTTTTTCCATATCCCCCCTCCCCCACCCCCCAGTCTCTGTCACCCAACACCCAAAAGAAAAGAAAAGAAAAGTAAAGTAAAGACAGAAGAAAAGAAAAAAAAAAAAAAAATCGAAAAGAAAAGAAAAAAAAAAAACTAAAGAAAAGTTTTACAAGTATGAGAAAACTGTGCCTGCCTGCCCCTTCTCCTCATCATCCATCCTCCTACTTCTTCTTTTCTATACTGCACACCACCGCTTGGGTTATTAATCCTGGGTGAATAATAATAATAATAATAATAATAATAATAATAATAATAATAATAATAATAATAATAACAACAATAATACTAATAATAATAATAAGAATAATAATAATAATAATAATAATAATTCCTATGCCTTTCGCCTCCGTTCATTTCAATTCTAAAAAATTTTTTAATCTTGAAAAAGCAGGGAAACAAAAGAGAAATGAAAAGAAAAAATTCACAAAATTTCGTGTACGTTTGAATTTACGATTATTAAATAAATATAAATATAATAATAATTGTAAAAAGAAAAAAAAAACAAATGATCGAAAGCCATTCGCAAATCGTCAATTTTTTAATTAATTAATTAATTAATTTTGTTTTTACGTTTCATATTATTATTGTTATTATATCATTGTCTGTTGTGAAGTGTGTTTTATTGTCGTCAATTAATGATCAATCGTTGTTTTTTTGTTTTTTGTGTTTTTTTTTTTTTTTTTTTTTATTTTTATTACCATACCGTGCGGTTTTTTACGTAACATTTTTGAACCGGTTATCATATATAGAGGTAAAGATTCATAATAATAATATGTGCGCAAGTACTTAATAAGATATTTAATAGTATATTTATTGATTAAGATTCATTATTTCACCGCGTTTATCGTTATATAGATCTTCTTTTTTTTTTTTTCTGTGTTTTTTTTTGTTTTCAATTTTTTGTTGCTTATATCTCGAAAGATAATGATAATATAATTACACGTCCGTGAATGAGAGATTATTAATTGATCATTAATGTTGCGTAAAAAAAAAAAAAAAAAAGAAAAAAAAAACAAACAAAGATAAAAAAAAACGTATATCATGCAATAATATGAATAAAGATTTTGTTTTTAATATATTTTTAATTCATTTTAACGATAAAAACTGTTGAAAAACTAATATCTAATTTTTTTTTTGTTCTTTTTTCATGAAAAATATTTTCATTTTATTTTCATTTTATTTCGCTCTGATAATCGTATGTGTATTATATATATATATATATATTTGCGAATGACTTTAATATTTAATGATATTTCCGGAATCAATGTTGACACGTGACGACGCGCAGAATTTTTCCTATTATCTCTACGAGTCCCACAAGAAGAAGAAGAAGAAGAAGAAACACAAAAAAAAAATAAACAAAGAAAAATTTTATCTATCCATCCATTTATCCCTATCCAAAAGAACAAAAAAAAAAACACAAAAAAAAAAAAGAACAAAAACTGAAAAAGAAATACACCCATCCATCCACACACACACCCACACACACTCCTCCAGCAGCAGCTATTATCGCTTTATTAATTGAAAAGCATATAGTAGATATGTATAAAATTATTCTGCATGTTGGCATTATACCGTGGCGATGACAAAAAAATACATATATATAATATATATATTATTCTAATACAAAAAATAATAAAAACAAAAAAAAAAACGATTGAAAGAAACTTAAAAAAAAAAAAACCAACAGTGTTATTTTATTTTTTCTTGAGTTGAATGAATTATAAAAATGCTATATATATTATACCCATTGCTTTGCCCGCGCTATACCTATAACTGTACATGGTGAAAAAAAAGAACAAACCAAAAAAAAAGCTAAAAACAAAAAAAAAAAAAGTAAAAGAAATGAACGCCCTGGCTTGCTTTGGGATTGGTTGTGAATGTGTCTGTTCGTCTGTATATTATCTCTGCAGTAAATCTATTATAACTAATATGATTCGAATTCCTTATATATAATTATATACGATCTACAAAAATCTGGTCGGTTTTATAAAATCAATATCAAAAAACGAAAACGTAAAGTGCGAGTTAGAGAAAAAAAAAAAAAAAACAAAAAAAAAAAAGGTATGCGGTACAGAATTTCGAATTATCATATAAAATATATAAATAATTCGAAAATCTTCTCGCCTACGCGTACCTATATAATCATTTTTCACACGATATATATTCCTTAATCAAAAATAACTGAGATTGATAAAATTGGCAAGATTTACAGATCTCACTATTACTACTACTATTACTATTACTATTACTATTACTATTACTATTACTATTACTATTACTATTACTACTATTACTATTACTATACTCTGACTGGGTGCATATATAATTACTTATGTTAATATCCGTAACGAAAAGGTGAAAGACGAAGTTAAAAGTTAAAAATTAACATTTAAAAAGAAAAAAAAAGAAAATAACAAAAAAAAAAAAGAAAACGGGACGTGCACTTATATTATATACTTATAATATTTCTATCTATATTTCGACTGGGCTGTGGTGTGGTGCATCTTTAAATTTGAAGAAAGAAAGAAAAAAAAATCGAGAGAAAAGAAAAAAAAAAAAAAAACAGGAAACGGATCCTCTTATCTATTCTCTTACTATACATATTATAAATCTAAACGGGGGCTTGTTAACATAATATATACCCCCCCCCCCCTACATGTATTGTTAATTGCTGCACTTTTATTATCACCGATTAATACGAGAAAGCTAAAGTAAAACAATAACATTTATACCTAAATGTATAATAATAATAATCTGGGATTACATATATATAGGTGTACATACGTACATAGATACATACATACAATACATACATACAATACATACATACAATACAATACATACATACAATAATTATTTTTTCACGTTCTATATTATTATTATTATTATTATTGTTATTGTTATTATTTACTTATATTTTGAAAAAAAAAAAAAAAAAAAAACTTTCTTTTCCACACGTCACCGTCTTATATATATATATCATATAAATATAATAGAGCAGTCGTATATATCTGTATGTATACTCGAGATTTTGTAAACTCCTGATGATTCACTGTTTTATTTTTATTTTTATTATTATTATTATTATTATTATTATTATTATTATTATTATTATCATTTGTTTTTTTTTATACAATAAAACGTAAACTTATTTAAATAATAATTGAAATTTCGATTGAACAGTGTTTTTCTTTTCTTCTTTTCTTCCATACTATAATAATCATAGTAGTTTTTTTAAATAAAATGAAAAAAAAAAAATCTAAAAAAAAAAAAGGAAAGAAAATCGTACTTACTTAAATATAATAATTATTATTATTATTATTATTATTATTATTATAATATAGATATCATCTATTATATCTTTATATAGATATTATATTATGAAATCTTCTTGTCGAATCTTGAATTATTATGTTATCTAGGTACTTTTGAGAATATTGCATATCGTTTTCGTTCCCCCCTTGTTTTTTTTTTTTTTTTTTTTTTCTATTTGTATTTTTCAATTTCTTTTCTTTAATTTTAATCAATTATTCCACATAATTAAAAATTAATGATAAAGGAGAAATGATGGAATTCAATTTTAAAAAATAATCGTTACAAAAGAGAAAGAAACAAAACGAAACGAAGAAAAAAAAAAAACAAAAAAAAAAGAACCATGATTAATCACACATATCCGCGCTATAATTCGTGCAGATTTTTTTTTTTTTTTTTTTCCTTTTTTTTATTTCTTCTTTTTTCTTTTCCCTAGATTGAATAAGCTTTAATAGTATTATCATTCAAGAGAAGTTTGCTAGCTTGTTAATTGAATATTAATTTAAAGATGATGAATTTTCAATTACTATATATATATATAATTAAAAGAATAAACATTATTATTATTATTATTATTATTATTATTGAAATAATAAATATAGAATATATTATTATATTATGATACAGATATATATATATCTATGAAAAAAAAAAAAAGAAAAAGAATTGAAAAATGAAAAAACGAATCCAATAAGAAACAATCAGAGTAATTGCGTAAGGAAAATAAAGTACCATATATATATATATATACACGTATATTTAAGACATGTTATTGTGATGTTATATAAACTGGGGACGAAAGAAAAAAAAAAAAAAAAAACAATAAGGAACAAAAGAAGAAAGAAAAGAAAAAGAAGAAAAAGGAAAAAACAAAAAACAAACGAACAACAATAACTTTGTTTCTCACGTACGGAAAGAAAAAAAAAAAAAAAAAAAAAAATGATCGGAAAAAAGTGAAAAAAAAAAGAAAGTTGATAATAATAACGACACCGCTGATATCCTACTATTGTTTAATAATAATAATAATAATAATTATATTATAATTATTATTATTATTATTAATAATATATTATATCAAATGAGGAAGAAGAAGAAGAAGAAGAAGAAGAAAAAGAAGAATAATAATAAGAAGATGCTGCAGAAAAACAAAAACAAAATAATCTAATCTTTTAATCACGAAGACAAGAATAATTTTAGGTATATACCTACGCATATAGTATATATATGTACTTGATCATCGCTATTACTGTTATTATCATTATTATTATTATTATTATTATTATTATTATTATTATATCCCAACCTACATACATGCATACAAATAACTATATTATATTATATTATATTGTACGTAACTACGTTTTGTATCCATATTAACTATTACCTAATACGACGTAGAAATGCACTAAGGAATTAATTATTCAGTGCGAATCAATATGTATATATATATATATATATAGATATATTATATATATATATATATACATATATGTAACACGCATTTTTTGTTTAACTTTTATCGGTTAATAAAAAAAAATATCTTTCCTATAAAACTATCTATATCTATATCTATATTATACATAAATTTTTTGATTTACAAGTTTTTGATTACGTCAAAAACGGAAGAAAGAAAAAAAAAAAAAAAACTGATTTCTAATTTTTTCTCGATTCTATTTTTATTTTATTTATTTATTTTTTCTATTTGTTTATTTATTTTCAATGAAACGCAAATCATATCTCGATGGAAAAAAAAAAAAAAAATCAATGGTTTTTCGAAAAGTTTCGATGACGATGAACCGTCTAATATACGACGAGTTTGTAAATCCTGTGTGTGAAAATGTATATACGATAACGAGGAAGAATAATTCATAATGGGGATTGTTGTTAATGCTAAGCTTATCTTCGTCGGTTAATCGGAAAATAACAAATAATGAAAAATAAGAAGCAACACGAAACGCGCGGATGGGGTAACGTGTGAATGAGGAAAAGAAGAAAAAATAAATAAAATAAAATAAGATAAAAAAAAATAAAATAAAATGCAGTAGCATATTTCATACTAAATATATCTTCTGTCTGATACTTTTAGAATTCTCTACTTTTTTCGTTCATTTAATTTTCAGTGTTCGTTTTTTTTTTAATTAATTAATCGTTCTTGTTTTTTTTTTTTTTTCAACTTTAGGTGTTTTATCAATGATTTGGGGGGAAGATAAAGAAAAAAAAAAAAAATAGCAAAAAATAGAAAAAACATTTTTTATCTCAAACTTTTCATCCCTTATTGTTAGTTAGAGATTCTGCGAGCTTTGGGCATATTTGAATTAAATTTACTCTACCAACATCGAGGACTCAGAGTCCCTAACAGATCTTGGCCAATTAAAGGGCGAGTTATAGATCGCGCATGTGCGCGCTTGATCGTCTCTCTTTTTTTTTTCAAATTTAATACATACGTAATACGTATATAAATATACCTATATACCAAAAAATAAATAAAATAAAAAAAACGCCGATAATTCAGATAATATTATTATTATTATTATTATTAAACAATTGATTAAATTATTCATTACGAATGATTGAATAATAAACGTATAAATAATAATTACGTATAAATAACGAATGATGTTATATGGTATATTATAAATATCTATATGAAAGAGATTTAATTACAGCGTTGTATTTCAAAGTATATAATTATTCTATTAAAGGTAAAAACCTTCAATTCGTTTTACAGCCTCAAAATACGCTCATAGGTACAATTAGTTAATTGATCGATTGATTGATTAATTCATTCATTCATTCATTAAACATCTTATTATCATATCCCGTGTTCTATATATACACACACACACATACACACATACACACACACTAATTGCTATAGATCTTTGTTCATCTGTCCTCACTATACTGTTATTATACTGCAGCGTAGAAAATACCTACTAAATATTAATTAATTAATTAATATTCTCATTATTTTCATTAAAAAATTATTTTTTTTGTGTTTTCTATATCACACACCGCTATATCTATTTCAGTGTCTATCTTTGTCTGTCTCTGTTGATGTCTATATGATATATTTATATTCGAGCGTTTTACGCAATCGATATAAAATTTTGGAAAAAAAAAGAATTCTGAAATATTCAAAGAAATCATCGATAAATCTTACGAATTGTTTTTTTCTTTTTTTTTCTTTTTATTTCTTCTTTTTTTTAAGAAAAAGATGAAGAGCTATATACTCATATATACGTATTTTGGGTACGTGTTTCAAGTTCCGAACGTTGAAAAAATTCCAAATTCGTTTTATGTTAGACGATTTAGAATTTTTCGGAAACGTTTAAACCTGAAAGTCAAGATACATATATCTATAAAGATACGAAATCTCGGAAAAATTTCGGTCTATTTTTCAAAAATTAGTTAATCCCAATTGAGACCCTTTCTACGGAAACCCATTTTATCAATTTCGATCGATAACCTCGGTGTTATAAATAATTGATAGGATTTTGAAACTTTCTTTATTTTATTTTATTTTTTTTTTTTTTATTTTCACAAAAAGTATATCTCAACTTTAACCCGGCCCCCCCAATATTATCCGATTTTCCGATTTTCGATTAGGGAGATTGCGAATTTACGATCATAAATTTGAATCTTTTTTTTTTGTCGATTATAGGTAAAAGAAAAGAAAAAATAATAATAATAAAATAATAACATGATAATATGCTTATGGATAAAAAAAAAAAATTTGGATTCATATTTTCACCATGCCTACTACTACTCTGCCAGTCAGTCACGTTCTCTTTTTATTCGTCACTCTAATTATATTCTTGTATAACGTACTATATTACGTATAATAATTATCTCGACAGTTATTATTATCTATTCGCTTAACACCTTTACCTATACATGTTCTTCATTTATCTATAAGTATATGTACTTATATTCATTTTTCTATGTTTTTCTACTAACTTTCCGATACTTTCCCTAAAAATATCTATCTAAACCCCAATACGACGACGTCTCGCTGTCAATCAGCTGATCTCTACCTATATCTATAATATAATATAGTTTAGACTACGCGGTGTCAAGTCTTCGTTTCTTTTTTTTTTTTTTTTCTTTCTATATATTATTCTATTTTTTCCAAATACCACGTATGTATACATAAATCTATAGATAAAAGAAATAGAAACAAAATTGTAAATACATAAATATATATATTATATATCTTCTAATTTTTTCAGCAAATATTTTTACTCTCTTTTTTCTTTTTTTTTTTTTCATTTCTTTAATCTACAACTATATTTTTATATGAATAATTTTATACATATACAGGGTGTATATGTACACCACAATTATACTATATATATATATTATTATTATTATTATTATTATATGCCTGAAAAATAATTCTTCTTCTAACGCATTTTAACATCCCCTCGGCTATATACTACATAGGTATATCCCCTACCCGACATATGTATATAATAAATACATATTATATAGTATAGGTATATTATCAATACCTTGAGCAGAAATAAATAAAGAAATAAATAAATTAAATAGTTCCGCTAGGTAGTCGTCCACCGTAGTGTAGTAGGTATACCAAAAAAATAATAAATAGAGAGGAAAAAAAAAGGAAAAGAAATATGCTAATATATAATAATTCTTGTGTTATTTAATATTATTAAAAACACATCATACACGATAGAAGTTTATTTTTCTCTATATATACTATATATACGAAATAATCGCGGTAATGAATTTATCTGGATAATTAAATTATTAATTTTTTTTTTTTTTTTAAAGAAAATGATAATTTTAGCTACAACGAATATTATTACAGTAGGTAATAATAAAGATAAAAAAATGAATTTTCGAATTCACATCGTATATATTAAAATATTCGGGGTCTTTCTTAGGAAGAGCATCCGCAGCTTATTGCTTGAACCGCTACTCATGCCATATATAACCTTTATATTACCATTTACTCTTGAAGGTGATTGGTGGCGAGTTGCAGGAACGTTTGATACCGGTACCCTACAGCAAGAGCTCAACAGACCAAGCTGTAAGCGCTCTCTTCTTCTCTCTCACTGTCTCTTTCTTTCTTCATCTATCTATATCTATGTCTATATCTATATCTTTATCTATATCTTTATCTTTATCTATCTCTATCTCTATCTCTGTCTATCTATCTATCTATTTCTCTAATGAGTTCAAACTCAGTATAATATCTTCTGATTTGCTTATCTGAGCTATCCTTTTCTGTTACTTTATCAATTTTATTTTATTTTTTTATCAGTTTTTTTTTCTATCATACCTCCGCTGCAGCAGTCCCTTGTATGTATAATTAGTTGTATAGTATATATTATATGTATACTATATATGCCCGTTATCAAAAAAGCTGAATATCGATTGATTGATCGATTGATAAAATATATAAAATAATAAATAAACATAAATTAAATTAAATTAAATTAAATCGATATCCAGCAGCAATATTGTGAATTTCCTATATATGCATCGTTCGGTAGTAAAATATATCATATATATATATATATATACATATCTACATTAGGGTGGTCCAAGAAAACACGAATTTTTTAGGCCACCCTAATCTATATCTATATATATTAAATCGCATATGAATTAGTGCGTGCGCTTAATATGTTATACCTATTAATTTTGATATTATATATATATATATATATACGATTTTTCAATGTGGTCGAAAAAAAAAATCGTTTTTTTTTTCTTCTTCATATAATTATATGCATATTTTTTTTTTTTTTTCCATGTAACGTGTATAAAACACCGACTGTTAGATTCCACTTTGAAAAATCCCGCATTACATATGCCTGCAGCTTTTTATAATGTTGTTTACCCCAAAATGCTTTTCACTATATAGGTATAATAATTACAATATTGACGAAATGAAAATTTCATAACCACCGGAATATACACGTATGAATTAGTTGGCGAGTAGGTACTATGTACTTATCAAATGCCTGATAAAAATTGTAGCGTTGTAAAATAATAATTTTACGTATTATAGTATATTTTTTGTTTTACGCTGTTTGATGCTAAACTGCAATTTCTCTCTTTCTATACTATATATTCTATTCTATGATATGATATTATAATATGGCTTATGGCGCTGCAACGTTATATCCATTTTTTTTTTATCATTATTATTATCATTATTATTATTTTTTTTTTCTTCTTCATTTACGGTATATGTATACATACATTCATATATCTATGTACCTTTGTCGTCAATTAATTTTCATTCATTATACATACTATATAATATGTATATATCGATTCTGCATTACGTACATTATATAATTGATAATAATCATATACCTATCTATAGATATAATTATGCAGAATTGAATATCTATATAATTATGTATGCGAGATTGACTGCTGCTTATACTTATATACTATATATACCTATACCTATATATACGTTGCGTTAATTAAACTTTTTCACAATTTAAACACTCAGTTTTTATATAGTATAACTATATAAATAACGAGACAATCATCATCTTATACCACTTATACTAATCATATGAGATAAATTATTTTTTATTTCTTGTTCCTCCATATAAATATATAGGTATATATATATATATTTCGTAATATGTGTTAACGACGACGACGTTACTACAAACTATACGTATATACCTATATAATCGCGAAATTTCTTTATATATATACTGTATTATCCTCAAAGGTCCAAAACAAAAAAAAAAAAAAAAAAAAAATTAAAAAAAAAAAAAAAAAAAGAGAATAATCGCACAGAGATGAATAACGCATCATATTATACCGTGAAAAGAAAAGTAAAAAAAAAAAAAAAACCAATGAGGGGGCCATAAAACTTTAGGTACTATTGTGTAAATGGTAAACCAAAAAAAAAAAAAAAAGATAAACGACACGCGCCCGCAATTACTGTTCTGTGCAATTATAGTAAGGAGCTTTCTACTGTGTGCTTATTACAATTATTGAACGAACCTTTTCAAATTATTTTTTTCAATTATTTTTCGTCCCCCCCCCCCCCCCTGCCCCCCCCCGGGTCACGTTTTTCTGCTCTACGAATCCGATCGTGTTTTCCTCCCCCATTACAGAAAAAGGAATTTCTAACTCCTTGTTTTCCGTAAAGAAATAAAAAGAAAAGAAAAGAAAAAAAAAAAAAAAACACCCTGAATGCGTCCCGTTTAATCCTTCGCAACTATACATATACACGATTATCACAACTGCAGTTTTATACACACATATATACCTATACGTCTATCAGAGAAATGATAGAAAAAAAAAAAAAAAAACGATCTATATCTCCCAATACATACATATATTTACGATATTACATAATATTTAATAACATCACAACACGGAAAGTAATGATGCCATGGTAAGTCCAAACTATTACTATATAGTCGCCTATACAGAGATTATATGTATATCATTTTCATAAACTAATTTGAAAAAAAAAAAAAAAAATATATTATTTATTATTTCTAATCAAATTTAAAAAAAAATTCAAATAATACAATATTTTTCAAACATTATATATATATATTGTTAAGTAATTAATGTTATAATCATACTGTTGGGTACACCCTCAAATTATATTGTAATTTATGTATAAAAGTCTGGATATTGCATATTTTCGATTCTTTTCTTTTCACTCTTTTTTTTTTTTTAATTTCTTTCTTCAAGTAGTATTCTTGGGTGATTTATATATTTTTATTATCTTTATTTTTTTTCTTGTTTTTATTATTTTTTTTTTTTTTATTTTTTTATGTTTTTTTCTTCAGTTCTTCCTATATATATATAATATATGTATGTAAATTTTCTACTCGATTTATTGATCTTAATAATTACGGGTTATATTATATAATACCTACATAGGTATATTACGTAGTAGTAGATACGATAAGAAGAAGTGAAAAAGAAAAGAAAAAAAATTAAATATAATATATAATAATAATAATAAACAAAGCATAATTTATTTAATAACTATCGACGATTTTTTTTTTTTTTTTTTTTTCTTCATCTTGGAATATATCATTTACCAATAATAGCTTAATCAATTTTTATATGGCAAATGTTTTACAGCCGTTTACAAGTCCGTGGTATAAGTTGGTCCTGGGACTAGCAAGGTAAATCTTCTACCATAGATACGGTTCGTAAATTGTTATATTCTCATCATATTATTATCTCATTTTGTTAATATATTATATTTAAATATTATTTCTATTTTTTTCATTTTTTTTTTTTTTTTTTTTTTCACCTTCATCACGATCTAATATATATAGTAACTAATTATTATTATTATTATATATACCTCATTATTACATGAACTGACCTCCGCTATCATTTTTTTCTCACAATAGCACTAAATTTCTTTCTTTTATTAATGCACATATATTTAAATATCGATCACAGCACTGTTATTATTATTCTTCGGTTTTATTTATTTTTATTTATATTTTAATATTTTAATATTTATTTTTTTTCATTTTTTTTTTTTAAATTACCACCTCGAATTGGCTTTGTGCAAACGATTAATTATATATGTAAAGATAAATTATCTTTCTGTCAACTAACGAGAGAAAAAGAGGAAAAGAAAAGAAAAAAAAAAAAAAAGGAGCGAAATATAATGACAATATCTGGACCACACATATATATATCCTCTGTTTCGTCTTATCTAGGCTACTTACTATTTTTTTTTTTTATTTTTTTTATTTTTTTTTATTAACTCTACATCATGTTATGTACTATCCTATGTACTACAATATATTGTATATCCTTTGAACCTACTTTGGCTCACACATTACTTTCTGGTGCTTGCAAGGTCTTGATCATATATATATATATATACACACACCTATATATCAGGATGATTCAGTTATAAACTATTCTCATTCATTTACGATGATAATGAAAACAACAAAAAAAAAAGAATTCCTTGTCAAAATCAATGACTAAAATTACTTGGCAAAAAAACTCCGAGAGACACATGGGTCACGAGTTACAATGGATTTAAATTTACCAATTAGAACGCTGACTATCTACAAGCATGTACCGGACCCCATTTAAGAGACGCAGCTCTCCCATTGGTGAAATCAAAACTTTTATAACTCGAAAAAAATAACGATCTTCCGAATTTCATTTTAGGAATCTATCCCCTGATATATGATCTGTTTCAATCCGAATCACCCTGCACTTTATACTTTTATATACTATATAATACATGTGAATGATGCTACGCGTTACTCTTGCGTAGATCATACCTATTATATATACCTATGTGTGTACCCTATTATATTCTTCCGCCTGTTTCAAATTGGATAGAAAAAAAACTAAACATTTGATATTAAATTAATAATAATCATAAAAATTTTTTTTTAATTTTTAAAATGCGAAATATCCACACTGCTTTGAACGGTAGTTGGCTGGTAGTTTGTTAAGCTTGCAAATTGGGCCTATTTTAACGTGAATTAAATAAAACTACATATAATTATTATTTTCAGAAATCAAAAAAAAAATTATTATTTCTAATTTAAGTTTTATACTCGTTATTATTGACAAAAAATTACACTTGAGTCAAAGTCGAATTGATTTTTTTTTCAACATTTGCGCAGAAATAGAGGGTTTTTTTTTTTTCTTTCTTTTTCTTCAGTGAAGAAGAAGAAGAAAAAAAAAACATTCCAACTCTGTCTTGGCGTGGATTTAAAAAAAATCTTATAGAAAGAATGATAAGGTATAATATATATATGCACGTACATACACCTTGTTGATCCCCCATAAATTGCTATGCTGTCTCCAATTATAATGAATATCACATTTTTATATATACCATATTTGAATGATTGAACATATTTTCATACCGATCATACCCAACTATAATAAATATATAACGATATATTAAAAACAAAAAAAACATTCAAATCATTATATCATCGCGCGTCACGTAAAATTTTCTTTTTAGGTCATTTATACTAATAACCCTTCCTTTATTATTTACAGGTATATAACTTTTGTTTTGTAATAATATTTTATTTTGTTATTAATGACTTAACAAATCAGATAAGAAAAAAAAAATAGAACCAATTACCTCTCGATTATAATAAATTGATTAAATCAACCTACTTATTTTTCAGTATAAATATTATATTATACATATATATATATAATTTCTGTTTTAATTATTTGTACGTTTATTGATTGTGTGTGTTACAGGTAATTACAGATATTAAAATAACGAATATTAAACAATATATATGTTATTCGTTACGCCTGATATACGTACTCTGCGAATAACGTATAAATTAATATTATTTTACAGTTAATTTACAGTGCGGTTATAACTTCGTGAATCAATTATAAAACTCGAAAAAATAATTATTATTATATATATATATATTTTTTTTTTTATCCACGTATAAACTATTATAGTTTTTGTTTTTAATTTTTTTTAATCTATTTTGATACTAATTTTTCGATTTTTTTTTTTTTTCCTATTTATACATGCATACAATAAATACTTTTATAAACACACCTGATTTATATATATTAGGGGCGTCGTTAAAAATTTGATTCCTTAACGACTACCCTTATTATATTATATAATAAACAATAACTAAAATTGCGTGCCTTGCATGAAATTTATATTTTTTTCTTTTATATTATAGTTACAACGCAAGTTATAATAATATATAATTATATTATATATATATACATATATAATATATATTATATATTAAATGAAGCTTTGATTGTGTGCTCCCCCCCTCCCCCTCACACGCACGATGTTGTTTGCCATCGTCGCGCTGTATACCCGAAAAAACAAAAAAAAAATTAAAAAAAAAAACGAAAGAACAAAAAAACGTATATTTACAATTTGCGTAAGTATTTACCACCAGCATTTTTAATTTGCCTATTACATACTATATATATATATATATCTACATATATACATGGTGGTGGTACTCACGCTGATATTATATACACATACCTACATGAATAAATCACATGATCGTTTTCATTTCGAATCATTGCATGCCATATAATACATGAAAAAAAAAAAAAAAAAAAATTTCACTGTGCCGTTAATATCATATGCTTTAATCGTTGTTAGAAAAATAATTAATTGTTCTGTATTACACTTTTTTTTTTTTTTCATTTGGATTTTTTTTTTTTTTTTTTTTTTCTCGTGCTTTATAATCAAGTATTTGTATAGAAATAATATTCAGTAAATCTATGTACTACACGCTTTGTTTATTATTAACATCTGTACAGAGTGATTTGTATTTTACTTCATATTTTTTTAATTTATTTTTATATACGTATATAATGTTTCTTTCAATTTGAAAATCTGATTTTAACGATTATAAATCGATTAAAATAATTATTTTATACATAGTGTTTTTTTTTTTTTTTTTTCCTATAGTAAAATGAAATTTTCAATGATTGTCAAATGATAATTAAAATACACACACTCTGTACTACGTAGATTCAGCAGAAAAAAAAAAAAAAAAAAAAAATGAAAAATTATCAACAACGTGTGTCAGAATCGAGACAGCATCAATGTTGGGTGGTCTATGGGTGCATGCGTGATGTTTTACAAAAGAGTAAAAAAAAAAAAGAAGAAAGCAAGCATATCATTTAATCAAATATTCGACGTTTAGTCTCTCATTTGTGTCTCTATCGATAATTTATTAATAATCATCCTTTATCATAACGAGAAAGAAAAGACTTTTTTTTTACAATAAGAAAAAGAGTCTCTCCTCTCTCTCTCTCTCTCTCTCCCATATATATTATCATACCATTACATATTATTGTCACACATTCTATCCATTCGATTCAGATATGAATATAATATATTCAAATTTTACTGAGATATAAAAATAAATTGATCGTATCAAATACATATATATATATTTTTTTTTTTTTCATTTTATAGTCGAAAAAAAGTTGAGAAAAAAATAAAATAAAAAATGAAACACCAATATTGAATCGAATGTATAAGATAATGAATTGTGATATTTATAAATCAATCGTCATGCATAAATATAATCCATATATATAAATTCATTGGAATAAAGAAAGAAGAAAAAAAAGTATATAGTACGAATGAAATAAAATAAAATAAAAATGAAAATGAATTCCAGATCCGCGTAGTGAACGCATTTCGACAAGGGTTAGACGCTCGCTACGGTGAGCACAGTAGTACCACCCTGGCTGAGGTGCTTCGCAAACAGTCATCACTTAGCAAGCGATTGTCACAGACAAGCAGCATCGAGTACGCGGACAACTGCAATCCCGAAGAATTGACCATACCTGAAATAGACGTTGAACGTCTTTCGAGCCACAGTCACACCGAGACTGCAGTCTAGTCGTACTAATTATTATTATTATTATTATTATCATTATCATTATTATTATTATTATTATTATTATTATTATTATAAATAAATATGTATATATACATATATATATATATATATATATATATATATATATGGTATATGTGTATATAATATATATATATATATATACCTACCACAATGATCCACTAATTAATATTATTATTATTATTATCATTATTAAATATTTAATAAATCCCTGATAATTATATATATATTATTATAGACACAATACACAAAACCTGCAGACTGGGTTTTAAGGTCGACAGAAATCGTGCAAAAATAAAGAAAGTTGACATTGCCGGAGAGAAAGAGAAACAAAAAGAAAAAAAAAGAAAAAAAAAAGAGGAAATTGTTGTACATTAAAATTATATAAATATATATATACATATATACATATTTATATATATATATATATATATATAAATAAAAATAATATAATAGGAATTAACATAAGTATAAAAAAAGAAGTAAGAAAGAAAATACGAAAGAATGATTTAAAGAATGAAAGAAAGTAAGTAACTAAGTAATTAATTAATTAATTAATTAATTAAGTAAGTAAAAATCATCGGGCGTCTATAAAATATTAAACCGGTGTATATATATATATATATATATGTATAATATATACATATTATATATATATATACATATATTACTATATATTATCTATACGATAAGCGAAAAAAAAAAAAAAAAATATATATAATGAAAGCATAAAAAAGAAAAGTGAAGAAGAAGAAGAAGAAGGGGGAAAAAAAAAAAAAAAAATGACAAAATAAAAATAAAAAATAAAAAATAAATAAAAAATTCCCATTAAATTAAAAATAATATTGTACCAAAGTAATAACACCACTGCCTCCCCTGTTCTAGCCAACGTCATTCGAAAGAAAGAAAGAAAGAAAGAGAAAAAAAAAAAAAAAATGTATAAAAAAGAAAAGAAAATTCAAGATGAAGAAGAAAAAAATGAAGGAAAGAGAAAAAGGAAAAGAAAAGAAAAAAAAAAAAACAATATACAAGTCCTGCTCTGTGGTATCCGGTGTTTTGAGAATTATTAAATCCCTAGATAGATGAAAAACACATATATTTACATATATATATGTATATACATACCATTACAAGTATATATATAGATTTGAGAAATAGATGAGATACTTGGGCAGTACGCATAAGTTGTTGTTTTTTTCTTTTTCTTTTTCTTTTTCTCGTTCATTTTTCAACGTTTCTCAGAACAAGAAAAGAAAGAAGAGAAAAAAAAAAGGTGGAAAAAAAAAAAAAAAGAGGAAAAATTTGAAATTTAGATTTAGATTAAAGAATTTGCTTTACTTGCTGTGCGGTGATTGCCTAGGTATCCGCGGATAACGACTTACAAATTACGCTTATGATAAAAAAAAATAAATTGAAAAAATAAAAATAAAAAAAAAACAATAAAAAAAAAATATACGAAAAATACAAAAAAAAAAAATCAACTAATTCTTGTTTTTTTTTTTTCCTGTTTGTTGTGTCAATTTTTTTTTTTCGTTTTTTCTTTTTGAAACACTGATTACCGCCACTGCACGTGTACATTATACTATATCACAAACTCATCACCAATACCATATATTATAAATTTAATAATATATATATATATATATATATATATATATAGACATATAAAATATTTGTCATTTTAAAATTCGACAACGTTAGATATTTATTATATCGCGAGGCAATTAACTACTATTATAAATACCATGAAACTAAATTAGAAGAAAAAAAAAAAAGAAAAAAAAAAAAGAAAGAAAACAGAAAGCAGAAATAAAAAATCGACGACGAATATGACGAAAAAAAAAAAAACAAACAATAATAATAATAATAATAATAATAATAATAATAATAATGATAATGAGTCATTGATGAACAAACGCAGAATTGTTCGTTTGTGATACTGTGTTCTTAATTAGATTTATTTATACATAGACATACACACAAATATTGCTAGTATATATAATATATAAATATAAATATAAATATATACATATATATCTATATTGCAAAATAAATTGAGCCCTAGTGTATTATAATATAAATTGAAAGAGAGGGAGGTGAAAAAAATAAAATAAATAAATAATAAATAAAAATAATAATCTTATAACGTTTAAAAGAGATCATTATTAATATTATTGATTATTAATTAAATCAGAAGATCGCTAAACCTTTCCAAACCTTTCATTATTCACTGTATCAGTTAATTGAAAGAAGTAACAAAAACCAGAACAACAATAATAATAATAATATTAGTAATAATAACGGTGATAATAATAAGAACAGAAACAGTCATATAGCAGCGGTATATTTTAATTATTTGATTGATTAATTAATTAAATGAATAAATAACCTATAATATAATATTATTATTATTATTATTTTTTCGAAATTGTAGAAGTGGTTGAAGGGAGAGGAGGCCACTGGCCCACCCACTTTCCTCCCCTCCCTCCAAGGGTTTAATTAATTCGACTAGGTAAAACTAATATGATATGATATATAATAAATAATCTATATATTAATAATGATACTTAAATAAAGCTCTCTCACATCTATGTCGACAAGAAGTTAAAGTAAAAGTAAAAGTAAAAGAAAAAAAAGAAAATGAAAAGAATATGATTGTATGATGAGAAAATAAACAAATAATTGGATAATAGTGACGATTATTTGAAATTTTTCAACTCCGTCAGATTGTGCTTGACATTCCATCCGAACTCGAGTTTTTTTTTTTTTTTTTCTTTTCTTTTATTTTTATTTTTCAACAAAAAATATGTCATATTATTATTATTATTATTATTATTATTACGATTTATCGCGAAATTAATCGTTCATTATAATTACGGTGGTCTGATTATACATATAATACCGTAAGTATTTCAGCTGGCATTTCATCGCAAAGTTTCGCGTTAGATTTAAAAATTAAGATGGCAAGAGAAGGAATTGAGAGAAAGAAGAAGAAAAAATCAAAAAAAAAAAAATCTGAAAAGAAAGAAGAAAAAAAAAAAACACACACACAAAGGCTCGATTACCACCAAGGATTCGAAAAATTATATAATACCTTTTTACATTATACTATAAATATCTCGACAGACTATATTAATTAGTAGTATGTATTTATTTATTTATTTATTTATTTATTTTTGTTGTTATTGTTTCTTACTTTTCTCGAATAATTATAACAATAATAATTCAAAATGGAATTAATTAATTAATTAATTAATTAACTGTAACAACAACAACAAAAATTATAATTAAATTAATTGATTAATCAATCATAATCAATATAGACAAAGAAGAGGTAAGATGAAGAAATATAGAAGTATGTACTACAATAACGTAAAACGACAAGTTTACTTGATTTTATGAAACTAAAAAAATTGAGACAGAAAGAAACAAAAAAAAGAAAAAGAAAAGAAAAACGATATAAATAAATAAATAATAAGAGTGTATATAAACATATTATATACTATATAAATAAATAGGCACATAAATGCATTGAAAATATTGATGAACGATCTTGAGAATATAAAATACTCACTTATACTATATATAATAATAGTCATCGGTATAAATTTTACAGAATTATCATAATAATAATAATTATTATTATTGTTGTCATTTTTATTATTATTATTATTATTATTGTTATCATCGTCGTCATATTAGTTGTGGATTCTATTGTCATTATATTGTTATACCATTTTTATTATTATTATTATTATTATTATTATTATTATTGTTATTACTACCACTAGAAGATAAGGTATTTAAAGTGTGAATGATGTTCTGATATATATATAATAATCATGTAGGGACGTGTAAATTTTCAAACGATTCGGATCGACAATTGCATACAAAATATAAAAACTGCATACATAATAATAATAATAATAATAATAATAATATATTTATATGTTAGTATCGCGCGTGTCGAATTAAACATAAAGGAAAAAAAAAAAAAAACACACACACAACACACACAAGAAGTGAAAAAAATAAAATAAAAAATAACAACAGCCCAAAAGACTATATAGTTTTTATAATCGATCGCGTAATAAACTGAGAGGGAAAAAAAAAAACAAAAAAAATCGAACTGTTCAAAAAATTTGTCAAAAAAATTATGTAAAAAAAAAAAAAAAAAAAAAAAAAACGAAACAGTTCGCGCGAATAGATGTAAACATAACATAAAAACGATAACGCATATTATACCTAATGAGAAAAAAAAAAAAAAAAAGTTAATAATTTATTATTAAACGCAATAATAATAATAATAATAATAATAATAATAATAATAATAATAATAATAATAGTAATAATAATAATTCGGGGGAGGTGGCAAGGTTTGATGAGGTATATTTCAAATGATATATCGATTATAGATCTGTGCAGTATTGATACGCGTCGTTTAAGAAGACTGGGTATAGAATTCTCGAGATATGTATGTACTTATATAATATATCGTATAATATATATGAAATTTTGAAAAGGGCTCTAATCTCAAAGATAAAAAAAGATAACAAA